>CM035848.1:254792991-255392991 GCA_020510985.1 Pholidichthys leucotaenia | reverse complement strand
TGCTAGGGGCTCCATTGCAACTGCAAAAAGTAAAGGACTTAATGGACAGCCCTGCTGAGTTGAGCGAGAGAGGTGAAAGTAGTCAGATTGAGTATTATTGGTTCCAACAGAGGCCTGCGGGGAGGAATACAATAATTTAATCCATGATATGAAATCACTCTTAAAGCCCAATTTACCTAAAGTGTAAAACAGGAAGTTCCACTCTAATCTACCAAATGCCTTCTCTGCATCTAAAGAAATTAAAGCTTCATGAGTATCTGTTGTGTGTTATAAATAATATTAAACAAGCGTCTGAGATTAAAGAGTGTATTTTTAATAAATCCAGTTTGGTCAGGTAATGTAATAGATGGAAGAACAGGTTCTAGATATAGTGCAAGAAGCTTAGATAATATCTTAAAGTCTACATTCAGCAGACTAATGTGGTGATATGATGAGCAAAGTAGAGGGTCCTTGCCTTTCTTAGCCCCTTGCACTCCGGTCAATTTTCCTAAAAACGCCAAAAAATAATGTGCCCAAAGTAAATCGAAAGCTGTTATTCAACCCTTTGCACCATCTTCATGGGGTTGGTCTCATTTAAAAGAAAACACTTTGAATTTTTTGGCAAAACAGTCATAATCTCTCTAAGTGCTCCTGCCACTGAGTTACAGTCATCTAAACATACTGAACTTGAAGAAAATAAATTCGGCCTGGATGTTTTTTTTGGATACAAATGCTTGCAAATAACACACAGCTTCAGATCCGGGATGGAAAATGCAACAGAAATGTAGAACCAAGTGTTATCCAGCTGAGGTCCAAATTTTGTAACAATACCACAAAAATTGAATATATTACACAGCTTTATACTCAGGCTGTTCCCAGGAGTTTTGGAACTGTGCCAAATTGTGCCAAATGGCACAGTTTGGAAAAACATCTGTAACTTTTGAATGATTCAATGTAGAAGCTTCATTTTGGGCTCTAATGAAAGCTCACACTCAGGGCTGTGTGTGTGTGTGTGTGGGGGGGGGTTGTTCCCCCCCCCCCCCCGCTACAAAGGACGGAGATCGGCCATCGCTACATGACGGATTACACTCGGATGTGGCGGTGTGGCCACAGCAGCGCTGACACCACGGCTCCCCCTCCCCCCGCTACTGTGTGTGTGTGGGGGGGTTTGTCCCCCCCCCCCTCGCTACAGAGGACGGCCTTCGGCCATCGCTACATGACGGAATAGACTCATATGGCTACGTGGCGACCGCTGCGCAGTCACCGCGGCTCCCCCCCCCGCTACAGAAGAGGAGCGGGGGGGGGGGGGCGTTCATGGTCTGAACACGGCAAATGAACCGTTTATCGCGGCGCACCCACTTCGTACTTTGTGCGCCGTACAGTTGTAATTTACCGATCGGTCAAAAGTCATTTTTTGATTACAATTTTCAGGGATAAATAATAATTTAGCTTATAACACCTTACCTCTTCACAGCAGCGTCCTGGCGAACTTCTCTTCCCCATTGTCAGACGAACGCGACGCTGGTCCGCTCGTGAATCCCGGTCAAAACATAATTCCATTATTGCGGTTTTGGCGAATGATTTACGACCTTTGTCGTCGGCCTCCGTCGGTCTATGATGACGGAAGAGAATCCTAAACTTCTATTCTGCTGGAATGAGTGCAGGTCGCACTTGTGGGTGTTCTCCGTGCTGCTGGGTCTGTAGCAGGTTCTTCCAGCGTCCTTTTGTTCATCTGTTGCAGCAGTAAGTCTCTCTTCACCCAGCCCGAACTTCTGTGCTTCAATTGGCTCCTGCATTGACAGTAGGCGGGTCCTCCTTCCTAGGTTTTCCGTCATTGGTTATTCAGAAACCCAATTCAAGGCTCTTATTAGTCGAATGAGAGGTCAATCATATCCAATCTGTTCGCGGCTGTGTGTGTAGAGGGAGAACTTTTTTTTTTTTTTTTCAGTGCGCACTTGGAGGCAGCGCTGTGTGTCCTAGCGCGCACGAGAGCGCCCTCGTGTGCTCTAGGACGCAGAGACGTGTCCGCCCGCGGTACACGGGAGTGCAAGAGGTTAAGAAGCACCGAAATGGAAGCCTGATTAAGAGTTTGTGGAAGATGGCCAAGGCAAAAAAATTCATTAAACATGTCTAGTAGCAAAGGCCCAAGCTATATGCCAAAATTTTTTGTAAAATTCAGATGGAAAGCCATCTGGTCCAGGACTTTTACTATTCTGTAGGGATGACATAGTCATCTGTAAGTTCAGAAAGCAAGATAGATCTCTCTAAATTGTTAGCTTGGTCTACGTTAATGGTTGGTATGTCTAGATCATTGAAAAACTCATCAAGGTCATGAGTAGCAGAGGTCCTATCTGAAGAGTAAAGAGATCGATAAAATTCTTTAAATGCTTTATTAACTTCTGAAGGGTCGAAAGTGATGTCTGTTTCAGTTTAAAGACTAGGAATACGGTGAGATGATGCCTGACAAATCTGGTGGGTCAAAAATTTACCGGCCTTGTCCCTATGTTCAAAAAAGTTGGAACGCAACTGCAGTAAAAGTTCTATGGTACGGTGAGATGTAAGAACATCAAATTCAGCCTGTAAGGAAAGATGGTCCTTGTATATATGGGGGGAGGGAGAAGTAGCGTAAAGATTATCAAGTTGAGCTATGCGATGTGTTAAATCGGCTACTTTTTGCTTCCTAGCGCTTTTCTCATGTCCCGCATAAGAAATTATTTCCCCTCTTATATATGCTTTTAAAGTTTCCCATAATAGAGAGGCAGACACATCAGGGGTTTTATTTAGACTGAGAAAAAAAAGTCAATGTGTTGGGAAATAAAATTAACAAAGTCTTCACTTAAAAGTAAGCGAGTGTTAAGACGCCATGGTGAGAAATTATTGGGTATATTTTTAAAGTGTATATTCATCGAAGCTGGAGCATGGTCTGAAATAACGATGGCTTCATAGTTACAGTCAGAAACTAAAGAGAGAAGTCTGTTGTCAACTAAAAAGAAATCTATACGAGTAAATGTATGATGAACATGAGAAAAAAAGAGTATTGTGGCGGCATGAAATAATAGGCAGCGAACTGAGAGTTTTTGAGGGAGTTTATTAATCATACCGCCATCACAACACCCACTCCAGCGCTGTGCAGGCGCGCCGGAGCGGGCCCGGAGGCTCTCCAGCAGATAGGCAACGCGTGCAGTCAGATGAGCAGTCGTCAGAGAGAGTTACAGAGCAAAGCAGTTTAAATACCCCACTACAGACAATGCATTCACAGCAGTAGGTATGGACATTTGCATTTGAGAGTCACACATAACAATAGGAAGATTACTGGCCGGAATTCGCCTCTGCTCCGGAGCTGTAGGACAAAAGAGGTTACAAGACACATCTACATATTGTTATCAGTCCATAGATCACACTGCTATGTTAATTGCTCCCGCTGAGCGCTCTGCTTGTCCGTGGCTGTTGTGGGGGTTACCCATAGTATGCTCTTTTTGTGGGATTCTGACAACGCCAGACGTCCGAGACCTCTAACTCCTATATAAAAAATTGTATTACCTTAGCTGATTTGGAAGGGTTACAGATTTTTGAAGAGGAGCGATCCAACTGAGGATCAATCCAGCAATTAACGCCCCCCCCCCCAGTATCAGAAAGTGTGAGGACATATTTGGAATCAAAGAGAACAAGTGTTTAAAAAAAGAATCGTCATCATAATTGGGGGCATAGACGTTGGCTAGGATGACAGGAGTACCAAAGTTATTACCTGTGACTACCACAAACCTGCCGTTTGGATCAGATATGGTGCCAGGGTGTGAAAACGAAATAGATTTGTGAAACAGAATGGCTGTACCTCTAGATTTGCCCAAGAAAAAAGAATGATAGACCTGTCACACACAGTTTTTCTTCAGCTTTGGAAGGTCAGAGATTCTGAGGTGCGTTTCTTGTAAAATAAAAAAAAACCTACCTGAGCACCAAGATATTGAAGATGGTGTAAAACCTTACTGCACTTAATTGGATTGTTAAGTCCTTTACAGTTAACCACTTGCACTCCGGGCAATTTTCCTAAAAATGCCAAAAAATAACGTGCCCAAAGTAAATCGAAAGCTGTTCTTCAACCCTTTGCAGCATCTTCATGGGGTTGGTCTCATTTAAAAGCAAACACTTTGAATTTTTTGGCAAAAAAAACATAATCTCTCTACGTGCTCCGGCCACTGAGTTACAGTCATCTAAACATACTGAACTTGAAGAAAAAAAATTTGGACACAGTGTTTTTTTGGATACAAATGCTTGTAAATAACACACAGCTGTCCGATCCGGCTGGAAAATGCAACAGAAATGTAGAACCAAGTGTTATCCAGCTGAGATCCAAATTTGGTAACAATACCACAAAAAATGAATATTTTACACGGCTTTGTTCTCAGGCTGTTCCCAGGCGTTTTGGAACTGTGCCAAATTGTGCCAAATGGCACAGTTTGGAAAAACGTCTGTAACTTTTGAATAATTCAATGTAGAAGCTTCATTTTAGGCTCAAAGGAAAGGTCACACTCAGGGCTGTGTCTGTGTGTGTGTGTGGGGGGGGGGTCGTCCCCCCCCCGCTATCAAGGACAGAGTTCGGCCCTCGCTACATGACAGATTACACTCGTTGCATGTTTCCACAGCAACGCTGTCACAGCGGCCCCCCCCCCCGCTACTGTGTGTGTGTGGGGGGGGTTGTCCCTCCCCCCCCGCTCGCTACAGAGGATGGACTTTAGCCATCGCTACACAACGGATTAGCCTTATGTGGTGATGTAGGACAGCAGTGCAGTCACCGCGGCTCCCCCCCCCGCTGCAGAAGAATAGCGGGGGTGGGGGGGCGTTCACAGCCTGGACACTGCAAGCAACCCCTTGTACCGCGGCGCACAAACTTCAGACTTCGTGAACCGCACAGCTGTAATTTACTGATCGGTCAAAAGTCATTTTGGATTACAATTTTCAGGGATAGAGAATAATTTAGCTTATAACACCTTACCTCTTCACAGCGGAGTCTGGGCGAACTTGTCTCCTCATTGTCAGACGAACGCGACGCTGGTCCGCTCTGGTTCTGGTCTCGCGACTCGATCAAAACATAATTCCATTATTGCGGTTTTGTGCTTCCATGATTGCGGTTTTTGGCGAACGATTTTTCAAAACAAATAACAGTAGTAATTAAAAAAAAGACTGGCGAAGGCGTGTGTGTCACTCAGCCTTCGTCGTCAGCCTCCGTCGGTCTATAATGACCATGGAAGAAATCATAACGTCTACTCTGCTGGAACCAATACAAAATAAGCACCGCCTGGGGCCGAACATGCTGATCCACAAATGGCACTCCCTGTCACACAGGTTGCATTTGTGGATGGTCTCCATGCTGCTGGGTCTGTGGAGCTCTTCCTGTGTCCTTTTTTGATCCGCTCCAGCAGTCAGTCTTCACCCAGCCTTAAAAAAAAACAGCTCACGAACTTCTCTGCTTCAATTGGCTCACTGCATTCAAAGCGTTGGGAGGCGGGTCCTCCTTCCTAGGTTTTCATTCATTGGTTCGTCAAGGTTTCAGAAACCCAATTCAAGGCTCTTATTAGTCGAATGAGAGGTCAATCAGATGAACTAATCTGTTCGCGGCTGTGTTTGCAGATTTTTTTTCCCAGTGGCGCTTGGAGGCCAGCACCATCTCCATCTGCACCATCATCAGTATATCATGCGTCATGCGTCCGCGCGCGCACTAGTGCGCTCTTGTGCGCCCTCGTGCGTCCTAGGACGCAGAGACTTGCCCGCCCGCGGAACAACGGAGTGCAAGTGGTTAAAGCTTATGAACTTAATATTCTCCCTGCCTGACAGTGGTGAGTAATTAGAGTGAGCCACTGACATCAAGTAAAACTAGTGGAAAAAAGCTAGAAAAGGTATGCTGAAAATAGCGGTGGCTGGCTGAGAAAATAAAAAGGTACAAAAAAAGAAAAGAAAAAAAAACCCCTCAAACCCCCAAAACGTAGCAGAATCATCTCCCCAACTGAGATATGCGCCTTGACATCCCCCGCCCCCCAGAACAAAATAACCATCACGCCAAAAACTAGCCGAGGTGTCATGTTCCACTTACACTGGGGAACTATATGCAAACCATAGAAATGTGACCAAATATAATCAAAAATAAAATGCACCAAATGTGAAATATATATAATTAGTTAGCAGCTCAAAGACAAAATGGTCTATAAATGAATAGAAAACTGTGATTAATCCAAAAAAGAAAACAAATACCAAATACTAAAATAGCAAAAAAAAAAAAAGTTAAGTTGGAGATTCAATGTAGGAGTAAAATGGGCAGATAGTCTCAAAAAGAAAGGCAGCAATATACAGTGATCCCTCACTTATCGCGGTTAATGGGTTCCAGAACCGACCGCGAAAAGTGAAAAACCGCGAAGTAGCGTCACCCCCCTTTGTGGAATTCCAGGCTGATCTCGTTAGTTTTTTGATACATAAAATAATGTATAAATAATATAAATAATACGTACGTTCATTCTCTCACTCTCTCTCTCTCGGGAGAGAGAAAGAGCGAGAGAATGAAAAGAATCTCGCGAGAGTGCATCTCTCGCGAGATTCCCGAGCCGAGTCAACACGAGAACAAAATCTAGAGTCGGGAGCGATCTCTTAGGGGGGAGATGCTGGCCAGCGAATCAGAGAGGTGAATTTTGAGTTGTGCGGGCTCTCCGTGTTGATACGTGATGTTCTAATGTATTTTTTCTCAATTTTGAATTTTTGATGAATATTTTTGAAAAATCCGCGATGCACTGAGGGTGCGAAAGGTGAAGCGCGAAGTAGCGAGGGATCACTGTACTCAAGTCACCATCACAGACCTACTGCCGGCATTGATCCTGAGTACTCCTGGAATCATGGGAAATGTAGTTGTAGCTGCTGGCTCGCAAATTAGCCCAATGGCTAAATCAAGTCTGGATTAATGGCTTTTTTAATGTTTTTATCAATGAAGTCTGCTGCAGCAACCGGGTCATCAAACCGGTAGGTCTGGCTGCTGGGAAGAGCAATTCGTAGTGTAGCTGGGTAGATTAGACCAAACTTAACGTTTGTGCAGGAGTGTAGTTCCTTCTTTACCTTAGCAAATGCAGCTCATTTTTTACCCACAGTGGGAGTGAAGTCTGGAAAATGGAAATCTTCTTATCCATGTAGGAAAGTTGTGAGAGTTCACTGGGTCGGCGAAGGATCTGGTTACGAAACTGGAACAAATTAACCTGAATGACAAAGGGACGAGGAGGATCTCTGTCTCCCGGACTGGGGCGCAGGATCTGGTGGGCCCTATCCAGAATAGACTTCTCATCCAGCCCAAGCAGGTCTTGTAAGAGTTTTGGTGTAAACTCGGTGGGTCGAGCACCTTCCGAGCCCTCTGGTACACCTATCAGGCGGATGTTATTCTATCTTGACCGTCCTTCCAGGTCTTCACATTTTTTGGAAAGAGAATCCACCAGGGTAGTTAGGTGCTAATGTTAGCTTGCAGCTCAGTTATTTTAGCATCATGATTGTCAGCTGTGCGCTCGAGGTCAGCTATCGTAGCGCCATGCAAGAGGATTTTGTATTCCAGAGGTATTAATGCAGCCGTAATTTCCCTTTTAACTGTCTCAGAAACGATAGCGTCGAATTTAGTGACAATGCCTGAGTGCATTTTGTCCAGCATCTGCTTCATTTGTAGTAACACAGCACTATTAGCATCTTGGGTTTCACGTTGGCCGCTGGGGTCGGAGTAAAGAGATGGTGGAGGCCTCGCACGGCCTGCTTTAGCATCGGATTTGGTCCGTCCTGCCATTGATATTGCTTTAGATAATAACTCTAAGTTGAACTGAAAACTATTACAAAAAGGAGCAGATGAATTTTTGCATTTTGGTGCAGAAAAAAATGGAAAAAAGTCACAGATCCGGCAGAGCATCTGCAAGGCACGTCTTGCATCCTCATCGGCTCAGCAGCACCCCAGTTCCAAGGTCTTAATGAAATCTCTCTGACTCACGCTGGTCAAATAAACCAGTCTTGAATTATTTCAGCACCATTTTCAACCCATTTTATCAGGCTAGGGTGACTCCTTTCAGTGAATGTTTCTTTCTCTGAGCAGGCCTCCACGTGCTTTGTACTGAGGGGAGGTTTCCATCTTTCATTTTAATGACCAAATGATGAGCAGTCAGTTTTAGTGCAACCTCTGGTTTAGATGTTCATGGGGATCCTTCCACTGTCGTTAAAATGGGTGGAGATGAAATGGGGAGCGTGGCATCGCACTGGAACAAAATAAAAACCGCTCATTTAGACAGAGGTGCAAAACAAATGCAAAACCACTGAAAAAGGGAAATTTTCATATCTCCTCTTTAAAGGCTCACAAAAAACTAAGTTGAATAGATCTTTATTGTCACTGTATGCTGAAATCAAAGTGCAACCTCTTAACAATGTAAAATAGGCATAAAAACAAACAAATGATTAAAAAAATCCTACTGAAAACCTGATACTGAATTTGTGAACTGTTGCAGCCCGTAATTTTTGCACCGTCTCTTCAAAGTCACCGGTTCAGTCTGTCAAGCACTGACTAACATTCAGTGTATTTATTGCTCTTGGATAAAGACTACTTTTTAATCCGTTTCTCGTGGTTTTCCTAAACCACTGATCTCTGGCCCTAGAATTTACTTAACACTTATGTTCAATTGACTAAAACCCAAGTAAATTTTACTCTTCCTCTATTTCATAGTTACTTTAATAAATCTTTACTTCTTACTAATATTTGATTTTTTTTTTTTAAGTAATACACCCAACAGTTTTTTGCTTTTAAAAAGAGGAGTGATTTTTGAAATCAATTGTGGCATAGGCATGTATGCCACCATACAGTATCATCTCTAGAGAGTTCCTTTAAAAGCACAATTTATATAGTAATTCAGCCTGGCACACCATCTTTGCAATCTGTTTGGACAGCAGGAAAAAAAAAACAGTTTAGTGCACAGTTTTTTTGTTTTTTTTTTTCAAATTGCCTCTACATGCGTTTTTCTATCTTGGATGGGAGTGGACAGTGTCTTTCTGGTATAAGCAAAGTTCTTTCCTTGAAAATCTGCAACCTGGACAACATGCCGATTAGCAAACCTATATATCTCTTACAGCGATTGCCTTTGATTTTTGTGAAGTGTCTAAATACAGCTCAGGAAAAAATTAAGAGATGTAAGAGACAACTGTAAAATCATCTCTTTATCTGGTTTCACGATACGTATGTGTTTGAATAAAGTGAACAATTTTGTAACTCACCCAAATTCCAAATCAAAATATCGTCATTTAGAGCATTTATTTACAGAAAATGACAACTGCAGGGATGGCAACAGGAAATTCTGATTTCAGCTGAAATCTAATTTGGTCGATTGACTTATGGGGGGCTGGGGGGGCGCAGCCCCCCTGAAGCTGGGAGGTTTTCAGTAAAACAGAAGTAATTTAGACTGAAAAAAATGATTAAAAAAATGAAATACTAGACTTAGATAAATCATTAAATTTAATGAAAAGTTGTGGAAATGTGAAAATGACGAGGTGCGGCGGATGATAAAAAATAATAAGCGATGATGCTGTGGTCTTAAGTAGAGTTTAATTATATCATCCAGCCGTCATGAGCTCCGCTCCCGGCGCCGTGCATGCGCGCCGGGAACGAGCCCACGGCTCTCAGAGAAGGAGGACACAAGAGTCTGTGTGTCCAGCAGCAGCAGTTGAAGAGTGAGAGAATGAGAGGATGTGTTACAGAACCTGTGCAGTATTTATACCAAACTCAAACAATACATCAAAGCAGATTCACAGCAGATGGTCTGATCAAAGGGACTGCAGAACAGGCATGAGACATTTGCATTTGTAAGACCTACATAACAATAGGCAGATGCAGCCTCTGCTCCAGCTTGCAGGACAAAGAGGTTACAAGGCACATCTACATATTGAACTGTCTCTAGGTCACAGTAAGGACAGGACGCATGAACACTATACATGCATGGCACATTACATCACAATACATGCATGGCACATTGCATCACAATACATGCATGGCACATTGCATCACAATACATGCATGGCACATTACATCTCAGTAGTGCAGCGGAAAAAGCAAGAGAAGAGAGCTGAGTGTCCTTAATCTGTTGTGGGGGTTAACCGAACCGCCACACACGCTCCCCCCCAGAGGGCACGGCAGGGGGCCGAGACCTCGATAATCCCTCTATGGGAGCGAGCTGTGGGAGAAGCTCACTGCAGGCGGAGGGGGAGGGAGGAGGGGGCTAAGTGCCGGCAGGGGGACGGTGAACTCGTCCGAGCCGTGCAAAAATTGCTTGTGGGTCCGCGATGTCGAAGGGCTGTCCCGTTGAACGTGCAGAGGTCCACAAGAAGAAAAATTAGTCTCTGGCTCCTCTCGTGGCCATGAAGAAAACAGGAGCGGCGAGGCTGTGTAGCGGCTGTAAGAAAAAAAAGAAGCAGAGGGACTCGGCTTGTTGGCTTTAGGTGCAGGAGCAACCCTAAAAACCCCCGGGAACAGCTGACGGCTGAAATCCCTTATGTGCCGTGGCTGAGACCATAAAAAAAAAAATCCAGTGGTGAGCTGCGTGCTTGCTTCAGGTGAACGAGCAGCCCTGAGGGTTCTGTGAGCAGCGGCGGAGGACGATGGCGGTCTCTGGAGCCGTTATTTGTCCCGTGCGTGATGCGCCGTCCTCGTAACTCCCCGGTGCTTGCGCCAGGGCTCGTGCGTGGGTGGGCCAGCTGGAGAGGAGAACCAGGGTGCAGAATCTTGGTGGAGATCGGCGCAGACGGCGCCGATAAAATCCAGGTTTGAGCTGTGGCTGCAGCTTGGCCATGGTGCGTTGGAGCGGTGAGGGGAAATAGACGATCTTTTGTCCCTCTCGGCCGTGGTGCGTTCAGGTCCATGCGCTGCGTCCTCCGCCGACCCTGGAGGTTGCCGTCGTGGAGAAGGGACGAGGTGCCTGCGCTCTCATGTGGAGGAGCTGCGAGCGCGGCCGGCCCAGCATGGATGTGCCGATCTAGGCGTGCAGATCCCACCATGGAGTTTGCTGCGGCTTTCCCGGTCGTGGGTGATGTCCTGAGAGCTCACTGAAGCAGAAGGCAGCTGCTGCGTTCGCTTGTTGTCGGAGCATCACCGCCGGGTGCTGCGTTCGCCGGCAGCGTGTTTCTTTCAGCGTCGGGTCACCAGTGCAGCGGATGATAAAAAATAATATGCAGCGATGCTGTGGTTTTAAGTAGAGTTTAATTATATCATCCAGCTGTCACGAACTCCGCTCCCGGTGCCGCACATGCGCGCCGGGAGCGAGCCCACGGCTCTCAGAGAAGGAGGACACAGGAGTCTGTGTGTCCAGCAGCAGCAGTTGAAGAGTGAGAGAATGAGAGAATGTGTTACAGAACCTGTGCAGTATTTATACCAAACTCAAACAATAAATCAAAGCAGATTCACAGCAGTTGGTCTGATCAAAGGGACTGCAGAACAGGCATGAGACATTTGCATTTGTAAGACCTACATAACAATAGGCAGATGCAGCCTCTGCTCCAGCTTGCAGGACAAGGAGGTTACAAGGCACATCTACATATTGAACTGTCTCTAGGTCACAGTAAGGACAGGACGCATGAACACTATACATGAATAGCACATTACATCACAATACATGCATGGCACATTGCATCACAATACATGCATGGCACATTGCATCACAATACATGCATGGCACATTACATCTCAGTAGTGCAGCGGGAAAAACCAAGAGAAGAGAGCTGAGTGTCCTTAATCTGTTGTGGAGGTTAACCGAACCGCCACAGAGGCAGAGTTTATCCCATGAGTCAGGTTTATTCACAGTTTCCAACATCAGCAAAAACAGAAAGGGAAAGAAACCCAGACATTCGTCCTTTATATACCCCAGGACCTTCAAAGCTCACAGTCACTTTGCATTTAATCCCAAGTCACAATGCATCTCCTCCAAGATCTTATCACCCCCACCCCAAAGTCTCTGGCAGCCAGGAAATCCCCCAAGGCTGTCTCTTTGCATACCAAAGACTACTTTCACATCCTCCTGTTATCTCCAAGGAGACTCAGTCTTTTGTTCATCTGAGACGTGAAGCATACAGTGATATACATATGAAGCATAAAGTGATATACATATGTGCATATGTGTCCCACATATGTGTCCCACATGACCCCCCCCCCCCCCCAAACATCTAAGATGGAACAACGGAATAACAGTCAGCCTGTCATGATAAAATCATTACACATCAGCCCACATGCTGCTTGGGCCTCAGTCTCCTCCCGTATCTGCTGTAAGCAGGCTTCAACACTTCCACGGCGCCATCCTGCTGGGGGGCTGCTGTCTGAGGGTGAGAACTGTTAGTCAATCCCTGTGGGTGTTCTGGAGAATGTCCCCTAGGGGGTCTGCCGCGCCGAGGAGCCCTGGCCAACAGCACATCCTCGTCCGCCACCACAAAGGCGGGTTTGAGCCTGCTTATCTTTTCCTTCCTGCCCCCCAAATCTAGCAAAAAATGCTTATCCCCCGTTTCCAGCACTCTAAGTGGTCCATCATAAGGTGGTCGTAGCGGCGGGTGATGGGCATTGTGTCTGACAAAAACAAACTCCGCGTTTTTTAAAGCCTTAGGTACAAAAACGCGCGGAAAACTGTGGTGAACGGGGCCAGGCAGCGTGCTCGATTCCGAGCCACGCTGCAACCGCTGAGCCGGGGAGCATTCTGGCGCAGGATTATCTGGGAGAAACTCCCCGGTCAGCCGAAGTGGCTGCGCAAAAACTAGCTCAGCCAGGGAGGCTTCTAAATCCTCTTTAGGTGCAGAACGCAACCCCAATAAAACCCACAGTAGCCTGTCCACCCAATTTACATCCATAAGCGACGCTCTGAGAGCCGCTTTCAATGACCTGTGAAAACGTTCGCATAACCCATTAGCCTGCGGATTGTACGTGGTTGTGCGGTGGATCGTTACCCCCAGGCTGCGGGCCATTGCTGACCAAAGTTTGGAAACAAATTGAGGGCCTCTGTCGGACATAATGTCCGACGGGACTCCAAAGCGCGCTACCCATGCTGTTAAAAACGCGCGCGCCACCTCCTCGGCTGTGGTTGACGCCAGTGGGACCACTTCCGGCCAGCGCATGGTGAGGTCTAACATTGTCAGAAGGTGTGTGCACCCCTGTGACGGCGGAAGGGGGCCTACGAGGTCCACGTGAACATGATTGAACCTCTTAGCCGGGATGTGAAACGGCTCCAAAGGAGCTCTCGTGTGTCTGTGTACCTTGGCTCGTTGACAGGCCATGCAGGCTGCTGCCCACTCCCTAACTTGTTTGCGCAGGCTCGGCCATACAAATTTCTCTCCCACCATTTTGACCGACGCGCGCACTCCCGGGTGCGCCAGAGA
Organism: Pholidichthys leucotaenia; assembly: GCA_020510985.1. Lineage (NCBI taxonomy): Eukaryota > Metazoa > Chordata > Actinopteri > Cichliformes > Pholidichthyidae > Pholidichthys > Pholidichthys leucotaenia. The sequence goes on along the minus strand of CM035848.1, from coordinate 255,379,617 downwards.
ATGAATCGAGTCAAAAACACGGCGGCGCCACACGGCCGGTACCACAGGACGCGGTCGCCCAGTGGAGACATCGCAGATTAGGGGGGGCATACCGTCTTGCAGCACCCTGTTCTCCAGCCTTAACCCTGTTGGTCCAGACTGGAGCGCGCGCACGTCCGCGTCGCTAACCTGCTCTGCGGCCATGGCTGCATAATCTATCCCTACGCGGACTGGGGCCGCACGCACTTCCGCGTCGCTAACCTGATCCGCGGTCATGGCTGCAAAATCTACCCCTACGCGGACTGGAGCCGCCACGGCGTGCGAGAGGCAGTCTGCCACTACATTAAGTTTACCCGCCACATGCTGGATATCGGTAGTAAACTCTGAGATCGCGGCCAGCTGTCTCTGCTGCCGGCCTGACCACGGTTCTGAAACCTTGGCCATCGCGAAAGTCAGCGGCTTGTGGTCAACGAACGCGGTGAAACGGCGTCCCTCCAGCCAGAACTGGAAGTGGCGAATGGCCAAGTGGAGAGCTAACAACTCCCTGTCGAATGCGCTGTATTTTCGTTCACTATCGCGCAAGGTCCTGCTGAAAAAGGCGAGCGGTTGCCAAGCCCCGGCTACATGCTGCTCCATGACCGCCCCTATGGCCACATCTGACGCGTCAGTAGTGAGCGCTATGCGGGTCGTTGGGTCTGGATGTGCTAACAACGCAGTGTTTGCTAGGGCTGTTTTGACCTCCGAGAATGCTCGCTCTCGCTCCGGAGACCATTCGATTTTATTTGTGGGTTTTTGTTTTTTTTTAGTGTGGCATACAATGGTTGCATGAGCTGTGCTGCGCGGGGGAGGAAACGGTTATAAAAATTCACCATTCCCAAAAACTCCTGTAACGCTTGACCGTTTGTGGCTGGGGAAAATTTGTTACTGCGCGCACTTTGTCAGGCAGAGGAACCGCTCCTTCTGGAGAGACGCAATGCCCCAAAAAATCAATCTGCGTCACCCCGAACTGACACTTCGCTGGGTTGATTATTAACCCGTGCTCCCCCAACCTCCGGAAAAGTGCCGTGAGGTGGTTTTCGTGTTCGTCTTCGGACGCGCTGGCTACCAATATGTCGTCCAGGTAGACAAACACGAAGGGGAGATCGCGCAACACCGCGTCCATCATGCGTTGGAACGTCTGCGCAGCACCTTTAAGCCCAAACGGCATGCGCAAAAACTCGAATAGACCGAACAGAGTTATTACCACTGTTTTGGGTATGTCCTCAGCGCGCACTGGGACTTGGTGGTAACCGCGGACCAAGTCTATCTTAGAAAAAACACGCGCCCCCGCCAAATGAACTGAAAAATCTTGGATGTGCGGGATTGGGTAGCGGTCGTGCGCTGTAGCGTTGTTCAACCTGCGGAAATCTCCGCAAGGTCACCACGAGCCATCAGCTTTTGGGACCATGTGAAGCGGTGAAGCCCATGGGCTTTTCGAACGCCTGATGATGCCCAACTTTTCCAGGTTGGCGAACTCCTCGCGCACTATGGTTAGTTTAGCTGAATCCAAGCGCCGGGCTTTTGCAAAAATGGGCGGTCCTGTGGTAGTAATAAAATGTTCCACCCCGTGTTTAGCCACGACCGCCGAAAATGTTGGGACCGTGAGTGCTGGGAACTGAGTGAGCATTGTGTGGAACTTACCACTTGCAGCTGTGACGTTGGCTTGTGCTGTTGGCGGGGCCACTCGAGCTGTACAGGGAATAGAATAAAAAAGTGCATTAACCAGGCGCCTGTTAGCAAGGTCAACCAACAAACCATGTGAGCACAGAAAATCAGCCCCTAACATATTGAAATTCACTGCAGCTATGACAAAAGTCCACTCAAATGTACGGCCGTGTAGGGACAGAAGCAGAGTCCTCTCACGTTCGCTGCTGACACCCCGGGACCACTGGAAACCGCCAGCCGGTCAGCGGAGGAAGGTGTGATGAAACTCAACTGGGAGCCTGTGTCCACGAGGAAATGCCTCCCCGAGCGCTCATCCTTCAAGTAGAGCAGCTTGTTCTCCTCCCCGAGGGCCGCAGCTGCTACCGACCCCCGGTCTTGGCGTTTCCCGAGCGCTTGAAATGGCACGGTGGTATACATTTGCGTGCCTTCTCTGCAAAGCGGCGATGGTAGAAACAGAGGGCGTCTCCTCCGTGATCCTTGGCCCCCGTCGCCACCGTCGTCGGTGGTTCTGCTACCGCCGTCTCTGGCCCCCGGCCGTCTCCGGCCGCCACGCCGAACTCCGTCGCTGCTGCGGTGGTCGCGCGCCGTTTGCTGGTGTTGAGGATCTGGTGCGCCTCCTGGGCCAGCGCGCGGAAGTCTCGCTGGGCCAACAACGGCGAACTGGCCAAGGTCGCTCTCATGGCCGACGGTAGGGTTCTGAGGAAAATGTGGGTGAAGATGAGGTCGTCGTCGTCTGAGCCCCTCAACCTCAGCATGTCCTCAATCAGGTCAATGGGCGTGCCATCTCCCAGATCGTTCAGAGCCAGGAGCCTCTCCGCTCTCTCCTGGACTGAGAGTGAAGCGCTGGATGAGTGCAACCTTCAACCCACCGTATTTGTCACCGGCCGGTGGCTGCTCCAAAAGGCTCTCCACCTGCCGAGCCGTGCGGTTGTCGAGTTTGGCGATCACATGGTAGAACTTCGTGTCACCTACCGTTATCCCCCGGAGGGCGAACTGTGCTTCGACCAAGTGGAACCAGGAGCGCGGGTTGTCTCGCCAAAAGTCCGGTAGCTGGACGGTAGCGGCGTACGCTTGGCTGGGAGCTCCTGACCCGGCTGGCTCGGGGGAATTTCTTTCACTCATGATACGTCTTAGGGTCACCAGTGTGGAAATGTGAAAATGACGAGGCAGAGTTTATCCCATGAGTCAGGTTTATTCACAGTTTCCAACATCAGCAAAAACAGAAAGGGAAAGAAACCCAGACATTCGTCCTTTATATACCCCAGGACCTTCAAAGCTCACAGTCACTTTGCATTTAATCCCAAGTCACAATGCATCTCCTCCAAGATCTTATCACCCCCACCCCAAAGTCTCTGGCAGCCAGGAAATCCCCCAAGGCTGTCTCTTTGCATACCAAAGACTACTTTCACATCCTCCTGTTATCTCCAAGGAGACTCAGTCTTTTGTTCATCTGAGACATGAAGCATACAGTGATATACATATGAAGCATAAAGTGATATACATATGTGCATATGTGTCCCACATATGTGTCCCACAAAGTTAACTTACTTTTTCTTCAATGTTGTCTCACTGTCTTTAGTCCAATATATTTAACAGTTCTATAAGAGTTTATTACACTATTTACACTGGTCACCAAGTCACTTCTAATGTGAAACTTTCTTCCTTTTGGCAGCAAGCTGTGTCAGTCTCTGAACTTTGAACTTCATCTCCTTTTCTGGTTTCTTCAGAAACTGTCCGAGTGTTTGTTATCTCGTCGAACTTTGAGCCAATTTTCACCTTTACCGTCACTCTTCTCTCAAGCCAATTCCATCGGAACTTATTTTTGACACTTTTGTCTATTTCTAGCACTGATGACTCCTGATCCTTCGATAAAAATCTCATAATTCCGCTGAAAACAATACCGAAAGCTCAGAATTCCAACACGAACCAGGGATGTGATTTGGGGTTGGGGAAATTATCTGAAAATTCAGCAGGGGGTCTGGGGGACATAGTCCCCCAGCGGGGTCTGGGGCAGAGCCCCGGTGGGGTGGGGGGGGGCAAAGCCCCCCGAAGCTCCTGGGTTTTTATGATTTTTAAGTACCAGAACTGTGCTTACATGACATAAAACAAACAGCTGAATGCCACTTATTACTGTATAATATTGACTTATGTTCCAAGAAGATAGCATTCCTAAAATATTCCAACAAGCATTATCCATCACATGCTTTAACACTTGATCAAATCAAAATCAGTTAATTTTATCTATTCCATAACAGAAATAAAATTCCAACATACCATTACTTTTTATAATTTCAGCATTCATTTCAGATCACCAGTTTCAATCTCCATTGAGACTTGAGCAGTTCATTTTGCACAATCACTGATGTAGCCAAGTCTTAGAAATATTCAAAAGTTATGAGTCAATGTCCACTGTGCACTGTCAATTTCAAACTGTTTGGAATCATAAAAGTAATCTAACTAAATTGTTTTGCTATTTTTTTTTCTCCTCAACATCAATGTCAGGGCGCTGCGGGAGTTTTGGGGGATGGTTAACTTTTATTACCGTTTCCTCCCCCGCGCATCCCAGCTCATACAGCCATTGTACGCCGCCAGTAACAGAGAGTTAATGGCTCTCCACCTGGCCATACGCCACTTCCAGTTCTGCCTGAAAGGGCCCACCTTCACTGCGTTCGTGGACCACAAGCCGCTAACGTACTTAATGTACTTTATCTTCCTGGAAGATAAAATAAAGCGGAATTCGGCGAATTAGCAGAAAATCACATCCCTGAGAACACGCCGCCATGAATTTTTGACAAAGCATACAATGAGCCACTTGATTGGTCCAATCGTTTGCAACTATCCAATCGCAGGGCTGTTTACAATACAGCAGTAGCTTGAACACAACACATCTGGGTTATCGCGGGAGACGACTTCCGGGGAAGCACCGAGCGCTTATGTAATCGTGTTGATTTTCGCTAAAATCGGTAACAATAAGGTACCTTACCCCCCCTAAAATTTTCTCAACGGATTTAGACGATTCACAGAAATGATCAATTTGAAAATAAATAGTCGGAAATCCGCGGATCGGCAGAAAATTGCCATCCCTGCAACTGGCCAAAACAACAAGGATACTGCCTTTAGATCAAATAATGCAAAGAAAGCTAGTTCATGTTCATTTGTAAACATTACTGGGGGGGGGGGTGAAAGGTTCATAGTGGTCAAATTTGACCAAATGTAGTTTATTTTTCAACATGGTTTCCCTTTGGTCCACACACTTCTTCCATTGGTGTTGCAGCGCTTGGATCCCTGCAGTTGAAAAATGAACCACATTTGGTCAGATTTGACCACTATGAACTTTTCAGCCACTCAGAACTCAGAAATCTGTATTTGTCTAATAACTGATTTTTATTCACAGCTTTCATGTGTCTTCCCATGCTTATGAACCACCTAATCAGTTTCTCCTTAAGTAGACTGAGGTGTCCTTGTGTTGGAATTCAACAGATACTCAAACTGAATGGCTGCCATACATGTAGAGACCCAGATTTTGTAGTGGTCTCTTATTTTTCTTAGAGTTGTATCTGCCACAGCTAGGAGACGCACACAGTAGAATATTTGGTTACGTACGGCTTTCTATGTTCTCAGTAATCCGGCCAACAGTTGCCACTATGTACACACAGTATATGGTCTTCATGACTTAACCAATCACCTCTTGGCTAAGTTGAGGGGAAAAAAGTTATCTTTAAATTACTTTCAAAAATCACATACACTAACTACAAGGCAGTTTAACCTCTTGCACTCCGGGATACCGCGGGCGGTCACGTCTCTGCGTCCTAGCGCGCCCTTGTGCGCACTAGGACGCACACTGAAAAAAAAAGCTGCATTTCCGTTCTTCCACTACAGACACAGCTGCGAACAGAAAGCCAAAGGAGTGCTTTGATTGGTTTAGATTTGATTGACCTCTCATTCGACTAATAAGAGCCTTGAATTGGGTTTCTGAAACCTTGAAGAACCAATGACTGAAAACCTAGCAAGAAGGACCCACCTACCAATGGCTGCGAATACAGTGAGCCAATTGAAGTTGAGAAGTTCGATGATTGAAAGCGTGCGTCCCGTGCGTAAAATCTGTTTTGCGTAAGCCGCTGGGTGACACACACGCGTTCGCCAGTCTTTTTTTCTTACTACTGTTCTTATTTGTTTTGAAAAATCGTTTGGCAAAACCGCAATCATGGAAGCGTTCGCCAGCGACACTGCTGTTGTGGACAGGTAAGGTGTTATAAGCTAAATTATTCTTTATCCCTGAAAATTGTAATCAAAATGACTTTTGACCGATCGGTAAATTACAACCGTGCGTCATCGCCACATGACGGACCGGTCCGTGCGCCGCGTCCGGACCGTGAATGCCCCCCCCCCCACTACTCTTCTGTAGCAGATTGCAGATATTTTAGTACAACTGTGCGTAGTAGACCGCGGTGCGCAGTCCCCACGGTCCGTCATGTGGCGATGGACGATGTCCGTCCTCTGTAGCGGGGGGGGGGGGAGTTGTTATCCTCTACATTACAGATATTGTAGTGTAATTTTTATTGCACTGTAGGTTATTTTTTCTTGTAAAAAAAGCCACACATTTTTTACGTGGCATGCTTCTTTGTGTGCGGGGGCTTGTTTGTTCATTCATTCATTCATGAATGAATAAACAACTCCCCACACACACACAGCCCTGAGTGTCACCTTTCATTAGAGCCCAAGATCAAGCTTCTATATTGAATCATTCAAAAGTTACAGACGTTTATCCAAACTGTACCCATCCATCCATCCATCCATCTTCTACCGCTTTTCCGGAGGTCCGGGTCGCGGAGGCAGCAGTTCAAGCAGAGAAGCCCAGACTTCCCTCTCCCCAGCCACCTGCTCCAGCTCTTCAGAGGGGATACCAAGGCGTTCCCAGACTAGCTGGGAGACATAGTCTCTCCACCGAGTCCTGGGTCTGCCCCGGGGTCTCCTCCCAGTGGGACGTGCCTGAAACACCTCAAGTGGGAGGCGTCCAGGAGGCATCCTAATCAGATGCCCATACCACCTCAACTGACTCCTTTCAATGTGGAGGAGCAGCGGTTCTACTCTGAGCCTCTCCCGGATGACTGAGCTCCTCACCCTATCTCTGAGGGTGAGTCCAGCAATCCTACGGAGAAAGCTCATTTCAGCCGCTTGTATCCGCGATCTCGTTCTTTCGGTCATTACCCAAAGCTCGTGACCATAGGTGAGAGTAGGAACGTAGATTGACTGGTAAATCGACAGCTTTGCCTTAGAACTAAGCTCCCTCTTCACCACAACAGACCGGTACAACGTCCGCATCACTGCAGATGCTGCTCCAATCCGTCTGTCGATCTCTCGCTCCATTTTCCCCTCACTCGTGAACAAGACCCCAAGATACTTAAACTCCTCCACTTGGGGCAGGAGCCTGTCCCCAACCCGGAGAGGACAATCCACCTTTTTCCGGCTGAGGACCATGGACTCGGACTTGGAGGTGCTGATTCTCATCCCAGCCGCTTCACACTCAGCGGCAAACCGTCCCAGCAAGAGCTGTAGGTCATTGCTGGATGAAGCCAACAGGACAACATCATCTGCAAACAACAGAGATGAGATCCTGTGGTCACCAAGCATGACACCCTCCATTCCCTGGCTGCGCCTAGAAATCCTGTCCATAAAAATTATGAACAGGACCGGTGACAAAGGGCAGCCCTGGCGGAGTCCAACTCTCACTGGGAATGACTCCGACCGAGTGTTGGCAATGCAAACTAAACTCTCACAACGGTCGTACAGAGACCGAATAGCTCGTAACAACAAGCCCGATACCCCATACTCCCGAAGCACCCCCCACAAAAATCCACGAGGGACGCGGTCAAATGCCTTCTCCAAGTCCACAAAACACATGTAAACTGGTTGGGCAAACTCCCACGAACCCTCAAGAATTCTCGAGAGGGTAAAGAGCTGGTCCGATGTGCCACGGCCAGGACGAAAACCACATTGCTCCTCCTGAATCCGAGGTTCGACCAACGGCCGGACTCTCCTCTCCAGTACCTTGGCATAGACCTTCCCAGGGAGGCTGAGGAGTGTGATCCCTCTAAAGTTGGAGCACACCCTCCGGTCCCCTTTTTTGAAGAGAGGAACCACCACCCCGGTTTGCCATGCCAAAGGCACTGCCCCCGACCTCCACGCAATGTTGCAGAGGCGTGTCAACCATGACAACCCAACAACATCCAGGGCCTTGAGGTACTCGGGGCGAATCTCGTCCACCCCCGGGGCCCGGCCACCAAGGAGATTTTTAACCACCTTGGCGACCTCAGCCCCTGTGATAGGCGAGTCATCCCCCTCGTCCCCAAACCCTGCTTCCTCTGTGGAAGGCGTATCAGTGGGATTGAGGAGATCCTCGAAGTATTCCTTCCACCGCCCGACGATATCCCCAGTTGAAGTCAACAGTGTCCCATCCGCACCATACACAGTGTGGACGGGGAGCTGCTTTCCCCTCCTGAGCCGCCGAACAGTTTGCCAGAATCTCTTTGAAGCCGACCGAAGGTCTTGTTCCATGGCCTCACCGAACTCCTCCCATACCCGGGTTTTTGCTTCAGCAACCACCCGAGCTGCACTCCGCTTGGCCTGCCGGTACACCTCAGCTGCTTCGGGAGTCCCACAAGCCAACCAAGCTTGATAGGACTCCTTCTTCAGCTTAATGGCCCCCCTCACCACTGGTGTCCACCACTTGGTTCGGGGGTTGCCACCACGAGATGCACCAACCACCTTGCGGCCACAGCTCTGGGCCGCCGCTTCAACAACAGAGGTGGAGAACATGGCCCATTCAGACTCCATGTCTCCAGACTCCCTCAGAATGTGGTTGAAGTTCTTCCGGAGGTGGGAGTTGAAGACCTCCCGGACAGGGGCCTCAGCCACGTTTATCCAAACTGTACCATTTGGCACAATTTGGCACAGTTCAAAAACGCCTGGGAACAACCTGACAAAAAAGCTGTGTAATATATTCATTTTTTGTGGTATTGTTACAGAATTTTGACCTCAGCTGGATAACACTTGGTTCTACATTTCTGTTGCATTTTTCAGCCCGGATCTGACAGCTGTGTGTTATTTGCAAGCATTTGTATCTAAAAAAAACCACCCAGGCGAACTTTATTTTCTTCAAGTTCAGTATGTTTAGATGATTGTTACTCAGTGGAAGGAGCACTTAGAGAGATCATGACTGTTTTGCCAAAAAATTCAAAGTGTTTTCTTTTAAATGAGACCAACCCCATGAAGATGCTGCAAAGGGTTGAAGAACAGCTTTTGATTTACTTTGGGTACATTATTTTTAGGCGTTTTTAGGGAAATTGACCAGAGTGCAAGGGGTTAATTATGTCAATACATGACGTTTAAAAATAGATATAAAATAAGCACAATTCAAATATACAGGGGAAAACAAAAGGGGAGAAGACTGATTAGAATAAAACTGCACCTTTTTAAAAGTGTCAGCATCACTGAAGTGAAACTTGTCCCGCTCCCAATGATCTTGATTCTAAGACAACTCACGTTTACTCATCCGACTGTCTTGTTTTCTCTCCTTGACCACTCCTGTAACTGCAGCTCCCTCATCGCCTGTTCTCATTTACACACCCACTGCACCTCTTCCACTGCAAATTTCCACTCCCTCTCCTTCCCAAACCCTTCCATCTCAGCTTTCCTCCTCTGAAAGCATCCCGTCCCCCACCTCTCCTCTCACAGGTAGCTCCATAGAGTCACCACCAGGGAACTGCCCTCTGACACTGTCCCCCTCCACTCTAGTGGTCAGGTATGTATGACCGAAGGGAGCACTGCCCTCAACATCATCATTTTAAACATTGACGGTGGGTAAAAGATGGACATGCGTAGTTACCCATTATTTGGTGAAATCCAGTTTTGAAACACCAAGGTGGATCTGACGGGAAAGTTGGGATAGCAAGCAGAAAGCCAAATAAGCTGCATTCACTGGAAACAAAATGTATTGCTGAACCATTTTAGTTAAACAGGAAAGTGTTAAATGGATAATTTTTTCTACAGTCTTTACTTTTCTAATGCTGTCACTCCATTACAGTTTAACATAAAAATAAAGTTCACCCTTTTTACCACTCATCACTCTACTCTGACAACTACTAGAAACCCTTTAAACTTGTTTGAGAAGAAAGCAGAAAAATAAAATCAGATTTCTATTTATTTCAGTGTCAACATGTGAACAAAGATGGACAGCAGTGGGCTGTCACAAGCCAGTCTCAAAATTTCATGACTGAGTTGACCTGGCAATTGTTTAGCATAGGAGTAAATTAACTCGGTCTCAAAACTTTGCCTATCCAACAACCACTACATGCTTTAACTTGCTGTTAATTACTGGGAAGAGCTACATGACCAAATGAGAATTAAGTTTTATCCAAAGGACTGTAAAATCTCCTTTTGCAGGTTTGGAGATCCACTCAAAGCCAACTGCTCTGTACAAGGGATGGGGTTCTTTGGTCTGGGCTGGAATGTCCCACTGGTAGGACCGTCTTAATATTTCTGAAGCATGAGTTGTGAGAACTGATAAATTTGATGATAGCACTGCAAATGTTCTAATCAAACCCATAATCTCTTATAAAATCATTTACTTTGTCAGTACTCTATAAACTGGTTTGCTTAAGCTTGTTTAACTTTGATTTTCTTAGGTGTAGAAAGTTATTTTTGAGTCTTTTTGAACCACAGGAATGAAACGTTTCAAATCCAATAGCCCAGATTTCCACCCCCCTCTCATCCACTTCATTAATTTTAATATCTCAAAACAAAATTGATATCTCGCTGAATCAAAGGTCAGTCACTTACCATTGATTCAGTCATATCCTGTTAGCTAAACAGGATATAAATATTCTCCAGTGGATTATGTTCTTACTATGGACATGTTTAGGAGGTAAAATATAACCTAGTCCTCTCTTCCTGAAATAGTGTTAGAATGTCTTTCAAAAACACTCATTGTCATCTGACCTCCCTGAATATATTTCACAGGAGGGTGTGATAAATTAAAACCACACACAGTGCACTCCTTTTGGTGATTGCTTAATGAATGATTTAGGCAATTATAACAGACTCAACAACTGATTTTTCTTTAAAGGGGTCATTGCACTTTTCCCCATTTTAACAGCTCACATGTCTTAATGAAATGTTTGTGACATTCTATTAACATTTTCTTTAATTTTTTTAAATTATTGAAGCAAATTTGTTTTGTATTTTTCCTGGCTTTCTTGAAACGCTGTCATTGAAAGCTTATTACTTTAAGAACCATCCTTCACCTACTCAACTTCGCCCTCCCACTTATGTCAGTTAGCCTTTAGCTGACTAGTTTATAGCCTCCTAGCCCAGATGAGCAGCTGGGGTTCACCGATTCAGTCGATTGCGTGTCGCATGTCACTCTGGCCCATCTCCCAATAATGTTGCCATGATTCCACAATAAATTGCTAGTACTGTGCACTGCCCCCCCCCCCCCGGTCACTCTATGGGACTCCACTCTGGAGTCGCGCAGAGCCCCAGTGGGGGAGCTGTCTAGAGTTCAGTAGCAATGGGTTCTCCACAAACATGCATCCGTGATCAGGGAGAGGCGGCTGCCCCTCCGGTCATCCTCCAGCCCAGTCGTGAGAGTCGTTCCATCACTGGCCAGGGTGGCTATCCAAGGCCAACCGCAGATCTGCAGCACTACGGTATCGCTACATCTAGGCAGGATTCTGATTTAGAGGCATTCGGCCATAATCCAACAGATGGTAGCTTCGCACCAGTGGCTACTCAGCCAAGCACATACACCTGTTGCAACAACACATCATCAGTACGTACAGTTTAGTTTAGTTAATTGGTTTATTTGTCAGAGACCATGTACAGAAAAAAACCCCACAGGGTAAAGATGGTCTGAACCAGATTATAGCATTCTCACTAATTTCCATCTGTAGTCCCTGGTAAAACTCATCTGTCTCACAACGGTCTAATCCCAGCTCACACTCCCTGTTAGTGGGTGAATAATCCAACGCGTGGTGAATTCTGCTTCACAATGATAGGGAAGAGCCGTCATCGAAGAATCAGAAAATGGTGTTGCTATGAACGCTTGGCCGCCACAACACAGTTATCCATGTGATAACTTTTCTGACACCTCCAGCTTAAAACCAAAAAGTTAGAAGATCGTAAGGCCCCGCTTTCATGGTCTATATTCATACTGAAAATCAAGATCAAGCAAGTTTTTGCCCTTACGTTGCACAGGAAGTTTCTGTCCTCCCTGAGCTTATTAGGACACCTACGTTACAGCAAGAGTCCTGGTACCAGTGTTAGCTCAGGGACTAGTAATAGAGGGCCAATAATAGAGCAGTGGGTGGGTCTTCAGGATGCCGGTGGGGTGGCTTTCTCCAAGTGTGACATATACGATTTAGTTAAAAACGTTTCTGGCGTTTCTTGGGAGAGAAAAACGAGATAAAGGCTGTTTTTTAAGAGAATTGACTGTTGTGACATTTTGACAATTACGTGACCAGTAGACTCATTTCAACAGTTAAAACCTACAAACACCATTTTTCAGTCAATGACCCCTTAAGAAAGAAAGCACTCAATGTAGGCAACTGTTTTAGGTTACTTTGTACAGGAACATTTAATAACCCCAACAACACAGACAGTATCATCTTAGTTTGAACAGAACCTGCCCCCCCCCCCCATTATTGTCATTTTTCTCTCAGGAAGCCCCTGAATTCACTATGGACCATTTTCTGATATGGAGTGTGGAAAGGATGACCAACTGGAGCAGTAAGCCTGTGTGCTTTGCCCTATCAGAAATTGGAGGGAAGTGTGACATTGCGCTGTCTTTAATAGTCTACCGTAAGCTGAGTTTTGAAACATGTAAAAATGGTGGATCAAGCATTTTTTCTGTGGCTGATCTGTCAATATATCTTCACAGAATCCCCAAACACAGTATTGATCACCTTAGTTAACCACACTGGACCGATGGTTGAGGGCAATCCGTACATTCTGCAGTGTACTGTTCAGGACGTTGCACCTGTTGAAAGCCTCACTGTGACCTTCTACAGAGGACAGAGAGTACTGGGTCAGCTCCAGTCCAACACCAGCACAGAGAAGACACCAGTGACTGAGAGCTTTACAATTGAAATCATCGCCAAAGGAGAAGACAATGGAAATCAGTACTGGTGTGAAGCCAGACTAGAACTAGGACCTGAAGGACCACAGGAGCCTCCACTGGTGAAGTCACAAAAACTCACTGCCTGGGTATACTGTGAGTGAATCTAAAAACATCTTATTTCACATATTCTGTGTTAAAAGTTTGATTTTTAATCACAGTTTTCAAAGCAAACATGATTTTCTAACAGTGTAATGGCTCAGGGCAGTTACTGTGTTAACAAGCCACTATCAAAAATAAGAAATGAAACATAACTTCTTTCATGGCTCAATCAGACGTAGAAATACAAGACAAATCTTTCTATATCACAGCTGTTTATACCAACATTAAAATCTTGTAATCACCTTACAGTATATAACCCCAAAATAAACAAAATAACTATCCCTAAAGCAGAGGGTAGTAGTAGGTGTATTGGACAAGAAATAATAATGGTTTGCATTTGCATAGCACCTTTCAAGAAACCCAAAGAACTTTACAATGAAAATCCATTATTCATTCACTCCACAGACAGACAATGGTAGCAGTAAGCTACTACTGTAGCCACAGCTGCCCTGGGGCAGACTGATGGTAACGTGGCTCCCAGTCCATGCCAACGGCCTCTCCAACCACTACCAAACATTTATGTACATTTATACCCAGTGTCATGGACATGGAGGCAAGGTGGGTAAAGTGCCTTGCCCAGGGACACAACGGCAGGATGGCTGGGAAGAGCAGGATTCGAATCGCCAACCCTCTGGTTACTGGACGACTCGGTCTACCTTCTGAGCCACTGCTGCCCACATTTCCCTCTTCAGTTCCATTTTTGCTGAGCACCAAGATGGACAACAGGAAGTTCCACTTTTATATGGTCTTTGGCATGACCCGGCTGGGACTTGAACCCTGACCTCCTGGTGGTGAGGCGGATGTTCTACTCCTAGGTCACCACTTTGGGTAGGAGTATAATAGTAGGATATACTCAAACAGTGTGCTTGATTAAATGCAAAATAGTTGGCTCATACAGAAGGGTAGTTATTGATCGAGGCAAAACAAAGAACACAGAAGAAATTCAGTGACTACAATTTGAGCATAGAGATGTGTAGAATCTTGGCTCCAGTAGGTATAAGTCATATCCCATATTTGTTCAAGTCATTAATTAACCTAAACAATTGAAAAGCAAAGTTCTGGTGGAAGAGCTCAACTATTCAGTTGTAGAACTGTGCTCATCAGAATTAGCTTACTGTATGGCTTGAACAGACATAGGATAGGACTCATTTTCTGGAGCCAGGATTAAACACTACTCACAAAAAGTTAGGGATATTTGGTTTTTGGGTGAAATTTATGGAAAATGTAAAAAGCTCACGCTACAGTGATACAATATCATGAAAGTAGGGCATTTAAGTAGAAGCATGCAATGGCGACTTCCTCATCTCAATTTATTGAAACAAAAGCCAACAACAGTGGTGGTTATACCACAACCAAAAATGTCAGTGTCTCAATTACTTGTCATGTGCCCTTGAGCATCAATTACAGCTTGACAATGACGTCTCGTGCTGTTCACAAGTTGACTTATTGTCTGCTGAGGCATGGCATTCCACTCTTCTTGAAAGGCAGCCCTCAGGTCATTGAGGCTGTGGGGTGCAGGGTTATGAGACTCTGCACGGCAAATCAGCTGATCTCATAGGTTTTCTATGGGATTCAGGTCTGGAAAAAGTGCAGGCCACTCCATTTGAGGTACCCCAGCCTCCAGCAGCCATTCCCAAATGGTGCGACCTTAATGAGCTGGAGTATTGTTGGCCATGAAGATGAAATTGGGCCTGTGTTGTTCATGCAGGGGCATAATGACTGGATTAATGATGTTTTTCAGGTAGTATCTGCTTGTCACTGTACCATTCACAAGGTGTAGGGCAGTTCTGTATCGATTAGACACACCTGCCCAGACTGTAACATGGTGACAACAGTGGCTGATGCATAGTGCTCTCCTTGGCATCTCCTACATCGTTGGCGGCCATCACTTCTGCTCAATGTGAATCAACTTTTATCAGAGAACAGCACTGATGCCCAATGGTCCCTTTCCAGCGTAAATGCTTCCTGGCCCATGCAAGACGATTATGCCTGTGCCTGGTGGTGTGGTCAGATACCCTTGCAGGTCATCTAGCATGCAGACCACGCTAATGTAAACAGTCTTGAATGGTCCGACATGATACTTGGGTGGCCTCTCACCTCCCTTAAATGTGCCTAGAATCGAGTGACATTCATCATCTGGTTCTGCAGGGCACTGTTCACAATAAAGCGGTCACCAGTGAGGGATGTGGCCAAAGGACGTCCATTTCTATATCTTTCTGTGACTCGTCCAGTTTCTCTGTTGCAACCTGCTGATGACACTGACACCAAGCTCAGCGGCCACTTCCCTCTGAGAACATCCTGTTTGAAGCCTCGCATTGGCAAGGTACTGTTGATCAATTGTTAGGTGTCGTCTTGGTCTCATGTCAAAATGTGAACAGCATGATGAAGAGGACTGTTTAAATACCAATTCTAATTGAACCAGAAAATTTATTTTTCGATTCATGGATCAAACACCTGCTGTGAATTTTGCCATTAAACACCTTATTAGATAATGGCAAGTTATGCAAAAATGAGTGAAACATTGAACAGTTGGACATGTGCATTCAAAAGGTTAGAGGTCAAATTAAGTTCACCTGGAAAGGCTATAGTGCATTTTAGGTGCTTCCTGAAGTTTCACCTAAGAGCCTAAGAGTTGAACTGGTGTTAGCACTCGCTACCTCTATGCTAATAGTCTGCATCGATCTGTGGACACCAGACTATCAGTGAAAAAAATCAATCATAACAGTCGGATCAGACTTGAGACCTTTTCATCTGATGAACCATCAGTACCTCTGACTCAAAAAACCCCGTCTCATTGTTAATATAAAAGATCGTTGCACATGTTAGCATCGTGGCTAATGGCAGCTCTGGAGGATACGAATAAGGGTCACCAGTGTGGAGGCAAGGATCAAATAAGTGCAGGCGGACACGGCGAACTTAAGGTTAAAAGGGTGCTTTATTCATCTTCCATCACGAGGCTCACCCAGCGCTGTGGCAGCGTGCTGGAGTGAGCCCTGCATCTCTAAAGGCTCTTTTCCACTAGCCCCACTTGGCCCTGATTGGCTAACATGACACGACTCACAACGACTCTCTTCGGCCTCGATTGCATTTCCACATTACCCGTATTGCTGATACGCCTGCGGTGGGTGGGATTTCTTGAATAGCAAGGCGGCACCACACTCTCGTGACGTGAAGCGCATGACCCAAGCAAACATAACATGGTGGCTGTACAAGGCGACTCCTCGGTCTGTGGATTTTTGTCACCGTAAATGCCAAAAAGGACCGCCAGACAAGGGTACAGGCAGTGAGACTAAACACTCTGGAATAGTACTGAAGCTTCTGAGAGAGCCGAAGGCGTGAGGATACAAACTCGATCATATATGACGGTAAGCTAATGGTTGCTAATGCTAGTTTGCTTTAAGTACGTTGTGCTGCACTGTAATGTCTGCAAGTTATCGCTGTTAGGTACTAAAATATGTATGCTGTGTGTGTTTCAGATGGCTCTGTTGTGGGAAAATTACCGCTTCAAACGGTCGGTCTGGGCATTCAACACAGCCTGTCACTGATGTCACCCCAGATTTACCAACGATCAGTGGTTGTAGAGCTTAAGAATGTTTGTAGAAACGTTTATTTCCTGTGCAACAAATTGCTCTGATCTGCGTGAAAATCATGGAGAGACTGTTTAGACATCATGGGACGTACCTGCTCCAGCAGCACTGAGTCTGAGGTGGTGTCATAGCAAAAAATGATCAGCTGACACAACTTGATCGCCAGGTTAATAACTATATTAGCCACAAAATATATGTTCAAAAAGTAAACGGTACCGAGTTAGGTATAATAAGATATATTTGACAATTATGATGCATTTTAGGCCAAAACAAACTTGATCTAGGATTAAAATCAATTAAAATAATGCAGTCACAAGGTTACATGGAAAATACTTGATTTATTAGATACATGTACTGTAGAAATATATATTCTCTGCATCAACAATGTACTATACATGCATTCATGTAATATTGCACTGGGAATTGCACTGACAATAAACCTCTTAAGTTTTTGCAGATGTGTCTTTTTTATATGTGAAGGTTACCACCATGCGGCACAAATTTAATACTAACAGATTGGAAAAGCTGTCTAAGACCAATCCAGCAGTTTGAGAAATCACTTTTGGTTTGGTGTAAGTCTCTCAACAGATTTATGAACCATAAAGCAGTTTGTGTTAAAATGTTAAATCCCATTAAACCCTAACCCGGTGGTTTCCAATCATGTGTCATGGGGGGCCAAGACCCTGCAGGTTCTCTCCTCTACCCAGTCTCTTCAGCAGGTGTTCTCACTGATCAGCAGTCAGTGGAAGGAGTTCAGTGGAATCTGCTGTTGAAGACACTGTTTGGAGGTAAAGCCTGCAGGGTCTTGGCCCTCCATGGCACATGATTGGACACCCCCGCCCAAACTCATTATGATGAAGAGCAGATGCTAATATGACCCAGAATTCCTCCATATACTGGTACTGTCACTAAAGTCTGCAGGGTCTTCTGCGGTGGCACATCCAACAATACAGTCTTCAGTTAATAAAATAATTGTTTTGGTTACTTTTTTCTTAAAAATGAGCCATTATTTTCAAAGTCACCAATAAATGCTTTGTACTGTTGACGCTTTTCCCACTGGTGTCTTAACAGACAAAATAGAAAATCATGATGCAAACACATAAGTCACTAAATTGTTTATTACAATCAGCAGCAAATTCCACATTATTCAGAATGTGCAAAATTCAAACTAAAAAAAAAAAAGAAATTGGAATGGGTCACACACGCCAGCCACGCTGCCTCACTGAGAAGCAACTGGATCGGCCCCTCGTACTGGTCCTGGTTCAGCAGATCTTCAGCCTGCATCTCTGTAAATAGTGAGGCAAGGTCCGGTTTGGGTGGATCGTTTCCCTCTTGCCTAGACAAGACAGAAATGGGTGGTGGTTAAAGCAAGTTTAAAACATATTTGGGAAATACACTTGCTGCTAAAAGCCAGTGGTGGGATGTGAATGAATCTTTATTTTGGATAGATTAAAAGTAAAGATTAAAAGGTTCGTTCGTTGGCCTCCGTCGGTCTATGATGACCATGGAAGAGAATCCTAAATGTCTACTCTGCTGGAACAGCACCGCCTGTGGCTGAACAGGCCAATGCGCGAATGGCAGTCCCTGTCACACAGGTCGCACTTGTGGGTGGTCTCCGTGCTGCTGGGTCTGTGGCGGTTCTTCCTGCGGGTCCTTTTTTCCATCTGCTGCAGCAGTCTCTTTCTTCTCTTTCTCTTTCTTCACCCTCCTTGAGCTGTCTGGTCAGGGTGCCTCTCCATTTGGAGCGGTCCGTTGCAAGGTCCTCCCAGCGCTCTGTGTTGATCTCCAGGGCCTTCATGTCTCTCTTGCAGACGTCTCTAAAGCGCAGCTGTGGGCGGCCAACGTCTCTCCTGCCAGTTGCCAGTTCTCCGTAGAGGACGTCTTTGGGGATTCTGCCATCCTCCATACGGTGAACGTGGCCTAGCCAGTGTAGCCTGCGCTGCCTGAGTAGAGTGAACATGGAGGGAAGGCCGGCGCGGGACAGAACTTCTGTGTTGGGCACTTTGTCCTGCCAAGATATGTCCAGGATGTGGCGAATGCAGTGCAAGTGGAAGGAGTTCAGTCTCTTTTCCTGCCGGGCATATGTTGTCCACGTCTCACTCCCATAGAGCAGTGTGCTGATGACGCAGGCATTGTACACTGCCATCTTCGTCTTGACAGAGAGTTTGGGATTCTCCCACACTCGTGTGGTGAGGCGAGCGAGTGTGAAGGCTGATTTTCCAATCCTCTTGTTGATCTCTGTGTCAAGGGAGAGTTTGTTGCTGATCGTGGACCCCAGGTACGTGAACTGATTCACGACCTCCAGCTCGTAGTAGTCGATGGTGATGGTTGGTGGTGCTTCCGTGCCTTGCGCCAAGACGTTCGTGTTCTTCAGGCTGATGGTAAGCCC
Organism: Pholidichthys leucotaenia; assembly: GCA_020510985.1. NCBI lineage: Eukaryota > Metazoa > Chordata > Actinopteri > Cichliformes > Pholidichthyidae > Pholidichthys > Pholidichthys leucotaenia. The sequence goes on along the minus strand of CM035848.1, from coordinate 255,360,683 downwards.
GAAGTCCTTGCATGCCTGGGAGAAGCGGTCCATCAGGGTCTGAAGCTCCTGCTGTGTGTGGGTTGCGACTGCAGCATCGTCTGCGAACAGCATGTCTCTGATTAGAGCCTCGCGTACTTTGGTTCTGGCTTGTGTGCAGGTAGATTCCCTCTGTTGCTGTGCTGAAGGCATGCCTCAGGAGCATAGCAAAGAAAATCCCAAAGAGGGTTGGCGCAAGTACACAGCCCTGTTTCACTCCGCTGTGTATGTTGAATGGCTCAGACGTTGCCATCGTGCTGCACTATCCCCTGCATGTTGGTGTGAAACGATTCGATGAGGCTTTGCAACTTTGGTGGGCATCCTATCTTTGGCAGGATCTTGAAAAGGCCCTCTCTGCTGACCAGATCGAACGCTTTGGTGAGGTCGATGAAGACGACGTACAGGGGCATGTTCTGTTCTCTGCATTTCTCCTGGAGTTGGCGGATGGAGAATATCATGTCTACCGTCGATCGCTCAGCGCGGAAGCCACACTGAGACTCGGGGTAGACACGTTCGGCAAGCTTCTGTAGACGAACGAGAACAACTCGTGCGTAGACTTTGCCAACAACGCAAAGATTAAAAGAAAATAGAATAATATAACAAAGGGGGGAAAAAATCTAATAAGGTCAAATTAAACAATAATTCCTCTGATTATACAGTTCAACATAGTTTATCTGAAATGGGTGATGGCTGAAGCTGCAGCTTATATTGCCCACCCATATCCCATCCAAGACTTCAAAAGAAAAACAAAACAGGAGCGATTACAATTTGATTGTGACAAAGTACTTCGAATCTAGTACTTTAACTGAAGGTGTGCATCACCGAGTGTGGAGTCGCTCAGTCAAAATATGGAGTTTTTATCAATAAAAGTTTGTCTTGTCTGTGTCTCATCTTGCCCTGGCTTCATGTGTGGGCAGTGTTTTGTACTTGTATTGCTAAAATATAAAAGGAAGCATTACAATGGGTCTCAAATATTTGTAATGTGTCCTGTTACTGCATGAGTTTATTGATGATAGAGTATAAACTACACATATAAACTAAATTATATTGACTGAACTCCCATTCCACAAAAGATACAGTTATGAACATAACTCACAAATGATCACACAAGTCATCTGACAAAAAAATAAATACATTAACAAGCGGTTTATTTTACAGTTGATGTGCCAGTCATTTTCAATTATTCTGTAATTAATATTCACACAATCAAATAAATCTCAGTTCAGTCCCTTTTATATTAACTGGAAATTGTGCTACTTTGGTTTTGACACTTTACCTATAAAAGCAAAGGATTTCATTACTTTCCACAGTGACGAGGTACGTTGTGGGGCAGCTGCTTTCCTCTTGCCTAGACGCAACGACAGAAATGTATAGTGGTTAGTTCAAGCAAGTTCAACACATATACAGGCACATCTCAAAAATTAGAATATCATGAAAAAGTTCAATATTTTTGTCACTCATTTCAGAAAGTGAAACCCATATATAGATTCATTACACGGACAGTGATATATTGCAAGTGTTTATTTTAATTTTGATGATTACGGCTACAGCCCATATTAACCAACACCTCAGTGGCCAACATTTATATTTAAAAACTATTTTTAAAGTTAATTTTATGTAATATTCTAATTTTTTGCCAAATTGAATTTGGGGTTTTCGGGCTGTAAGCCATAATCATCCACATTAAAATAAATAAACGCTTGAAATATATCACTGTCTGTGTAATGAATCTATATATGGATTTTACTTTCTGAAATGAGTGACAAAAAATATTTAATTTTTTCATGACATTCTAATTTTTGGAGATGTAGCTGTATTAGGGAAATACACCTGTGAAAGTCAGTGGTGGGATGTGACAAAAATGCTTTGTTTCTCTGACCAGTGAGAACCCCAGTATCCATGTACATGTACAAGTACATTATCAATCCAGGGATTTATGGTGGAACAGCACAACAACACTGTTCCAACACCTTTTATGGAAAATCCACAGAATAGGTGTGTGGGTCTATTCTGACGCTTTAGAAAATTATATGAATGACTTTATAAATCACTGGTTTGAAAAAGCACTTTTAATATTGAAATTTCGGCTCCTGTGGTCCACTTGACCTGTATCCACAATATAAACACTGAGGGAGGCTAACCCCTGGCATGTGGAAACACATTCTAGCATTAAATTGCACACAATTTAATGCACAGCACCAAAGTGCAATACGTACACAAACCAGGACTTTAACCAGGATTAACATAATTCATCGTTTTGCTCTCACAAGTGAATACTTAGGACAAAACAAGCACGAATCAGCAGTTAGCTACTAGGTAGCTACTAGCTAACACTAGTTAGCCAGCACAGGATGGCGCTGTATCACTCAAAAAAAGTGAGCTTACCACCAACAGGATAAATAAGCGAACAGATGCACAATATTACAAATCACTCACCATCGATTGTTCTCTCACGTTCCTCTTCAGCTTGTCTGTAGTCCGGTTCTATGCTGGGCTGCATCTGTATCGGTGCGGGTCACGGATCTGCCACCAAGCAGAGAAAACTCCGCACCTCTTTGTTGGACCACGGTGTAGATTTCCACAAACGCTGTCTGTATTAATTTCGCATTTACTCGGTGATCGAGTTAGTCCGTGAAATACTGCAAATGGCGGTCGTGTAGATTACACAGACGACGGATGCTTTTGTGACGTTATGCCCTTACCAATCAGTGGCTCGCAGTCTGACGTCACATTTCGGCTCGACTCAGCACGGCTGTACCCTGGCCTCGAGCAGGCACAAAAATAGTACCTGTTAACTAGTGCTGGGGCTAATGGAAAATACTCAAATGCGGGCCGAGGCCTAACGTGTTGGGCCAAGCGGGGCTAGTGGAAAAGGGCCTTAAGTCAGCAACAAGCACAAGAGTCGTCAAAGAGAGAGCTAGAGTGAGGCATATACAGTCAGCTTATATACTCAGCCACAGATAATGCATGCATGGCATATTAGCATCACAGTAAGCAGGAATGCTTGGGACATTTACATGCGAGTCTCACATCAATAGCAGGATTACTGGCGCCGGAATTCCTCTCTGCTCTGGAGCTGTAAGACAAAAGAGGCTGCAAGGCACATCTACATATTGATATCAGTTCATACATCCCATTGTTCTGTTAATTGCTCAAGCTGAACGCTCTGCCTGTCCCGTAGGTTGTGGTGGGTCACCACACTGCTTCCCCCCCCAGAGGGCTCAGCAGGGGGCCGAGGCGTCGAGCGGCCGGCTTTGGAAGCGAGCTGTGGGAAAAGCTCTGTGCAGGAGGTGGTGGAGGGGGGGTGGGGGTAGCAAGTGCCGGCCCAGGACGGCGAAGTTGTCGGGGCCGCGCAAAAATTGCATGTGGATCCGCGATGTTGAGGGGCTTTCCCGTTAAATGCGGCGAAGATCCACACCGGCAGTGAGAAGAAACATTTGTCTCCGACTCCTCTCGCGGCTCAGTCCTGCGAGGATGCGTAGCGGCCATGAAGAAAAAACAAAGGCTGGAGCTGTGTGAGGGACTTGGCGTGTTGGCTTTAGGTGCAGGCGCAGCCCTAAAGCCCTCGGGGACAGCAGACGGCTGAATTCCCATGTGCACCGTGGCTGAGACCCATACAAAGTCCTGTGTGCGGGCTGCGTGTCTGCTTCAGGTGTGTGAGCAGCCCTGAAGATTCCGAGGATGGCGGTCGGCCGTGTTTCTCGGGCATGTGCAGCGGCGGAGGACGATGGCAGTCTGTGGAGCCAGATGGTCCCTGGTGCGTGGCGCGCTGTCCTCGCAACCCTCCGGTGTGCGTGCGGGGGTTCGGTGCGTGGGTGGTCCGCTGTTGAGAGGTGAGTCAGGGTCAGGGAGCTTGCTGGAAATCAGCGTCGTCGGCGCCGATGGTCTTCCCTGTTCGGGCTGTTGCTGTTGTTTGCTCGTGCTGGGTCATGATGCGTTCTGGTCCACGCGCTGCGTTCTCCGTCTGGCCCTGGAGGTCGCCGTCGTGGAGAGAGGACGAGGTGCGTGCGCGCTCGTGTGGATGCGGAGGATGTGAGCAATCCTCTGTCTCTGTAATCCACAGCGCGGTGAGAGGGAGCAGACGTTCTTGGTCCCTCGGCAGGTCCCAGCGTGGAGGTCCCAGATCTCAGGCGAGGGTGGCACCATGACGCTTTCTGCAGCTTTCCCGGTCGTGGATGATCTCCGGGGAGTTTGCCTGGTGTTGGTTCTGCGTCGAGGTCTCCCGTGTGGCAGAAGGGAGGGCAGTCCATTCGCGTCGCAGCTGCGTTCGTTCGTCGTCGGAGTCACCGTCGGGGGCTGCATTCGTTCGTCGTCAGGGTGTTCTTTTCTTCGGAGTCACCAGTGTGGAGGGTACGAATAAGGGTCACCAGTGTGGAGGCAAGGATCAAATAAGTGCAGGCGGACAAGGCGAACTGAAGGTTAAAAGGGTGCTTTATTCATCCTCCATCACGAGGCTCACCCAGCGCTGTGGCAGCGCGCTGGAGTGAGCCCTGCGTCTCTAAGTCAGCAACAAGCACAAGAGTCGTCAAAGAGAGAGCTAGAGTGAGGCATATACAGTCAGCTTATATACTCGGCCACAGACAATGCATGCATGGCATATTAGCATCACAGTAAGCAGGAATGCATGGGACATTTACATGATAGTCACACATATCAATAGCAGGATTACTGGCGCCGGAATTCCTCTCTGCTTTGCAGCTGTAAGACAAAAGAGGCTGCAAGGCACATCTACATATTGATATCAGTCCATACATCCCATTGTTCTGTTAATTGCTCAAGCTGAGCGCTCTGCCTGTCCCGTAGGTTGTGGTGGGTCACCACAGCTCCGTTATTTCAATACAGACATAAGTCAGCTGTTAAAGATGTTGTAAATTAAAGCGGGTGATATCTCCTCGTTTTGACCACATACAATATACCACTACAGTCAGGGTAATATAATGACCGCCCTTACATCTGTTTTTAGTTTTGGTTTAATAATGATCCATTAACCTGGTGTTGTAAAAACACTCCATAGTAGCTAATACAGACCTCTGAGCATGGGCTGTACAAAAAAAAAGTCACACTGCCACCTCTAGTGGCCCAGCGTAGTTATTACAAAAACTTTTTTTTTTTTTTTTTTTGTGCGGCGCCATAACACGGCAATGGTGAGTTAAATTTGTGTTTATTTTGAAAACAAAGCCTTATCTTGAAGTTCTGGCAAATTAAAAGTCGAGAAAACATGGCAATACAATGATACAAGCCTTTAGTTCCACTTAATTTTGACCGGGCAAGCTGAAACAGACAGGTGGACAGTACAACCACACACAGACGCATTGAGCGATTACCATACTACAAGTCCATTCTCAAAAGTGCATTACAGACAAAGAGGTTTGGAAATACCGATGACAGTAAATATATTCTCAAAGACGGATAAATCATATACTAGCACCAAATTGCCCATAACAGTGGGGCTTACTAATCAAGGCTTTTAATGGAAATGGCCCCACCTTAAACCTTGGAATGTAAAATTCTAAATTTGGTTTGTGTTTGATGGGCCCACACACAGTCCTGTACCTGGGGCCCAAAAATTTGGTGCTGTGCCCCTGGAAATGATGCATCACTTTTTGACAGGGTGTGTGGTTTTAGTGGTCAATAGGATATGACCGGTCCCTGTAGTACAATAAATTCAATTCAACTTTCTTTATATAACGCCATTTCACAACAACAGTCATCTCATAGTACTATCAACTGTAGGGGGAACCCCCACAGTTGCAGAAAGACCCCAGCAATCAGGCGATCCCCCGTGAGCAAGCACTTGGCGACGGTGGAGGACAAACTCCCTTTTAACAGGAAGGTTATCAGAGAGAGCAGACGCATTTCTTTCCTCTCCCTTCTCCTCCTCCCCTTACTGATCCCAGCTTGCTGTGTTCTGTCTGTGTCTCGCTCTTCTTCTGCTGCATCTCGATCCAAACGGAAATTATGGAATTTAGCTGGGCTTTAATGCTATTGACACCACTTTTCAACAGGAAATCGGGCCAGGGGGAGCCCAAGTGGAGAGACTCATGGAACAATTGGAACTCATATGTCTGCGTGATTCGACTGAAGATGTGGAAGACATCTACCTGTTTTGGCTTCATGATCACAGGATTTCTGTTGTTTGGCTCTGGAGTTTTCCTGGTGTATCGAAAATTTAAGAAGTTGGAAGAGCTAATCAAAATGCGGACCCGGCGTAGCTCCTCCAACAAATTCGACCAGCTGGGGAGAGCACTGATAGCGGCAAATATGTGACTAACATGGAATTTACCATCTGGCATGCACTGAAGAGAGATGGACTCTGTAGACATGTTTATCTATGTTTCGGAAGGTGGAAAACATCTGGAGTCGCTGGGTGCTCTCCAGGGAATGATTTTAAAGCCTGTGTATGTAAATTGTGATGCACAGAATCGCATAAGAGAGGAAATTTCTATGCTCTAAGTGAACTGTGCTTATCAGGCCTTGAGTCGGCGTCCTTCCTCCAGGAGAAGAGAAAAAGCAGAAGGGAGTTTTGGCTTCTCTTGGCTCCCTAACCCAAACACACTGGTGTGCAGTAATCTGAACTCTCAAGGACAGCGTCATGTGACTAGCATGGATTTACCATCGGACATGCACTGAGAGATGAACTCTTGTGGACATGCTATCTATGTTTAGGACACTAAAGACAACATCTAAACGTTGCTCAGGAGAGGATTTTTGCTGTTCACCAGTAACTGATACACACACTGCATACAACATTATATGAGTGATACACATACACTGACACACACATACACACCGTTTCTCTCAACTTGCTTTGTTAACGTGTGTATTGTAACTTGTCTGCTAAGTGTGCATTGAGGGTTTTTTTTTCTATGTGATCATAATCTTGCTCACTCGAGCGCTATTCTGATAAATATGGTTTTTTTTCTCTCTGCCCAATGTGTTCCTTCCCCCTTCACCCCCCACTGTATGATGAGGCGCCTTGCATAGCTGCCGTGTCATTAGGAAGCGCTTACCGAGCGCGCCTAATGTCAAGTCAAATTCCTCGTATGTGTAAACATGCATGGCAATAAAGTTCATTCTGATTCTGAAAAGAAACCTCCAGCAGAACCAGGCTCAGGGAGGGGCAGTCATCTGCTGCGACTGGCTGGGGGGTGAGGGGATAGAGAAGATGAAAAGAACAGACATGTAGAGAGCAAACAGCACGATGGGGACTCAATCTATGGGAGAGAACAAACAAATGTTAATGACCAGCAAAAAAAAATATTTCATTGAGAGTGAGGAAAGGAGTGAGGCCCAGTGCATTACTGGAGGTCCCCCGGCTGACTAAACCTATTAGCAGCATAACTAAGGGAGGGTTCAGAAACACATGATCCCTCCCTAATTGTAGGCTATATCAAAAAGGTAGGTTTTAGCCCTATTCTTAAAAACAGAGATCGAGTCTGACTCCCAAATCCAGATTGGCAGCTGGTTCCACAGATGAGCTTGATAACTGAAAGCTCTGCCTCCCATTGTACTTTTGGAGATTCTATTTATTACAAGTAATCCTGCATTTTGGGAGCGTAGTGCTCTGTGCTCTGCTCCCATTTTCCAAGATGGCGCCCACAGTGGTCGACATGGTGCTACGCTGCCCTTTAATTTGTTTGTTTGTTTTTGTTAGTCGATTGTGTGTCTGCCAGCTCTTATACTCGTGAAGAGCTATTAAATATCAGGACTCTCACTCCCACGGACCTTCTCCCAGTTTTTTTTAGCTCCTGCCGCCGATCTGATTCATTGTTTGGCTCAAAGAGTAAGACGGCGAAAAAGAGGAAAGCGAGGGGGGATTCTCGCTCGGTTGCGAAGGAGAGGCACGCGAACAGCCTTGCCTGGCATATTTCTATCCAATGCCAATTCTCTATTGAACAAGGTAGAAGAATTAAGACTGCTGATGCGATTTAAGGACCTCGCTTCCTCGTCTGTCATCTGTTTCTCTGAGACCTGGCTTAAAAGGAGCATACCGGACTTCCGGTTATGGCTGCCACGTAGGACGGACGTGTCTCGCTCTGCTCTGCTCCTGGAGAAAAAAAATCGGCAAATAACTCTCTCATTTGGGACAGAACGTATCCCAGCATTTGGGCGAGGATATGTCGGCGAAGCCTAAGGCTGGAAAACCAGGAAAAGGAAAAAGCGAGCCGCCAAAACAGTCCAAATTAACGGACTTTCAGGTCTGTGACGCAGCAAACAAGGCTCCATATATGGCGGAGGAGGCTGGCGGCGGTGCGATTTCTGCGGGGAATGGCGCAGATGCGCTGATGGCTGCCATGAGTTCAATGAGAGCGGACTTTTCCTCTAGATTTGATGGGATTATGACAGCGCTGGAAGGAATAAGAAAGGAATTGGGTGACTGTGTAGAACGAACGGCGCAGATGGAGCTCCGTCTCGCTAGTGCTGAAGATGACGTCACCCGTCTTCAATTAAAGGTGCGCACTTTGGAAAAAAAAATAAATCTCTGGAAGATAATATTTTGGATTTGGAATCTCGGTCGAGACAGAATAATTTGAGGCTGGTGGGTCTTCCAGAGGAATCAGAAGGTCGGGACGTATGTTCCTTTCTGGAAAAGTGGATTCCGGAGGTGCTGGGCAGCGAGGAGTTGCAATCAGCAGTGGTTCTGGAAAAAGCGCATCGTATTGGCCCACGGAGAGATAAGGGACCGCCGAGGACCTTAATTATGAAGTTTCTTAGCAACAGAGACAGGATGAAGATCTTCAACGCTGCACGTGCTAAAGGAGAGATTAAACACCAGGACCAGCAGGTGCGGTTCTACCCAGATTTGGCCACAGGAATCCAGCAATTGAGGAAGCAGTTTGATCCCGTACGTAAGGAGCTGCGCAACCTTGGGATTCGTCATGGTGTAATCTATCCTGCGAGACTGCTGACCACGTATGAGGGCAGAACCCACATCTTCAAGACCCCAGAGGAGGCGCAGGAGTTCATCAAGAAGATCAAAGAAGAAGAAGAGACTGGTGGGAGCTAAGCATGAACAAAATATAAGGTAGAATAATTAAGCATTTGCACAGGCATCTGACTGACTTGAAGTAAATAGTAAGTTTACAAAATATAGATTGTATTATATATTAAAAAAACAAAACAAAAACAAAACAAAACAAAAAAAAAACTATGATGAACAAAGTTGTTAAAAATTTTGGAGTTAAGTTGGAAAACTACAGAGGAGAGTTAATGTTACGTCATTAAAAGCAGTAGAGTTAGGGTGATTGGGAGGATGAAGAAGGAGTGGCTTAGGCTGTTCCCCGTGGGTGTGGAACGGTCGATGGCTATATCGGGAGACAGAATTTTTCTTTTGATTTTGGGGGGTTTGCCACAAGTGTGGGAAGGGGAAATTTGTTTGTGTGTAGTTTGTAGGATGAATGTTCAACCACTCATGTTTTTGCTTCTCTGTATGAGCATGTTTACACTGCAAGGTAATCCCAAACTCTCTATTGATCATGGACCAAAGTGTTAATCTTAATTTAACTTCATGGAATTGCAGAGGTCTACAAAATTTAAAAAAACTTAAACAAGTTATGAATAAAATAAAGGACATGGGTTCAAGAATTGTGTTTTTACAAGAAACTCATCTGATAGAGGAGGATGTTAAAAGAATTAGGAGTAGATGGCAGGGAAGTGTATTCACCTCTTCATTTTCATCCCGAGCCAGGGGAGTTATGACTCTCATACATAAATCAGTTCCTTTTCAAGTGAAAAATGTAATTGGAGACAAATTTGGAAGATATGTAATCATTCAAGGTTCTTTGCTATTAGAAAATATAAATCTTGTGAACTTATATGGTCCCAATATAGATGATCAGAAGTTCTTTGCTAATTTATTTCTCATCTTATCATCACTTACAGGGCAACATATAATAGCAGGGGATTTTAATTGTACATTGAATCCAGGTGTGGATAGATCAACAGGACTGGATTGTACGCACATTGGATGTAGGATGACTATTAATCATTTTATGAAAGAATTGAGATTGTTAGATATATGGAGAGAAATGAAACCACAAGTTAAAGCCTATTCTTGTTATTCCAGTACCTACAAGACATTCTCACGTATTGATTATTTTTTGATTTCCACAGAATTAAGGTCCAAGATTCAAAACTGCTTTTATGATAACATCGTGATCTCTGATCATGCACCCTGTTGTCTAATATATGTAGATAAAAAATTGACAAAGGAATCAGGTAGATGGCAATTTCAGCATAAATGGCTTCAGGATGAGGAATTTGTCAAGTATATAGAAAAACAGATAGACGAGTTCTTTGACATCAATACTACACAAACATCAGCATGTGTAAAGTGGGAGGCTTTCAAAGCTTTTATTAGGGGACATATTATTAGTTATACAGGATCAAAATCTAAGAAGACTCGAGAGGAGAGAGCTAAATTGGAACATAAAATAAAAAATCTTCAGGAAAAAGTGTATGCAGGAAGTGACCCAAGGTTGGAGAATGAATTACTGATTTTGAGAGCTGAATACGACAAAAAAATCAGCGAATAGAGCTGCCTCGAGTCTTCTAAGATTGAAACAATCTTTTTATGAACAAGGTGAAAAATCAGGAAAATTATTAGCATGGCAGATTAAACAATTAGAAATTAAAACACCAATTACCAGTATTATAAGTAATGGACAGGTAGTTATAGATCCTTTAGAAATTAATAGAGCCTTTAGAGATTACTATGAAAAATTATATGATACCAAAAATGAACCTGATTTAACAAAACTAAATGGGTTTTTGAACGAACTATCTATACCGTGTATTCCAAATGAAAACAGGGAGATATTGGAGTCTAAAATTAGTCAAGAAGAAGTTGGGCTAGCCATTGATAATATGAAATCAGGAAAAAGTGCAGGACCAGATGGTCTTCCAGTTGACCTTTATAAAAAATTTAAGAATAAATTAATAAAACCTTTTTTGGAAATGGTTTTAGAAGCATTTCAAAATAATAATTTACCATCATACATAAATAATGCCTTAATTATACTGCTGCCAAAACCAGGTAAGCCCTCTAATAAATGTGAAAATATGAGACCAATAAGCCTATTAAACGCCGACCTTAAGATAATCTGTAAAATTTTAGCAAGACGAATACAAGAAATTTTACCAAATATTATTTATCGAGATCAGAATGGCTTTATAAAGGGTAGACAAGGCTTCCATAATGTAAGAAGACTATTTAATATTATTTATTTTAATAAAGAAGCACCGGATACAGCTCTCCTATCATTGGACGCCGAAAAGGCCTTTGATAGAGTTGAATGGCCCTTTCTTTTTGAAGTCCTACAAAGGTTTGGACTTGGAAATAATTTCATAAAATGGGTTCAAATAATATACAATAATGCTACAGCAGAAATCCTAACAAATAACAATATTTCAAAACCAATAAAAATCAATAGAGGATGTCGACAAGGCTGTCCACTTTCACCTTTACTGTTTACTATGGCAATTGAACCTTTAGCGATAGCGATACGTTTACATTCACAAATATATGGAATTAAAGTTGGACCAACAGAACATAAAATCTCCCTGTACGCCGATGACATAATTTTGTTTATGTCGAATCTAAAAAAATCAATTCCAACCTTGTTGAATTTAATAAAGAATTTTGGGGAAATATCAGGATATAAAATAAATAAAACTAAATCTTCAATATTAATGCTAAATGAGACCCAGAGAAATTACCCAGCCCCTGAGGTAAATCAATTCAATGTTGTAAATCAGTTTAAATATTTAGGAATCCAAATTATGCCTAAGCTAGAATCAGTCGCCAGTGTCAACTATGAAGCCTTAATGTCAGATATCAATGAGTTAACTCAGAGATGGATGTCACTACCAATGTCGATGATCGGGAGAATCAATATACTTAAAAGTAATATTTTACCTAAAATACTTTATTTATTTCAATACATTCCCTTATCACCACCTTTAGATCTATTCTCAAGAATAAAAAAAAAGTTAGTGGAATTTATATGGAACAACAGGAGGGCTAGATTACGTTTGTCTTTATTATATTTACCATTTGATCGTGGAGGTCTGAAATGTCCAAATTTTATGTTGTATTATTGGTCGGCACAACTGAGGTCTATGACATATTATTTTTCATCAAATGATCTCCCTCACTGGACTGAAATGGAATCATACAATTTACCTTTACCTCTTCCCATATTCATATACTCAGATTCGGCAAAAAAATTACAAAAACAAGTTAAAAATCCATTTGTAAAGCATATGATCAAAATATGGTGTGAAGCTAAAAACTATTTAAAAGAACCACAGTTATTGTCACAATTTAGTCCAATATGGGGTAATCAATATTTTAAACCAGGGAGAGCGGACGCTGTATTTAAAGTATGGAATTTAAAAGGGATACAAAAGATTCAGGATTTATATTTGCCATGTGCAGACAACATAATGTCTTTTGAAGAGCTGAGGATCAAATTTAATCTCAATAGAACACATTTTTTTAAATATCTTCAACTTAGAAACTTTATTCGATCAAATCAAAATAAAGCTCTCACTCGACCTATTTATTCATCCTTGGAAAAAATGATGATGAAAGATAGTAAAAGAAAGGGTATTATTTCAGAGTTTTATAACTCACTGACACTATCTTCAAGTGAAAATTCACTGAAAAGATTAAACTACTGGAAAGAAGATCTGCAAATTGAAATTTCAGAGGAACAATGGGAATTGGCTTGTACAGAAGCTCAAACCAAATCAATAAATGCACGCCTTAAATTGATACATTTCAAATGGTTAATGCGGATGTATGTTACACCGGAGGAGTTAAATAGATATAACAAAAATATACCAGATACATGCACAAAATGCATGGAAAGTAAAGGAACCCTATTTCATTGTTTATGGGAATGTAGATTAATAAGAATGTTTTGGGAAGAGGTGAGGGTAACAATTGAAAAAATAATCTCAAAACAAATCATATTGAATCCTAAACTGTTTTTGTTGGGTCTGTACCCAGAAAAGCATAATTTTAATAAAAGTGAAAGAACATTCATAGACCTCAGTTTGCTTAATGCCAAAAAATGTATTGCACTATTATGGAAAAAGACTCATAGACCAGATGTGACTCAGTGGTTAAGACAGATGTTAACAAACCTTCCATTAGAAAGAATAACATATATACTAAAATCAAAGGAAATTGTGTTTGAGAATATATGGAGACCTTTTATTGATTATGTAAAAAATTTAAACATAACTCTTGAAGAAGAAGGTGAATGATGTGTGTGGACCTTGTAAATTCCAAACTGGTGAACATAATATGTATACTTATGTATTGGATTGTCTAGACTAAACAGAGGAGCATTGTTGAAGACTTGATTTTGTTGGTGGTTGTTGGTGTTTTTAGTGCATTTTTTTTTTTGTAGTACTTTAGTGTTAGTGTTTGATTGTTTGTATCATGTTTGTTAAAAAAAAAAAAAAAGGTTCAATAAAGATATTGTGGGAAAAAAAAGGAGCATACCGGACAGCGCGATCAGCCTCGAGGGATTTCAGCTGTTTCGTGCTGATCGCGTCACAGAGCTCTCCGGTAAGTCTATTGGAGGAGGAGTGTGCTTCTACATTAACAGCAGCTGGTGCTCTGATGTAACGGTGGTTTCACAACACTGTTCTACCGATCTAGAATTTCTCTCTGTTAACTGCAAGCCATTTTATTCCCCGCGGGAGTTCGCATCATTTGTTTTGATCGCTGTGTATGCCCCTCCCGACGCGGACGCGCGCGAGGCCCAGCGCGCGCTCGCAGATCACATCCTACATGCGGAGCGGAATTTTCCAGACCCCCGGTTATTGTGGTAGGCGACTTTAACCAGAGCAATCTGAGTCACGAGCTCCCCCGATACAGACAGTTTATTAAATGTCCAACCAGAGGAAATAACACGCTGGATCACCGTTACACTACAGTGAAGGACACATATCGCGCTGTTCCCCGCGCTGCGCTCGGACTATCTGATCACGTGATGGTCCACCTCATTCCCACATACAGACAGAGACTGAAACTCACTAAACCTGTTGTGACCACCACGAAGAAATTGACCAGTGAAGCTGGAGAGAAACTGAACACATGCATGGAAATAACTGACTGGGACATGTTTAAAGGAGCCACACATGATCTTAATGAGTACACAGACACTGAACTCCTATATCAACTTTTGTGAGGAGAGCATTCTCCCATCGCGCACCAGGGTGAGGTACTCTAATGATAAGCCCTGGTTCACTGCTAAGCTCAGACAGATCAGAAAGGAGAAGGAAGCTGCGTTGAAAAGTGGAGACAGAGACTGCTACAGGGAGGTTAAATATCAGTTTAACAGAGAGCTGAGGAGAGCTAAATCTGTGTATTCTGAGAGACTCCAGCAGCAGTTCACTGCTAATGACTCGGCTTCTGTGTGGAGAGGACTGAGGCAAATCACCAACTATCAGCCTCAGGCTTCTAAAGGTCAGGATGACAAAGCCCTTTGTCAAAAACTGTCCCAACATTACGCCCGTTTTGACACCTCGTCAGCTGTGTAAAACTCCCCCACTCCACCCAGCTCCACTGCCTCCTCGGCCCCTAGTTCATCAAAAGCGGTCCCCCCCTCCTCCTCCTCCCCCCCTGCCCTTGTCATCAGTGAGCAGGACATGCACAGACAATTCTCCAGACTGAACCCGCGCAAGGCCCCCGGGCCGGACGGTGTGTCTCCCTCCACCCTGAGACACTGTGCGAAAGAGCTGGCGCCTGTCTTCACAGACATTTTTAACACCTCCCTTAAGCTATGCCACGTGCCGACCTGCCTCAAATCCTCCACCATCATCCCTGTCCCCAAGAAGCCACGGATTACTGGACTTAACGACTACAGACCTGTAGCGCTCACCTCTGTAGTCATGAAGTCCTTTGAGCGCCTGGTCCTGTCTCACCTCAAGTCCATCACCACTCCCCTCCTGGACCCGCTGCAGTTTGCCTACCGTGCCAACAGGTCTGTGGACGACGCAGTCAACCTGGCCCTCCACTCCATCCTGCAGCACCTGGACTCCCCGGGAACCTACGCCAGGATCCTGTTTGTGGACTTCAGCTCTGCATTCAACACCATCCGCCCCGCTCTGCCCCAGGACAAGCTGTCCCTGCTCGGCGTGCCTGACTCCCTCTGCAGGTGGATCACCGACTTCCTGACGGACCGGAGGCAGCATGTGCGGCTGGGGAAGTCTGTCTCGGACTCTGTTAGCATCAGCATCGGATCACCCCAGGGCTGTGTACTTCCCCCCCTACTCTTCTCCCTTTATACCAACTCCTGCACCTCCTCCCACCAGTCTGTTAAGCTGATCAAGTTTGCGGACGACACCACCCTCATCGGGCTCATCTCCAACGGCGACGAGTCCGTCTACAGGAAAGAGGTGGCCCAGCTGGTGGCCCAGCTGGTGTCCTGGTGCAGCCACAACAACCTGCAGCTGAACACTCTGAAGACAGCGGAGATGATTGTGGACTTCAGGAAAGTCACAACCCCCCTGCCCCCCCTCACCATCACAGGCTCTCCCATCACCATTGCAGATTCCTTCCGCTTCTTGGGCACCACCATCACCTGGGACCTCAAATGGGAGCCAACCATCAGCTCCCTCATCAAAAAGGCCCAGCAGAGGATGTTCTTCCTGCGGCAGCTGAGGAAGCTCAAGCTACCCACCAAGATGTTAGTGCAGTTCTACACAGCCATCATCGAGTCCATCCTCACCTCCTCCATAACCGTGTGGTACGCAGGAGCCACTGCCAGGGACAGACTAAGGCTGCAGCGCGTCGTGCGCACTGCTGAGAAGGTGATCGGCTGCAAGCTCCCATCTCTCCAGGACCTGTACATCTCCAGGACCCGGAGGCGTGCAGGCCGGATCATAGCCGATCCTTCACACCCTGGTCACGTACTGTTTGCCCCCCTCCCCTCAGGTAGAAGACTTCGGTCCATTCAGACTAAAACCTCCCGGCACATGAACAGCTTTTTCCCCTCTGCCATCAGACTGCTGAACATTAAGTGACTTATTGACTCTCGTGCACTACATACAGCAGCTCATGTCGTTCATCACTGTTTTTCTGTTGCATTATCGACTGCACTGTGGTACCCCATATTATCTGCTACTTGCTAATTTATTTAAATCTGCCTTGACTAGTATTACTCATTATTATTATTATTATTATTACTTATTATTCTACACTTATTGCATGTTTTTAGTCTTTTAGTTTTTTAGTTTATCTCTTTATCTCATCATGTTTTTAATGTTGCAGCATGGCACCGAGACAAATTCCTAGTTTGTGTACTACATGAACAATGGCAATAAATCTGATTCTGATTCTGTTAGGATAATACGGTAGTATCAGATCTTTTAAATAAAAAGGAGCCTGATTGTTTAGAGCTTTGTAAGTAAGAAGAAGGATTTTAAACTTAATTCTAAACTCTATGGGAAGCCAATGAAGGGAGGCCAGAACCGGAGAGATATGATCTCTCTTTCTCGTACCTGTTAAAACTCTTGCTGCAGCATTTTGGATCAGCTGAAGACTTTTTAAAGATGTTTTAGGACAGCCTGATAATAAAGAATTACAATAATCTAATCTCGAGCTAACAAAAGCGTGGATCAGTTTCTCAGCATCACTTTGAGACAAGATGCTCCTAATCTTGGCAATGTTACGCAAATGATAGAAGGCAGTCTTAGAAACAAATTTAATATGTGAATTGAAGGACAAATCTTGATCAAAAATAATTCCAAGGTTTCTCACAGAGCTATTAAGAGAAAGAGTAACCGCATCCAAACTGAAAGTTTGATTTGGAAAGGAATTTCTAAGGTTTTTTGGACCAACAAGAATGACTTCAGTCTTATCTGAATTTAATAGCAGGAAATTACAAGTCATCCAAGCTTTGATTTCCTTAAGACAGGCTTCTAACTTGGCTAATTGATTACCATCATCTGGCTTCATTGACAGGTATAATTGTGTGTCATCTGCATAACAATGAAAATGTATACAGTGCTTTCTAATAATGTTGCCTAGCGGAAGCATATATAAACTAAAAAAAGAGTAGGGCCTAGCACAGATCCCTGTGGAACTCCATGACTAAGCTTTGAGTTGAAAGAAAACTCATTTACATGAACAAACTGGAACCTATCAGATAAATAAGATCTAAACCACTGCAACGAAGTTCCATTAAGTCCAACATAATATTCTACTTGATAGATTAGAACACTATGATCGACAGTATCAAAAGCTGCACTAAGGTCTAAAAGGACAAGTACAGAAACCAGTCCATTATCAGATGTGATGAGGAGGTCGTTAGTGACCTTCGCTAAGGCTGTTTCAGTACTATGATGGATTCTAAACCCAGATTGAAACTCTTCAAGTAAACCATTTCGCTGCAGATGGTCAAATAATTGCGTAGCAACAACTTTAAGATTTTTGAAATGAAAGGGAGATTAGAGATTGGTCTATAGTTAGCTAAAGCTCCTGGATCTAGCGTTGGCTTTTTGAGAAAGGGTTTAATTACAGCCGTTTTAAAAGCCTGCGGTACATGGCCTAAGGTTAATGAAGAATTGATTATATGAAGAATAAAGCTACCAATAAGTGGGAAGACTTCTTTAAATAACCTGGTAGGAATAGGGTCTAAAAGACAAGTTGAAGGTTTGGATGAGGAAACTATTTTGTCTAACTCACAAAGGTCGATTGGAGTAAACTCATCAAGACAGACATCAATAGAAGGAGTTGTAGTAGTTACAGTATTTAAGTTAACTGTGGGAAGAATCTGATTGATTTTATCTCTGATGGATGAAATTTTATTATTGAAAAAGTTCATAAAGTCCTGACTAGTAAGCTCTAAGGGAATGCTAGGATTGACAGAGTCCTGACTCTTTGTCAACCTGGCTACAGTGCTGAAAAGAAACCTGGGATTATTCTTGTTCTCTTCTATTAATGCAGAGTAATAACTCGTTCTAGCTTTTCTAAGAGATTTTTTTATAAATTAAAAGATGATTTCTCCAAGCTAAATAGATTTCATCTAAATTAGTGGAGCGCCATTTTCTTTCTAATTGACGAGTCTTCTGTTTTAAGCTACGAGTTTCTGTGTTGAACCAAGGAGTTAGAAATCTCTGATTAGACTTTTTCTTTTTTAAGGGGGCCACCAAGTCTAGAGTCTGATGCAGAGAAGCTGTAACACTATCCACCATGTTATCAATTACAGAAGGAGCAAGCTGCCTATAGCTCATTTCCGTTGTGTTGACACATGGCATAGAGGAAACAATCTGCATAAATTTGGTAACAGCATCATCTGAGAGGCATCTACTGTAATAATATTTTTCTTTAGGAGCCAAATAGTCAGAAATAGTAAAATCAAAGGTTAACAGACTATGGTCTGACAGTACAGGGTTATGAGGAGACACTACAAGATTTTCTATTTCTATGCCATATGTCAGAACAAGGTCCAATGTATGGTGGAGGTAATGAGTAGAATTTCCTACTTTCTGAGAAAACCCAATCGAGTCTAATATTGAATTTAATGCCACATTAAGGCAGTCACTATCTACATCCACATGTATATTAAAGTCCCCTACTATAATTATTCTATCAGATTTCAGCACTAAATCAGCTAAGAAATTAGCAAATTCGGATAAAAATTCTGAGTAGGTTGATGGGGGACGATAAACTATGGCAAATAAAATTGGGTTTAACCTAAACTTACTAAAGTGCCCAATACTGAGGACCACGCCCTCAAAGGAATTATAACATGTTTTTTGCTTTACATTAACTAGTAATTTGGAATGGTAAATTGTTGCTGCTACTCCTCCACGACCAGAACTTCTGGAATTTTGACAGTTTAAATAACCAGAGGAAGTTCATTCATTTAAACCAACATAATCCTCTTGCCCTAACCAAGTCTCTGTAAGGGAAATTAAATCAATCTGATGATCAATTAACAGATCATGGACTAACAGAGACTTGGGAGTTAGAGACCTAATATTTAATAAACCACATTTAATTTTTAAATTATGAGGAGGAACAGAGGCCAAATCATTCAATTTAGAGGCTTTATGTTTAATTTGAGTTTTACCAATATTTTGCTTAATCACTTTGGGATGCTTATATATTATATTTTTATTTACTTTGGAGGAAGCAGACAATGATTCTCTGATGGGGAAGACAGGGGCTAAGCTGAGGGGTGGCGGATGAAGAGGAGCTGCAGAGAGGCGTCTAAGACTGTGACTCTGCTTCCTGGTCCCAACTCTGAGTAGTCAATGTTTTGGTAATTTGGATAAAAAAGATGCCAGATTGTTAGATAAATGAGAAGCACCATCCAAAGTGGGATGAATGCTGTCTCGTCTCATAAGACCAGGTTTTCCCCAAAATGAGCTCCAATTGTCAATGTAGCCCACGTCATTTGCAGGACACCACACAGACAGCCAGCGGTTCAAGGATGACGAGCGGCTAAACATGTCATCACTGGTCAGATTGGGGAGGGGCCCAGAGAATACTACAGTGGCAGACATCGTTTTTGCAAAGTCACACACCGATTCTACATTAAGTTTCGTGACTTCCGACTGCCGGAGACGGATGTCATTAATGCCGGCGTGAATAACAATTGTGGAGTATTTACAGTTACTTTTAGCCAGCATTTTCAAATTTGACTCGATGTCGCCTGCTCTGGCCCCAGGAATGCATTTGACTATGGTCGCTGGAGTCTCTAGGTTCACGTTTCTGACTACAGAGTCACCAATGATCAGAGTTTTTTCCTCAGCGGGTGTGTCGCTGAGCAGGGAAAAACGATTAGAAACATGAACAGGTTGGTGGTGTACCGGGGCTTTGCGACTAGGCTTCCTTCTCACCGTCACCCACCCAGTCTCCTCGCTGCTGAGGAGAGCTGGAGGACCACTAACAGGGGGGCCTAAGCTAGCTAGCTCCGCTGCAGCTAAGGGGCGTCCGTCAAGAGTAACTGGCGCAGACGGTGTTTCAATGCAGCGGAGCCGGGATTCCAAATCAGACAACCTCGCCTCGAGCGCCTCAAAAAGACAACATTTATTACATTTACCGTTATCACTAAAAGAGGCAGAGGTGTAGCTAAACATCTGACAGAGAGAGCACACCAGAGGAGGAGAAGGAGAGCTAGTAGCCATCGCTAGTGGCTAACCCAAAGCTCAGGAGAGTGAGGAGAGCAAACCACACAGACAGACAGCAAAACAGGAAGTGACGATACGTTACCACAAGGAAGTGGTAACGTATCGTTAAACATAAATATATGTGAATGAATGGCTAACCAACCAAAAGTATCCCTTGGATCCCGGTTTGAGAAAATCAAACTTTAACCAAGCTAAAATAATGTCTAAGAACAAAGTATATGGTCAAGTCTTATTAGATGAACAAGGATTCAAGTGGGGGAGAATAGACTTTATAGAAAATTCTGATTAAAACTACACAAGACTGCAAAACTGTTTTGTTCACTAGACAATCAGGACCATGAACTCTACCCACTCCCCCCTCCCAGACCGTAACACACTCACCCACACAATAACTACCTCAGCTGTTGGCACAGAAAGACTTAGCACACCAACAGTAATTACATCTGCTGCTGTATGTCTCTGCACCATACTGCAAACATTTGCACAAATGCCATACTTGCTGCTGTCTGTCCATTATTGAAATATTGATCATGTGCAGTCCAATCTGTCACTGTCTGCACCTACACTACTGCATTGAACTTACAATTATGGCTCCACATTTTCTGTGTATAGGATTGCTGGGTGTTACCGTTTATCTTCAATTGTACTACAGGATTGCTGGGTTTTATGTTTTATCTTTATTTGCACTACTGGTAGCATTACTGTACATAGACTGCCCTTGTTTTTTTATCCTTGTTCCTTCTTCTATGTTGCACACACCACTAAGAATGAAAGAAACAGCATTTCGATTCTCCTGTATATATAGAAGTATTAAATAAAAATCTCTGAATCTTTGAACATGTCCTGCACCACCCTCACATACTTCTCTGCCACTCCTGACTTTCTCATACATTAACACACTTCCTCTTTTGGCATCCTATCATATGCTTTTGCCAGATCCACAAAGACAGTGCAACTCCTTCTGACCTTCTCTATATTTCTCCAACACTCTTAAAGCAAACAATGCATCTGTAATTCAATTCAGCTTTATTTATAATGCGCCACATCACAACAGAAGTTGGAAATTTCTTGGTGTAATAATTGATAAACTGTTGGAAGTCACATATTAATTATATTAAAGGTAAAATATCCAAATCAATTGCAATACTACACAGAGTGAAATATTTGCTGAATCAACCCACACTATATACCTTGTATCATTCATTAATACTCCCATACATGACATATTGTACTGAAGTATGGGGAAATATATATAAAACAAATATATATCCAGTCTTTATGCTTCAGAAGAGAGCTATTAGAATAATAAACAAAGCTGCTTACAGGGAACCAACAAACCCACTTTTTCTTACATTAAAAGCTCTCAAGTTGAAAGATCTGGTTGACTTTAAAACTGCAGTAATAATGTTTAAAGTGAAGAATCTATCACTGCCCGCAAATATCCAAAAGCTGTTCCAAATAAGGGAGAAACAATATCATTTCAGAGGAACATGTATATTTCAAAAACCTTCAGTGAGAACTACCACCAAGCAACACTGTGTTTCAGTGCAAGGAGCCAGATTATGGAACGATTTTGGACCTGAATTAAAATCATGTACAACGCTTGGACAATTTAAACAAAAACTAAAGGAAGAAATACTCCAAACATATATACAAGATGACATATAAAATCACATAAGGATTGTCATATCCAGTCTGCGTTGTGTTGCTGCCTAGTTTTGTCACATTTTGTCTTAGCTTTGTTCTGAATTGTAATCGCTCTCGTTTTCTTTTTCTTTTGAATTCTTGGATGGAATATGGGTGGGCAATATAAGCTGCGGCTTCAGCCATCACCCATTTTGGATAACTTATGTTGAACTGTATAATCAGAGGAGTTATTGTTTAATTTGACCTTGTTGGATTTTCTCCCCCCTTTGTTATATTATTCTGGTTTTTTTTTTTAAATCTATCTGAAATAAAGATTGATTGACTGAAGTCATCTCATAGCGCTACAAAATGCAGAGAATCTGTAGTACTCTTTCGGCATGAAACCACACTGCTGCTCAGATTGTCACCTCTCTTAACCTGGCATCAACAACTCTTTCCCATATCTTCATAGTGTGGCTGATCAACTTTATGCCTCTGTAGTTACATCTCTGAGTACCACCCTTGTTCTTGAAAATTGGTACCAAAACACTTCTCCATTCCTCAGGCATCTTCTCACGCTCCAAGACTGTGTTAAACAATCTGGTTAAAAAGTCCACTGCCATCTCTCCAAAAAATCTCCATGCTTCCACAGGTATATCATCTGGACCAACTGCCTTTCCATTCTTCCTCTTCTTCAAAGTTGCCCTTACTTCTGCCTTGCTAGTCCTTGGGACTTCCTTGTTCATCTTTCCTTCATCTATCCTCTCATTTTCTTCATTCATCAGCTCCTCAAAGTACTCCTTCCACCTTCTCAACACACTCGTCACTTGTTAGTACATTACCATTTCTATCCATAATCAACCTAACCTGCTGCACATCCTTTCCAGCTCGATCTCTGTCTGGCTAATCGATACAAGTCCTTTCCTCCTTCAAAGCTGCAACACACAACTGTGTGCGTACACACACACACACACAAGAAGAGCAAAAATAACCATTACAATAAATTTTGTCCTACCTTTGTTGTTGTTATTATAAATCATATTTGACAGGCAACACACAGGACCGTAGTTGGCGCTAATTGCAGTTGGAGGTGGAATCACTGCTGACAGAACTCCTGTTGGTTCTGCTGTTAAAGCAGTTTGTCACAGTAGTCATCTGGCAGGTGGAGGATAAGCGAAGCTGGACTATTCTGTCTTTAGTCAGGCTGCATATTTATTTAGTTTTACAAATCTCAACAAGGTCCTCTCTGCACTTCGTTTATGTAAGAGGTGTAACAGGAGTGGTGTGGGTAAAGTTGCCACACCCAACTGCACTGCTGAAGAAGTGATTCAAAGTTAGTCAGCCCTCGAAGGCCTCCTACTGGTCTGGGGCTGTAAGCATTTGTCTGCCAGCACAGTGCCTGTGATTATGAGGAATTTTATTTTCTTTATTAAAAGTTGAGGGCTTGCAGCCGCACCACCTCCAGCAGGGGGCACCCTAGGCAACAGCCTATGTTGCCTATGCCTTGGGCCGGCCCTGGTTGTGTTGGTCACTCTTGCACATACAGTACACCCAAGCTGATTCCACAAGTGTTCAATTACACCTGGTAGCACTTGAAACAAGAGTGAATACCAAAAGGAGAACACTGCAGGGAATTTTGGCATTATTTTTTTTGGGGGGGGGTGCTACCCACACATTTAGCTGTATTGCTCATTCCACGAATGTACGATCGTGACAAGCTGTACCTCATTATTAAGGTGACTAAATAATCAGGCTTTCCAACAATATAAAATGCAATACCAATTGGTATTATTAAAGGGGGGAAATCGTTGTCGGCCTCTGTCGGTCTATGATGACCATGGAAGAGAATCCTAAACGTCTACTCTGCTGGAACAGCACTGCCTGTGGCTGAACAGGCCGATGCGCGAATGACCGTCCCTGTCACACAGGTCGCACTTGTGGGTGGTCTCCGTGCTGCTGGGTCTGTGGCGGTTCTTCAAGCGGGTCCTTTTTTCATCTGCTGCAGCAGTCAGTCTCTCTTCACCCGCCTTGAGCTGTCTGGTCAGGGTGCCTCTCCATTTGGAGCGGTCCGTTGCAAGATCCTCCCAGCGCTCTGTGTTGATATCCAGGGCCTTCATGTCTCTCTTGCAGACGTCTCTAAAGCGCAGCTGTGGGCGGCCAACGTCTCTCCTGCCAGTTGCAAGTTCTCCGTAGAGGACGTCTTTGGGGATTCTGCCATCCTCCATACGGTGAACGTGGCCTAGCCAGCGAAGCCTGCGCTGCCTGAGTAGAGTGAACATGGAGGGAAGGCCAGCGCGGGACAGAACTTCTGTGTTGGGCACTTTGTCCTGCCAGGATATGTCCAGGATGTGGCGAATGCAGCGCAAGTGGAAGGAGTTCAGTCTCTTTTCCTGCCGGGCGTATGTTGTCCACATCTCACTCCCATAGAGCAGTGTGCTGATGACGCAGGCGTTGTACACTGCCATCTTCGTCTTGACAGAGAGTTTGGGATTCTCCCACACTTGTGTGGTGAGGCGAGCGAGTGTGAAGGCTGATTTTCCAATCCTCTTGTTGATCTCTGTATCAAGGGAGAGGTTGTTGCTGATCGTGGACCCCAGGTACGTGAACTGATTCACGACCTCCAGCTTGTAGTCGTCGATGGTGATGGTTGGTGGTGCTTCCGTGCCTTGCGCCAAGACGTTAGTCTTCTTCAGGCTGATGGTAAGCCCGAAGTCCTTGCATGCCTGGGAGAAGCGGTCCATCAGGGTCTGAAGCTCCTGCTGTGTGTGGGTTACGACTGCAGCGTCGTCTGCGAACAGCATGTCTCTGATTAGAGCCTCGCGTACTTTGGTTCTGGCTTTCAGGCGGGCGAGGTTGAAAAGCCTGCCGTCAGATCTTGTGTGCAGGTAGATTCCCTCTGTTGCTGTGCTGAAGGCATGCCTCAGGAGCATAGCAAAGAAAATCTCAAAGAGGGTTGGCGCAAGTACACAGCCCTGTTTCACTCCACTGCGTATGTTGAATGGCTCCGAGACGTTGCCATCGTGCTGCACTATCCCCTGCATGTTGGTGTGAAACGATTCGATGAGGCTTTGCAACTTTGGTGGGCATCCTATCTTTGGCAGGATCTTGAAAAGGCCCTCTCTGCTGACCAGATCGAATGCTTTGGTGAGGTTGATGAAGGCGACGTACAGAGGCATGTTCTGTTCTCTGCATTTCTCCTGGAGTTGGTGGATGGAGAATATCATGTCTACCGTCGATCGCTCAGCGCCGAAGCCACAGAGACTCGGGGTAGACACGTTCGGCAAGCTTCTGTAGACGGACGAGAACAACTCGTGCATAGACTTTGCCAACAACGCTGAGGAGGGAGATTCCCCTGTAGTTGTTGCAGTCGCTTCTCACCCCTTTGTTTTTGTAGAGGGTGATGATCTTGGCGTCCCTCATGTCCTGTGGTACGGCACCTTCCTTCCAGCACTGGCAGAGGACGTCATGCAATGGCAGCAGTAGGGCGGTCTTGCAGTGCTTGATCAGGTTAGGGGGTATGCCGTCGTTGCCGGGTGCCTTGCCAGCGGTCAAGCTATCAATGGCCTTGCTGAGTTCGTCAATGGTTGGCTCGGCGTCAAGTTCGTCCATGGATGGCAGGCAGTCGATGGCATCAAGGGCTGACGGTGTCATGGTGTTCTGTTTAGAGTAGAGGTCGGAGTAGTGTTCCACCCATCTCTCCATCTGCTTGTTCTTTTCTGTGATCATCTCCCCAGTGGAAGATTTGAGGGGGGCCGTCTTGCTCTGAGCCGGACCAAGTGCTTTCTTGATGCCATCGTACATACCACAGATGTTCCCTGTTATGGCAGCGGTTTGAATGTCTTGGCTGAGCTGAGTCCAGTACTCGTTGGCACAGCGCCGAACAGTCTGCTGAACTTTGCTTCTCACAGCCCTGAGAATCTGGAGATTCTTCTCGTTTGGGTACTTCTTGTACTCAGCAAGTGCTGAGCGCTTGGCTTCAATGACGGGGGTCATCTCGGTCAACTTGGCATCAAACCAGACCTGTGACTTCGAGGTCTTCCTCCCAAAGGTAGCCAAGGCTGTGCGGTGGATGGTGTTTCGCAGCTCTTCCCACTTCTGCTTTGCAGATTCTCCTCCTTGTGGTACACCAAGTTCCTTCTCAAAGGTGGAGGCAAACTGCTCAACAAGTTCTGGTTGGGCCATCTTGCTGGTGTCAATCCGTGCCTTTCCAGGTTGTCTAGCACGATGGAATTTCTTCAGCTGCAGCTTGACCTTGCAACACACCAATGAATGGTCTGTGTTGCAATCTGCACTCTGGAACGAACGGGTGATTAGCACCTTCTTCAGTGAGGTGCGCCTGGTCAGGATCAAGTCCAGCTGGTACCAGTGCTTTGAGCGCGGATGTTGCCAAGAAACCTTGTGTTGGGGCTTGGTCTTGAAGAACGAGTTTGTGATGCACAGATCGTGATATGTGCAGAACTCGAGCAGCCGCTGTCCGTTGTCATTCATTCTGCCCACGCCAAAAGGTCCAAGACAGGAGGGCCAGGAGTCGTGGTCAGCACCCACTCTGGCATTGAAGTCTCCAAGGAGAATGAGTTGTTCAGAGTTGGGGATGATCCCGACAGTTTTGCGAGATTCTCGTAGAACTCGTCTTTTGCCTCTGGTTTGGCTGTCAGAGTTGGGGCATACACACTGACGAGGGTGACTGGGCCTTGAGTGGTGTTCAGGCGGAGGGTGAGGAGTCGTGCAGAGCCAGTGCTGCCCGGTTCCACCATCTTCAGCATGGTGTTCTTCACTGCGAAGCCCACTTCATGTTCCCTGTGTTCGTCACTGCCCTTTCCCTGCCAGTAGAACATGTAGTCCTTCTCTCTCAGTGTGCCTGCGTCAGCCAACCGTGTTTCCTGGAGAGTGGCGATATCCACTCCCAGTCTCTTCAGCTCATTATTGATGATGGCAGTCTTCCTGGTGTCGTTGATGTCCTTGAGGTTAGCAGCGAATCCTGTAATCATAGTGCGGACGTTCTAAGTTCTCAGTTTTAGAGTTGGTCTCTTTTGTTTTATTGTCTTGCCTGGTGCGAAGGTTCTCAGCCTGCTGTTCGGACTTCTCCTTATCCCCATGCACCCGATGAGGAAAGCAAGCTGTGGCGGGACAACACCTTACCTTATCTACCTTATCTACTCGAAGCATCTGGTTTTAAGGCGCCAGAGATCCGCCCTCGCCCCTTCTCCTATTAGTAAAAGCAGTTCCGCCAGGCTTAGAGACTAAACCACACGGGCAGGCTAGGAGTTGGACTTAGTTGTCAGAGGCTTTTCGAGATGCACAACATAAGGAGCATTTTATGAGCACTGGGAGCTTAACCCCAGTGCCGCTCCTGGCTATGACAACCTTGGAACCAGAACCTAAAGGGGGGAAATCAATGACTGAAATAATGCTTCTAAACTTTTTTTTGAGGAGTTTATATATCTTTCTCCTTTCAACTTCCTGATAAAATGAAATTTTCTTGGTCCTAGAATGATTAGCGCAACCCACAGCAACAAAACAAGACATAACATAAAATGTTGCTAGCAATCAAATTGGCGTAATTTAACTTTTTTTTTTTTTTAAAAAAATCACGTGTCTTACAGCATGATATCCAGCACGGCAATGACGACAGCTTGACCTTTGACCAGGGGGCGTTGTTGCACATGGTCCATAAGCCGCTTTTTTTTTTTCTCCTTTATTTTATTTAAAATGGACATAACAAATTACATTAGTACAGTCACAAGGAGAGACCAGATGTTTTGCATAGGTGTATATAGCACAAGTGCTAATTCTCAACACCAGTCCATAGGTGGCTTATATAGGTCATAAATTAGGCTGTACATACAAAAAAAGCTTGGTGCAAGCTTCCTAGTACCTCTGTTAGCTCAGGGGCTAATACCTTTAGCTCCCCTTCCATATACATGACACACAGCTAGATAAACCAATAATAGAGCAGAAGGCAGATATCAAGGCTAGTGATGGCTACCTTTTAGTGACGCTTCCCATTTCTTAATGTAGAGTCAAAACGGCTTCTTGGAGAAAAACACGAGAAAGGATTTTTTTTTAAGAGGAGTGTTTTGATATTTTTTCGATAATCACGTGACCAAGAGACACATTTCAGACATACAAAACCTACAACCACATCATTTTCAGTCAATGAACCCTGTAAGGACCACCTTTCCCCCTAAATTAAGCTCCATTTACTCTTATAGTAGTACCTACTATGCTTGTTGGGAATGGGCCACTTGGTGGGTCCAAGGTGCTGTTGCTTGCAGCTTTTTGAAATCGGCCAATCACAGCTAATAACTACTTAATGCTTGACACTGACTGTAGTAACAACACTGTCAGTGACTGAGTAACTCATTCCAGTCTGACAAAAGCATTCCAGAAATGCTCAGATCTCCTGACTGTTGACCTTAAGTACAGCCTAGATGCACACCCCTCTAAGGATGTGCTTAAAGTCAAGGTCAATGGCCTAGGCGGAGTAATGTTTTTTCATGAAATCATAAGTGCCCAGGTCATTGTCCTGATCTTTGACAATGACCTTGACCTCAACCTCGATGCAGATATACTTGAGGGCCATTGTGAGTTGGCTGCCACAATGCCAATCACTGCTCCATCTGTAGACAATGTAACAAAAAAATATGAACCTTGGTGCAGACTTTCACCTATGAAAACACCCATAGGTGTTCCATAACTAATGCTAATTTTCTTCTTTCTCAGTTGGTCCACAACTTCTTTGCCCAGCAAAATTGCAAGTGAGAGAGGGGGAGCCTCTTGAATGTGAGGTGAAAGGAAACCCTAAACCATCATTCACCTGGTTCAGGGACGGACAGGTTGTTAGTCTGCCCCCTCAAGTGAGCAGAGAGTATACAGGAAAATACAGAATCCAGGCTGAGGGACTAGTCCAAAGAAACTTTACAGTGGAACTGGTTGTCCTTCCCAACAGTGGTAGGTTGACATTTTCATTTAATGAATGCTACTGCATGTCCACAAATAGTGAAATTACATTGCAAGCACTTCTCACAAGAAGCATCACTTAAATTTCAGAAAAAAGATAATTCTGTTGTCAAGTTGATACTGCTGACATCCAGTACTGATCTATTTTCCATTTCTTTTTCCAGGAACTGTAAGCAGCTATAGTTGGCATTTTCTGTCAGCCGTCCTGCTTAATCTGATGATTTACCATGTGTAAAACTAAAATCAGCCCTGCAAAATCTGATTCATTAGTTTGGATGAACTGCTCTGTATTTGGGGTAAAATTACCTTGCATTTCCCTCTGTGCTAAAATGGGTTGTATTTGAATGTGTTGTACATCTCATTACTTCCATTATTGTAGAGTTTTAGTAAAAGCAGAGAGTCCTCTTTGAGAACTTCTGTCCAGGTACCTTTTCTTTAAATTTTAAAACACTGAAAGCTGCTGTAAGAAGTAAACATTTTAGTCTCTTACATCACCGAGTGTCATTTATGTGTGGAAAACTTTCGAGCAGAATTTTTTTTGTTACCGTCTGATGCTTTTGTATAATGCCTTGTGTACATTCAGTGGGGTAAAAAAGTATTTAGTCAGCCACCAATCGTGCAAGTTCTCCCACTTAAAAGATGAGGGAGGTCTCAATTTTCATCATAGGTATACCTCAACTATGAGAGACAAAATTAAAAAAAAAATCCAGAAAATCACATTGAAGGATTTTTAATGAATTAATTGGTAAATTCCTCGGTAAAATAAGTATTTGGTCAATAACAAAAGTTCATCTCAATACCTTGTTATATACCCTTTGTTGGCAATGACAGATCAAACGTTTTCTGTAAGTTTTCACAAGGTTTTCACACACTGTTGCTGGTATTTTGGCCCATTCCTCCATGCAGATCTCCTCTAGAGCAGTGATGTTTTGGGGCTGTCGCTGGGCAACACAGACTTTCAACTTCCTCCAAGGATTTTCTATGGGGTTGAGATCTGGAGACAGGCTAGGCCACTCCAGGACCTTGAAATGCTTCTTACGAAGCCACTCCTTCATTGCCCGGGCGGTGTGTTTGGGATCATTGTCATGCTGAAAGACCCAGCCACGTTTCATCTTCAATGCCCTTGCTGGTGGAAGGTGGTTTTCACTCAAAATCTCACGATCCACAACCCTATTCATTCCTACCTTTACACGGATCAGTCGTCCTGGTCCCTTTGCAGAAAAACAGCCCCAAAGTATGATGTTTCCACCCCCATGCTTCACAGTAGGTATGGTGTTCTTTCTCCTCCAAACACGACAAGTTGAGTTTTTACCAAAGAGTTCTATTTTGGCTTCATCTGACCATATGACATTCTCCCAATCCTCTTCTGGATCATCCAAATGCTCTCTAGCAAACTTCAGACGGGCCTGGACATGTACTGGCTTAAGCAGGGGGACACGTCTGGCACTGCAGGATTTGAGTCTCTGGCGGCGTAGTGTGTTTCTGATGTAGCCTTTGTTACTTTGGTCCCAGCTCTTTGCAGGTCATTCACTAGGTCCCCCCATGTGGTTCTGGGATTTTTGCTCACCGTTCGTGATCATTTTGACCCCACGGGGTGAGATCTTGCGTGGAGCCCCAGATCGAGGGAGATCATCAGTGGTCTTGTATGTCTTCCATTTTCTAATAATTGCTCCCACAGTTTATTTCTTCACACCAAGCTGCTTACCTATTGCAGATTCAGTCTTCCCAGCCTGGTGCAGGTCTACAATTTTGTTTCTGGTGTCCTTTGACAGCTCTTTGGTCTTGGCCATAGTGGAGTTTGGAGTCTGACTGTTTGAGGTTGTGGACAGGTGTCTTTTATACTGATAACGAGTTCAAACAGGTGCCATTAATACAGGTAACGAGTGGAGGACAGAGGAGCCTCTTAAAGAAGTTGTTACAGGTCTTTGAGAACCAGAAATCTTGCTTGTTTGTAGGTGACCAAATACTTAGTTTACTGAGGAATTTACCAATTAATTCATTAAAAATCCTTCAATGTGATTTTCTGGATTTTTTTTTTTTCCTCATTTTGTCTCTCATAGTTGAGGTATACCTATGATGAAAATTGGAGACCTCTCATCTTTTAAGTGGGAGAACTTGCACAATTGGTGGCTGACTACTTTTTTGCCCCACTGTATTTGTAAACTGTGGTCTACGTCTCAACATGTTTACAAACTCCTCAAAGTTTGGAAACATTACTTCAGTCACTGATTTCTCTCCTTTAATACCAATTGGCACTGTATATCATTGGAAAGCCTGATTAGTCACCTTTACGAGGTACAACTTGTAAGGATCATGCATTCATGAAATGAGCAACATACACACAAAAAAAAAATCCAAAATCCTTTGCAATAGGCTCCTGTTGGTATAACTCTTGTTTTGATCTTCAAGTGCTACCCGGTGTGTGCCAGTCACAGGTGTAATTGAACACTTGAGAGCAGCTTGGGCGTGCTGCATGTGCTGGAGTGAGCAACACAAGCATGCCGACTGACCTTCAACAACTCCTGGTTGAGGAATGGGACGGCATCCCACAGCAAAATGTGACCAGCATGAAGAGGAGGTGCCAAGTTGTTGAGGCCGCCTATGGATCTTCCACATACTGACGTCCCTGACAGTGTAAAATGATTAAAGTCTAAAAATGGCCAATAAATTTATGTGTTGTCCCCCCCCCCCCCCCCATTACTGTGGGAGACTGCAATCAATCAATACACCAAGCAACTCAAAGCAAGAGTGAATACCAACAGGAGACTATGGCAGGGGATTTTGGTACATTTTTGGGAAGCACTGGCCACACGTTTAGCTGTGTTGCTCATTCCACAAATGCACAATCCTTACACACTCTACCTCATTGTAAAAGGTAACTACTGTATGATCAGGTTTTCCAACAATATAAAATACAATATCAATTATTAAAGGAGAGAAATAACAAATAATGTTTCTGAACTTTTTTAAAAAGGAGTTTTTACACACACACAGGGCTTGACATTAGCACCCGCCCTCCCACCCCTGGTGGCTACATTTCGGCTGTGGCGGGTAAGACAGCGACTGCCACTAGCCACTTTGGCGGGTTGTAGTTTTCTCAAACAACATCTAAATAATAAACCTATCACAAAGTGAGACTACAAAACTACAACTCTCATAAGCATCATCTGTGCACACACAGTGTATGCTCATTGGCCCACTATCAGCCAGCTGCAGCCCAGGACTCTGGCTCTACAGGTCGCCTCATTTTCTTTCCAGTCTGGAGAATGGCGGTGGACAGACAGCA
The DNA here is from genome assembly GCA_020510985.1 of Pholidichthys leucotaenia. Classification (NCBI taxonomy): domain Eukaryota; kingdom Metazoa; phylum Chordata; class Actinopteri; order Cichliformes; family Pholidichthyidae; genus Pholidichthys; species Pholidichthys leucotaenia. The sequence goes on along the minus strand of CM035848.1, from coordinate 255,328,633 downwards.
GCTGCCCTCAGTGATCAGATCACAGGGACAACTGCCCCTAATCTCCTGTTGTCCCAACGGTGAGAATAATCTGTGCTGTCCCCCCACATCAGCTCCTACCTCTGTGGTTAAATATGATTATTTTTACAGCAAGAAGCTCCTGTTTACTGTCTGCAATTGTGCAAATTTAAGTTTTCGTATGATGGAGAGAGAAAGTGACTAAACTTTATGCTGCTGTAAAGAGCAAATGAAGCTTCTTCGGAGGAGGAACTTTTATTTGTGATTACACTGGTCAACACCAAATTTACTAAGTTGTTTTTTTTTAGCTGATTTAAGACAATTTTGATGTGCTAAATCCAAAAATCACATTGGCTTTGCTCAATCAGGTCAACTTTTTGAACTATGGCCACATTTTTTATGTTTTTGTTTACATGTATGGGTATTTTCGCTTTATATGATGCAAAATTCTTCATTTCTTGAAATTCTCTGAATTTTGAACAATGATGACATAACATTCAATTTACACGTACTTACCTTTATCAATTTATCTCTTTACCTTTTCCGCCACCCCTCAACTTAGCCCCCGTCTTCCCCATCAGAGAATCATTGTCTGTTCCCTCCAAAGTAAATAAAAATATAATATATAAGCATCCCAAAGTGATTAAGCAAAATATTGGTAAAACTCAAATTAAACATAAAGCCTCTAAATTGAATGATTTGGCCTCTGTTCCTCCTCATAATTTAAAAATTAAATGTGGTTTATTAAATATTAGGTCTCTAACTCCCAAGTCTCTGTTAGTCCATGATCTGTTAATTGATCATCAGATTGATTTAATATCCCTAACAGAGACTTTGTTAGGGCAAGAGGATTATGTTGGTTTAAATGAATCAACTCCCTCTGGTTATTTAAACTGTCAAAATCCCAGAAGTTCTGGTCGTGGAGGAGGAGTAGCAACAATTTACCATTCCAAATTACTAGTTAATGTAAAGCAAAAAACATGTTAAAATTCCTTTGAGGGCCTGGTCTTCAGTATTGGGCACTTTAGCAATTTTAGGTTAAACCCAATTTTATTTGCCATAGTTTATCGTCCCCCATCATCCTACTCAGAATTTTTATCGGAATTTGCTGATTTCTTAACTGATTTAGTGCTGAAATCTGATAGAATAATTATAGTAGGGGACTTTAATATACATGTGGATGTAGATAGTGACTGCCTTAATGTGGCATTTAATTCAATATTAGACTCGATTGGGTTTTCTCAGAAAGTAGGAAATTCTACTCATTACCTCCACCATACATTGGACCTTGTTTTGACATATGGCATAGAAATAGAAAATCTTGTAGTGTCTCCTCATAACCCTGTACTGTCAGACCATTGTCTGTTAACCTTTGATTTTACTATTTCTGACTATTTGGCTCCTAAAGAAAAATATTATTACAGTAGATGCCTCTCAGATGATGCTGTTACCAAATTTATGCAGATTGTTTCCTCTATGCCATGTGTCAACACAACGGAAATAAGCTATAGACAGCTTGCTCCTTTTGTAATTGATAACATGGTGGATAGTGTTACAGCTTCTCTGCATCAGACTCTAGACTTGGTGGCCCCCTTAAAAAAGAAAAAGTCTAATCAGAGATTTCTAACTCCTTGGTTCAACACAGAAACTCATAGCTTAAAACAGAAGACTCGTCAATTAGAAAGAAAATGGCGCTCTGTGGGTGTCCCCCACAGCCTACCGACAAGCAGAGCGCTCAGCTGGAGCAATTAGCATAACAGTGAGATGTATGGACTGATATCATTAGGCAGCCTCTCCTTCCTGCCAATAATCCTGCTATTGATATGCATGACTCTCATGTAAATGTCCCATGCTTTCCTGCTGTACTGTGATGCTAATGTGCCATGCATGCATTGTCTAGCTGGGTATATAAGTGACTGAATATCGCTTGCTCATTCTCTCTCTGACTACTGCTTTTGATCACACGCATTGCCTGTTTGCTGACTAGACACACAGGGCTCGCTCCGGCGCACTTCCACAGCGCTGGAGTGACCCTCGTGCTGGAGGATGAAATAAAACACCCTTTTAAACTTCAGTTCGCCGTGCCTGCACATATTCTGTGCTTCCAACTCAGGGTACACTTATTTGCATCTGCCACACTGGTGACCCCGAAAGAAAGAACACGCTGATGACGAACGAACGCAGCACCCGGTACGCAGCACCTGGTGACTCCGACGACAAGCGACGCAGCAGTCTGACGCAAATGGACTGCCCTCCCTTCTGCTACAGGGAGAACTCGACGCAGAGCCACCACCAGGTGAACTCTTCGTAGATCATCCATGACCGGGAAGGCTGCAGAAAGCGTGATGGTGCGACCCTCGCCTGAGATCTTGATATCCACGCTGGGACCGGCCGAGGGACAAAGATCGTCTACTCCCTCTCACCGCTCCTCCGCAACCACACGAGCCCGAGGGACAAAGAGCGTCTACTCCCTCTCACCGCTCCTCCGCATCTACACGAGCGCGCACGCACCTCGTCCTCTCTCCACGACGGCGACCTCCAGGGCCGATGGAGAACGCAGCGCGTGGACCAGAACGCACCATGACCCGGCACGAGCGAACGACAGCAACAGCCTGAACAGGGAGGACCATCGGCGCCGACGACGCTGATCTCCAGCAAGCTCCCAGACCCTGACTCGCCTCGACAGCGGACCTGCCATGCACCGAACCCCCGCACGCACACCGGGGGGTTACGAGGACAGCGCACCATGCACGGGACAATAACGGCTCCACAGACCGCCATCGTCCTCCGCCGCTGCACATCGGAACCTTCAGGGCTGCTCACACACCTGAAGCACACACGCAGCCCGCACACAGGATTTTGTACAGGTCTCAGCCATGGCGCACAATGGGAATTCAGCCGTCAGCTGTCCCCGAGGGCTTTAGGGCTGCGCGCGCACCTAAAGCCAACACGCCAAGTCCCTCACACTGCTGCAGCTCCTGTTTTACTTCGTAGCCGCGAGAGGAGTCGGAGACAAATTTTTCTTCTCACAGCCGCTGTGGATCTCCACCACGTTCAACGGGACAGCCCCTCAACTTCATGGATCCACATGCAATTTTTTTTTTTTTTTTTTTCTCTCGGCGCCACACCAGTCGGCTGCCTTTTGCAACAGCGGCTCGATTCCGAGTCTTTTTCCCTTCCTCTCTCTTTTGATCCGTCTTTTTTTTTCACCCCACTTATATCACGGACACACAGATCGTCCTAAATGTCTCCTGAGCCGGTGGACGGAGCCACTGTTTATAGCAGGATACGATACAGCAGAGAACAGCTGCTAGCATTCAACCGCCACCCGGTCCCATTGGAAAAACTCGACATACCGAGAGAACTGAGGCGAAAACGCCGCGGCTGCCGGGCTGGAGTAAGGCGGAGGACAAAAAATATAAGGTACAGACCCTCCCTTCCATCTGTTGTCATGGGAAATGTACGGTCGATACTGGGAAAGTTAGATGAGCTAGCGGCTATCTCCCGTTATGATAGCACATACCGGGAGTGCTCTCTCCTTTTGTTTACTGAGACGTGGCTAACTGAACTAGCAGCAGATGCTAACATTGAGCTGGAGGGTTTTCACATGATACGAGCTGACCGAACACCAGACAGTGGCAAGGCTAGGGGCGGTGGAGTGATAATGTATGTTAACAACAACTGGTGCAGACCGGGACATATCACTGTTAAACAACGACACTGCAGCAAAGACATTGAGTTGCTAGCTGTTAGCATGAGGCCTACATATCTCCCGAGAGAACACTCACACGTGATCTGCATTGTTGTTTATGCAAATCCGACGGCGAACGCTGGGACAGCACGTGACGTCATCCATTCAGTAACCAGCAGGCTGCAGACAGAACACCCAGATGCTCTTCTCCTCATCTCAGGCGATTTCAACCATGTTTCACTGTCTCCCATTCTACCCACGTTCACCCAGTATGTCACATGCCACACTAGAGACAATAAAACACTGGATTTATTCTACGCAAACACTAAGGAGGCGTACACCTCATCACAACTCCCCCCACTCGGGAGATCGGATCACAACTTGGTTCATCTCCGGCCGGTGTACAAACCCCTAGTGCACAGACAACCTCCGGCCATGCACACTGTGGAGTTATGGTCTGAGGAGACAATGGACACCCTAAAGGGCTGTTTTGAAGCCACCGCCTGGAAGCAGCTCTGCGATCCACATGGTGAGGACATCGATGGCCTCATTCACACCTTCACGGGCTACCTCAGCTTCTGTGTGGACAAATCCGTTCCCACCAGGACCATACGGCGTCACTCAAACAACAAACCCTGGATCAACCCTGAGATAAAAACACTTCTGAGAGAGTCCGTACAGAGGGAGCTGAGGAGAAAGATCAGAGAAGGCAAGGACAGCTTCAGGAAGAAGATGGAGGACAAGCTGCAACAGAGCGACATCAGCGGGGTCTGGAGAAACCTCAAAACCATCTCGGGGCTCCAGAATACCTCCCCCCAGGAACAACCTGAATCTGTTTTTCAATAGATTTGACCAACCGCCCTCCCCCCTGACTGCACAACAACCACTGCTGCCTCTAAAGAAATCAAGTCCTGCTGCCCACTCCCCACTCCACCAACACCCCCCCACTCCCAACACACAGCCCCCCATCCTGACCCTGACCAGGACCCAGGTGAGGACGGAGCTGAGGAAGATCAAGGCGAGGAAGGCGCCGGGACCGGACGGCATCAGCGCAAAGCTCCTCAAGTCCTGTGCAGACCAGCTGTGTGGGATTGTGACGTATATCTTCAACATGAGCCTGAAACTGGGGAGGGTACCACAGCTGTGGAAAACATCTTGTGTGGTACCTGTACCAAAAACTTCCCACCCCAAAGACCTGAACAGCTACAGACCGGTGGCCTTGACGTCCCACTTGATGAAGACCCTGGAGAGACTGCTCCTTGCTCACCTCCGCCCCCTGGTGGAACCAGCGATGGATCCACTCCAGTTCGCCTACCAGCATGGCATTGGGGTGGAGGATGCGGTGATCTTCCTCCTTCACCGTTCTCTGTCCCACCTGGAGAAGCCCGGGAATATGGTGAGGATCATGTTCTTTGACTTCTCCAGTGCTTTCAACACCATCCAACCGATGATCCTGAAGGACAAGCTGCTGCGCGCAGGGGTGGACCAGCACCTGTCATCATGGATCCTGGACTACCTCACGAACCGGCCTCAGTTTGTGAGAACCCGGGACTGTGTGTCCGACACGATCATCAGTAGCACGGGGGCCCCCCAGGGAACGGTGCTGGCTCCCTTCCCGTTCACTCTTTATACTGCGGACTTCTCACACAACACAACACACTGCCATCTACAGAAGTTCTCTGATGACTCTGCGATCGTTGGCCTCATCTCCAATGGAGATGAAGCTGAGTACAGAGGGCTTATCCAGGACTTCGTGGACTGGTGCCATCAGAACTGCCTCCAGATCAACGCGAGGAAAACTAAGGAGCTGGTGGTGGACTGCCGCAGGCATGGGCAGCCCCTCACAGCACCAGTAAATATACAGGGAACAGACATCGAGATGGTGACATCCTATAAGTACCTGGGTATTCATCTGAACAATAAACTAGACTGGTCACACAATACTGATGCACTCTACAAGAAGGGACAGCGCAGGCTGTTCCTGCTGAGGAGACTCAGGTCTTTTGGTGTACAAGGGGCGCTGCTGAAGTCATTCTATGACACGGTGGTGGCATCAGCCATCACTTTTGGAGTGGTCTGCTGGGGCAGTGGCATTAATGCAGCCGATAGGAAGAGACTGAACAAACTGATTAAGAAAGCTAGCTCTGTCCTGGGGCAGCGCCTTGATCCGATGGAGGAGATAGGAGAGAGAAGGATGGTGGCTAAACTGTCATCTCTGCTGGAGTCCGAGTTCCACCCTATGCAGGACATACTGAATGCACTGAGGAGCTCATTTAGCAGCAGACTACATCATCCCAGGTGCACAACCGAGAGGTTTCGTAGGTCCTTCCTACCAACGGCTGTCAGACTGTACAACCTAAGCAGGGCTGCTCGCAGAGATAGCAAAAAGACGTAACAAACTAATAGTTTTTTGAATGCAAAAGATGCAATAGACTTACACAATGGTCCCCTCCGGCATACAACTAGGAACTTACCGGTCGCTATGGAGGGTGAGAATATGTATGGGCACATAATCATACCATGTAGGATAACTAAGTAGACGGTTATGCTGTTTCATTCCATCTAGCAACAATGCTCTGCACTGTGTGTGTTTATATATTTACATATTTATTCCATCTAGCTACAATGCTCAGCACTGGGTGTGTTTATATATTTATATATCTACATATTATTCCATCTAGCTACATTGCTCCGCACTGTGTGTGTTTATATACTTGCATATTTATTCCACCTAGCTGCATTGCTCCGCACTGTGTGTGTTTATATACTTGCATATTTATTCCACCTAGCTGCAATGCTCCGTACTGTGGGTGTTTATATATTTACATATTTATTCCATCTAGCTACAATGCTCTGCACTGTGTGTTCATATATTCATATATTTATTCCATCCAGCTACAATGCTCTGCACTGTGTGTCTGTGTGTGTGTGTATATATATATATTTTATAGTAATACGTACATATGTATATTAGCTGCTCTTGCTTGCTTGCTTTTTTTTTTTTTTTTTTTTTTTCTTGCCTTCTGATTGTTGCTCTGAGTGTTGCTATCCCTGTGCTGTTGCAATCCTGGAATTTCCCCGTTGTGGGACTAATAAAGGCTTATCTTATCTTATCTTAATTTTTGCGCGGCCCAGGCAACTTCGCCGTCCCGGGCCGGCATTTGCTACCCCCACCCCCCCTCCCTCCACCTCCGCCTGCACAGAGCTTTTCCCGCAGCTTGCTACCAAAGCTGGACGATCGAGGCCTCAGCTTCCTGCTGAGCCCTCTGGGGGGGGGGGGGGGGAGGGAGTAGTGTGGGTGTCCCCCACAGCCTACAGACAAGCAGAGCGCTCAGCTGGAGCAATTCGCATAACAGTGAGATGTATGGACTGATATCATTAGGCAGCCTCTCCTTCCTGCCAATAATCCTGCTATTGATATGCGTGACTCTCATGTAAATGTCCCATGCTTTCCTGCTGTACTGTGATGCTAATGTGCCATGCATGCATTGTCTACCTGGGTATATAAGTGACTGAATATCGCTTGCTCATCCTCTCTCTATGACTACTGCTTTTGATCACACGCATTGCCTGTTTGCTGACTAGACACACAGGGCTCGCTCCGGTGCACTTTCACAGCGCTGGAGTGACCCTCGTGCTGGAGGATGAAATAAAACACCCTTTTAAACTTCAGTTCGCCGTGCCTGCACATATTCTATGCCTCCAACTCAGGGTACACTTATTTGCATCCGCCACAGCTCCACTAATTTAGAAGAAATCTATTTAGCTTGGAGAAATCATCTTTTAATTTATAAAAAATCTCTTAGAAAAGCTAGAATGAGTTATTATTCTGCATTAATAGAAGAGAACAAGAATAATCCCAGGTTTCTTTTCAGCATTGTAGCCAGGTTGACAAAGAGTCAGGACTCTGTCAATCCTAGCATTCCCTTAGAGCTTACTAGTCAGGACTTTATGAACTTTTTCAATAATAAAATTTCATCCATCAGAGATAAAATCAATCAGATTCTTCCCACAGTTAACTTAAATACTGTAACTACTACAACTCCTTCAATTGATGTCTGTCTTGATGAGTTTACTCCAATTGACCTTTGTGAGTTAGACAAAATAGTTTCCTCATCCAAACCTTCAACTTGTCTTTTAGACCCTATTCCTACCAGGTTATTTAAAGAAGTCTTCCCACTTATTGGTAGCTTTATTCTTCATTAACTTTAGGCCATGTACCGCAGGCTTTTAAAATGGCTGTAATTAAACCCTTACTCAAAAAGCCAACGCTAGATCCAGGAGCTTTAGCTAACTATAGACCAATCTCTAATCTCCCTTTCATTTCAAAAATCTTAGAGTTGTTGCTACGCAATTATTTGACCACCTGCAGGGAAATGGTTTACTTGAAGAGTTTCAATCTGGGTTTAGAATCCATCATAGTACTGAAACAGCCTTAGCGTAGGCCACTAACGACCTCCTCATCGCATCTGATAATGGACTGGTTTCTGTACTTGTCCTTTTAGACCTTAGTGCAGCTTTTGATGCTATTGATCATAATATTCTACTTGATAGATTAGAACACTATATTGGACTTAATGGAACTTCGTTGCAGTGGTTTAGATCTTATTTGTCTGAAAGGTTCCAGTTTGTTCATGTCAATAATGAGATTTTCTTTCAGCTCAAAGCTCAGTCATGGAGTTCCACAGGGATGTGTGCTAGGCCCTACTCTTTTTAGTTTATATATGCTTCCGTTAGGCAACATTATTAGAAAGCACTGTATACATTTTCATTGTTATGCAGATGACACACAATTATACCTGTCAGTGAAGCCAGATGATAGTAATCAACTAGCCAAGTTAGAAGCCTGTCTTAAGGAAATGAAAGCTTGGATGACTTGTAATTTCCTGCTATTAAATTCAGATAAGACTGAAGTCATTCTTGTTGGTCCAAAAAACCTTAAAATACCTTTCCAAATCAAACTTTCAGTTTGGATGCGGTTACTCTCTCTTAATAGCTCTGTGAGGAACCTTGGAATTATTTTTGATCAAGATCTGTCCTTCAATTCATATTAAATTTATTTCTAGGACTGCCTTCTATCATTTGCGTAATATTGCCAAAATTAGGAGCATCTTGTCTCAGAGTGATGCTGAGAAACTGATCCACGCTTTTGTTAGCTCGAGATTATTGTAATTCTTTATTATCAGGCTGTCCTAAAACATCTTTAAAAAGTCTTCAGCTGATCCAAAATGCTGCAGCAAGAGTTTTAACAGGTACAAGAAAGAGAGATCATATCTCTCCAGTTCTGGCCTCCCTTCATTGGCTTCCCATAGAGTTTAGAATTAAGTTTAAAATCCTTCTTCTTACTTACAAAGCTCTAAACAATCAGGCTCCTTTTATTTAAAAGATCTGATACTACCGTATTATTCTAACAGAGCTATGCTCCCAAAATGCAGGATTACTTGTAATACCTAGAATCTCCAAAAGTACAATGGGAGGCAGAGCCTTCAGTTATCAAGCTCCTCTCCTGTGGAACCAGCTGCCAATCTGGATTCGGGAGTCAGACTCTCTCTGTTTTAAAGAATAGGGCTAAAACCTACCTTTTTGATATAGCCTACAATTAGGGAGGGATCATGTGTTTCTGAACCCTCCCTTAGTTATGCTGCCAATAGGTTTAGCCAGAACATTTGTTTGTTCTCTCCCATAGATTGAGTCCCCATCGTGCTGTTTGCTCTCTACACATCTGTTCTTTTCATCTTCTCTGCCCCCTCACCCCCCAGCCAGTGGCAGCAGATGACTGCCCCTCCCTGAGCCTGGTTCTGCTGGAGGTTTCTTCCTGTTAAAATGGAGTTTTTCCTCTCCACCATCGCCAAGTGCTTGCTCACAGGGGATCGCCTGATTGCTGGGGTCTTTCTGCAACTGTGGGGGTTCCCCCTTCAGTTGATAGTGCTATGACTGTGGTTGTGAAATGGCGCTATATAAATAAAGTTGAATTGAATTGAATGTCTACTATTCAATTTACAGTACAACTGCTTACAACTTAGCATAAAAACCTGACTGGATCGAGAGAAACTGATATTTTCAGATTCAGCGGTGCAAAATTGTCTTAAATCAGTTGAAAAAACAATTTACAAAAGTGTTACTATGATATCTGTGATATACAGCTATTTCAAGGAAGTGAAACATCTAAGTATTTTTAATGTGCTGGTCCAGGGGTGTTAAACTTGTGGCCCGCGGGCCAAAAACAGCCTGCCAGGGGGTCTGAGTTTTTCTCTGAATTTACAACTTTCTTTCTAGTAATTTTTTTCCCTACTGATTAGGACTGTTCATGAAAACTTGATATTTTTCTCCTTAAGATGAGACTTTTCTCAATTTTCTTTTTCTCGTGAAAACAGTGTCCATTTAGATTAAATCCATCAGCAACTACTAATGACTAATTCCTAGTTTGTGTACTACATGAACAATGGCAATAAATCTCATTCTGATTCTGACACTGTGCAGCCCTGAAGGGGTGTCCCAATACATAGGGGTCATTTTCAAACCCTACCCCTTGGCCTTTGATTTCAAGGCCCATGGGGTGGGGTAGGCAAAGGGAAAGAGGTACAAATGAGAATCTGGATGGACCCAAATCTACCTGTACTTCATGCTCATATTGCAAATATTTTGCTTGACTGCTTTACAGTATTTACTCCCATTAATAATTAAAGTGTTTCTCTTGCTATTTTTATGTATAAAGGTCATTTACATTTAAAAAGGTTGTAAATTTAGTTCAAGTAAAATTTAGTATGTGATAGTCAAATTTGATCATATTAAACATAATTTTCAAACCACAAAACTGTGGCTAGTGACTTTGGAAAAATCACTAGCCACAGTGGCTGGTAAGCAAAAAAAGTTGATGTCAAGCCATATATATATATATATATATATATATATGCTACAGCCTTATTACAAAACGGAATAAATTTTTTCCCTCAAAATTCTACACAATACCACATAACGTGACCTTGCAAATTTATTAAAATAAAAACTAAGGAATCACATGAACATAAGTATTCACAGCCTTTGCCATGAAGCTCAAAACTGAGCTCAGGTGCATCCTGTTTCCACTTTTCATCCTTCAGATGTTTCTACAGCTTAACTGGAGTCCACCTGTGGTAAATTCAGTTGATTGGACATGATTTGGAAAGGCACACACCTGTCTATATAAGGTCCCACAGTTGACAGTGCATGTCAGAGTACAAACCAAGCATGAAGTCAAAGGAATTGTCTGTAGACCTCAGACAGGATTGTCTTGAGGCACAAATCTGGGGAAGGGTACAGAAAAAAATTCTGCTGCTTTGAAGGTCCCAATGAGCACTCCCAATGAGCCCTCCCAATGAGCAATCGGAACCACTAGGACTCTAGTTCCTAGAGCTGGCCGGCCATCTAAACTGAGCAATCGTGGGAGAAGAGCCTTAGAGAGGTGACCAAGAACCCGATGCTCACCCTGTCAGAGCTCCAGCGTTCTTCTGTGGAAAGTGGAGAACCTTCCAAACGGACAACCATCTCTGCAGCAATCCACCAATCAGGCCTATATGGTAGAGTGGCCAGACGGAAGCCACTCCATAGTAAGAGGCACATGGCAGCCTGCCTGGAGTTTGCCAAAAGGCACCTGAAGGACTCTCAGACCATGAGAAACAAAATTCTCTGGTCTGATGAGACAAAGATTGAAGTCTTTAGCATGAATGCCAGGCGTCATGTTTGGAGGAAACCAGGCACCGCTCATCACCAGGCCAATACGTACATCCCTCCAGTGAAGCATGGTGGTGGCAGCATCATGCTGTGGGGATGTTTTTCAGTGGCAGGAACTGGGAGACTAATCAGGATAGAGGGAAAGATGAATGCAGCAATGTACAGAGACATCATGGATGAAAACCTGCTCCACAGCGCTCTTGACCTCAGACTGGGGTGACCATTCTTTCAGCAGGACAACCACCCTTAGCACACAGCCAAGATATCAAAGGAGTGGCTTCAGGACAACTGTTAATGTCCTTGTGTGGCACAGCCTGAGCCCAGATTTGAATCCAACTGAACATCTCTGGAGAGCTCTGAAAATGGCTGTGCACCGACACTTCCCATCCTATCTGATGGAGCTTGAGGAGTGCCGCAAAGAGGAATGGGCAAAACTGTCCAAAGATAGGTGTGCCAAGTTTGTGGCATCATATTCAGAAAGACTTGAGGCCGTAATTGCTGCCAAAAGTGCATCAACAAAGCACTGAGCAAAGGCTGTGAATACTTATGTACACGTGATTTCATAGTTTTTTTTAATTTTTCATAAATTTGCAAAAATAATAAAAAAAAAACTTTTCACATTGTCATTATGGGGTACTGTGTATAGAATTTTGAGGGGGAAAAAAATCCATTTTGGAATAAGGTTGCAACAGAATGTGGAAAAAGTGAAGCACTGAATACTTTCAGGCTGCACTGTATATTACATTTGAGAGCAAACCTCTCGTTCCCCAGCAAATACTGTATGCTACATTATGACAACTGCCGCTTTGTTCAAAACTAATGTAATAAAAAAAAAAAAACTACAGTGAAAGGGAACAAAACTGGAGTAAAATATAATCAGGTTTTGTACAATACCAAAAATTAAAATGTGGTAAGCAATACGATTATAGAGTTTTAATACTTACAGACTTGGACAAAATTGTTGGTACTCCTCTGTTAACCCCTTGCACTCCGGTCAATTTCCTTAAAAACGCCAAAAATTAACGTGCCCAAATTAAATCAAAAGCTGTTCTTCAACCCTCTGCAGCATCTTCATGGAGTTAGTCTCATTTAAAAGAAAACACTTTGAATTTTTTGGCAAAACAGTCATAATCTCTCCAAGTGCTCCGGCCACTGAGTTACAGTCATCTAAACATAGTGAACGTGAAGAAAATAAATTTGGCCTGGGTGTTTTTTTTGGATACAAATGCTTGCAAATAACACAGCTTCAGATCTGGGCTGGAAAATGCAACAGACGTGTAGAACCAAGTGTTATCCAGCTGAGGTCCAAATTTTGTAACACCACCACAAAAAATGAATATAATACACAGCTTTGTTCTCAGGTAGTTCCCAGGCGTTTTGGAACGGTGCCAAATGGCACAGTTTGGAAAAACGTCTAACTTTTGAATGATTCAATATAGAAGCTTCATTTTGGGCTCTAATGAAAGGTCACACTTAGGGCTGTTTGTGTGTGTGTGTGTGTGGGGGGGGGGGGTTCCCCCCCCCCCCCACTACAGAAGATGGACATCGGCCATCGCTACACAACGGATTAGCCTCATGTGGCGATGTGGGACAACAGCGCAGTCACCGCGGCTCCCCCCCCCCTCGCTACAGAAGAATAGCCGGGGGGGGGGGGGGGTGATCACGGTCTGGACGTGGCAAAAAACCCCTTGTACCACGGCGCGCAAACTGCGCCGCACAGTTGTAATTTACCGATCGGTCAAAAGTCATTTTGGATTACAATTTTCAGGGATAAATAATAATTTAGCTTATAACACCTTACCTCTTCACAGCAGCAGAGTCCTGGCAAACTTCTCTTCCTCACTGTCAGACGAACGCGACGCTGGTCCGCTCGTGGTTCTGGTCTCGCGACCCGATCAAAACATAATTCTATTATTGCAGTTTTGTGCTTCAATGATTGCGGTTTTTGGCCAACGATTTTTCAAAACAAGTAACAGTAGTAATTAAAAAAAAGACTGGCGAAGGCGTGTGTGTCACTCAGCCTTCGTCGTCAGCCTCCGTCGGTCTATGACCATGGAAGAAATCATAACGTCTACTCTGCTGGAACAAAAACAAAATAAGCACCGCCTGTGGCCGAACATGCCGGTGCGCGAATGGCACTCCCTGTCACACAGGCTGCATTTGTGGATGGTCTCCGTGCTGCTGGGTCTGTGGGGTTCTTCCTGCGGGTCCTTTTTTGATCCGCTGCAGCAGCCAGTCTTCACCCAGCCTTAAAAAAAAAACAGCTCGCGAACTTCTCTGCTTCAATTGGCTCACTGCATTCACAGCATTGGGAGGCGGGTCCTTCTGGCTAGGTTTTCAGTCATTGGTTCTTCAAAGTTTCAGAAACCCAATTCAAGGCTCTTATTAGTCGAATGAGAGATCAATCAGATGAACTAATCTGTTCGCGGCTGTGCCTGCAGCTTTTATTTTCAGTGCGCGCTTGGACGCCATCACCACCTACATCACCACCATCAAGATCTCCATCATGCGTCTGAAAGCGCACGCCCTCGTGCGCTCTAGGACGCAGAGACTTGCCCGTCCGCGGTACAACGGAGCGCAAGAGGTTAATGAAAGAAAAACCCACAATGGTCACAGAAATAACTTGAATCTGACAAAAGTGGTAATAAAAATTCTACGAAAATTAACCAATGAAAATCTGACAATGCTTTTGAATTGTGGTTCAACACAATTATTTTAAAAAACAAACTCATGAAACAGGCCTGGACAAAAATGATGGTACCCCTAGAAAAGATGAAAATAATTTGACCATAGGGACATGTTCAACCAAGATGTGTCCTCTAACATCACAGGTGTCTACAAACTTGTAATCAGTCGGCCAATTTAAAGGGTGAAAAGTAGTCACTGTGCTGTTTGTTGACATGGTGTGTACCACACTAAACATGGACCAGATGAAGCAAAGGAGAGAGTTGTCTCAGGAGATTAGAAAGAAAATTATAGACAAGCATGTTAAAGGTAAAGGCTATAAGACCATCTCCAAGCAGCTTGATGTTCCTGTGACTACAGTTACACATATTATTCAGAAATTTAAGATCCACGGGACTGTAGCCAACCTCCCTGGACATGGCCGCAGGAGACGGATAATACAAATGGTAACAAAAGAGCCCAAAACAGACTTCCGGTTATGGCTGCCACGTAGGACGGACGTGTCTCGCTCTGCTCTGCTCCTGGAGAAAAAAAATCGGCAAATAACTCTCTCATTTGGGACAGAACGTATCCCAGCGTTTGGGCGAGGATATGTCGGCGAAGCCTAAGGCTGGAAAACCAGGAAAAGGAAAAAGCGAGCCGCCGAAACAGTCCAAATTAACGGACTTTCAGGTCTGTGACGCAGCAAACAGGGCTCCATATATGGCGGAGGAGGCTGGCGGCGCTGCGATTTCTGCGGGGAATGGCGCAGATGCGCTGATGGCTGCCATGAGTTCAATGAGAGCGGACTTTTCCTCTAGATTTGATGGGATTATGACAGCGTTGGAAGGAATAAGAAAGGAATTGGGTGACTGTGTAGAACGAACGGCGCAGATGGAGCTCCGTCTCGCTAGTGCTGAAGATGACGTCACCCGTCTTCAATTAAAGGTGCGCACTTTGGAAAAAAAAAATAAATCTCTGGAAGATAATATTTTGGATTTGGAATCTCGGTCGAGACAGAATAATTTGAGGCTGGTGGGTCTTCCAGAGGAATCAGAAGGTCGGGACGTATGTTCCTTTCTGGAAAAGTGGATTCCGGAGGTGCTGGGCAGCGAGGAGTTGCAATCAGCAGTGGTTCTGGAAAAAGCACATCGCATTGGCCCACGGAGAGATAAGGGACCGCCGAGGACCTTAATTATGAAGTTTCTTAACAACAGAGACAGGATGAAGATCTTCAACGCTGCACGAGCTAAAAAAGGAGAGATTAAACACCAGGACCAGCAGGTGCGGTTCTACCCAGATTTGGCCACAGGAATCCAGCAATTGAGGAAGCAGTTTGATCCCGTACGTAAGGAGCTGCGCAACCTTGGGATTCGTCATGGTGTAATCTATCCTGCGAGACTGCTGACCACGTATGAGGGCAGAACCCACATCTTCAAGACCCCAGAGGAGGCGCAGGAGTTCATCAAGAAGATCAAAGAAGAAGAAGAGACGGGTGGGAGCTAAGCATGAACAAAATATAAGGTAGAATAATTAAGCATTTGCACAGGCATCTGACTGACTTGAAGTAAATAGTAAGTTTACAAAATATAGATTGTATTATATATTAAAAAAACAAAAAAAACAAAAACAAAACAAACAAAACAAAAAAAACTATGATGTACAAAGTTGTTAAAAATTTTGGAGTTAAGTTGGAAAACTACAGAGGAGAGTTAATGTTACGTCATTAAAAGCAGTAGAGTTAGGGTGATTGGGAGGATGAAGAAGGAGTGGCTTAGGCTGTTCCCCGTGGGTGTGGAACGGTCGATGGCTATATCGGGAGACAGAATTTTTCTTTTGATTTTGGGGGGTTTGCCACAAGTGTGGGAAGGGGAAATTTGTTTGTGTGTAGTTTGTAGGATGAATGTTCAACCACTCATGTTTTTGCTTCTCTGTATGAGCATGTTTACACTGCAAGGTAATCCCAAACTCTCTATTGATCATGGACCAAAGTGCTAATCTTAATTTAACTTCATGGAATTGCAGAGGTCTACAAAATTTAAAAAAAACTTAAACAAGTTATGAATAAAATAAAGGACATGGGTTCAAGAATTGTGTTTTTACAAGAAACTCATCTGATAGAGGAGGATGTTAAAAGAATTAGGAGTAGATGGCAGGGAAGTGTATTCACCTCTTCATTTTCATCCCGAGCAAGGGGAGTTATGACTCTCATACATAAATCAGTTCCTTTTCAAGTGAAAAATGTAATTGGAGACAAATTTGGAAGATATGTAATCATTCAAGGTTCTTTGCTATTAGAAAATATAAATCTTGTGAACTTATATGGTCCCAATATAGATGATCAGAAGTTCTTTGCTAATTTATTTCTCATCTTATCATCACTTACAGGGCAACATATAATAGCAGGGGATTTTAATTGTACATTGAATCCAGGTGTGGATAGATCAACAGGACTGGATTGTACGCACATTGGATGTAGGATGACTATTAATCATTTTATGAAAGAATTGAGATTGTTAGATATATGGAGAGAAATGAAACCACAAGTTAAAGCCTATTCTTGTTATTCCAGTACCTACAAGACATTCTCACGTATTGATTATTTTTTGATTTCCACAGAATTAAGGTCCAAGATTCAAAACTGCTTTTATGATAACATCGTGATCTCTGATCATGCACCCTGTTGTCTAATATATGTAGATAAAAAATTGACAAAGGAATCAGGTAGATGGCAATTTCAGCATAAATGGCTTCAGGATGAGGAATTTGTCAAGTATATAGAAAAACAGATAGACGAGTTCTTTGACATCAATACTACACAAACATCAGCATGTGTAAAGTGGGAGGCTTTCAAAGCTTTTATTAGGGGGCATATTATTAGTTATACAGGATCAAAATCTTAGAAGACTCGAGAGGAGAGAGCTAAATTGGAACATAAAATAAAAAATCTTCAGGAAAAAGTGTATGCAGGAAGTGACCCAAGGTTGGAGAATGAATTACTGATTTTGAGAGCTGAATACGACAAAAAATCAGCGAATAGAGCTGCCTCGAGTCTTCAAAGATTGAAACAATCTTTTTATGAACAAGGTGAAAAATCAGGAAAATTATTAGCATGGCAGATTAAACAATTGGAAATTAAAACACCAATTACCAGTATTATAAGTAATGGACAGGTAGTTATAGATCCTTTAGAAATTAATAGAGCCTTTAGAGATTACTATGAAAAATTATATGATACCAAAAATGAACCTGATTTAACAAAACTAAATGGGTTTTTGAACGAACTATCTATACCGTGTATTCCAAATGAAAACAGGGAGATATTGGAGTCTAAAATTAGTCAAGAAGAAGTTGGGCTAGCCATTGATAATATGAAATCAGGAAAAGTGCAGGACCAGATGGTCTTCCAGTTGACCTTTATAAAAAATTTAAGAATAAATTAATAAAACCTTTTTTGGAAATGGTTTTAGAAGCATTTCAAAATAATAATTTACCATCATACATAAATAATGCCTTAATTATACTGCTGCCAAAACCAGGTAAGCCCTCTAATAAATGTGAAAATATGAGACCAATAAGCCTATTAAACGCCGACCTTAAGATAATCTGTAAAATTTTAGCAAGACGAATACAAGAAATTTTACCAAATATTATTAATCGAGATCAGAATGGCTTTATAAAGGGTAGACAAGGCTTCCATAATGTAAGAAGACTATTTAATATTATTTATTTTAATAAAGAAGCACCGGATACAGCTCTCCTATCATTGGACGCCGAAAAGGCCTTTGATAGAGTTGAATGGCCCTTTCTTTTTGAAGTCCTACAAAGGTTTGGACTTGGAAATAATTTCATAAAATGGGTTCAAATAATATACAATAATGCTACAGCAGAAATCCTAACAAATAACAATATTTCAAAACCAATAAAAATCAATAGAGGATGTCGACAAGGCTGTCCACTCTCACCTTTACTGTTTACTATGGCAATTGAACCTTTAGCGATAGCGATACGTTTACATTCACAAATATATGGAATTAAAGTTGGACCAACAGAACATAAAATCTCCCTGTACGCCGATGATATAATTTTGTTTATGTCGAATCTAAAAAAATCAATTCCAACCTTGTTGAATTTAATAAAGAATTTTGGGGAAATATCAGGATATAAAATAAATAAAACAAAATCTTCAATATTAATGCTAAATGAGACCCAGAGAAATTACCCAGCCCCTGAGGTAAATCAATTCAATGTTGTAAATCAGTTTAAATATTTAGGAATCCAAATTATGCCTAAGCTAGAATCAGTCGCCAGTGTCAACTATGAAGCCTTAATGTCAGATATCAGTGAGTTAACTCAGAGATGGATGTCACTACCAATGTCGATGATCGGGAGAATCAATATACTTAAAAGTAATATTTTACCTAAAATACTTTATTTATTTCAATACATTCCCTTATCACCACCTTTAGATCTATTCTCAAGAATAAAAAAAAAAGTTAGTGGAATTTATATGGAACAACAGGAGGGCTAGATTACGTCTGTCTTTATTATATTTACCATTTGATCGTGGAGGTCTGAAATGTCCAAATTTTATGTTGTATTATTGGTCGGCACAACTGAGGTCTATGACATATTATTTTTTATCAAATGATCTCCCTCACTGGACTGAAATGGAATCATACAATTTACCTTTACCTCTTCCCATATTCATATACTCAGATTCGGCAAAAAAATTACAAAAACAAGTTAAAAATCCATTTGTAAAGCATATGATCAAAATATGGTGTGAAGCTAAAAACTATTTAAAAGAACCACAGTTATTGTCACAATTTAGTCCAATATGGGGTAATCAATATTTTAAACCAGGGAGAGCGGACGCTGTATTTAAAGTATGGAATTTAAAAGGGATACAAAAGATTCAGGATTTATATTTGCCATGTGCAGACAACATAATGTCTTTTGAAGAGCTGAGGATCAAATTTAATCTCAATAGAACACATTTTTTTAAATATCTTCAACTTAGAAACTTTATTCGATCAAATCAAAATAAAGCTCTCACTCGACCTATTTATTCATCCTTGGAAAAAATGATGATGAAAGATAGTAAAAGAAAGGGTATTATTTCAGAGTTTTATAACTCATTGACACTATCTTCAAGTGAAAATTCACTGAAAAGATTAAACTACTGGAAAGAAGATCTGCAAATTGAAATTTCAGAGGAACAATGGGAATTGGCTTGTACAGAAGCTCAAACCAAATCAATAAATGCACGCCTTAAATTGATACATTTCAAATGGTTAATGCGGATGTATGTTACACCGGAGGAGTTAAATAGATATAACAAAAATATACCAGATACATGCACAAAATGCATGGAAAGTAAAGGAACCCTATTTCATTGTTTATGGGAATGTAGATTAATAAGAATGTTTTGGGAAGAGGTGAGGGTAACAATTGAAAAGATAATCTCAAAACAAATCATATTGAATCCTAAACTGGTTTTGTTGGGTCTGTACCCAGAAAAGCATAATTTCAATAAAAGTGAAAGAACATTCATAGACCTCAGTTTGCTTAATGCCAAAAAATGTATTGCACTATTATGGAAAAAGACTCATAGACCAGATGTGACTCAGTGGTTAAGACAGATGTTAACAAACCTTCCATTAGAAAGAATAACATATATACTGAAATCAAAGGAAATTGTGTTTGAGAATATATGGAGACCTTTTATTGATTATGTAAAAAATTTAAACATAACTCTTGAAGAAGAAGGTGAATGATGTGTGTGGACCTTGTAAATTCCAAACTGGTGAACATAATATGTATACTTATGTATTGGATTGTCTAGACTAAACAGAGGAGCATTGTTGAAGATTTGATTTTGTTGGTGGTTGTTGGTGTTTTTAGTGCATTTTTTTTTTTTTTTTTTTGTAGTACTTTAGTGTTAGTGTTTGATTGTTTGTATCATGTTTGTTAAAAAAAAAAAAAAAGGTTCAATAAAGATATTGTGGAAAAAAAACAAAAGAGCCCAAAACAACCTCGAAACACATTCATGGTGAACTCCAAGGTCAAGGCACATCAGTGTCAGATCACACCATCCGTCGTCGTTTCAGCCAAAGTGGACTTCATGGGAGACGACCAAGGAGGACACCACTGTTGAAAGCAAATCATAAAAAAGCCAGACTGGAATTTGCCAAACTGCATGTTGACAAGCCACAAAGCTTCTAGGAGAATGTCCTATGGACAGACGAGAAAACTGGAAGAACTTTTTTGCAAGGCACATCAGCTCTATGTTCACAGACGCAAAAATGAAGCATATTAAGAAAAGAACACTGTCCCTACTCTGAAACATGGAGGTTCCGTTGCGTTCTGGGACTGCTTTGCTGCATCTGGCACAGGGTGTCTTCAATCTGTGCAGGGTACAATGAAATCTCAAGACTATCAAGGTATTCTAGAGAGAAATGTGCTGCCCAGTGTCAGACAGCTTGGTCTCAGTCGCAGGTCATGGGTCTTGCAACAGGATAATGACCCAAAACACACAGCTACAAACACCCAAGAATGGCTAAGAGCCAAACACTGGACTATTCTAAAGTGGCCTTCTATAAGCCCTGATCTAAATCCTATTGAACATCTGTGGAAGGAGCTGAAACATGCCGTCGAGAGAAGGCACCCTTCAAACCTGAGACAACTGGAGCAGTTTGCTCATGAGGAGTGGGCCAAAATACCTGCTGAGAGGTGCAGAAGTCTCATTGACAGCTACAGAAATCGTTTGATTGCAGGGATTGCCTCAAAAGGTTGTGCAACAAAATATTAAGGGTACCATCATTTTTGTCCAGGCCTGTTTCACGAGTGTTTTTTTAAAACAATTCTGTTGAACCACAATTCAAAAGCATTGTCTGATTTTCATTGGTTAATTTTCATAGAATTTTTATTTATTACCACTTTTGTCAGATTCAAGTTATTTCTGTGACCATTGTGGGTTTTTCTTTCATCAACAGAGGGGTACCAACAATTTTGTCCACGTCTGTACATGTACTTGAAACTTCACTTTTGTTTTAAATCCATTTTATTGTACATGCCCTTCAATAAATGTGAAAAGTAGTCCTCCTGGGGTCAGTTTTTAGTGCTAGAGCTGCTGCACACAATAATAAAAAGACTGCAGTATACGTTATCTTTATTAAATAATTGAAAGCATGAAATGTCATTTCAAACAAAGCAAATGAATTACAAGTTTCACTTTAAAAAGGTAATTTTTAAACATATTCAAGTGGCTTTGAGAAAGTCTTTTCTTTAGAAAATGGGTGCTCCTTAACTTCTTCCTTTTGTGGTCAAACTACCACTTCAATCAAGGGTCAACACATTTGAGCAGACAAAAACATCAGGATTATTGTGATATCTCCCATAAGAATGCAGTCATACTTTCAATGATTCTTCAAGGAGTTCTCCAATCTAGAAAGCCAAATAGAAAACATTTTTATCTACCTAACAAAACCTTTCAATCATGTCAAAAAGCCGCTAAATTGACAATGATGTATATTTAAGACATACCCCTACATACTGCAGTACCTCAGCATTGCTGCATTAAAAGCCCAGGCCACATCTCAACATGAACAAATAGGTTGGTTTAAAGTGGGGGGAAGGGGGGGGGATTCTGATGTTTGCCGACCTCACATCACACTTTAGACTGAGTTCACTTGTGGTGAACACAATACACATGGCACTCCATCCAGGATAACGGGGTTGGTGGGGAGAATATAGTTAGGGATGCAAATGGAGAAAGGTGAGAGGAGCTAAACAAACAAAGATGTGCCTTTCACCCCCCGCCGTGCCAGGTTCACACCTGAGGATGCAGGGATGCAAATACATGGTAGCAAGACCCGCTCTGTGATGTGTGGATCAATGTCATGTTAATGTGTGTACATGTCTTTCAGAATAGAAGTGTATAGAAGAGTTTGCTCAGGCACTCAGAGGTCTGTGTTTTATGTTGGAAGAGGAATAAAGTTCATGTGTTGT
The DNA here is from genome assembly GCA_020510985.1 of Pholidichthys leucotaenia. Taxonomy (NCBI): domain Eukaryota; kingdom Metazoa; phylum Chordata; class Actinopteri; order Cichliformes; family Pholidichthyidae; genus Pholidichthys; species Pholidichthys leucotaenia. The sequence continues at coordinate 255,306,558 of CM035848.1, read as the reverse complement.
CCAGCTTGCTGCCTTGTCTACTTTCATCTTCCACATTAGTGACCCTAAGACGTGCAATGGAGAATGAGCTGAGCACTGCCCCGGAGACAACCCAGAGGGAGAACAGCGGCACAGCATACGCTGTCACAGTCAAGCTCCCAGACTTCTTGGGTTCACAATCTGACCGCTTGGTTTCTACATGTGGAAGCCGAATTCACACTCCGCTGGATCACAACGGACGACACCAAATATTATCATGTGGTTGCTGTGCTGGATGTGCGCACCACGCAGCAAGTGACGAGCCTGCTCCAGGAACCGCCGGCCCAGGGGAAATACGACGCGCTCATGCAGATGCTAATTCAGCGGTATACCCTGTCGGACAGTGAAAGAGGAGAGAGACTCTTAACGCACTCAGAGTTAGGTGACAGATCAGCTGTGAAGCTGATGGAGAGCATGTTAGCATTAATGGGGAAGAATGATGAATCCTTCTTGTTCACCCACCTCTTCCTCAAGAACCTACCTACTACAGCAAGAGTGATCCTGGCCAACTTGCCGCTGCTGGTAACTAAGAACTACAGCGCTCTGGCACAGGAAGCGGACCACATCATCCTAGCGACCAGAACTCTCAGCATGCACGCAACAACACCGGCATCTGGGAAAGACTCCAGCGAGGTCAAGAAGCCGTTGGTGGTGGCTGGGACGGACGCCAAGAGATGCAGGAACGGGATGCTCCGTTTCTATCACTGCCGCTTCGGCTCGAATGCCCAACGCCGTCTGCTGCCGTGCCAATTCAAGAAGCCAGTGAAATGGCACGGCCAGTAGTCAGTAGCAGCTGCGACTGCTGGCGACAGGAACAAGCTGCTTTTCATCACAGACACACGTTTGGGGAGATGTTTCTTAGTAGACTCCAGCTCCCAGAAGAGCCTCATTCTGCTGGTAAGCACAGACAGATCAGCAGGAGGCAGCGGTCCTGAGCTCACGGCTGCCAACGGATCCAACATCAGGATGTTTGGTGAACAGATGCTGACAGTGAGCTTACACGGACGCAATTACCAATGGGACTTTGTGGTGGCAGCATGTTCTGTCCCCATTTTAGGCACAGATTTTTTATGTGCTTATGGGTTGTTCATCGACGTTGCCAACAGACGTTTAGTGGATGCTGTCTCTTTTTCCTCCTTGCCCTGCACAGCTCGGGGAGTTGGGCTAACAACACAGGCTAACGTTATAGCTCCAGGGAGCAAGTACCAGCATTTACTTTCACAGTTCCCAGCACTCACAGTTCTGACATTTTCTGCTACAGTAACCAAACACGGGGTTGAACACTTCATAACCACAAAAGGCCCACCAGTGTTTGCGCGACCTAAGGTGTCTAAGGCCGATGTGTCATGGCGACCGTGCGGCGATTTCTGGCGCTTGAACAACGTCATGGAACACGATCGGTATCCCATCCCGCACATCCAGGATTCTTCCGTACACCTGGCCGGGACGCATGTTTTTCGAAAGTGGATCTAGTCCGCGGTTACCACCAGGTCCTGGTGCGCGCAGAGGACGTTCCCAAAACAGCGGTAATAACTCCTTTTGGCCTTCGAGTTTTTAGGCATGCTGTTCGGGTTAAAGGGCGCGACGCAAACCTTCCAAAGAATGATGGACGCGGAGCTCCGTGACCTGCCTTTCATTTTTGTCTACTTAAGACAACATTCTGGTGGCTAGTGTGTCCGAGGAGGAGCACCTCACCCATCTCAAACTAGTTTTCCAAAGGTTGGAAGCGCACAGGCTCATCGTTAACACGGCGAAGTGCCAGTTTGGTGTGCCAGTGATTGATTTTTTTTGGGTCACTGTATTTCACCGGAGGGTGCGATTCCACTGCCTGAAAAGGTGCATGTTGTGTCAGATTTTCGGCATCCGCAGACCGTGAAGGCCCTGCAGGAATTTTTGGACATGGTCAACTTTTACAACCGTTTCCTCCCCCGAGCAGCCCAGCTGCTGCAGCTGTTGTATGCCGTGCTCCAAAAAAAAAAAAAAGAAGTCCGCGAAAAACATCGACTGGACCCCCAAGCGAGTCCAGGCTTTCACAAACGCTAAAACAGCGCTCACCAACGCCACTTTGTTAGCCCACCCTGCCCCATCAGTGCAGATAACATTCACCACCAACGCGTCTGACATTGCCATGGGGCAGTGGTGGGGCAGTACATTTCCGGAGCGGGGCAGCCGCTCGCATTTTTCAGCCGTACTTTGTCAACAATGAACGCAAATACAGTACGTTTGACAGAGAGTTGTTGGCCCTCCATCTGGCTTGACAGAGTTGTTGGCCCTCCACCTGGCTACACGCTACTTCCAGTTTTGGCTGGAAGGGTGCAAGTTCACCGCGTTTGTTGATCATAAGCCGCTAGCATATGCAATGTCCAAAGTCTCAGAACTGTGGTCAGCCCGGCAGCAACGACATTTGGCCGCGATCTCGGAATTTACAACAGATATCCAGCACGTAGCTAGTAAGCTTAATGTTGTGGCCGACTGCCTGTCGCGCGTTTTAGTCTCCCCAGTCTACATGGGAACAGATTTCCCCGCCATGGCCGCGGCGCAAATGGGGGACGCGGACATTTGTGCGCTCCAGTCTGCACCTACTGGGTTAAGACTGGAGAGCAGGGCGGTGCAAGAAGGGTGCCACCCCCCTTGCTCTGGGACATCTCCACCAGTTGCCCACACCTGGTGGTTCCGAGCTCTTGGTGCTGACGCATTTTTGAGTCACTCCACTCCCTTTCACACACCGGCATGCATGCCTCGGTTAAACTAGTGGGGGCGAAATTTGTCTGGCTGCACTTGCGCAGGGATGTGAAAGAGTGGGCTGCAGCGTGCATTGTGTGCCAAAGTGCACAAGCACAAAAGTCCCCCTTGAGCCATTCCAAATTTCAGGCAAGAGGTTCGACCACATCCACGTGGATTTGGTGGGCCCCCTCCCACCACTCACAAGGTTTCATGCACCTTTTGATAATCGTGGACCACACCAAGCATTGGCCTGAAGTGGTCCCGCTGGTTTCCACCTTGTCCGTGGAAGTGGCTCACGCTTTTTTGTCAGCTTGGGTTGCACAGTTCGGATCCCCGTCGGACATCACTTCCAACAGGGGTCCGCAATTAGTTTTGGAACTCTGGTCCGCGATGGCCCAGAGCCTGGGGTTCAGAATCCACTGCACCACAATGTACAACCCCCAGGCTAATGGGTTATGCGAATGTTTTCATAGGTCACTTAAAGCAGCACTCAGAGCTTCACTTACGGATGCAAATTGCTTGCAATTGCAATGCTCAGCACTGGGTGTGTTCATATTTATATATCTATATATTTATTCCATCTAGCTACAATGCTCCGCACTGTGTTTTTATATATCTATATATTTATTCCATCTAGCTACAATGCTCCGCACTGTGTGTGTTTATATACTTACATATTTATTCCACCTAGCTGCAATGCTCCGTACTGTGGGTGTTTATATATTTACATATTTATTCCATCTAGCTACAATGCTCTGCACTGTGTGTTTATATATTCATATATTTATTCCATCCAGCTACAATGCTCTGCACTGTGTGTCTGTGTGTGTGTATATATATATTTTATAGTAATATGTACATATGTATATTAGCTGCTCTTGCTTGCTTGTTTTTTTTTTTTTTCTTGCCTTCTGATTGTTGCTCTGAGTGTTGCTATCCCTGTGCTGTTGCAATCCTGGAATTTCCCCGTTGTGGGACTAATAAAGGCTTATCTTATCTTATCTTAAATTGGGTCGACCGCCTGCCCTGGGTCCTGTTAGGGTTGCGCTCCGCGCCTAAGGAGGGTCTGGCAGCCTCCCCTGCAGAACTCATTTTTTCTCAGCCGCTGTGGATCGCTGGGGAATTTTTAGCGGAAAACCCCGCACCTGGGACTGACCTGCCCACGCAATTTTTTCACGGTACAGGGCTGGCCAATGTGTCGGGCCCAGCACACCACTGTTTGAGCACCAAGTCTGTTTTTGTTAGGCATGACGCATAGAACCCTACTGCGCCCACCGTATGACGGACCGTTTAGAGTGCTGGAAACCGGGGCAAAGCATTTTGTGTTAAGACTTTGGGGGGGGGGGGGTAAGGAAACTGTGTGCATTGACAGGCTTAAGCCCGCTTATGTGTTGGCAGATGAACAGGTAGAGCTGGCTCAAGCTCCCCGGTGCGGACGGCCACCTACAGCGGCACCGCAAGTTGGTGTTCCCTCTGCAGAGAACTGTTGGCAGCAGACTAGGTCTTTCCCCTCCCCACTCTTTGCCCCTCCTCAGGACTGCGTGCCGGAGGCCAAATTTTTCTCCTGCCCACTTCAACAGCAAGACGCTTCGGCCAGTCAAGCGACACCACGTTACAGCCGTTATGGGCACCGGAGGGTTAGAGCCCCTTCTGGGTGTTGGGGGGGGGGGGGGTTGTGTGGTGGACATAGTACACATGACACTCCACCAAGGACAATGGGGTTGGTGGGGGAGAATATAGTTAGGGATGCTAATGGAGAAAGGTAAGCTGAGCTAAACAAAGATGTACCTTTCGCCCCCCGTTGCGCCAGGTTCACACCCGAGGATGCAGGGGTGCGAATGTATGGTAGCAAGCCCTGCTCTGTGATGTGTAGGTCAATGTCATGTTAATGCGTGTACATGTCTTTCGTGTCTGTATGTTAATGTGTTTACCCTGTGTCCCGGAGGCAGGAATAGAAGTGTATAAAGAGTTCGCTCAGGCACTCAGATAGAGTTCTGTGTTTTATGTTGGAACAGGAATAAAGTTTGTGTGTCATCAGCTCGCTGCCTCCTCTGCTTTCATCTTCCACACACTGAGGATTCCCAGCTGACATGCTGAACATAAACAGCAGTTTTGCTACTATTACTATAGAGTGAAAACCTAGCAATGTTTAAAGTTCTTTAAATAAAAACCGGAAATATTGTAATATACTGAAAAGAGGGTGCAGAATGATTAACAATGGATACAGGTCATATGGGGTTGGTCATATGGGATGGTCCCGGGACTGCCAGCGGGGGAACCACGAGCAAGCGATTCCACTGCGGCCGAGGGAGGCGACCATCCCCCATCGGCCCGCACACCGGCCAAGCTTCCCCACTTTGGTGGCGAACCTTGCTGGACGACTATCTGGTCCAGGTCGAATTGGCTGCTACGCTGAATGGCTGGACACCTGAAACGACAGGTGTGCAGGTCACGCTGGCCCTGGAGGGCGAAGCCCTCTGCACACTGTCCTGATCTCCAGCCTGAGGAACACCACAGCTGGCCGGCTGCTGGCAAGGCGACAAGAGAGCTTGGGGGCCTATGCAGCGGACATACGGCTGCTGATGCAGTGCGGCTACCTGTACTTCGAGCCAGAGGTGGTGAAGAAACTTGCCCTCCACAACGTCATCCAGGGGCTCCACCCGGCCACACGAACACGTCCAGATTCACGCCGCGAGCAGCTGGCCGTGGCAGAAGCGGAGTGTGTGGGGCCGATGCTGGAGTATGCAGCTGACGTGTCATCAGCATGGCACAGAGCTTTCCAGGCCATGGCGGAGAGTGAGGACAAGGAGGTACTGCACCAGACCACAGCTGCACGGCCAGCGAGAGGACGACGTCGGCACAAGGAGGGATGCTTCCACTGTGGAGAGCCAGGTCAATTCGCGTGCTACTGCCCTGCACCTATCCCGCGACAACCCACCCCCTCACCAGCTTTAAACTAGAACAAGGTGACACAGACAGAGACTTGCCGCTTCTCTTCAGACATTTTCCCCAGTGGATGGGACACTCACCAGGGCAGTACCTGCAGTGCAGCCTGGACAGCACGCCAATCTGGGCCTTGATCGACACCGGTTCCACCATCTCCCTGGTCCGACCTGAGGCACTGCGCAGTTACAGCTGAACCTGGACCGCACGGATGGGAACCCACCACGCACTGCGTCACCACAGCCACCAGTGAGCGTGCCACACTGGGAGGACAATGAGTCCTTGTGAGAGTGGCCGATAGAACACAAACCACCCGTTCTGGCTGGCTGACATCCCAGACCCTTGCATCATTGGACTAGATCTGCTCACAGCATGGGGCGCAAAGATAGACACCGCCAGCTCTTCTCTCTTTCTGGGGTCTCAGTCCATCACGCTCTGCGATAAGAGCCAGACGAGGAACCAGGGGGACCATGCGATTGAGGGGCTGTCAGCACAGATCGAGCTGAGGGGATCGTCGCCACAGCCGACTGCCGCAGCACCACCAGCGCAAGCGGAGGGATTGCCATTGCCGCCAGAGACAGTGTGGAGGGGGGGGGGCAGCGGGACGAACTGCTGCGTCATTGGAGACCCAGCAGGTGGTCGAAGAGCTGTTCCAGCAGCGCTGCAGAGGATTAGAGTTGGGACAGAGACACCAGTTGTGGGAGCTGTTGGACTGCTACATCAACATGCTACATAGCCACCAGGGATGAAGAGTGCACCTGAACCAGTTTGGTACAGCATCAGTTCGACACCGGTGAGACCAGGCCAATACGGCTCCACCCCTGCCATCTGCCTTTTTCAAGGAGGGCGGCAGCAGAACAAAAGATTCAAGAAATGCTGGAGGCAGATGTCAGTGAACCCTCCAGCAGCCCCTGGGTAGTGCCGGTAGTTCTAGTCAAGAAGAAGGATGATTTGTGGCGGTTCTGTGTGGATTATCGGTGCCTGAATGACGTCACATATAAGGACGCCTACCCTCTGCCCCGCATTGATGACGCGCTGGATTACATCACCGACTCTAGCTGATTCAGCTCGCTTGACCTCCGCAGCAGCTACTGGCAGGTGGAGCTGTCACCAGAGGCCCATCAGAAAACAGCCTTCTCCATCGGACAGGGATTGTGGCAGTTCAAGGTGATGCCATTCAGACTTTGCAAGGCCCCGGCCACCTTTGAACACCTGATGGAGCAGGTGCTGGCTCACATCCCCAGGAGCTGTGACGCCCTGTCCAACCTCCGGGAAGTGTTGGATGCCATCTGCCAGGCCGGGCTGCGGCTACACATGTGGAAATGCCACCTGTTTCGGCAAGAAACCACGTTTCTGGGCCACGTCGCCAGTGCTGCAGGAGTCACCACCGACCCAGAGAAGGTGGCAGCAGTGAGAAACTGGCAGGTCCCGCGGAATGTAGGAGAACTGCGGAGCTTTCTTGTACTGGCCTCCTATTATAGGAGGTTTGTGAATGATTTCGCCACCATCACCAGCCCGCTGCATCAGCTGACACAGAAGGGGCGCATGTTTGAATGGAGCGAGGACTGTGCTGCTGCCTCTTCCCGGCTCCATTCGGTGCTCATCGGAGCCCCAGTGCTGCAGTATCCTAAGCCGCCCGTTCTTCGTAGACACAGACGCCAACAACCATGGCATCGGGGTGGTGCTATCCCAGGAGGGAGAACATCGAGAGCAGGCGGTTGCTTTCTTCAGCCACACTTTCAGCAGAGCTGAAAGGAATTATTGCGTCACCCACCGAAAGCTGCTGGCAGTCATCCAAGGGCTCCGCCATTTCCGTCCGTACATTTACGGGGGGCAGTTTCAGCTCAGGACGGACCATGCTTCTTTGACTTGACTACTGAACTTTAAAGAGCTGGATGGACAGTTAGCAAGATGGCTGGAGGCACTGCAGGATTATAACTTTCAGATTGTGCATCGAGCAGGTCGCCTTCATGCCAATGCTGACGCGCTGTCCCGGCACCCTTGTGCTGTGTAGGACTGTCGGCACTGCCAGTGGGCCGAGGATCGTGACCCAGCAGTCTCGCGGGCTGCTGCTTTCCAGACTGCTGCAGCCGGGGATAGTGCAGCAGCTCACAGCACATCCTCAGATCATCAGCCAGCTCTCCCCAGCGATGACATCAGAGAGACCATCAGCATGCAACAGCTTTGGATCAAGCAGGATGGAGATCCTGTCATCTCCTGGGTACGGCAGTGGCTAGACATGGGCCAACGGCCCACTTGAGAGGCTGTATTGGCGCTGGACCCAGAGACCAAGGCCCTACATTCCCAGTGGTCCAACCTCTGCTGTCATGAGGATGTCATCTACCGGTGGTGGCAGTCTCCAGCTGGGCTGCGTCATGTCTGGCAGCTGCTGGTCCCTCGACGGCTCTGCCCCAAGGTGCTCCAGTTGGCCCATGGGTCGGTGGGGGCGGACCACTTTGAAGTGATGAGGACCCTGCAGCATCTTTGGGCCCGGTACTACTGGCTGGGGTGTTGTCAGAGCTCCGTGCCTTCCGCTGCGACACCTGCACGGCTCAGAAAGGGCCGACTCAGCAATCCCATGCCCCCTTGCAGCAGTACCGGGTAGGGGCACCCATGGAGCATGTGGCAGTGGACATTCTGGACCCTTTTCTGACCACCGATCGGGGGAACTGTTACATGCTGGTCGCAATGGCTTCACTAAGTGGTCAGACGCATATGCAGACCTTGATCAGAGCACTGCCACCACAGCATCAAAGCTGGTGGATGAGATGTTTTGTTGGTTTGCATGCCAGAGGAGCTGCACAGCGATCAGGGACGGAACTTTGAGGCAGAGGCCTTCGGGGAGGTCTGCAGGCGGCTGGGCATCCGGAAGACTCAGACCACCCCGCTGCATCCACAGAGCGACGGCCTTGTCGAATGTTCTAACTGGACCCTGACCCCTCAGCTTGCCGTCCTAGTGGACTAGCGACAACAAGACTGGGACCTGCATCTGCCCCTGGTTCTGTGGGCGTATCGGACAGCAGTTCAGGAATCCACCCGGTGGACCCCTGCAGTGCTGATGTTTGGACGTGAGCTGCGCACCCCGGTGGATTTGGTGTTCGGCCCTCCCTCGGAGCCAAAGGTGGAGGGCAAACCAGGGTTGGATTAACTGTTCTGCTTGAGAGAATGTCTTCACATGGCACACAAACTGGCTCGGGAGGCCCTGGTAGCAGCAGGGAGTCGACAGAAGCGAGCGTACGACTCCCGCTGCCAAGGGAGGGATTTTGCACCCAGGGATCAAGTCTGGGTTTTCTGCCCGGAGCAAAAAAAGGGACCGTCACCAAAGCTGGCGAACCACTGGTCGGGACAGTGCGTGGTCCTACAGAGACTGTTGGATGTAGTGTACAGAGTGAGGCTGCAAAAGAGGAACCGGGTGGTGGTGCTTCACCGCGACTGCCTCACCCCGTACCAGCCAGTTGCTCCGTGGATGGCCAAGCCAGAGGCTCCATCCCAACCAGATACCCTGGTCGAGGCCTGAATAGACACTAAAGGGCCCGAGCATACCAGTCGCCGCCAACAGCGGGCGCCCCAACACCTGGACAGGTTTGTATTGGACTTTTGAGTTGGACTTATTGTTCTGGGGCCAGAAACCAGTCCAGGGGAGGGACAGTGTAACATCGGGGCTATGATAAGGGATGGAGGATTCTCCCAGCATGCTTTGCGCCACAGGAGATTCAAAGACTGTTACCATTCTTGTGTTCTGAGCGCTATTGTTGTACTGTTATAATTGTGTTACAAGTCCAGTTGTGATAGTGTTGTTCTCCCTGTGTGTGAGGGATTACATGTCTGTGTCACCTTAGAGAGCGTCTGTGTGAATGACCTTGCCTCTGTTCTGTGTAATGAGGGAGTGATAGAGAGTGAAGTACTTCGCGGTAACGCACCTGTAAGCTGATTGCCAACTGCCAATCAAAATCTAAAAGAAGAAGTAGTAATGAGGGAGTGAAGAATAAATGCTTGTTGTGTCACAAATACTCTCATTACTGTGTGAACCCTTGAAACGTCACAGTATCTTGTAGCATTTCAGGGTCAGCTATGGACTCCAGATCAATTTGTTAATTGTAATCATACATATTTAAGATATAGTACTTTGTCATTTCGAGCACGTTATGGTTAAAGCAACTGCCCCCCCCCCAAAAAAAAATTAAAAAGAGCACTTCACTACTTTTACAGAAGAGTATAACCAAGTTTGTTATCAACGTCAAATTGTTTTGAAAAATGCAATTTACCTTTTCTCTCAAAAGATTCATAGTAGTAATGTCCGCATCCAAGATGGTCTGTGCTTCGACAGCATCCACAAATCTAGAATCTATACCCTTCAGCATCTGGGGCAAAACACTGTATGATGGAAAATCAACCGGGCTGGAGTGAGGTGCCCGAGGAAGAGGAGGACTTTTGGTGTCCGCACCAAAGCGACAGTGCTTAGTTGAATGCTTGTATGTGGCAGGCTCTTCTAGAAGGATTTCTGAAGAAATAAGAGGTTGTCCCTGAGCCAATGCATGATCCGCTAGACGATTCAGAAGTGAAGGAGTGGGAGTAGATTTGGTGCTCATTTGGTAATTTTCTGATTCTGCAGATACAGCATGTTCCACATTTAAATGAACTTTAACATCACTTTTTTTCAGTGCAGCACCCTCCTTCTGAACACCACCAACTGACTCAGAATCTGACTCTTGTAAACCTTCAGTAGGAATGTGGTCCACTCCTTCAAGGAGTGAAGGAGTTTCTTTATGAGTACTGCCAGCTGACAAAGTGGAAGAACTGTTGGTGGACGAGTGTTTCTTCTCCGACTTTGCCTTCATTACACTGGGCAAACAAATTGTGAGACAAAGTTTAGTATGTTAACTCTGTTCTACATAGAAAAATGGCTATTACCAAAAAAGTAAAGTGCATCAATTACTTTACTCACAGCAATGACTGAGAGCGGTTCAACAATCTCCTGCTCTTTTTCATCAGCAATCTGAAAAAAAGTTGGCATTTCTATGTGCAATTTTTTAAAATAGACAAATTGGTGAATCTGCACCAGTGTTATATACAGGTGCATCTCAAATTAGAATATCATGGAAAAATTAATTTATTTCAATAATTCAATTAAAAAAGTGGGTGGCACGGTGGCGGAGTGGTTAGCACTGCAGCAGCACAGCAACTCACCCTTGGCCGGGGGATCCTGGGTTCCATCCCAGCCCCTGACCAACAGTGATCTGTGTGGAGTTTGCATGTTCTCGCCGTGTCTGCGTGGGTTTACTCTGGGATTTCTCCGGTTTCCTCCCACATGCCAAAAACATGCAAGTTAGGTTAATTGGCATCAAACTGGGGATTCTAAATTGTCCTTAGGTATGACTGTGAGAGTGAATGGTTGTCTGTCTCTCTGTGTTGGCCCTGCAATGGACTGGCGATCTGTCCAGGGTGTACCCTGCCTCTCGCCCAAAGATGCTGGGATAGGCTCCAGCCCCCCCGCGACCCGAAAAGGATTAAGCGGAAGAAGATGAATGAATGAATGGCTCAAACTCAGACTCATTACACACAGTGATATACATCAAGCATTTATTTCGATGATTATGGTTTACAGCTCATGACATGGCCCCTCAAATCATCACTGACTGCGGAAACTTCACACTGGACCTCAAGCAACTTGGATTCTGTGACTCCCCACTCTTCCTCCAGACTCTGGGATCTTGATTTCCAAATGACAAAATTTGCCATCTGATTTGGGGAGCCATAATATCTGCTGGTGTTGGTCCATTGTGTTTTATCAAGTCCAAAGTCAGTGCATCCGTTTATCAGGAAATTTTAGAGCACTTCATGCTTCCCTCTGCTGACAAGCTTTATGGAGATGCTGATTTCATTTTCCAGCAGGACTTGGCACCTGCCCAGACTGTCAAAAGTACTAAAACCTGGCTCAATGACCATGGTATTACTGCGCTTGATTGGCCAGCAAGCCCTTTTGACTTAAACCCCATACAGAATCTATGGAATATTGTCAAGAGGACGATGAGACACCAGACCCAACATGCAGATGAGCTGAAGGCCACTATCAAAACAACCTCGGCCTCCATAACACCCCAGTAATGCCACAGGCTGGTTACCTCATGCAAAAGAAGCCCCCTGACCAAATATTGAGTGTGTACATGAACATACAGTGGGGCAAAAAAGTATTTAGTCAGCCACCAATTGTGCAAGTTCTCTCACTTAAAAGATGAGAGGTCTCCGATTTTCATCATAGGTATACCTCAACTATGAGACAAAATGAGGGAAAAAAAAATCCAGAAAATCACAATGAAGGATTTTTAATGAATTAATTGGTAAATTCCTCGGTAAAATAAGTATTGGTCATGCGGCGGATGATAAAATAAGGCAGCGTTGTTGGAGGTTTTAAGTAGAGTTTTATTATCATACCGCTGTCACAAGCTCCGCTCCCGGCGCCGTGCAAGCGCGCCGAGAGCGAGCCCACGGCTCTCAGAGAAGGAGGACACAATGTCTGTGTCCAGCAGCTGTAGTTGCAGAAGTGAGATTGAGAGGCAGATTTACAGCACAGTGCCGCTTATATACTCAACTCAAACAATAGATCAAAGACATTCACAGCAGTTAATCTGGGCATTTGCATATCAGAGGTACAGACAGGATGCATGAACACAATGCATGGTGACAATTTAACCTCACGGCTGTAAACGCAGCATGCAGCGGAAAAAACCCAGGAGTGCGAGTTGACTGTCTCTGTGTTCTGTCTGTGTGTTGTGGGGGTTGAATCAAACCGCTACAGGTCACCTACAAACAAGCAAGATTTCTGGCTCTCACATACATGTAACTTCTTCTTTAAGAGGCTCCTCTGTCCTCCACTCGTTACCTGTATTAATGGCACCTGTGAACTAGTTATCACTACAAAAGACACCTGTCCACAACCTCAAACAGTCAGACTCCAAACTCCACTATGGCCAAGACCAAAAAGCTATCAAATGACACCAGAAACAAAATTGTAGACCTGCACCAGGCTGGGAAGACTGAATCTGCAATAGGTAAGCAGCTTGGTGTGAAGAAATCAACTGTGGGAGCAATTATTAGAAAATGGAAGACATACAAGACCACTGATAATCTCCCTCGATCTGGGGCTCCACGCAAGATCTCACCCCGTGGGGTCAAAATGATCATGAGAACGGTGAGCAAAAATCCCAGAACCACACGGGGGAACCTGAGGAATGACCTGCAGAGAGCTGGGACCAAAGTAACAAAGGCTACCATCAGTAACGCACTACGCCGCCAGGGACTCAAATCCTGCAGTGCCAGACGTGTCCCCCTGCTTAAGCCAGTACATGTCCAGGCCCGTCTGAAGTTTGCTAGAGAGCATTTGGATGATCCAGAAGAGGATTGGGAGAATGTCATGTGGTCAGATGAAACCAAAATAGAACTTTTTGGTAAAAACTCAACTTGTGTTTGGAGGAGAAAGAACACCATACCTACTGTGAAGCATGGGGGTGGAAACATCATACTTTGGGGCTGTTTTTCTGCAAAGGGACTAGGACGACTGTTCCGTGTAAAGGAAAGAATGAATGGGGTCATGTATCGTGAGATTTTGAGTGAAAACCTCCTTCCACCAGCAAGGGCATTGAAGATGAAACGTGGCTGGGTCTTTCAGCATGACAATGATCCCAAACACACCGCCCGGGCAACGAAGGAGTGGCTTCATAAGAAGCATTTCAAGGTCCTGGAGTGGCCTAGCCAGTCTCCAGATCTCAACCCCATAGAAAATCCTTTGAGGGAGTTTAAAGTCTGTGTTGCCCAGCGACAGCCCCAAAACATCACTGCTCTAAAGGAGATCTGCATGGAGGAATGGGCCAAAATACCAACAACAGTGTGTGGAAAACCTTGTGAAGACTTACAGAAAACGTTTGACCTCTGTCACTGCCAACAAAGGGTATATAAAAGTATTGAGATGAACTTTTGTTATTGACCAAATACTTATTTTACCGAGGAATTTACCAATTAAATTCATTAAAAATCCTTCAATGTGATTTTTTGGATTTTTTTTTTCTTATTTTGTCTCTCATAGTTGAGGTATACCTATGATGAAAATTGGAGACCTCTCTCATCTTTTAAGTGGGAGAACTTGCACAATTGGTGGCTGACTAAATACTTTTTTACCCCACTGTACTTTACCCCCAGCCCCCATACCCCCAGCCACAGGGGATGCACAAGCCAGTGTACTCCTAGTGCTGTTCCCAAGCCCGGGTAAATGGGGAGGGTTGTGTCAGGAAGGCATCCGACATAAAACTTTTACCAAATCAAACATGTGGATCATGACGAATGAGACTTTCATACGGGATCGGTCGAAGCTCAGGTTAACAACGACCACCACCGGTGCCGTTAACCGACAAGGTGCCGGTGGAAATTGGGCTACTGTTGGTGGAAGATCAAGGGGAGGAGAGTGGTAAGACGTGTTAGGAGGGAGAGAGAGAAAAGGAAAGGTAGACGTATGAGGTGCGAGGAGGGATGTTAAATGTAGGGACTATGACTGGTAAAGGCAGAGTTGGCTGATATGACGGGAGAGAAGAAAGGTAGATATACTGTGTGTTCAAGAAACCAAATGGAAGGGAAGCAAGGCTAGGAGCACTGGAAGTGGATTTAAACTGTTCTACAAGAAGAGAAATGGAGTAGGAGTAATCTTGAAGGAAGAGTATGTAAAAAGTGCTCAGGGAGGGAGGGAGTCAGACAGAATCATGAGTTTGAAGCTAGAAGTCAAAGGTGTGATGCTGAATGTTGTCAGTGCACATGCCCCACAAGGTGGATGTCAGGTAGAAGAGAAAGAGGAATTCTAGAGTAAGATGGAAGAAGTGGTAGAGAGTGTTCCCAGGGGGAAAACAGTGGTGACTGGAGCGGACTTTAATGGGCATGTAGGTAAAGGGAACAGAGGTGATGAGGAGGTACTGGGTAAGTATGGTGTGAAGGAAAGAAATGTGGAAGGACAGATGGTTGTGGATTTTGCTAAAAGTATAGAAATGGATGTGATGAACATACTTTAAGAAGAGAGAGGAACATAGGGTGACTTACAAGTGTGGAGGAAGGTGCACACAGGTGGACTACGTCTTATGTAGAAGGAGAAATCTGAAAGAGATAGGAGACTGCAGAGTGATGGCAGGGGAGAATGTACCTAGACAGCATTGGATGGTAGTGTGTAGGATGACTTTGGAAAGCAAGAAGAGGAAGACCGTGAAGGCAGAGCCAAGGATTAAGAGGGGAAAGTTACAGAAGGAAGAAGGTCACAGAGTTCAGGAAGGAGATGATACAGGCTCTGGGTGGTAGGGAAGAATTACCAGATGACTGGGGAAGTACAGAAAAAGTATTGAGGGAAACGGGTAGAAAGGTATGTGGTATATCCAGTGGACAGAGGAAGGAAGACAAGGAGACTTGGTGGTGGAATGAAGAGGTACAGGAATGTATCCAAAGGAAGAGGTTAGCAAAGGAAAAAGTGGGATAGTCAGGGAGATGAAGAAAATAGACAGGAGTATTTGGAATCTAGGCACATGGCAAAGAGAGAGGTGGCAAAGGAAAAGGCATATACAGTTAGGCAGAGAAATATTTGGACAGTGACACAATCTTAATGATTTGGGCTCTGCATGCCATCACATTGGATTTGAAATGAAACAACTACAACGGAACTGAAGTGCAGACTTTAAGGTTTAATTCAAGGGGTTGAACAAAAATATATAATTAAACATGTAGGAATTGTAGCTATTTTTATACAAACGCTCCTCGTTTCAGGGGCTCAAAAGTAATTGGACAAATAAACATAACCCTAAGTAAAATCAAATCAAATAAAACTACAGTGGGGCAAAAAAGTATTTAGTCAGCCACCAATTGTGCAAGTTCTCCCACTTAAAAGATGAGAGATGTCTCCAATTTTCAACATAGGTATACCTCAATTATGAGAGACAAAATGAGAAAAAAAAAAATTCCAGAAAATCACATTGAAGGATTTTTAATGAATCAATTGGTAAATTCCTCGATAAAATAAGTATTTGGTCACCTACAAACAAGCAAGATTTCTGGCTCTCACAGACATGTAACTTCTTCTTTAAGAGGCTCCTCTGTCCTCCACTCGTTACCTGTATTAATGGCACCTGTTTGAACTCGTTATCAGTATAAAAGACACGTGTCCACAACCTCAAACAGTCAGACTCCAAATTCCACTATGGCCAAGACCAAAGAGCCGTCAAAGGACACCAGAAACAAAACTGTAGACCTGCACCAGGCTGGGAAGACTGAATCTGCAACAGATAAGCAGCTTGGTGTGAAGAAATCAACTGTGGGAGCAATTATTAGAAAATGGAAGACATACAAGACCACTGATAATCTCCCTCGATCTGGGGCTCCACGCAAGATCTCACCCCATGGGGTCAAAATGATCACGAGAACGGTGAGCAAAAATCCCAGAACCACACGGGGGGACCTGGGGAATGACCTGCAGAGAGCTGGGACCAAAGTAACAAAGGCTACCATCAGTAACACACTATGCCGCCATGGACTCAAATCCTGCAGTGCCAGACGTGTCCCCCCTGCTTAAGCCAGTACATGTCCAGGCCCGTCTGAAGTTTGCTAGAGAGCATTTGGATGATCCAGAAGAGGACTGGGAGAATGTCATATGGTCAGATGAAACCAAAATAGAACTTTATTGTAAAAACTCAACTTGTCGTGTTTGGAGGAGAAAGAACACCATACTTACTGTAAAGCATGGGGGTGGAAACATCATGCTTTGCGGCTGATTTTCTGCAAAGGGACCAGGACGACTGATCCGTGTAAAGGAAAGAAAATGGGGCCATGTATCGTGAGATTTTGAGTGAAAACCTCCTTCCATCAGCAAGGGCATTGAAGATGAAACGTGGCTGGGTCTTTCAGCATGACAATGATCCCAAACACACCGCCCGGGCAACGAAGGAGTGGCTTTGTAAGAAGCATTTCAAGGTTCTGGAGTGGCCTAGCTAGTCTCCAGATTTCAACCCCATAGAAAATCCTTGGAGGGAGTTGGAAGTCTGTGTTGCCCAGCGACAGCCCCAAAACATCACTGCTCTAGAGGAGATCTGCATGGAAGAATGGGCCAAAATACCAGCAACAGTGTGTGAAAACCTTGTGAAGACTTACAGAAAACGTTTGACCTCTGTCATTGCCAACAAAGGGTATGTAACAAAATACTGAGATGACATTGTTATTGACCAAATACTTATTTTACCGAGGAATTTACCAATTAATTCATTAAAAAAATCCTTCAGTGTGATTTTCTGGATTTTTTTCCCCCTCATTTTGTCTCTCATAGTTGAGGTATACCTATGATGAAAATTGGAGACCTCTCTCATCTTTTAAGTGGGAGAACTTGCACAATTGGTGGCTGACTAAATACTCTTTTTGCCCCACTGTACTGTCATATTGCTGTACATACAACTGTAGTGCAGGCAAGATGAAATTGCATTTCTCTCGGCATCCATATAAACAGAAGCAGCATGATATAAGACACACTCACACATATCTTCACCCCCCCACCCCCACCCCCACCCCCCCATCCATTCACACATCCCTGAGACATACTTGGGAAAAAAACTAACTATAATATACAAATAATATACATAATGTCCGTAGGTGCAATAGTGTGTATGAGAGATTCCGGGTCAACTGTTTAGCATCCTGACAGCTTGTGGAAGGAAGCTGTTGATCAGTCTGGTGGTTCTGCCTCTGATGCTCCGGAATTGTTTACCAGATGGCAGTAGTTCAAAGTGTTTATGCAGAGGGTGAGAACGGTCCTTGACAATGTTCAGTGCCCTGCTCCTACAATGGTTCTGAAAAAGTTCTTGGACAGAGGGGAAGGAGACTCCAATTACCCTCTCAGCTCCCTTGACTATCCTCTGCAGGGCTTTTTTGTCTGACATACTGCAGCTGGAGTACCATGTAGCAATGCAGTACGTCAGAACACTCTCCACCACACCTCTGTAGAAAGTCCTGAGGATGAAGATGGGGAGCAAGAAGTGCAGTCTCTGCTGAGCCCGCTTCCTGATCCCCATAGGTCCTGCGAGATCTGCACTCCGAGGAACTTGATGTTCTCCACTCTCTCCACTAAACGGCCGCCGATGCTGAGGGGGACGTGTTCAGGCTGTGACCGCCGGAAGTCGATAATCATCTCCTTTGTTTTGTCCACGTTGAGCACCAGATTGTTCTCCCTGCACCAGCCCTCCAGGTCTCTCACTTCTTCCCTGTACATTGATTCCTCATCCCTCTGAATAAGTCCCACCACCGTGGCGTCGTCTGCAAACTTAATCTGGTTCCCCTCGTGTCTGGATACACAGTCATGTGTTAGAAGTGTAAACAACAGTGGACTGAGTACGCAGCCTTGAGGGGATCCGGTGCTCAGCGTGACAGAATTGGAGATGTTGTTTCCAACCCGGACAGACTGAGGTCTCTCAGTCAGGAAATCCAGGATCCAGAGACAAGTGGTGGTGTTCAGACCAAAAAGGAGTAATTTCTCCATCAGGCTCTGGGGAATAATGGTGTTGAATGCTGAACTAAAATCATTGTACAGGAGTCTGGCGTAGGTGTCTTTCTGGTCCAGGTGGGTGATGACAGAGTATAGGGTGGTGACTATAGCATCCTCCGTGGAGCGGTTTGAACGATATGCAAACTGGAGTGGGTTGTGTGATGCAGGGAGGCAGGCTGTGTGATTTGACAAGCCGCTCAAAACACTTCATCACAATTGGTGTCAGTGCAACAGGATGGCAGTCATTCAAACAGGACACAACTGGTTTCTTTGCCACCTGTACAATGATAGAGGTCTTGAAGCATCTGGGAACAATGGCCTGACTCAGGGAGATGTTACAAATGTCAGTCAGGACATCCGCCAACTCGCTCGCGCAGTCTCGGAGTACACATCCCGGGATGCTGTCCGGACCTGCAGCTTTATGTGGGTTGACTCTGGTTAGGGTACTCTGTGTGTCCACTGTGTTGATGGTAAAAGCTGGTCCGACCGATGGTGAGGGTGGGCCAGCCCTCCCTCTGGTTGTCAGGTTAGATGCTTCAAAACGTGCAAAGAAGTCGTTGAGCCTGTCTGGAAGCGAAGCATCGTCATCATCGACCCCCTGCCTAGACTTACAGCCCGTCAGTGTCCGAACTCCCTGCCACATCTGCTTGGTGTTCCTAGTGTCACAGAGGTGTCCCTGGATTTTCTCCGCATAATTCGCCGCCTTAATTCCCTTTGAGAGCGCAGACCTGGCTGAGCGGACAGCAATCCTGTCCTCCGCTCTGAAGGCTGCATCTCTGGCTGTAAGCAGCGAGCGCACCTCTGCAGTCATCCAGGGCTTATGGTTACCCCGCATAGTGATGGTCTTCACTGTAGTGACATCCTCTGTGCACTTCGCGATGTAGCTGGTGACCGTTTCAGCATACTCCTCCACATCTGTCTTCGTCTTCCTGGGAGGCTGCTATTTTGAAAACCTCTCAGTCTGTGTGCAGAAAACAGTCTTTCAGTGCAGAGGTTGCACTCTCTGGCCAAATCCTGATTTGTTTCACTGCTGGCCTGCTGCGCTTCAATAAAGGTTTGTAGACAGGCACCAGCATCACGGATATGTGGTCAGAACGGCCGAGGTGGGGGTGGGGTATCGCCTTAAAAGCATCTGTGATTGTGGACACTAAGTCCAACATATTCTCTGCTCTGTTCTTAAAGTCTACACATTGTTTAAACTTGGGGAGCACAGTCTTTAAGCTGGTGTGGTTAAAATCCCCCGCAACCACCACAAAACTGTCCGGATGTGACGTTTGGATTTCATTAATCGCATCGTGTAGTTCCTCGAGTGCCTTCTTAGCATTAGCGTTAGGCGCTATGTAAACAGCCGCTACAAACACGTTGCTGAATTCCCTCGGCAAATAATATGGCCGACAATTTACAATAAGGAATTCCGCCAACGGAGAGCAGTGTTTAGACACTAATGTGGCATTAACGCATCAGTTCTTGTTAACATAGATGCATAGCCCCCCCCCCCCCCCACACAGCTCTTACCGGAGCTCGCTGTTACTCTGTCGGCATGGAACATCGCCATATCTTCCAGTTGAATGGCCTCGTCAGGGATGTTGTCGTGGAGCCAAGTCTGGGCTGCACGGTGGCGCAGTGGTTAGCACCGCGGCAGCACAGTTTACCCTCGGCCGGGGGATCGCGGGTTCGATCCCTGCCCCCAGCCAACAGTGATCTGTGTGGAGTTTGCATGTTCTCCCCATGTATGCGTGGGTTTACTCCGGGATTTCTCCGGTTTCCTCCCACATGCCAAAAACAAGCAGGTTAGGGAGTTAAGGGGCGCTTGCGCATGCAGCGACCGGCAGCTGGTGGCTTGTCACCGGACTGCATAACAAATCTACCTACGGGTACAAAACAAGTCCAAAAAAAAAAAAAAAAAAAAGTCTCTGTGAACACAAGCACACAGCAGTCCTTCCACTCTCTCCGGGTATCTCTCAGCAGACGCAGCTCGTCCAGCTTGTTGTCGAGGGAGCGGACGTTAGAGAGAAGAAGCGACGGTACAGCTGGTCTGGAGGGGTTAGCCTTTAGCCTAGCATGGATCCCGGCCCTTTTTCCACGCTTTTGCCTGCGTTCACACCGTCTGCGCTTCCTCATCTCTCGGGTAGCTTCCAGCAGGGACTCCGCCAGAATTCCATGCTGGCGTAGAATGTCCAAATCACAACCGAGCGCCGCGATTCTTGCAGCGTGCAGTACCTTGATGTTTAATAAGGTCTCACGGTTGTAAGTTTTACAGAATGTACGTCTGGGATGATCAAAACACTCAAAACTCTCACACCCGCTGATGCCAAGAGGGGCCGCTGCATCCATGTGCGCCACCGCCATTTTGAAATCCCTGTAAAATGCTACTTTTCAATATTTTGTTGAGAATCCTTTGCAGGCGATGACTGCCTGAAGTCTGGAACCCATGGACATCACCAAATGCTGGGTTTCCTCCTTTGTGATGCTTTGCCAGGCCTTTACTGCAGCTGTCTTCAGTTGTTGCTTGTTTGTGGGTCTTTCTGCCTTAAGTTTTGTCTTGAGCAAGTGAAATGCATGCTTGATTGGGTTGAGATCTGGTGATTGACTCGGCCATTGCAGAATATTCCACTTCTTTGCTTTAAAAAAACTCCTGGGTTGCTTTTGCAGTAGGTTTTGGATCATTGTCCATCTGTGCTGTGAAGCGCTGTCCAATCAACTTTGCTGCATTTGGCTGAATCTGAGCAGCAAGTATATCCCTATACACTTCAGAATTCATCCGGCTGCTTCTGTCTTTTGTCACATCATCAATAAACAAGTGACCCAGTGCCACTGGAAGCCATGCATGCCCATGCCATCACACTGCCTCCACCATGTTTTACAGAAAATGTGGTGTGCTTTGGATCATGAGCTGTTCCAATTCTTCTCCAAACTTTCTTCTTCCCATCATTCTGGTACAGGTTGATCTTAGTCTCATCTGTCCGAAGAATGCTGTTCCAGAACTGGGCTGGCTTCTTCAGGTGTTTTTTGGCAAAGTCAATTCTGGCCTTTCTATTTTTGAGGCTGATTAATGGTTTGCACCTTGTGGTGAATCCTTTGTATTTACTCTCATGAAGTCTTCTCTTTATGGTAGACTTAGATACTGATACACCTACTTCCTGGAAAGTGTTCTTCACTTGAGTGGATGTTGTGAAGGGGTTGTTCTTCACCATGGAAAGGATTCTGCGATCATCCACCACTGTTGTCTTCCGTGGACGTCCAGGCCTTTTTGAGTTCCCAAGCTCACCAGTGCACTCTTTTTCTCAGAATGTACCAAACTGTTGATTTGGCCACTCCTAACATTTCTGCCATCTCTCTGATGGATTATTTCTTCTTTTTTTTTTTTTTTTTCTCAGCCTCAGGATGGTCTGTTTCACCTCCATTGAGAGCTCCTTTGACCGCATGTTGTGTGTTCACAGCAACAGCTTCCAAATGCAAATGCCACACCTAGAATCAACTCCAGACCTTTTAACTGCTTAATTGATGACAGGTTAATGAGGGAAGAGCCCATGCAGCCTTGTTAGTTTTTTTGCAGCCTTCTGAGTCAATTGTCCAATTACTTCTGGTCCCTTGAAAAAGAGGCGGCTATGTATTAAAGAGCTGTAATTCCTAAACCCTTGCTCCAATTTGGATGTGAATACTCTCAAATTATAGCTGAGAGTCTGAACTTTAAGCCCATATTGATTATACAATTGTATCCTGAATATGTTTTTGTAAACAGCTAAAAATAAAACTTGTGTCACTGTCCAAATATTTTTGGGCCCAACTGTAGTGAGTTGCATGAGAGGCTAAACACTAAGGCAGGAGAAAAGGACTTGCATCACCTGGCTAGACAGGGAGACTGAGCAGGAAAAGATGTGCAGTAGGTTAGGCTGATTAGGACAGAAATGGTAATATACCAACAAATGACGAGAGTGTGTTCAGAAGGTGGAAGGAGTACTTTGAAGAGCTGATGAACAAAGAAAATGAGAGACAGAGCAGGATGGATGAAGACAAGATGGTGAACAAGGAAGTCCCGAGGATTAGCAAAGCAGAGTGAGGGCAGCTCTGAAGAGGATGAAGAATGGAAAGGTGGGTGGTCCAGATGACATACCTATGGAGGTATGGAGATGTTTAGGAGAAATGGCAGTGGACTTTTTAACCAGATTGCTAACACAATCTTGGACAGTGAGAGGATGCCTGAGGAGTGGAGAAGAAGTGTTTTGGTACCAATTTTCAAGAACAAGGGTGACGCTCAGAGATGTAGTAACTACAGACGCATAAAGTTGATCAGCCACACTATGAAGATATGGGAAAAGTTTTGAAGCCAGGTTAAGAGAAGAGGTGACAATCAGTGAGCAGCAGTACAGTTTCATGCCAAGAAAGAGTAGTACAGATGCAATGTTTGCTCTAAGAGCGTTGATGGAGAAGTATAGAGAAGGTCAGAAGGAGTTACACTGTATCTTTGTGGATCTATAGAAAGCATATGATAGGGTGCCAAGAGCGGAAGTGTGGTACTGTAAGAGAAAGTCAGGAGTGTCAGAGAAGCATGTGAGGGTGGTGCAGGACATGTATGAGGACAGCGGGACGGTGTTGAGGTGTGCTGTAGGAATGACAGATGGATTCAAGGTGGGTGTGGGGTTATGTCAGGGATCGGCTTTGAGTCCCTTCTTATTATTTATTTTTTGTTTAACTTTTATTTATACAGGGTAGTTTCACTGAGACGCAACCTCTCTTTTTCAAGGACACCCTGTTCACATTCACACAGTTACACATTCACACCAGGAAGCTGCCCAGTACAACCAAAGACTGACCTGTGGTCACTGAGCAGCTCCACTGGAGCAATTGGTGTTAAGGGCCTTGCACAAGGGCAACACAGTGGGGTTAAGGAGGGTGGGGTAAACACTGCTATGTTATCTGTCCCACCCAGATCTAATTCTGCCGGTACAGGGATCGAACCCATGACCTTTCACCCACCAGTCCACATCCCTAACCATTAAGCCACTACTGCCCGTAGTGTTGGCCTTGTTTGCCGTGGTGATGGACAGGCTGACAGATGAGGTCAGACAGCATTCTCCGTGGACCATGATGTTTGCAGACGACATTGTGATCTATAGTGAGTAGGGCGCAGGTAGAAGAGAACCTGGAGAGGTGGAGGTATGTTCTGAAGAGAAGAGGAATGAAAGTCAGTAGAAGCAAGACAGAATATATGGGTGTGAATGAGAGGGAGGCAGGTGTAATGGTGAAGATGAAAAGAGCAGAGGTAGTGAAAGTAGAGGATTTTAAATACAGTGGGGCAAAAAAGTATTTAGTCAGCCACCAATTGTGCAAGTTCTCCCGCTTAAAAGATGAGAGAGGTCTCCAGTTTTCATCATAGCAACTATGAGAGGCAAAATGAGAAAAAAAAATCCAAAAAAATCACAGTGAAGGATTTTTAAATGAATTAATTGGTAAATTCCTCGGTAAAATAAGTATTTGGTCAATAACAAAAGTTCATCTCAATACTCTGTTATATACCCTTTGTTGGCAATGACAGAGGTCAAGCGTTTTCTGTAAGTCTTCACAAGGTTTTCACACACTGTTGCTGGTATTTTGGCCCATTCCTCCATGCAGATCTCCTCTAGAGCAGTGATGTTTTGGGGCTGTCGCTGGGCAATATGGACTTTCAACTCCCTCCAAAGATTTTCTATGGGGTTGAGATCTGGAGACTGGCTAGGCCACTCCAGGACCTTGAAATGCTTCTTACGAAGCCACTCCTTCATTGCCTGGGTGGTGTGTTTGGGATCATTGTCATGCTGAAAGACCCAGCCACGTTTCATCTTCAATGCCCTTGCTGATGGAAGGAGGTTTTCACTCAAAATCTCACGATACATGGCCCCATTCATTCTTTCCTTTACACGGATCAGTCGTCTTGGTCCCTTTGCAGAAAAACAGCCCCAAAGCATGATGTTTCCACCCCCATGCTTCACAGTAGGTATGGTGTTCTTTCTCCTCCAAACACGACAACTTGAGTTTTTACCAAAGTTCTATTTTGGTTTCATCTGACCATATGACATTCTCCCAGTCCTCTTCTGGATCATCCAAATGCTCTCTAGCAAACTTCAGACGGGCCTGGACGTGTACTGGCTTAAGCAGGGGGACACGTCTGGCACTGCAGGATTTGAGTCCCTGGCGGCGTAGTGCGTTACTGATGGTAGCCTTTGTTACTTTGGTCCCAGCTCTCTGCAGGTCATTCCTCAGGTCCCCCTGTGTGGTTCTGGGATTTTTGCTCACCGTTCTCATGATCATTTTGACCCTACAGGGTGAGATCTTGTGTGGAGCCCCAGATTGAGGGAGATTATCAGTGGTCTTGTATGTCTTCCATTTTCTAATAATTGCTCCCACAGTTCATTTCTTCACACCAAGCTGCTTACCTATTGCAGATTCAGTCTTCCCAGCCTGGTGCAGGTCTACAATTTTGTTTCTGGTGTCCTTTGACAGCTCTTTGGTCTTGGCCATAGTGGAGTTTGGAGTCTGACTGTTTGAGGTTGTGGAAAGGTGTCTTTTATACTGATAATGAGTTCAAACAGGTGCCATTAATACACGTAACGAGTGGAGGACAGAGGAGCCTCTTACAGAAGAAGCTACATGTCTGAGAGCCAGAAATCTTGCTTGTTTGTAGGTGACCAAATACTTATTTTACCAATTAATTCATTAAAAATCCTTCAATGATTTTCTGGATTTTTTTTTCCTCATTTTGTCTCTCATAGTTGAGGTATACCTATGATGAAAATTGGAGACCTCTCATCTTTTAAGTGGGAGAACTTGCACAATTGGTGGCTGACTAAATACTTTTTTGCCCCACTATACTTGGGGTCAACCATTAAAAGTAATGGAAAATGCACAAGAGAGGTGAAGAAAAGCGTGCAGGCAGGGTGGAGTGGGTGGAGACGAGTGTCAGAGGTGATTTGTGACAAGCGTAGCAGCAAGAGTGAAAGGGGAGATTCACAAGACTGTAGTGAGATGTTCAATATGAATGATTTGGAGATGGTGGCGCTGACAAAGAGACAGGAAATGGAGCTGGAGGTGGCAGAGTTGAAGATGCTAAGATTTTCATTGGGAGTGACTAAGTTTGATGGGATCAGAAATGAGAATATCAGAGGGACAGCTCAGGTTGAGCAGTTTGGAGACAAAGTAAGAGAGGCAAGGCTGAGATGGTTTGGGTATGTGCTGAGGAGGGATAGATATATTGGACAAAGTATGTTCAAGGTGGAACTGCCAGGCAGGAGGAAAAGAGGAAGACCACAGAGAAGATTCATGGATGTAGTGAGGGAGGACATGGAGAGAGTTGGTGTTACAGAGGAAGATGCAAGGGATAGAGTGAGATGGAGGCAGATGATCCCCTGTTGCGACTCCTAAAGGGAGCAGCTGAAAGAAGAAGACATGGACATACTTTTCAGTAGGCCAACATTTCTATTAAAACAACTTTTTAAAATTGCCGTTATGCAATATTCTAATTTTCTGAGAAACTGAATTATGGATTTTCATTAGCTGTAAGCCATAATCATCAAAATGAAAAGAAATAAATGTTTAAAATATATCACTGTGTGTAATGAACCGATATGAGTTTCCCTTTTTCAAATGCATTACTGAAATAAATTAATTTTTCATGTAATTCTTTGAGAAGCACCTAAATTCCTCCCTCTCAACATTTTTCCCATTTTGTTATGTTGCAGCCTGATGCTACAATCGTTTAAATTATTTCCTCCTTAATCTACACTCAGTACCCCATAATGACAACTTGAAAACAGAATTTTAGGATTTTTGTAAATTTATTATTAAGAAAAAAAAAAACCTGCAGTAATGTTTGCATAAGTATTCCGACACTATGCCAAAACACTTGAAATATAGCTCAGGTGACTCCCATCTGTCTTAATTTTTGCCGAGATGTTTCTACACATTGATTCAAGTCTACCTGAGGTAAACTAAATCGACTGGACAGGACTTGGAAAGACACACACCTCTTTATTCAAGGTCTCACAGTGGATGATGCACCCATCAGTGTGTGAATGTGTGTGAATGGGTGGACTGCAGGATATGTAAAGCGCTTTGGTCATCAAGAGACGAGAATAAAAGCGCTATATACTGTAAGTGAATGCCATGATGCATTTCAGAGCAAAAACCAAGCCATGAAGTCAGGGGAACTGCCTACAGTGCTCAGACAGGGTTGTTGGAATGCACAGTTCTGGAGAAGGCATACAAAAAAAAAAAAAAAAACCTCTAACAACCAGGACTCTTCCAAAGGGTGGTCTCACCAACAAACTGCACACGTGAGGGAGAAGGGCCTTAACCACTTGCGCTCCGTTGTTCCGCGGGCGGGCAAGTCTCTGCGTCCTATGACGCACGAGGGCGCACGAGAGCGCCCTTGTGCGCGCTTGGACGCATGATGGTGGTGATGGTGATGTAGTAGCGTCCAAGCGCCACTCAAAAAAAAACTGCAGAGACAGCCACGAACAGATTAGTTCATCTGATTGACCTCTCATTCGACTAATAAGAGCCTTGAATTGGGTTTCTGAAACCTTGAGGAGCCAATGAATGAAAATCTAGGAAGGAGGACCCGCCTACTGTGAACGCAGGAGCCAATTGAAGCACAGAAATTCAGGCAGGGTGAAGAGAGATTTACTGTTGCCACAGATGAAAACAAAGGACGCTGGACAAATCTAATACAGACCCAGCAGCATGGAGAACACCCACAAGTGGGACCTGCACTCATTCCAGCAGAATAGACGGAGGCCGACGACAAAAGTCGTAAATCATTCGCCAAAACGGCAATAATGGAATTATGTTGATCGGAATCCACGAGTAGAGCAGCGGGATTCCAGCGCGTTCGTCTGACGCGTGGGAAGAGATGTTCGCCACGACTCTGCTGCTTTGAAGAGGTAAGGTGTTATAAGCTAAATTATTATTTATCCCTGAAAACTGTAATCCAAAAATGACTTTTGACCGATCGGTAAATTACAACTGTACTGCGCACAAAGTACGAAGTGCGTGCGCCGCGATAAACGGTTCATTTGCTGTGTTCGGACCGTGAACGCCCACCCCCCCCGCTGCAGAAGAGGAGCGGGGGGAGGCGTTTACGGTCCGAACGCCCCCCGGTCTGCGGGGGGAAGCATATCAGTCTATTCCATCATTCCATCATGTAGCGATGGCCCTCTTCTGTAGCGAGGGGGGGGGGCGTTCACGGTCCGTTCACGGTTCCCCCCCCCCACACACACACACACAGTAGCGAGGGGGGGGGGGGAGCCGCTGTGAAAACATGCAAGGAGTGTAATCCGTCTGTAGCGAGGGCCGAAGTCGGTCCTTGGTAGCGGGGGGGGGGGGGGGGGGGAACGACCCCCCGCCCCCCCCCCCCCACACACACACAGCCCTGAGTGTGACCTTTCATTAGAGCCTAAAATGAAGATTCTACATTGAATTATTCAAAAGTTACAGACGTTTTTCCAAACTGTGCCATTTGGCACAGTTCCAAAACGCCTGGGAACAGCCTGAGAACAAAGCTGTGTAAAATATTCATTTTTTTGTGGTATTGTTACCAAATTTGGATCTCAGCTGGATAACACTTGGTTCTACATTTCTGTTGCATTTTCCAGCCGGATCGGACAGCTGTGTGTTATTTATAAGCATTTGTATCCAAAAAAAACACTGTCCAATTTTTTTTTCTTCAAGTTCAGTATGTTTAGATGACTGTAACTCAGTGGCCGGAGCACGTAGAGAGATTATGTTTTTTTTGCCAAAAAATTCAAAGTGTTTTCTTTTAAATGAGACCAACCCCATGAAGATGCTGCAAAGGGTTGAATAACAGCTTTCGATTTACTTTGGGCACGTTATTTTTTGGCATTTTTAGGAAAATTGCCCGGAGTGCAAGTGGTTAATGAGAAAGGTGACCAAGGACTCAATGGTCACTCTGAGCTGCAGAGATCCTGTGTGGAGATGGGACCAAGTAGAGTGGCTAGACAGAAGCCTCTCCTAAATGCAAAATGAATGCCAGCTTGGATGCAGGCTTTCATGTGTTCTGGCCACTCTGCCATAAAGTCCAGATCTGTGGAGGGCTGCAGTGATTCGTTACCCTTCTGGAACTTAGTCCCATCGCCACACACCATCTCTGGAGCTCCATTAGAGTGACCATTGGGTTCTTGGCCACCTTTCTCACCAAGGCCCTTCTCCCTCACTTTCTCAGTTTGGCCAGGAGACCTAAATGTCCCTAGCTTTCCAATTTGAGTATTATGGAGACCACTGTGCTCTTGGGAACCTTCAGTGCACATTTTTTTAAAGCCTTTCCCAGATCTGTACATTGCAACAACCCCGTTTCTGAACTCTGTAGGCAGTTCCTTTCGCCTCACAACTTGGTTTTTGCTCTGATATGCATAGTCAACTATGAGGCCATGAGGTGTGCATTTTTCCAAATCATGTCCAACCAATTCATTTACCTTTTGTTCTTAAAGACAAAAATAGAAAGGAGATGTGTTTACCTTCTTTACATGTTTCGACTGTTCACTGCAGCCTGACTGAACAGTCGAAACATGTAAAGAAGGTAAAAATGTATTTTTGTCTTTAACCTGTTATATAATTCACAGAGTTCAACAGGTAAGAACAAAAGGTAAATGA
The DNA here is from genome assembly GCA_020510985.1 of Pholidichthys leucotaenia. Classification (NCBI taxonomy): domain Eukaryota; kingdom Metazoa; phylum Chordata; class Actinopteri; order Cichliformes; family Pholidichthyidae; genus Pholidichthys; species Pholidichthys leucotaenia. Next base: position 255,277,682 of record CM035848.1, on the reverse strand, counting down.
TTAAAAGACAAAATGAACCTACCTGAGCTCCAACCAATTCAGTTTACCACACAGGTGGGACTCCAAATGTGTAGAAACATTTCAGCAAAAAATCAAGACAACTGGGAGGCACCTGAGCTAAATTTCAAATGTTTCTGCACACCGAATACTTATGACACATGCGATATTTCAGTTTTTTCTTTTTAATAAATTTACAAAAAGAAATCCACTGAAATTGTGTTTTCAATTCGTCATTATGGGGTACTGAGTGTAGATAATGAGGAAAAAAAAAATTAAACAATTATGGCTGTGTGTCCACCAAATGCGTTTTTTTTTTTAGCTGTTGGCGACTATTTTCTATTAATTCTCTAAGTAGTCCAGCGTCTACAGCGCTGAGCACCCTCGGCAGCCAAGCAGCCAATCAGAATAAGGAAGGGTGGGACATAGGACGCCAGTACTAGTCTGTACTCGGACTCTTGTCTTCTGTGTTTTCTTCCGTTTTCTGCATCCAGAGCAGCTACCAATGTGAGAATATGTGTTCTGTCCATTGCTATTTAGAGACTGCTATTAAGTAGTCTCTAAATAGTAGAAAGTCTGACCATAGGAAAAGTGGAAGTGCCGAGCTGTGAGTAACAAGCTGTTGCTGGGATACAGGGCACTGACTTTTTTTTCCCCTCAGAGCACAGCGCACAAGCACTGAAAAAAAGATGTACGCAGCTTATTATATAGCATCAAGCTGCAACATAACAAAATAGGAAAAATGCTGAGGGGATGAATATTTTTGCAAGCCACTGTACTTGGACTGCATCCATCCTTTTGGCCAGAGTGGTTTGATCTCATTCTCTAGCAAACTCTCCAGGTACTCCTCAACCTTCTGGCACTTCTTTTTCTCCCTTATACATTTGTCCATGTTTGCCTTTAACACTTGGCTCAGGCACTCACTGCATGACAAAAATTATCACATTAGAACAATATTGCAATGTTGAACTTTTTGATTTTCAACAAGCAAACTGCTTTAAAGTCACCACTCAACTTCATATAGGATTTAAAAAAAAAAAAAAAAAATACAATCTGATTCTCACATGATCTCTTCATTCCATCTGAACAACTTTCGCGGAGCTCTTTTCCCTCCCTTTTCCTCTGCATTGTCCTCCATGGCCCTGGCAGAGGGATAATAAGATCAAGAAGAGACAGCAAGTCAAAATCCACTTAAGTTGTGTGGTATACATTATAGTATACAATGCATCCTGAAAGTATTCACAGTACTTTACTTTTTCCACATTTTGTTATGTTACAGCTTTATTCCAAAAGGGATGAAACTCATTTTTTCCCCTCAAAATTGTACACACAATACCCCATAATGACAACGTGAAAAAAGTTTGAGATTTTTGCAAATTTATTAAAAATAAAAAACTAAGAAATCACATGTACTTAAGTATTCACAGCCTTTGCTCAATACTTTGTTGATGCACCTTTGGCAGCAATTACAGCCTAAAGTCTTTTTGAATATGATGCCACAAGCTTGGCACACCTACATATCTTTGGCAGTTTCACCCATTCCTCTTTGCAGCACCTCTCAAGCTCCATCAGGTTGGATGGGAACGTTGGTGCACAGCCATTTTCAGATCTCTCCAGAGATGTTCAATTGGATTCGAGTCTGGGCTTTGGCTGGGTCACGCAAGGACATTCACAGAGTTGTCCTGAAGCCACTCCTTTGATATTTTGGCTGTGTGCTTAGGGTTGCCTGCTGAAAGATGAACCGTCGCCCCAGTGTGAGGTGAAGAGCGCTCTGGAGCAGGTTTTCATCCAGGATGTCTTTGTACATTGCTGCATTCATTTTTCCCCTCTATCCTGACTAGCCTCCCAGTTCATGCTGCTGAAAAACATCCCCACAGCATGATGCTGCCATCACCATGCTTCACTGTAGGGATGGTATTGGCCTGGTGATGAGCGGTGCCTGGTTTTCTCCAAACATATCACCTGGTATTCACACCAAAGAGTTCAATCTTTGTCTCAGACCAGAGATTTTTGTTTATCATGGTCAGAGTCCTTCAGGTGCCTTTTGACAAACTCCAGGTGGGCTGCCATGTGCCTTTTACCAAGGAGTGGCTTCCGTCTGGCCACTCTACCATACAGGCCTGATTGGTGGATTGCTGCAGAGATGATTGTCATTCTGGAAGGTTCTCCTCTCTCCACCGAGGAACGCTGGAGGTCTGACAGAGTGACTATCGGGTTCTTTGTCACCTCCTTGACTAAGGCCCTTGTCCTCCAATCACCCAGTTTAAACGGCCAGCCAGCTCTAGCAAAAGTCCTGGTGGTTCCGAACTTCTTCCATTTATGGATGATGGAGGCCACTGTGCTCAATGGGACCTTCAAAGTAGCAGAAATATTTCTGTACCCTTCCCCAGATTTGTGCCTCAAGACAATCCTGTCTTGGCAGCCTACAGACAATTCCTTTGACTTCATGCTTGGCTTGTGCTGACATGCACGGTCACCTGTGGGACCTTCTATAGATAGGTGTGTGCCTTTCCAAGTCATGTACAATCAACTCAATTTGCCACAGGTGGACTCCAATTAAACTGTAGAAACATTTCAAGGATGATCAGTGGAAACAGGATGCACCTGAGCTCAACTGTAAGCTTCATGGCAAAGGCTGTGAATACTTACGTACATGGGCTTTCTTAGTTTTTTATTTTTAATACATTTTCAAAAGTTTCTTCACGTCATTATGGGGTATTGCGTGTAGAATTTTTAGGAAAAAAATGAATTTCATCCATTTTGGAATAAGGCTGTAACATAACATGGAAAAAGTGAAGTGCTGTGAATACTTTCTGGATGCACTGTAAAACTGACTGTGCCACAGACTGTTCTCTTACTTATTTTAGGTCTCTATATATTGTCTCTTTTTTTAAGAAATGTAAAGCATCTGTGAGTGCCTTGGAAAGTTCTATAAAAATAAAATGTATTATTATTATATAAGTGGATCATTTTTAAAAAGGGCCCTGTAGTGTTATACTACAATTATATGACTATAATTAATAACTATTCATTTTTAAATTACCTTGTTCTAAAACTGGGGGCAACAGTTTATAGAGATATACAGTGGGGTAAAAAAGTATTTAGTCAGCCACCAATTGTGCAAGTTCTCCCCCTTAAAAGATGAGAGAGATCTCCAATTTTCATCATAGGTATACCTCAACTATGAGAGACAAAATAAAAAAAAATAATAATCCAGAAAATCACACTGAAGGATTTTTAATGAATTAATTGGTAAATTCCTCGGTAAAATAAGTATTTGGTCAATAACAAAAGTTCATCTGAATACTTTGTTATATACCCTTTGTTGGCAATGACAGAGGTCAAGCGTTTTCTGTAAGTTTTCACAAGGTTTTCACACACCGTTGCTGGTATTTTGGCCCATTCCTCCATGCAGATCTCCTCTACAGCAGTGATGTTTTGGGGCTGTCGCTGGGCAACGCAGACTTTCAACTCCCTCCAAAGATTTTCTATGGGGTTGAGATTTGGAGACTGGCTAGGCCACTCCAGGACCCTGAAATGCTTCTTACGAAGCCACTCCTTCGTTGCCCGGGCGGTGTGTTTGGGATCATTGTCATGCTGAAAGACCCAGCCACGTTTCATCTTCAATGCCCTTGCTGGTGGAAGGAGGTTTTCACTCAAAATCTCACGATACATGGCCCAATTCATTCTTTCCTTTACACGGATCAGTCGTCTTGGTCCCTTTACAGAAAAACAGCCCCAAAGAATGATGTTTCCACCCCCATGCTTCACAGTAGGTATGGCGTTCTTTCTCCTCCAAACATGACAAGTTAAGTTTTTACCAAAAAGTTTTATTTTGGTTTCATCTGACCATATGACATTCTCCCAATCCTCTTCTGGATCATCCAAATGCTCTATAGCAAACTTCAGACGGGCCTGGACATGTACTAGCTTAAGCAGGGGGACACGTCTGGCACTGCAGGATTTGAGTCCCTGGCGGCGTAGTGTGTTTCTGATGTAGCCTTTGTTACTTTGGTCCCAGCTCTCTGCAGGTCATTCACTAGGTCCCCCCATGTGGTTCTGGGATTTTTGCTCACCGTTCTCATGATCATTTTGACCCCACGCGGTGAGATCTTGCGTGGAGCCTCAGATCGAGGGAGATTATCAGTGGTCTTGTATGTATTCCACTTTCTAATAATTGCTCCCACAGTTGATTTCTTCACACCAAGCTGCTTACCTATTGCAGATTCAGTCTTCCCAGCCTGGTGCAGGTCTACAATTTTGTTTCTGGTGTCCTTTGACAGCTCTTTGGTCTTGGCCATAGTGGAGTTTGGAGTCTGACTGTTTGAGGTTGTGGAAAGGTGTCTTTTATACTGATAAGTTCAAACAGGTGCCATTAATACAGGTAACGAGTGGAGGACAGAGGAGCCTCTTAAAGAAGAAGTTACAGGTCTGTGAGAGCCAGAAATCTTGCTTGTTTGTAGGTGACCAAATTCTTATTTTACTGAGGAATTTACCAATTAATTAATTAAAAATCCTTCAATGTGATTTTCTGGATTTTTTTTTTCTTATTTTGTCTCTTATAGTTGAGGTACACCTATGATGAAAATTGGAGACCTCTCTCATCTTTTAAGTGGGAGAACTTGCACAATTGGTGGCTGACTAAATACTTTTTTGCCCCACTGTAGGCACTCTAAATAAATAACTGAGCTTAAGAGTTTGGTAATTAGGTTCAGGTTACTTTATTTGTACCCGTAGGTAGATTTGTTTTGCAGTCTGGTGACATCCACATATACAAGCCACAAATTACATTCAACATAGACACAAACACAGGCACATATGAAGCTGACTATAAACATGATAAAAATACTCAAGGCTCCATCAATCAGGGTATAAAAAGACAGAGATGGGAGAAAAACCAGAGGTAAGAGAGAAGGGTCATATTAAAAGTTAAAAACTAGTCAAAGAGGTTAAAAACTCAAAGGTCTAAAACCCAATAAAATATTTAGAACCCAAGTGACATCCTACAAAAATAAGTAAATATAAAATGGAGTTAATAAATAGGTACCTAAATTATGTGCAATATATTTTTACAGCTTGTTCAACTCTTTGACAGCAGCAGGGACAAAGCTGTTTTTGTAGCGCTGGGTTCTACTTTTTGGGACAGCAAACCTCCGTCTTGAGGGAAGAAGCTGAAAGTGGCAGTGCAAAGGGTGGCAGTCATTTAAAATGGAGGTAGCCATCCTCTGTACTTGTCTGGTGTACAGGGATGTCAGGCTCAGCTGTGGCTCATCAAGCAAACGACTGGACCATCTAACTACCTGATCCAAGGATTTCCTCTGTTTCAGTTTTATCTGACCAAACCATGACACTAAAGAAAAGGATAAAACAGATTCAATAAAAGCCTGATAAAACATTGTCATTATGGTTCGGTCAACTTGGAAGCGTGCAAGTTTTCTCAAGCAATGCAAATGTTGCTGACCCTTTTTGCACACCCTACCACAGTTCTCTTCAAACTTTAAATTACTATCAATAATCGTCCCAAGATATTTGTAGGATTGTACACATTCAGTGGTCTGGCCTTTTAGTACGGTGACTTTGTGCCTGGGATTTTTCCTCCTAAAGTCAATAATCATGTCTTTAGTTTTTGTCGTATTCAGCTGCAGGTAGGAATCCTCACACCAGTGAACAAAATCATCAACTACTGGGCCGTGGCCACTCTCACCATCCTGGAGGAGACTGATAATAACTGAGTCATCAGCATACTTTATAATGTGTCTGTTGTCATGTCTGCTCCGACACGTTTGTGTACAGGATGAAGAGTAGTGGTGACAACACACTCCCCTGAGGAGAGCCAGTAGAAGAGCACTTTAGGTCTGACAATGTACCATTGACCCTAACTGTCTGCGTCCTGTTGGTTAAGAAATCCAGAATCCAACCCACCAGATTATTGCTCAAATCAAATTGCTGCAGGAGCCTTTCAACTAAGATATGAGGTTAGATTGTATTAAAGGCGGAGGAAAAGTCCACAAAGTCTGGTGTGTGTCCCATTAAAATCCAGATGTTTAAAAAGCATGTTAAACAGAGTGACAGTGGCATCCTCCACTCCTCTTGTGAGGCTTATAGGCAAACTGCAGAGGATCCAATGCCTGCTCAGTCTGCTTTAGGACCTCACAACTGACCAATTTTTCAAAAATTTTCATTAAAAATATTAATAAGCAAAGTTAAACACTTATTCGATCAATCTCTTAACCTGTGCGCAAGTCCTTGACACAGTGATTCTGAAGCTTTGGAAACACAAACCACACCTTTAACTCAGTTTAGCAATTTAATGAAAGTGCCAAAGTGATAAACATCTGTGAATCTTGGTAAAATGAATAACCAGGTGTTATTAAACTGAGGTAGTTTTGCATATGAGGAAAGATCGTGGTTTTTTTGTAGGGGGTACTTCGGGAGTATGGGGTATCGGGCTTGTTGTTACGAGCCATTCGGTCTCTGTACGACCGTTGTGAGAGTTTGGTTCGTATTGCCAACACTCGGTCGGCCTCATTCCCAGTGAGAGTTGGACTCCGCCAAGGCTGCCCTTTGTCACTGATCCTGTTCATAAATTTTATGGACAGGATTTCTAGACACAACCAGGGAAGTGAGGGTGTCATGTTCAGTGACCACAGGATCTCATCTGCTGTTTGCAGTTGATGTCGTCCTTTTGACTTCATCCAGCAATGACCTACAGGTCTTACTGGGACGGTTTGCCACTAAGTGTGAAGCAGCTGGGATGAAAATCAGTACCTCCAAGTCCATGGTCCTCAGCCAGAAAAAGGCGGATTGTCCTCTCTGGGTTGGGGACAGGCTTCTGCCCCAAGTGGAGGAGTTTAAGTATCTAGGGGTCTTATTTACGAGTGAGGGGAGAATGGAGCGAGAAATTGACAGACGGATCGGCGCAGCATCTGCAGTGATGTGGACGTTGTACCGGTCTGCTGTGGTGAAGAGGGAGCTGAGCTCTAAGGCAAAGCTGTTGATTTACCAGTCAATCTATGTTCCTACTCTCACCTATGGTCACGAGCTTTGGGTAATGACCGAAAGAATGAGATCGCGGATACAAGCAGCTGAACTGAGCTTTCTTCGTAGGATTGCTGGACTCACCCTCAGAGATAGGGTGAGGAGCTCAGTCATCCAAGAGAGGCTCAGAGTAGAACCACTGCTCCTCCACATTGAAAGGAGCCAGTTGAGGTGGTATGGGCATCTGATCAGGATGCCTCCTGGACGCCTCCCTCTTGAGGTGTTCCAGGCATGTCCCTCTGGAAGGAGACCCCAGGGCAGACCCAGGAATCGCTGGAGAGACTATGTCTCCCAGCTGGTCTGGGAACGCCTTGGTATCCTCTCTGAAGAGGTGGAGCAGGTGGCTGGGGAGAGGGAAGTCTGGGCTTCTCTGCTTGAACTGCTGCCTCCATGACCCGGACCTCCGGAAAAGCGGTAGAAGATAGATGGATGGATGGATGAAGGAAAGATCAATATTAGAGGATAAGACTGGAATGTGACTGTTTATCTGACTGGGGAATTAGTGAAACTACTGGAGGAAAACTGAATATCATGCAAGGTTAATTAAAATGGAATTTTTGGAAAACCTTTGGCAAGAGGACAGATTACTTTAGGTTAGGCTCAAAAAGGAATGGCAGTTACAGAAAAGGCTATGGACAATGTTAACCCCTTGCACTCCGGTCAATTTCCCTAAAAACGCCAAAAAATAATGTGCCCAAATTAAATCCAAAGCTGTTCTTCAGCCCTTTGCAGCATCTTCATGGGGTTGGTCTCATTTAAAAGAACACACTTTGAATTTTTTGGCAAAACAGTCATAATCTCTCTAAGTGCTCCGGCCACTGAGTTACAGTCATCTAAACATAGTGAACTTGAAGAAAATAAATTTGGCCTGGGTGTTTTTTTGGATACAAATGTTTGCAAATAACACACAGCTTCAGATCCGGGCTGGAAAATGCAACAGAAATGTAGAACCAAGTGTTATCCAGCTGAGGTCCAAATTTTGTAACAATACCACAAAAAAATGAATATATTACACAGCTTTTTCCTCAGGCTGTTCCCAGGTGTTTTGGAACTGTGCCAATTGGCACAGTTTGGAAAAACATCTAACTTTTGAATGCTTCAATGTAGAAGCTTCATTTTGGGCTCTAATGAAAGGTCACACTCAGGGTTGTGTGCGTGTGTGTGTGGGGGGGGAGGGGGTTGTCCCCCCCTCGCCACAGAGGATGGACATCGGCCATCGCTACTTGATGGATTAGCCTCATGTGGGATGTGGGACAGCAGTTCAGTCACCGTGGCTTCCCCCCCCCCCCCCGCTACAGAAGAATAGCGGGGGGGGGGGTGGCGTTCACGGTCTGGACGCGATGAACGAACCGTGTACCGCGGCGCACGAACTTCAGACTTCGTGCGCCGCACAGTTGTAATTTACCGACTGGTCAAAAGTCATTTTGGATTACAATTTTCAGGAATAAAGAATAATTTAGCTTATAACACCTTACATCTTCACAGCAGTGTCCTGGCGAACTTCTCTTCCCCACTGTCAGACGAACGCGACGCTGGTCCGCTCGTGGTTCTGGTCTCGCGACCCGATCAAAACATAATTCCATTATTGCGGTTTTGTGCTTCCATGATTGCGGTTTTTGGCGAACGATTTTTTAAAACAAATAACAGTAGTAATTAAAAAAAGACTGGCGAAGGCGTGTGTGTCACTCAGCCTTCGTCGTCAGCCTCCGTCGGTCTATGACCATGGAAGAAATCATAACGTCTACTCTGCTGGAACAAAAACAAAATAAGCACCGCCTGTGGCCGAACATGCCGATGCGCGAATGGCACTCCCTGTCACACAGGTTGCATTTGTGGATGGTCTCCATGCTGCTGGGTCTGTGGGGTTCTTCCTGCGGGTCCTTTTTTGATCCGCTGCAGCAGTCAGTCTTCACCCAGCCTTAAAAAAAAGAAACGGCTCGCGAACTTCTCTGCTTCAATTGGCTCACTGCATTCACAGCGTTGGTAGGCGGGTCCTTCTTGCTAGGTTTTCAGTCATTGGTTCTTTAAGGTTTCAGAAACCCAATTCAAGGCTCTTATTAGTCGAATGAGAGGTCAATCAGATGAATAATCTGTTCGCGGCTGTGTCTGCAGCTTTTGTTTTCAGTGCGTGCTTGGACGCCATCACCACCTACATCACCATCTCCATCATGCGTACGAGAGCGCCCTCGTGCGCTCTAGGACGCAGAGACTTGCCCGTCCGCGGTACAACGGAGTGCAAGAGGTTAAGTAAATGTAGGTTTGGAGTCTCTCTCACACAAGCAGATGCATTGGGTGGGGGTGGGTGGGGTCACTCAGGGCACATTCACACAACCACTGTTTTTTTTATTACTTATTTTGTACCCGTAGGTAGATTTGTTTTGCAGTCTGGTGACAAACCACCAGCTGCCGGTCGCTGCGTGCGCAAGCACCCCTTAACTCCCTAACCTGCATGTTTTTGGCATGTGGGAGGAAACCAGAGAAATCCTGGAGTAAACCCACGCAAACACGGGAAGAACATGCAAACTCCACACAGATCACTGTTGGCCGGGGGCAGGGATCCAACCCACGATCTCACGGTCCCTGCGATCCCCCGGCCGAGGGTAAAACTGTGCTGCCACAGTGCTAACCACTGCGCCACCGTGCGCCACCGTGCAACTGTTTGGTCTGGACCAAAGAACTTTAACTGCATGATGTTGTCCAGGCAGTTTGGTCTGCTGCAGTGTGAATGCAAACCAAACGAAGGTGCAAAAATTCTCGGTATTTCCCACCCAATCAAACGGAGACCTCCGGACTATCCTGGTCTGAATGCAGCCTCGGTATCTCTTAACACAGAGGTGTTCACTTCCGCTCTTCAAGGAGAGTAGACGCTTCTCTCTTTTCTCTCTGCTCTAGCTCCCCACTTCCCTAACTAACTGGATCCCAGCTTGCTGTCGTCTGTCTGCGTCTACTGCTGATTATCGAAAGAAATTATGGAATTGATAAGCTGGGCTTTGAACGCAATTGACACTATTTTTTCAACAAGGAATAGTGCTCCGAGGGAAGCTGTTTGCCCCGCAGGGACGGCTCCAGCGGGCTATTTACGGGTGACAAGTGTTTGGAGGATCTTGTGCCTGAGTAATCTCTCTATCGAAGATATTGAAGATTTGTATATCTTCGTAATAATGGTGACTGGGATCGTTCTGATTGGAACTGGGATTGTCCTGGTGTACCGCAAATTGCTGAAGATGGATACAACCTATCAAAATGCTGGCCACGCGAGGTGCATCCATCAAATTGAAAAAATGGAGAAGACTTTGATAGCGACAAATGGAGAACTGTCTCGGAAGGTGGATTACATCATGGTTACGCTTAAGTCTATCCATGACGGACTCAAAGCCCCGCAATGAAGGATTAAGCACTGAATCTGCAGAAGAAAATAAAGTTCTTTCTCTGTGATTAGTTCTATTTGGCTCAATTTCCCTTACAAAAATCCTCCTGATAATCCCCAGTCTTTGTTTTTCAAAACACTGAGCACACGGCCTCCGGACAGCAGCTGCTTGGGACAATTGCCAAGGACAATTGCTGCAGCCAGACAAAACATCTTCTGCCAAAGTGTCCTTGTGTCCTTGTGCTCTTATTGATACAACACTGCTTCAACACTACATCCACACTGACCCAGAAACTGACAACAAGATAACATTCACTGCTCTCCTTGTGTCCTGTGATCTCTGGTCTTGAATGTGCATTGTGGGCTTTTTTTGTCTTTGTAATCATAATATCGATTACTTATGGTCAATATTCTGAATTCAATGATTTTTTTTGCTCCTTCCCATTGTATGATTTCTTATCTGTACCATCCTGTTGGCAGGCGCGTTCCAGATGCAGCCGTGTCACTGGAAATGCAGGTTCATTTTCTGTGTCAAGTCAAATTCTCTCGTATGTTATCAGTGATCTGTTAATGTACTTGGCAATAAATCTTTTTCTGATTCTGATTCTGATTCTAAAAAGACTGTGTTGGCAAGGGGGCCAGTTCTGCTCATCAAATGGCAATAACTGGATCCTGTAGGTGGATGAATCTAGGCACTGGGTTAAACAGTTTTAATAAAGTTCATGAGGGAAGGGAATAAAAGTTCAATTTGGCTCATATCCACTACAGTCTCTATTAGGCTCTTTGAGGTTTCCCACTTATTTATTTTCATTTTAAGCTTTATGTAGGATTTTTGTGACATTCTATCTATATATATGGCCTTCATCCATAGAATGGATAGGTGTTCATCCCCACAAAAACTTGGGACTACAACTCTTACCTTAAAGGGCCTACATCATGCTATTTTAAGCCTTTCAGAGTAAACTATATGCATGTATGTGATAGTATATTACCTTTGGTACACTGGAGAATGAATTTCTTATGAAATATGAGTTATTTTCGCGAGCCCGGAAGTAAGATGCCTCGATCTCTGAGGCTCTGCCTCTCCTTCTTGTGGCTGCCGCCCATTTCATGACGTAACCCCTGAGCCGGCTGCTGCAGCGTGTCGCTGGGTTCCGCCCACAAAAACAACATCTACAGTAAACTTTAGAAAAGATGGATGAGCATGTTGAACTCTTTAGCCTCCTGTTATTATTTTAGCCTATAATACTATTCTTATGTAGTGTATGGCTAATCACATTTAATATTATGATTTTAGCCTCTGCATTCTGGTCTATTTTGACCATTTCTGATGAGTAGGCTCTTCTTTAGGAAGGCTGAACAAATTCCTAAATCTCTCACAGCCAAAGACACATTTACGCCACTTAGAAGACATTGTCTTACGTAAAAAAGCAAACAGTTGGTGTCACTGAGCAGATTAGGTGCGAGAGGAACTACTTCCTCACAGCGTCAATGCTAAAGTGAAAGAGTTTTGCCGATCACCGCGCCGTTTGCTGCGCGGAGAAAGTGGGTGTGTGCGTTAGCCTGGGGGCAGTGCTGGCAGCACAGGCACTTCCTGGAGTGGGCGGCTCACCCACGTTCATATGTAAGAACGTGGGGACCCAATCATTATCAGGGACAGGGCGGAGCAGCAGCTCTGAGAGCAGGGTTGAGGAGGAATACTCAGAGATGCGTGAATGGAGAAAAATGCCACTTTGGGGGTGTTTTTGGTGAGGAATTAACATTATAACGTGCTTAAAAGCTCAAAAAAGTCGATTTTGCATGATATAGGCCCTTTAAAGGTCTCATTGCTGTTCTTGTCTGTGAAGTTACCACATCATTACTCAACAGACCTGATACAGACCAAGAGGGCTGGTCTGGCATGCCCTCTCCTCGGAGGAGAAGCTAAAGTGCCCCACTGGGCCTCGAAGCTCATAGCTACAGTGCAACTAGCATACCTACTGAGCTAGCAAGCAGCTTGGCTATGTTTTGTAGAGCTCTTATTAGAATTCTAGTCACCCTAATAGTCATCTGTAGGGGTGGTGGAAATATGGTGGTGTGGGATAACCCCCACAACAGACTGGGACAGGCACAGCAATGTGTATTAATGTCTATAGGCAGCCCCGCTTCTTCTGGCTTTTTCCGGCTCAGTACTGTGATGTTAATGTGCCATTCATGCATTGTGTTCATGCTTCCTGCCCTTACTGTGTCTATACACTGATAACAATATGTAGATGTGCCTTGTAACCTCTTTTGTCCTGCAGCTCCGGAGCAGAGGCAAATCCCGGCCAGCAATCTCCTTATTGTTATGTGTGTCTCTCAAATGCAAATGCCCATACCTACTGCTGTGAATGCCTTTCATGTATTGTCTGTAGTTGGGTATATAAGCTGCATTACTCTGTAACTCACTCTTACTCTCCTTTTGACTGCTCATCTGCACACTTTGCTGGAAAGCCTCCGGGCTCGCTCATGGAGCGAGCTCCGTGATGGCGGCATGATAATAAACCTACTTAAAACCCTCAGTTCGCTGCTTATTATTCCATGCCGCCGCACTGGTGACCCCGAAAATGCACACGCTTTGTGCAACGCAACCTTCTGGTCTCGACAGCCACGCTGGTGACCTGATGACAACGAACGCAGCACCCGGCGGTGATTCTCCGACGACAAGCGAACGCAGCAGCCTGACGCAAATGATCTGCTCTCCCTTCTGCTACAGGGAGACCTCGACGCAGAGTTACCAGGCGAAACTCTCCGGAGATCACCCACGACCGAGAAAGCTGCAGAAAGCTTCATGGTGAGATCTGCACGCCTAGATCGGCACATCCACGCTGGACCGGCCGCTCTCACAGCTTCTGACACGATTCTGTGTCTCCACACAAGAGCGCACGCACCTCGTCCTCTCTCCACGAAGGCGACCTCCAGGGCCGACGGAGAACGCAGCGCGTGGACCTGAACGCACCATGACCCATCTACCGCAACAACTACAACAGGGATGATTAAGCTCCCTGACCCTGGTTCTCCTCTCCAGCTGGCCCACCCACGCACGGAACCCTGGCACACGCACCGGGGAGTTACGAGGACGGCGCACCACGCACGGGACACATACGGCTCCACAGACCGCCATCCTCCTTCGCCGCTGCACACAGACCCTTCAGGCTTGCTCGTACACCTGAGGCACGCACGCAGCTTGCTCACAGGATTTTCTAATGGTCTTAGCCACAGCGCACATAGGGAATTCAGCAGTCTGCGGTTCCCGAAGGCTTTAAGGTTGTGCCCGCACCTAAAGCCAACACGCCAAGTCCCTCTGCTTTTGTTTTTTTTTTTTTCCTCACAGCCGCTACGCAGCCTCGCAGCTCCTTTTTTTCTTCACGGCCACTATTAATCCTTGCAGGACTTAATCGTGAGAGGAGTCAGTGACTATTTTTTTTTTTTTCCTCTTACAGCCGCTGTGGATTTCCGCACGTTCAACGGGACAGCCCCTCAACATCGCGGATCCACAAGCAATTTTTGCACGGCCCAGACGATTTCGCCTTCCAGGGCCGGCAATTACTACCCCCCACCCCCCTCCACCTCTGCCTGCACAGAGCTTTCCCTGCTCGCTACCAAAGGCGGACTATCGAGGCCTCGGCCGCCTGCCGAGCCCTCTGGGGGGGGAGCGTGTGGGATAACCCCCACAACAGACTGGGACAGGCACAGCAATGTGTATTAATGTCTACAGGCAGCCCCGCTTCTTCTGGCTTTTTCCGGCTCAGTACTGTGATGTTAGTGTGCCATTCATGCATTGTGTTCATGCTTCCTGCCCTTACTGTGTCTATACACTGATAACAATATGTAGATGTGCCTTGTAACCTCTTTTGTCCTGCAGCTCCGGAGCAGAGGCGAATCCCGGCCAGCAATCTCCTTATTGTCCTTATTTATTTATCCTTACTGGATCGTCACTTCCTTGTGGTAACGTATCGTCACTTCCGTGTGGTAACGTATGATCACTTCCTGTTTTGCTGTCTGCCTGTGTGGTTTGCTGTGTGGTTGCTCTCCAGTCACTAGCTATGGCTACTAGCTCTCTTTCCTCTCCTCCTCTGGTGTGCTCTCTGTCAGATGTTTAGCTACACCTCTGCCTCTTTTAGTGATAACGGTAAATGTAATAAATGTCTTTTTGAGGCGCTCGAGGCGAGGTTGTCTGATTTGGAATCCCGGCTCCGCTGCAATGAAACACCGTCTGCTCCAGTTAATCTTGACGGACGCCCCTTAGCTGCAGCGGAGCTAGCTAGCTTAGGCCCCCCTGTCAGTGGTTCCCCGGCTCTCCTCAGCAGCGAGGAGACTGGGTGGGTGACGGTGAGAAGGAAGCCTAGTCGCAAAGCCCCGGTTCACCACCAACCTGTTCACGTCTCTAATCGTTTTTCCCCGCTCAGCGACACACCCGCTGAGGAAAAAACTCTGATCATCGGCGACTCTGTAGTCAGAAACGTGAACCTAGAGACTCCAGCGGCCATAGTCAAATGCATTCCTGGGGCCAGAGCAGGCGACATCGAGTCAAATTTGAAAATGCTGGCTAAAAGTAACTGTAAATATTCCACAATTGTTATTCACGCCGGCATTAATGACATCCGTCTCCGGCAGTCGGAAGTCACGAAACTTGATGTAGAATCGGTGTGTGAGTTTGCCAAAACGATGTCTGCCACTGTAGTATTCTCTGGGCCCCTCCCCAATCTGACCAGTGATGACATGTTTAGCCGCTCGTCATCCTTGAACCGCTGGCTGGCTGTGTGGTGTCCTAAAAATGACGTGGGCTACATTGACAATTGGAGCTCTTTTTGGGGAAAACCTGATCTTATGAGACGAGACAGCATTCATCCCACTTTGGATGGTGCTTCTCATTTATCTAACAATCTGGCATCTTTTTTATCCAAATTTCCAAAACCCTGACTACTCAGAGTTGGGACCAGGAAGCAGAGTCGCAGTCTTACACACCTCTCTGCAGCTCCTCTTCATCCGTCACCCCTCAGCTTAGCCCCTGACTTCCCCATCAGAGAATCGTCTGCTCCCTCCAAAGTAAATAAAAATATAATGTATAAGCATCCCAGAGTGATAAAGCAAAATATTGGTAAAACTCAAATTAAACATAAAGCCTCTAAATTGAATGATTTGGCCTCTGTTCCTCCTCATAATTTAAAAATTAAATGTGGTTTATTAAATATTAGGTCTCTAACTCCCAAGTCTCTGTTAGTCCATGATCTGTTAATTGATCATCAGATTGATTTAATTTCCCTTACAGAGACTTGGTTAGGGCAAGAGGATTATGTTGGTTTAAATCAGTGCTTCTCAATTATTTTTTGCAAAGCCCCCCCTAGGAAAGAGAAAATATTTTGCGCCCCCCCCACTCGCCGCGGTGACTATAAATAAGATCATTATCTATAAAAATTGTATAAGTATACCTAAAATTGTATCCTTTTTAACATTAACAAAAGAAAAAAGCAATATAAATCAACTTTCAAATATTAACTTCATTATGCCACACAGAAACCCTGTTATAGTCTAAAACAGAAAAAAAAAAAAACTTAAAGTGCATCAAAGTGCCTGAAATAAAAAATATGTCAATCCTTATTTAAACTAGAAACATTTTTGACCAACTGAACCATTTGATGCTGAGAAAAATAATTCAATCAATAAATAATATTAAATGTAAATTGATCTGGAACATTAACACAGGAGCACCAATATATTTAACAATTGTGTGGGGTTTTTTGCACTACGCAATTTGGTACGCCACTTTAAATGATGCTAAAAGTGCTCGCTGGTTTACTGATGTAGCGTTCACAAAGCGGGATGATTGTTGGCCGTACTCCGCACGTTTTCGCTGAAAAAAATCAAGCGGCTTATCAATGTGTTGAGGATGTAATGTCTGTAGGTGACGTCTTAAATTTATTTGGCTTCATGCTGTCCGCTGCAAACATTTTCAGACACAGTAAACACACCGGTCTTTCCTCGTCTCCCACCGTAGTCAGAGTGAAGCCAAGCGCTAGATAAGCTTCATCATATTTCCTCGTCTTAGCTTTTGGGAGACTTTCATTTGTCTCTTTACCTGTGTCGCTCTCCGCCTTTCTTTTCGTTACTGTTAAATATTTCTCCATGGTGTCTCTCGAGGGGTTTGTTGACAGCAATTTAAAAAGTTTTAAATTCCCGCACAGACTTTGACAATGAGAGCGCCACAACACCACCTGCTGCCATGGATGTGCAATTACACTTTACACGGCAAAAGCAAAGCCTGTTCCCCGGGGTCATACGCGCCTCCCCCGGCATCGCATCGCGCCCCACTATTTGAGAAGGACTGGTTTAAATGAATCAACTCCCTCTGGTTATTTAAACTGTCAAAATCCCAGAAGTTCTGGTCGTGGAGGAGGAGTAGCAACAATTTACCATTCCAAATTCCTAGTTAATGTAAAGCAAAAAACATGTTATAATTCCTTTGAGGGCCTGGTCCTCAGTATTGGGCACTTTAGCAATTTTAGGTTAAACCCAATTTTATTTGCCATAGTTTATCGTCCCCCATCAACCTATTCAGAATTTTTATCCGAATTTGCTGATTTCTTAGCTGATTTAGTGCTGAAATCTGATAGAATAATTATAGTAGGGGACTTTAATATACATGTGGATGTAGATAGTGACTGCCTTAATGTGGCTTTTAATTCAATATTAGACTCGATTGGGTTTTCTCAGAAAGTAGGAAATTCTACTCATTACCTCCACCATACACTGGACCTTGTTCTGACATATGGCATAGAAATAGAAAATCTTGTAGTGTCTCCTCATAACCCTGTACTGTCAGACCATTGTCTGTTAACCTTTGATTTTACCATTTCTGACTATTTGGCTCCTAAACAAAAATATTATTACAGTAGATGCCTCTCAGATGATGCTGTTTCCAAATTTATGCAGATTGTTTCCTCTATGCCATGTGTCAACACAACGGAAATAAGCTATAGACAGCTTGCTCCTTCTGTAATTGATAACATGGTGGATAGTGTTTCAGCTTCTCTGCATCAGGCTCTAGACTTGGTGACCCCCTTAAAAAAGAAAAAGTCTAATCAGAGATTTCTAACGCCTTGGTTCAACACAGAAACTCGTAGCTTAAAACAGAAGACTCGTCAATTAGAAAGAAAATGGCGCTCTACTAATTTAGATGAAATCTATTTAGCTTGGAGAAATCATCTTTTAATTTATAAAAAAAAATCTCTTAGAAAAGCTAGAACAAGTTATTACTCTGCATTAATAGAAGAGAACAAGAATAATCCCAGGTTTCTTTTCAGTACTGTAGCCAGGTTGACAAAGAGTCAGGACTCTGTCAATCCTAGCATTCCCTTAGAGCTTACTAGTCAGGACTTTATGAACTTTTTCAATAATAAAATTTCATCCATCAGAGATAAAATCAATCAGATTCTTCCCACAGTTAACTTAAATACTGTAACTACTACAACTCCTTCTTTTGATGTCTGTCTTGATGAGTTTACTCCAATCGACCTTTGTGAGTTAGACAAAATAGTTTCCTCATCCAAACCTTCAACTTGTCTTTTAGACCCTATTCCTACCAGGTTATTTAAAGAAGTCTTCCCACTTATTGGTAGCTTTATTCTTCATATAATCAATTCTTCATTAACTTTAGGCCATGTACCGCAGGCTTTTAAAACGGCTGTAATTAAACCCTTACTCAAAAAGCCAACGCTAGATCCAGGAGCTTTAGCTAACTATAGACCAATCTCTAATCTCCCTTTCATTTCAAAAATCTTAGAAAGAGTTGTTGCTACGCAATTATTTGACCACCTGCAGGGAAATGGTTTACTTGAAGTTTCAATCTGGGTTTAGAATCCATCATAGTACTGAAACAGCCTTAGCGAAGGTCACTAACAACCTCCTCATTGCATCTGATAATGGACTAGTTTCTGTACTTGTCCTTTTAGACCTTAGTGCAGCTTTTGATACTATCGATCATAATATTCTACTTTATAGATTAGAACACTATGTTGGACTTAATGGAACTTCGTTGCAGTGGTTTAGATCTTATTTATCTGATAGGTTCCAGTTTGTTCATGTAAATGAGTTTTCTTTCAGCTCAAAGCTTAGTCATGGAGTTCCACAGGGATCTGTGCTAGGCCCTACTCTTTTTAGTTTATATATGCTTCCGTTAGGCAACATTATTAGAAAGCACTGTATACATTTTCATTGTTATGCAGATGACACACAATTATACCTGTCAATGAAGCCAGATGATAGTAATCAATTAGCCAAGTTAGAAGCCTGTCTTAAGGAAATCAAAGCTTGGATGACTTGTAATTTCCTGCTATTAAATTCAGATAAGACTGAAGTCATTCTTGTTGGTCCAAAAAACCTTAGAAATTCCTTTCCAAATCAAACTTTCAGTTTGGATGCAGTTACTTTTTCTCTTAATAGCTCTGTGAGGAACCTTGGAGTTATTTTTGATCAGGATTTGTCCTTCAATTCACATATTAAATTTGTTTCTAAGACTGCCTTCTATCATTTGCGTAATATTGCCAAGATTAGGAGCATCTTGTCTCAGAGTGATGCTGAGAAGCTGATCCACACTTTTGTTAGCTCGAGATTAGATTATTGTAATTCTTTATTATCAGGCTGTCCTAAAACATCTTTAAAAAGTCTTCAGCTGATCCAAAATGCTGCAGCAAGAGTTTTAACAGGTACTAGAAAGAGAGATCATATCTCTCCGGTTCTGGCCTCCCTTCATTGGCTTTCCATAGAGTTTAGAATTAAGTTTAAAATCCTGCTTCTTACTTACAAAGCTCTAAACAATCAGGTTCCTTTTTATTTAAAAGATCTGATACTACCGTATTATCCTAACAGAGCACTACGCTCCCAAAATGCAGGATTACTTGTAATACCTAGAATCTCCAAAAGTACAATGGGAGGCAGAGCCTTCAGTTATCAAGCTCCTCTCCTGTGGAATCAGCTGCCAATCTGGATTCGGGAGTCAGACTCGATCTCTGTTTTTAAGAATAGGGCTAAAACCTACCTTTTTGATATAGCCTACAATTAGGGTGGGACCTGGTGCCCCTGAACCCTCCGTTAGTTATGCTGCTAATAGGTTTAGTCAGCCGGGGGACCTCCAGTAATGCACTGGGCCTCATTCCTTTCCTCACTCTCTATGAAATATTTTTTTTTTGCTGGTCATTAACATTTGTTTGTTCTCTCCCATAGACTGAGTCCCCATCGTGCTGTTTGCTCTCTACATGTCTGTTCTTTTCTTCTTCTCTATCCCCTCACCCCCAGCCAGTCGCAGCAGATGACTGCCCCTCCCTGAGCCTGGTTCTGCTGGAGGTTTCTTCCTGTTAAAAGGGAGTTTTTCCTCTCCACCGTCGCCAAGTGCTTGCTCACAGGGGATCGCCTGATTGCTGGGGTCTTTCTGCAACTGTGGGGGTTCCCCCCTACAGTTGATAGTGCTATGAGATGACTGTTGTTGTGAAATGGTGCTATATAAATAATGTTGAATTGAACTGAATTATTGTTATGTGTGTCTCTCAAATGCAAATGCCCATACCTACTGCTGTGAATGCCTTTCATGTATTGTCTGTAGTTGGGTATATAAGCTGCATTACTCTAACTCACTCTCACTCTGACGACTGCTTCTTCCACTGCAGCTGAGAGCCTGAGGACCCGCTCCCAGCCTGCTTGCACAAGGGCTGGAGCGGAGTTCCTATGATGGCGGTATGATTTAATAAACCTACTTAAAACCCTCACTTCGCTGCCTTATTTTATCATCCGCCGCAGTGGAAATTATTTTTCCAATGCATCTCGATTCAGACATTAACGATTCTGAACCGATGCATAAATGTCAAGATTCTTGATTCTTAAATATTAATTACCTCCGCCAGGCCGAAAAGGCCAGGAGGAGGTTATGTTTTTGCCAGGGTTTGTGTGTTTGTCTGTTTGTCTGTCTGTCTGTTGGTTAGCAAGATAACTCAAAAAGTCTTGGACGGATTTGCATGAAACTTTCAGGCTTTGTTGGAAATGGTACAAGGAAGAACTGATTAAATTTTGGGGGTGATCCGGTTCACCGTCTGGATACAGGAATTTTTTTAATGCATTTTTCAACACTGTGACATACGGCCATTTTCAACATGTGCGCAGGCGCAATGGAGGCCGCTGGGCGTCGTGTCTGACCAACACAAACTCCGCCTTCTTCAACGTTTTAGCCACAAAAGCATGCGGAAAACACTGCTGGCCTCGGACGCCCAGCGTGCCTGTGCCAGCCATAGGCGCTGCGCACACTGCGCTGCTCGTCGTGTCTGACCAACACAAACTCCGCGTTCAACGTTTTAGGCACAAAAGCACGCGGAAAACACTGCTGGCCTGGGCCCGCCAGCGTGCCTGCTTTTGCGCCACGCTGCAAAACCTGACACGGACACCTGTCCGCCGCCCCATTATTTGCCACAAATTCCCCACCCAGCTATAGGCGCTGCGTAAAAACGACCTCTCTGCCGGGGAAGACTCTAAATTCTGTTCTGCCGCGGACCGCAACCCCAATATAATATAAAACCCACGGCAACCTGTCTAACCAATCTGCATCCGTCAGTGGAGGAGATGGACACACCAACACTTCAGTTTATTACCTCCGCCAAGGAGGCAATGCTTTTACAACCGTAAAACGGGGGCTATAAGGGACGGCGGGGTAATATGGGACACTTTTCTAAATGTAATTCTGCTTTTTTAATTTTGCTTCCGCCTAGATTTGATGAAGGATTCATGGATATTTGACAATAACAACACAACTCAGCTTCCTGCTCAAAATAAAAAAAAGCAGAATTACATTTAAAACATTTCCCACAAAAGTGTCCCTTATAGCCCCATTTTACACTACTGAACCACTAATCCTATCACTATCACATTGATTGTCATTCATTAATTGTCTGTTTATTGCACTGTCCATGTCAAATAAACAAATAATCATTGTGAATCCAATTGCTAGTCATATCTTTTCATGCTCAGGGAATCTGAAAACGTACACACAAACACTCTATGGGGGGAACTGTGCCGCTTGGCGGAGGTCTGCGCTCTCCGAGTGCTTTTCTTTTTTTTTTCCACAATATCTTTATTGAACCTTTTTTTTTTTTTTTTTTTTAACAAACATGATACAAACAATCAAACACTAACACTAAAGCACTACAAAAAAAAAAAAAATGCACTAAAAACACCAACAACCACCAACAAAATCAAGTCTTCAACAATGCTCCTCTGTTTAGTCTAGACAATCCAATACATAAGTATACATATTATGTTCACCAGTTTGGAATTTACAAGGTCCACACACATCATTCACCTTCTTCTTCAAGAGTTATGTTTAAATTTTTTACATAATCAATAAAAGGTCTCCATATATTCTCAAACACAATTTCCTTTGATTTTAGTATATATGTTATTCTTTCTAATGGAAGGTTTGTTAACATCTGTCTTAACCACTGAGTCACATCTGGTCTATGAGTCTTTTTCCATAATAGTGCAATACATTTTTTGGCATTAAGCAAACTGAGGTCTATGAATGTTCTTTCACTTTTATTAAAATTATGCTTTTCTGGGTACAGACCCAACAAAAACAGTTTAGGATTCAATATGATTTGTTTTGAGATTATTTTTTCAATCGTTACCCTCACCTCTTCCCAAAACATTCTTATTAATCTACATTCCCATAAACAATGAAATAGGGTTCCTTTACTTTCCATGCATTTTGTGCATGTATCTGGTATATTTTTGTTATATCTATTTAACTCCTCCGGTGTAACATACATCCGCATTAACCATTTGAAATGTATCAATTTAAGGCGTGCATTTATTGATTTGGTTTGAGCTTCTGTACAAGCCAATTCCCATTGTTCCTCTGAAATTTCAATTTGCAGATCTTCTTTCCAGTAGTTTAATCTTTTCAGTGAATTTTCACTTGAAGATAGTGTCAGTGAGTTATAAAACTCTGAAATAATACCCTTTCTTTTACTATCTTTCATCATCATTTTTTCCAAGGATGAATAAATAGGTCGAGTGAGAGCTTTATTTTGATTTGATTGAATAAAGTTTCTAAGTTGAAGATATTTAAAAAAATGTGTTCTATTGAGATTAAATTTGATCCTCAGCTCTTCAAAGACATTATGTTGTCTGCACATGGCAAATATAAATCCTGAATCTTTTGTATCCCTTTTAAATTCCATACTTTAAATACAGCGTCCGCTCTCCCTGGTTTAAAATATTGATTACCCCATATTGGACTAAATTGTGACAATAACTGTGGTTCTTTTAAATAGTTTTTAGCTTCACACCATATTTTGATCATATGCTTTACAAATGGATTTTTAACTTGTTTTTGTAATTTTTTTGCCGAATCTGAGTATATGAATATGGGAAGAGGTAAAGGTAAATTGTATGATTCCATTTCAGTCCAGTGAGGGAGATCATTTGATGAAAAATAATATGTCATAGACCTCAGTTGTGCCGACCAATAATACAACATAAAATTTGGACATTTCAGACCTCCACGATCAAATGGTAAATATAATAAAGACAAACGTAATCTAGCCCTCCTGTTGTTCCATATAAATTCCACTAACTTTTTTTTTATTCTTGAGAATAGATCTAAAGGTGGTGATAAGGGAATGTATTGAAATAAATAAAGTATTTTAGGTAAAATATTACTTTTAAGTATATTGATTCTCCCGATCATCGAAATTGGTAGTGACATCCATCTCTGAGTTAACTCATTGATATCTGACATTAAGGCTTCATAGTTGACACTGGCGACTGATTCTAGCTTAGGCATAATTTGGATTCCTAAATATTTAAACTGATTTACAACATTGAATTGATTTACCTCAGGGGCTGGGTAATTTCTCTGGGTCTCATTTAGCATTAATATTGAAGATTTAGTTTTATTTATTTTATATCCTGATATTTCCCCAAAATTCTTTATTAAATTCAACAAGGTTGGAATTGATTTTTTTAGATTCGACATAAACAAAAATTATGTCATCGGCGTACAGGGAGATTTTATGTTCTGTTGGTCCAACTTTAATTCCATATATTTGTGAATGTAAACGTATCGCTATCGCTAAAGGTTCAATTGCCATAGTAAACAGTAAAGGTGAAAGTGGACAGCCTTGTCGACATCCTCTATTGATTTTTATTGGTTTTGAAATATTGTTATTTGTTAGGATTTCTGCTGTAGCATTATTGTATATTATTTGAACCCATTTTATGAAATTATTTCCAAGTCCAAACCTTTGTAGGACTTCAAAAAGAAAGGGCCATTCAACTCTATCAAAGGCCTTTTCGGCGTCCAATGATAGGAGAGCTGTATCCGGTGCTTCTTTATTAAAATAAATAATATTAAATAGTCTTCTTACATTATGGAAGCCTTGTCTACCCTTTATAAAGCCATTCTGATCTCGATTAATAATATTTGGTAAAATTTCTTGTATTCGTCTTGCTAAAATTTTACAGATTATCTTAAGGTCGGCGTTTAATAGGCTTATTGGTCTCATATTTTCACATTTATTAGAGGGCTTACCTGGTTTTGGCAGCAGTATAATTAAGGCATTATTATGTATGATGGTAAATTATTATTTTGAAATGCTTCTAAAACCATTTCCAAAAAAGGTTTTATTAATTTATTCTTGAATTTTTTATAAAGGTCAACTGGAAGACCATCTGGTCCTGCACTTTTTCCTGATTTCATATTATCAATGGCTAGCCCAACTTCTTCTTGACTAATTTTAGACTCCAATATCTCCCTGTTTTCATTTGGAATACACGGTATAGATAGTTCGTTCAAAAACCCATTTAGTTTTGTTAAATCAGGTTCATTTTTGGTATCATATAATTTTTCATAGTAATCTCTAAAGGCTCTATTAATTTCTAAAGGATCTATAACTACCTGTCCCTTACTTATAATACTGGTAATTGGTGTTTTAATTTCCAATTGTTTAATCTGCCATGCTAATAATTTTCCTGATTTTTCACCTTGTTCATAAAAAGATTGTTTCAATCTTAGAAGACTCGAGGCAGCTCTATTCGCTGATTTTTTGTCGTATTCAGCTCTCAAAATCAGTAATTCATTCTCCAACCTTGGGTCACTTCCTGCATACACTTTTTCCTGAAGATTTTTTATTTTATGTTCCAATTTAGCTCTCTCCTCTCGAGTCTTCTTAGATTTTGATCCTGTATAACTAATAATATGTCCCCTAATAAAAGCTTTGAAAGCCTCCCACTTTACACATGCTGATGTTTGTGTAGTATTGATGTCAAAGAACTCGTCTATCTGTTTTTCTATATACTTGACAAATTCCTCATCCTGAAGCCATTTATGCTGAAATTGCCATCTACCTGATTCCTTTATCAATTTTTTATCTACATATATTAGACAACAGGGTGCATGATCAGAGATCACGATGTTATCATAAAGCAGTTTTGAATCTTGGACCTTAATTCTGTGGAAATCAAAAAATAATCAATACGTGAGAATGTCTTGTAGGTACTGGAATAACAAGAATAGGCTTTAACTTGTGGTTTCATTTCTCTCCATATATCTAACAATCTCAATTCTTTCATAAAATGATTAATAGTCATCCTACATCCAATGTGCGTACAATCCAGTCCTGTTGATCTATCCACACCTGGATTCAATGTACAATTAAAATCCCCTGCTATTATATGTTGCCCTGTAAGTGATGATAAGATGAGAAATAAATTAGCAAAGAACTTCTGGTCATCTATATTGGGACCATATAAGTTCACAAGATTTATATTTTCTAATAGCAAAGAACCTTGAATGATTACATATCTTCCAAATTTGTCTCCAATTACATTTTTCACTTGAAAAGGAACTGATTTATGTATGAGAGTCATAACTACCCTGGCTCGGGATGAAAATGAAGAGGTGAATACACTTCCCTGCCATCTACTCCTAATTCTTTTAACATCCTCCTCTATCAGATGAGTTTCTTGTAAAAACACAATTCTTGAACCCATGTCCTTTATTTTATTCATAACTTGTTTAAGTTTTTTTAAATTTTGTAGACCTCTGCAATTCCATGAAGTTAAATTAAGATTAACACTTTGGTCCATGATCAATAGAGAGTTTGGGATTACCTTGCAGTGTAAACATGCTCATACAGAGAAGCAAAAACATGAGTGGTTGAACATTCATCCTACAAACTACACACAAACAAATTTCCCCTTCCCACACTTGTGGCAAACCCCCCAAAATCAAAAGAAAAATTCTGTCTCCCGATATAGCCATCGACCGTTCCACACCCACGGGGAACAGCCTAAGCCACTCCTTCTTCATCCTCCCAATCACCCTAACTCTACTGCTTTTAATGACGTAACATTAACTCTCTTCTGTAGTTTTCCAACTTAACTCCAAAATTTTTAACAACTTTGTACATCATAGTTTTTTTTTTTTTTTTGTTTGTTTTGTTTTTTTTTAATATATAATACAATCTATATTTTGTAAACTTACTATTTACTTCAAGTCAGTCAGATGCCTGTGCAAATGCTTAATTATTCTACCTTATATTTTGTTCATGCTTAGCTCCCACCAGTCTCTTCTTCTTCTTTGATCTTCTTGATGAACTCCTGCGCCTCCTCTGGGGTCTTGAAGATGTGGGTTCTGCCCTCATACGTGGTCAGCAGTCTCGCAGGATAGATTACACCATGACGAATCCCAAGGTTGCGCAGCTCCTTACGTACGGGATCAAACTGCTTCCTCAATTGCTGGATTCCTGTGGCCAAATCTGGGTAGAACCGCACCTGCTGGTCCTGGTGTTTAATCTCTCCTTTAGCACGTGCAGCGTTGAAGATCTTCATCCTGTCTCTGTTGCTAAGAAACTTCATAATTAAGGTCCTCGGCGGTCCCTTATCTCTCCGTGGGCCAATACGATGTGCATTTTCCAGAACCACTGCTGATTGCAACTCCTCGCTGCCCAGCACCTCCGGAATCCACTTTTCCAGAAAGGAACATACGTCCCGACCTTCTGATTCCTCTGGAAGACCCACCAGCCTCAAATTATTCTGTCTCGACCGAGATTCCAAATCCAAAATATTATCTTCCAGAGATTTATTTTTTTTTTCCAAAGTGCGCACCTTTAATTGAAGACGGGTGACGTCATCTTCAGCACTAGCGAGACGGAGCTCCATCTGCGCCGTTCGTTCTACACAGTCACCCAATTCCTTTCTTATTCCTTCCAGCGCTGTCATAATCCCATCAAATCTAGAGGAAAAGTCCGCTCTCATTGAACTCATGGCAGCCATCAGCGCATCTGCGCCATTCCCCGCAGAAATCGCACCGCCGCCAGCCTCCTCCGCCATATATGGAGCCTTGTTTGCTGCGTCACAGACCTGAAAGTCCGTTAATTTGGACTGTTTCGGCGGCTCGCTTTTTCCTTTTCCTGGTTTTCCAGCCTTAGGCTTCGCCGACATATCCTCGCCCAAATGCTGGGATACGTTCTGTCCCAAATGAGAGAGTTATTTGCCGATTTTTTTCTCCAGGAGCAGAGCAGAGCGAGACACGTCCGTCCTACGTGGCAGCCATAACCGGAAGTCCCGAGTGCTTTTCTAGTTTATAATGTAATTAATTTGGACAGAATGAAAAAAGTGGAACTCAGAAATGCGAAACTGTAGCGTCAAACAGTTTATGGTGTTATACACAACATTTCCAACTGGGTACTGAGCATGACCATGAGCTCTATGAGCGTGACTGCAAGCAAGCCGATCCAAAACTCCAAAAACACAAAACTACACCAGACGCCCCTCTAACCTTCAGTGTCCTCTGGACTGGTTCCACCGGCTGCTGCTTGTAGTGTCCTGGCTCTGGTGGCTGATCCAGTGACAGAGCGGCCCTCAGTACCCTGCCCAGCTTTGCCTAATCTTCCTCGGAAGAGATCGCAGTGGAAGCCAGGGCCTGGTGAAAGCCAGTTGATGGAACACTTCAGCAGCCTGGGAGGACTGCTCCCTGCCTGAGGTTTTTTTTTTGTGGTAGAAGCTGATGGAAGTGAAGCCGGCCTGGGATGACTGCTCCCAATGACATAGCGATCAGTTGAAGATGATGATAAGTTGAACTATGAGCTGAAGACAGGTGTGACTGATTAAACGCTGCCAGTGTAGCCAACTGCTAACTTAGCTTGTTTGGCTAAGGTTCTCCTGGTTGTACTAAGAATTGCACAAATATGCTGCACCAGGTGCTCTTTTCGTGGTGTTTTTTCAAGTGGAATAAGGTGGAAAATGTAACATTACACATGACTTGCTACATTTCTGTTCCATTTTTATTATTAATATATTATGAAATTAAATTCATGGGTCAACAGAAATATACTGCTTTAAAAGTCCCAGGTTGCCACATATAGAGGGTCATAAGTGACAAAATGAAATGAATAAATAGATCTCGTTGTGCTCATAAGTTTCCATATCCTGGCAGAATTTGTTATTTTTGGGCCATTTTTTAGAGATTATTAATGATAATACAAAAACTTTTCTTTCACTCATTGTTAGTGGTTGGGTGAAGCCGTTCATTACAACTGTGTTTCCTCTTTTTAAATCATAATGATTACAGAAACTACCCAAATGACCCCAATCAAAAGTTTACATACCCTGGAAGTTTTGGCCTGATAACATACAGACAAGTTGACACACACGGGTTTAAATGGCTACTAAAGGTAACCTACTAAATGGCTACTAAATCAGGTAACTGCTGAGAAGGTGATAGGCTGCAAGCTCCCATCTCTCCAGGACCTGGAGGCGTGCTGGCCAGATCATAGCCGATCCTTCACATCCTGGTCACGTGCTGTTTGCCCCCCTCCCCTCAGGTAGAAGGCTTCGGTCCATTCGGACTAAAACCTCCCGGCACATGAACAGCTTTTTCCCCTCTGCCATCAGACTGCTGAACACTAAGTGACTTTTGACTCTCGTGCACTATGTACAGCAGCTCAACCAGACTCATGTCAATCATCACTGTTTTTCTGTTGCATTATTGACTGCACTATGTGGTACTTCACATTATCTGCTACATGCTAATTTTTTAAAACTGCCTTGACTAGTACTACTCATTATTACTAGTATTATTATTATTACTTATTATTACTTATTTTTCTACACTTATTGCACGTTTCTAGTCCTTTAGTTTTTTAGTTTATCCCTTTTTCTCATCATGTTTTTAATGTTGCAGCATGGCACCGAGACAAATTCCTAGTTTGTGTATCACATGAACAATGGCAATAAACCTGATTCTGATTCTGATTCTGATTCATCCTCACCTGTGATCAGTTTACTTGCAATTAGTGTGTGTGTATAAAAAGTCAGTGAGTTTCTGGGCTCCTGACAAACCCCTGGATGTTTCATCCAGTGCTGCACTGTCGTTGCTGGATTCCGAGCCATGGGAGAAAGCAAAAGAATTATCAAAGGACCTGCGGGAGAAGCTAGTTGAACTTTATAAAACAGGAAAAGGATATAAAAAGATACCCAAGGAATTGAGAATGCCAATCAGCAGTGTTCAAACTAATAAAGAAGCAGAAGATGAGGGATTCTGTTGAAACCAAGCCACGGTCAGGTAGACCAACAAAAATTTCAGCCATAACTGCCAGGAAAATTGTTTGGGATGCAAATAAAAACCCTCAAATAACTTCAGCTGACGTACACTACTCTGAAAAAAAGTGGTGTGGCTGTTTCAAGATGCACAATAAGGAGGCACTTCAAGAAAAATGGGCTGCATGGTTGAGTCGCCAGAAGAAAGCCATTACTACGCCAATGCCACAAAGCAGCCTGCTTACAATATGCCAAACGGCAAAGAGACAATCCTCAAAACTTCTGGAACCAAAGTTATTTGGAGTGATGAGACAAAACTGAACTTTTTGGCCACAACCATAAACGCTACATTTGGAGAAGAGTCAACAAGGCCTATGATGAAAAGTACACAATCCCTACTGTGAAACACGGAGGTGGATTGCTGATGCTTTGGGGATGTGTGAGTTACAAAGACACAGCACGGGAAAAAATGCCCCTCTAAAAACAAGTTAAAAAAAAGATATTTTTGCTTGAAACAAGTGAAAAAAATCTGCCAATGGAACAAGTCAAAATTGACTCAAAACAAGATCTATTAACTTAAAATAAGTTCTTATATCTCACTGAAAAGCTACTCTTTAGGTAAATGTGTCTTATATTAAGTAAATGTGTCATATTAAGTGTAAGGAGATATTTTGACTAGAAATAAGACAAATATACTTGGTGAGATTTTGACTTTTTGCAGCGAGGGAACTTGGTCAAAATCGATGGCAAGATGAATGAAGCATGTTATCAGAAAGTACTGGAAGAAAATTTGCACTCATCAGCCTGGAAGCTGCGCACGGGACGCACTTGGACATTCCAACATGACAATGATCCAAAACACAAGGCCAAGTCAATCTGTCGTTGGCTACAGCAGAAAAAAATGAAGGTTCTGGAGTGGCCACCTCAGTCTCCTGACCTCAGTATCATTGAGCCACCTTTGGGAGATCTCAAACGTGCAGTTCATGAAAGAGCGCAAGAATTTACAAGAACTGGAGGCTTTTTGCCAAGAAGAATGGGCAGCTTTACCATCTGAGAAAATAAATTGCCTCATCCATAACTACCACAAAAGACTTCAAGCTGTCATTGATGTTAAAGATGGCAATGCACGGTATTAAAAACAAGGGTATGCAAACTTTTGATCAGGGTCATTTAGGTAGTTTCTGTCGTCATTATGATTTAAAAAGAGCAAACAACTGTGTGATGATAAATACCTTCACCCAACCTCTCACCATGAGTGAGAAAAGTTTTTGTATCATCATTCATATTCTTTAGAATCCCCCGTTTTGATGCCAATTAACCTAACTTGCATGTTTTTGGCATGTGGGAGGAAACCGGAGAAATCCGGAGTAAACCCACGCAGACACGGGGAGAACATGCAAACTCCACACAGATCACTGTTGGTCGGGGGCTGGGATCGAACCCAGGATCCCCCGGCCAAGGGTGAGTTGCTGTGCTGCCGCAGTGCTAACCACTGCACCGCCTGTGAGAGTGAATGGTTGTCTGTCTCTCTGTGTTGGCCCTGCGATGGACTGGCGATCTGTCCAGGGTGTACCCTGCCTCTCGCCCAAAGATGCTGGGATAGGCTCCAGTCCCCCTGTGACCCGAAAAGGATTAAGCGGAAGATGATGAATGAATGAACTCAAGTATCACACACACAAACACGGTCAAGAGTAAGCATTCATATTCTGTGAATGGCCCCCCCAAAAAAATAAATAAATAAATAAAATTCTGCCAGGGTATGGAAACTTGTGAGTACAACTGTACACTATGAGGTTGACAGGTAAAATCAATCCATGAAATAATTAAATATAGTTAAATAATTGTGTTTAAATGAATTCAACAATAATTTAAAAAATACTTATACATGTATTTAATAAATTAGATATTTCCAATTTTAGATAATTGACACTTGTTTAATGAAAGATCTTTTTAGTTCCACTTATAAATAATTCATCACATTTGTGTAATTAGTAGTGCATTTATTCATTTCATTTAGTCACTGCTGACTAAATGAACTATAAATGAACTATAATAGTCACTATAATAGTCACATAGTGGGAAGGGGGGGAAAAAAATCCAGAATAGAAAAAAAAAAAAAAAAAAGATGCATCAGGAATCGTAATCGGCTCGAATCATGAGGCGCCTAAAGATTCCCACCCCAGTCCTCTGTGGTCCCAGATTGTTCATCAATCCAGAGATGATAATGTATAACATTACTTTGGCCCATTTTGTTGTTTTTCTTGGCACGACACAGGTACCAGAACTGCAGCCTGACTTGAAGGTGCCTCTTCTGCAGAAGTGGACTTTTTCTTGGTGCAACCTCCCAGTCCATGTCTGTGCAGGGCTGTAGCGATTGTCTTCTTTGAGGCTGCAATTCCCGACTTGGCTAAAGGTCTTTACATGCACCACAAGAACAGAGAAATTTGTTCCCTCTCCCAGGGCGGCAAGAACAAAATGACAAGTTTTTCTTGCAGCACAGGTTTGGGAGTTCTCGCAGCTTGTTCTTGACATCATCTGGGTAGAACTTTTTTTCTTGTGTGGTGTCTGACAACTACGGGTGCATCTCAATAAATTAGAATGGCATCAAGAAGTTGATTTATTTCAGTAATTCAATTCAAAACATGAAACTCCTTTATTAAATAGATTCTTTACACAAAGAGTGATATATTTCAAGTGTTTATTTCTTTTAATTTTGACGGTTATGGCTTACAGCTCAGGAAAACCCCAAATTCAGTTTCTCAAAAAATTAGATTACGTAAAATTAATTAAAAAAATTTTGTTAAAGCAGCACAATGTAGGTTTTCCACCTTAAACTAGTGTTTCCAAAAATCTTTACGATTGCCATTGTAAACTGCTGTTTTTAATGGTGGTTGATGGTGCATCAACCTTTAAATGGGCTAAAGTCCATCGCACCATAGCCATGGGGGGAAGGGGGGGCACCAGCAATAGCAATTTTACGGCATCTGTCCAGATAGTCAATCACAGGGCACGATGTGTGGACTAGCCGGTTAGGGTACGAAGCAGCTTACAAGCTTAACCTTTTGAGTGTGACTGTCGCCGAACTGCGACATAACCCCTATTGGTCAAGAGTGGTAATGATTTTTTTCAATAAAATATTGAAAGAGATTTCCAAGGCTATAACTTTAAAGTGGTAAGAGATAATGGCTTACTGTCAATTAGAAAGACGTAGAATATGATCCAAAGTTTCAGATAGGAGTGAATTTATGCATAATGCCATGGCAGCTATACTGAATTACACAGCTCAGTCAAAAGCGGACTTTGGACATATTTACACAAATAACGGTTCAGTCTTTTGACACCGTTTTTTGTATAGGGGTATGTTGTCATCTTACCTTCAAAGTATATGAACAAGAAATCAGTACAATGTTAAAAAAAAAAAAAAAAAAGAAATTCATCACTTACCGGCAGCAAAGGGGACTCGCTCGCTGCCATGGTCGGTCCGTTTTCATCCATCGTGGTTGTTATTTTGTGTTCTGTCTGTCATTTATGCTCTCTACCACATCTACAAAGTCCTATGATTATCCCACATCCACATAAATTTTCGCTTGTATCCCGCGGCTATTTTCCGTGTACAAAGCCGTCTAAGTGACGGTGCATGATGATAGATGATGGCGATATTAGCTTTCTGAGCTAAAAGGTAAAACAGGAAAAGGAAATAAGGAGTTCCTCTTCTTTGGTGCATTACATGTCAGCCACGATTCCTCCAATGCGTGTCTGCCACCTTCTGAACTGGCACGATCAGTACAAGTCATCAGTATAGCTGGGGAGAACAGGGATATCAGAATTAGTTGGCAGGCGCAGCACCGCGCTCTGCCACTAGGGGCACACAAACTCACACTCAAAGGGTTAATATTTTTAGAAAGGATGTCATGGCAAAGCCACGTTAACAAAAAAAAAAAAAAAAGTAAGATTATGATTGAGGAAAAACAACAGTGCCACTGAGTAAGAGCCTGGACAAGAGTGAATATTGGACCGGCTTAGAGGAAAATGTATAGAGGGAGGCTAGGCTGATAGGTGAACTGGCCTCAACTAGTTCCATGATTAGTTTTTAAATTTACCCTGTTTGTTTCGTACTTTTCGGCTTAATGGTGTTAAGATGGCTTTATTTATTTATTTTTTTAAGTTTTGTATACTTTATTGATCCTCGGGAAATTCAGGGCATCCACCTGGATGAATGAAGCAGCCACGGTATGGCGCTATCCCTTCACCATTCACACACACATTCACACCTAGGGCCACTTTTAGAGTTTCCAATTAACCTAACCTGCATGTTTTTGGCCTGTGGGAGGAAACTGGAGAAATCCCGGAGTAAACCCACGCAGACACGGGGAGAACATGCAAACTCCACACAGATCACTGTTGGTCAGGGGCTGGGATCGAACCAGGGATCACATGGTCAAGGGTGAGTTGCTGTGCTGCCGCAGTGCTAACCACTGCTGAACTAGTTGATTTTGTGTGTCAAACAGTCTTAGATAGGGAACAGTGTAGCCATCATGCACTAAAAAGCATGCATGCCATTTAGCCTACTGCTATCTCAAGACAAGTGTGGGTGTTGCAGATCTACAAATCAACACTAAACACAAAAACACCTCAGCAGTGCCACAGGCAGATCGCCTCCATGCCACGCTGCACTGATGCAGTAATTCGTGCAAAATAAGCCCTGATCAAGGATCAAGTTTGTACATGGACATCGTTTTCAGTTGGTCAACATTTCTACTAAAATCAGTTTAAAATTAATTTTATGTAATATTCTAATTCCCTCATGGATTGTCACCTTAACGTGGTGGTGGTGGTGGGGGGGGTTGCGTGCCCTAGTGATCCCAGGAGCTATGTTGTTCAGGGCAATTTGACTCTGGTACGGTCACCCAAGACAAACTGGTCCTGGGTAAAAGGCCAGACTAAGAACGATCCAACAGACTCTCATGATGAATGCAAGAACAGGGATCCAGTGTACCCAACCTGGTATGGCCACACCCTGGAGCTAGGCCTGGGGGAGGGGCTCGATGGCTAGCGTCTGGTGGCTGAGTTTCCGCCCATAGGACCCGGCCGAGATCAGCCCGAAGGAGTTACATGGATTCGCCCTCCAGTGGGTTCACCACCTGCAGGAGGGACCATGGGGATCCGGTGGTGTGTGGATCAGGTGGTGGTCTGATCCCAGGCTTCCTAAACTGGCTTTTGGGATGTGGAATGTCACCTCTCTGGTGGGGAAGGAGCCTGAGCTGGTGCATGAGGTTGAGAGATACCGGCTAGATATAGTTGGCCTCACCTCAACACACAGCTCCGGTTCCGGAACCAGTCTCCTGGAGAGGGGCTGGAGCTTGTCCTACTCTGGAGTTGCCCCGGGCGAGAGGCAACGAGCAGGGGTGGGTATTCTTGTGCCCCCCCCACCTTGCCGCCTCTATATTGCAGTTTTCCCCGGTGGATGAAAGGGTTGCTTCCCTGCGCCTTCGGGTTGGGAAATGGGTCCTGACCATCATTTGTGCCTATGCACCAAGTGATGGTTCAGAGTACCCACCCTTTTTGGAGTCTGACTGGGGTGCTGGAGGGTGCTCCTCTTGGGAGACTCCATTGTCCTTCTGGGGGGACTTCAATGCGCACTTGGACGACAGTGAAATCTGGAGGGGGGGAGGTGATTGGGAGGAACGGCCTGCCCGATCTGAACCCAAGTGGTGTTCAGTTATTGGACTTCTGTGCTAACCACAGTTTGTCCACAATGAACACCATGTTCAAGCATAAGGGTGTTCATATGTGCACCTGGCACCAGGACACCCTAGGTCGCAGGTCGATGATCGATTTTGTTATTGTGTCATCAGACCTGCGACCGTATGTCCTGGACACTCAGGTAAAGAGAGGTGCAGAGCTGTCAACTGATCACCACCTGGCGTTGAGTTGGATCTGATGGCAGGAGAGGATGCCATTCAGACCTGGTAGACCAAAAACGTATAGTTAGGGTGTGCTGGAAACATCTGGATGAGGCCCCTGTCTGGGAGGTCTTCAACTTCCACCTCCGAAAGAACTTCAACCACATTCCAAGGGAGTCTGGAGACATGAAGTCTGAATGGGCCATGTTCTCCACCTCCATTGTTGAAGCGGCTGCAAGGTCGTCGGGGCATCTTGTGGTGGCAACCCCTGAACCAAGTGGTGGACACCGGTGGTGAGGGGGGGCCATTAAGCTGAAAAAGGAGTCCTATCAGCTTGGTTGGCTTGTGGGACTCCCGAAGCAGCTGAGGTGTACCGGCAGGCCAAGTGGAGTGCAGCTCGGGTGGTTGCTGAAGCAAAAACTCGGGTATGGGAGGAGTTCGGTGAGGCCATGGAACAAGACTTTTGGTCGGCCTCGAAGAGATTCTGGCAGACTGTCCGGAGGCTCAAGAGGGGGAAGCAGCTCCCCGTCCACACTGTGTATGGTGCTGATGGGGCGCCGCTGACTTTTAGACTGGGGATATCGTTGGGCGGTGGAAGGAATACTTCGAGGATCTCCTCAATCCTACTGATATGCCCTCCAAAGAGGAAGCAGGGCTTGTGGACGAGGGGGACGACTCACCTATCACAGGGGCTGAGGTCGCCAAGGTGGTTAAAAATATCTTTGGTGGCCGGGCCCTGGGGGTAGACGAAATTCGCCCTGAGCACCTCAAGGCCTTGGATG
Source organism: Pholidichthys leucotaenia (assembly GCA_020510985.1). Taxonomy (NCBI): domain Eukaryota; kingdom Metazoa; phylum Chordata; class Actinopteri; order Cichliformes; family Pholidichthyidae; genus Pholidichthys; species Pholidichthys leucotaenia. The sequence goes on along the minus strand of CM035848.1, from coordinate 255,241,995 downwards.
TTGTAGGGCTGTCATGGTTGACACGCCTCTGCAACATTGCGTGGAGGTCGGGGGCAGTGCCTTTGGCATGGCAAACTGGGGTGGATGGTTCCTTTCTTCAAAAAAAGGGGACCGGAGGGTGTGCTCCAACTTTAGAGGGATCACACTCCTCAACCTCCCTGGGAAGGTCTATGCCAGGGTACTGGAGAGGAGAGTCCGGCCGTTGGTTGAACCTTGGATTCAGGAGGAGCAAAGTGGTTTTCGTACTGGCCGTGGCACATCAGACCAGCTCTTTACCCTCTCGAGAATCCTCAAGGGTTGGTGGGAGTTTGCCCAACCAGTTTACACGTGTTTTGGGGACTTGGAGAAGGCATTCAACCGCGTCCCTCGTGTTTTTTTGTGGGGGGTGCTTCGGGAGTATGGGGTATTGGACTTGTTGCATACCTGGCAACTTTTAAAACTTGAAAAGCCTAGTAGCTAGCCGGGGTCCAGGGGCCGCAGGCCCCGGTAGGTCCAGGACACAGTTCTGGTGGGTGGTTCAGGGGGGGCAAAGCCCCCCGACGGCAAACAAATATTAGCATTAAATCAAGTTAAAATGTGGCTAACAACCTCATATTTCTTCAACAATCATGTTTCTATTTTCCTTAAATTGTCAGTGCAGATATGCTGATGGAAAAGATCAAGGACAAACTCTATGGTAACTCTCAAGCATTGTTGTTTTCCATGGTGCACCTTTTAGCTTTCTTCAGTTGGTCTTCTGAATGGAACACACTGTGGCACTTGTTACCCGAAGCAGTCATCATCATTTTCCTGGTCATGAGGTTGCCCAGAACTTTAGTTGACAGACTGGACCTGAACTCAGGTTTTGTTCTTGTTCACATGGCTGAATATGCCCTCACAGTCCGCAATAATAATTCCTGGAAATGCTTTGGAGTACTCCTCATGAAAAGACTTGCCGTGTGTGGATATGGATTATCATATTCTTAATTTTCTTAATCAGTGTTCATCTATATTTATTTAAGTCAGTAAGATCTCTGATTATTATACTCTCTGCTTCCTCAGGTGCTCCATTTAGTTTGATCCAAACTCTACAATTTCTTGTCCATGTTGCCTGTATCTTATTTTGTCTTTTCAGCATCCATGCTTGCCGTGCTATTTCAGCATTAGTTTTTGTTAGATGTTCATTTAGGTAAACTTCTGTTCCCCGTAACTTTCTGGCCTGCCTCAGTATGTCATTCTTTACCCAGGGATGTGATTTGGGGTTGGGGAAATTATCTGAAAATTTAGCAGGGGGTCTGGGGGACATAGTCCCCCAGCGGGGTCTGGGGCAGAGCCCCGTTGGGGGGGGCAAAGCCCCCCGAAGCTCCTGGGTTTTTATGATTTTTAAGTACCAGAACTGTGCTTAAATGACATAAAACAAACAGCTGTATACCACTTATTACTTTATAATATTGACTTATGTTCCAAGAAGATAAAATCTCTGAACTGAGATTTTTTGATCTCTTCCATTTCCTCCTTCTTTGGTGGCATTTTTACTGACCTGTTGATAGTAAAACAATCTCTGCTGGTGACGCCAATATCCGATCCGACCGACCTCGAATCCAGCTGGGCCTCAGCTAGCCCCCTCCGCTGCTAGTCCCGCTGCTTACCGCCGCTGTAATTGAGCTCCTGACTAGCCGGGGTACCCGCAGCTCCTCCACCGAGTCCCGCCGCCCACCGCCGCTATAGTTGAGCTTCGATCCTGCTCCTGTCCAGCTGGGGTCCCGGTAGATCCTCCGCTGAGCCCCGCCACCTACCGCCGTCTTCCTCAGTAGTTCCTCCGCCGAGCCCCGCCGCTGTAGCTGGGCTCCGATTCCGGCTCTTATCCAGCTGGGGCCCCGGCTGCTCCTCCACTGGTCCTCATCTCCTATCACCGCTGTACTTGAACTCCGATCCGGCTCCCGTCCAACTGTTGCCTCGGTTGGTTCCTCCGGCGAGCCCCAATCACCGGGGACGGAGTCGCTTCTTTGTATCGGTGTTAGGTGCTACGACTAGCTATGGCGTTAGCTATGGCGTTAGCTACAGCGATAGCGTTAGCTTAGCAAACGCTTCAGGTAAATTTAGATACGATTCCTAGCGATCTCGTGTTTGGAATTGCTTTCGTGTTTTTTTTACGATTTAAAATTTTTGACTGAATTTCTAGTGAAAAACCGTAATTTTGATTAATAAAGCTGTAACCCGGAATGGTGTCTTGAAAATCGTAACCATTACAGCAAAACCGGGAGTAGTTGGCAGGTATGTTGTTGTTATGAGCTATTCGGTCTCTGTACGACCACTGTGAGAGTTTGGTTCGTATTGTCAACACTCAGTCGGACTCATTTCCAGTGAGAGTTGGACTCCGCCGGGGCTACCCTTTGTCACCGATCTTGTTCATAATTTTTATGGACAGGATTTCTAGGCACAGCCAGGGAACAAGGGTGTCATGCTTGGTGACCACAGGATCTCATCTCTGTTGTTTGCAGATGATGATGTCCTGCTGGCTTCACCAAGCAATGACCTACAGGTCTTACTGGGACGGTTTGCCGCTGAGTGTGAAGTGGCTGGGATGAGAATAAGCACCTCCAAGTCCGAGTCCATGGTCCTCAGCCGGATAAAGGTGGATTGCCCTCTCCGGGTTGGGGACATGCTCCTGCCCCAAGCGGAGGAGTTTAAGTATCTTGGGGTCTTATCCACGAGTGAGGGGAGAATGGAGCAAGAGATTGACAGACGGATCGGAGCAGCATCTGCAGTGATGCAGACGTTGTACCGGTCTGTTGTGGTGAAGAGGGAGCTGAGCTCTAAGGCAAAGCTGTTGATTTACCAGTCAATCTACATTCCTACCCTCACCTGTGGTAATGACCGCCTGCAATGAGCTTTCTTCGTAGGATTGTTGGACTCACCCTCAGAGATAGGGTGAGGAACTCAGTCATCCGGGAGAGGCTCAGAGTAGAACCGCTGCTCCTCCACATTCAAAGGAGCCAGTTGAGGTGGTATGGGCATCCGATCGGGATGCCTCCTGGACGCCTCCCCACTTGAGGTGTTTTGGGCACGTTCCTCTGGGAAGAGACCCCGGGGTAGACCCAGGATTCGCTAGAGAGACTATGTCTCCCAGCTTGTCTGGGAACACCTTGGTATCCTCTCTGAAGAGCTGGAGCAGGTGGCTGGGGAGAGGGAAGTCTGGGCTTTTCTGCTTGAACTGCTGCCTCCGTGACCTGGACCTCCGGAGAAGCCGTAGAAGATGGATGGATGGATATTTTAGTTTTTTGATAAACTGAATTTGGGGTCGTCATGAGCTATAAGCCATAACCATCAAAATTAAAAGAAATAAACACTTGAAATAGATCACTATGTGTAATGAATCTATATAATATTGGAGTTTTTTTTTTTTTTTTAAAAATTCAGTTACTGAAATAAATCAACTTTTTGATGACATTCAAATTTATTGAGAAGCACCTGTATTGTGTGATTGGTCAGAAATTTGAATTTCCCAGGGGTTCTGCACTTGACTTCCTTGTGACATATGAAATGTCCTGGCCAAAAAGAACTTTGTTCTTGCCACCTCAAGAAAAAGGACAAATTTCCGTTTTTGTGGTGCATGTACAGGCCTCAACTCATTCACTAATGTCTTGGCAGTTGTTCTGGGGTCTTTAGACACATCTCTCACTAGTTTTCTTTCAGGGTCTTTGAAAGCTTTCCCATACTACCTCTGTCAGGCTCTCTTTGAATTTCTTGATACTTCTCACTCTAGTTTTTGACACTTGGAAATGCTGTGATAACTTTGTATATCCATCTCTTGCTTTGCGAGCAGCAACAATTCTTTTTCTCAAGTCTAAATTGATAATTGGTTTTTGGCATGATGCTTTCTCAAGTGACAGCTCAAACCCTAACTTAAGGTTTTATACTGTGTGTAAATTTGAAGATAACCCTCAGTTTTAACTTGATTTTACAAGCATTAAGTATTACAAAGTTACAGCACATCATTGCACAGCAGTTTGTGCCATGACTCAATAAAAAGTTCAGTTTTCCAGGGGGCTCATAATTTTGACCCTGGCAGTTTCTGTGAAATAATTTTGTTTCTGTGGGCAAAATAAAATAAGTTATGCTTTCTAAAGAAAACTGGGATGCTTGGAAAAGCTGTGTTAAAAATTCTCGGCACCGTTTAACAGCACTTGGGAAATACTTTTAATTAAATTTTCATTTGGGTGGGGGCCTCATAAGGTTGTGCTCAACTGTAGAAAGAAGAAACTGAAAATACAGTGAATAATGAGTATCTGATAAACTGAATTATTAGTCATGTTTTTTTCCAACAAAAGTGTTCTTCTACCAAAAACAAACAAATAATGAAAAAAACAAAACAAAACCGTTCATAAGACGCAGGACTTACCAGGAGAGATTTTCAGTCATGCAGAAACTGGATTCCCAGAGAGGAGAAGAAGTAGTTAAGGCCCCCTCTGGTACATGTGTGTCCAGAGGGGGCCTCTGATGCTCTGAAAGACTGCTTCAGCACCACAGACTGGGACACTATCAAGCATGCAGCCACTCATAATGGACACACAAACCTAGAGGAGTACACTGAGGTTGTTGTGGCATACATAGCCAAATGCATTGATGATGTCACTCACTGCAAGACCATCACTGTTCGTGCTAACCAGAAGCCATGGATGATTGCAGAGGTCCACAGACTCAGCCTTCATGGATGGTGACACTGCAGGACTAACAACAGCTAGGGCCAACCTGTCCCGTGGTATCAAGGAGACAAAACAACAGTACAGCAAGAAGATATCCGGACACTTCAGCAACACCAGAGATGCACATTCTCTCTGGCATGGCGTACAGACCCTCACCAACTATAAACCTCCACCTCAGACCTGCGCAAGTGACATCACACTGCTCAACAACCTACACACGTGGACAAAATTGTTGGTACCCCTCTGTTAATGAAAGAAAATCCCACAATGGTCACAGAAATAACTTGAATCTGACAAAAGTGGTAATAAATAAGAAGTCTATGAAAATTACCCAATGAAAATCAGACCATGCTTTTGAATTGTGGTTCAACAGAATTACTTTAAAAAACTCATGAAACAGGCCTGGACAAAAATGATGGTACCCTTAACTTAATATTTTGTTGCACAACCTTTTGAGGCAATCACTGCAATCAAACGATTTCTGTAACTGTCAATGAGACTTCTGCACCTCTCAGCAGGTATTTTGGCCCACTCCTCATGAGCAAACTGCTCCAGTTGTCACAGGATTGAAGGGTGCCTTCTCCAGATGGCATGTTTCAGCTCCTTCCACAGATGTTCAATAGGATTTAGATCAGGGCTCATAGAAGGCCACTTTAGAATAGTCCAATGTTTGGCTCTTAGCCATTCTTGGGTGTTTTTAGCTGTGTGTTTTGGGTCATTATCCTGTTGCAAGACCCATGACCTGCGACTGAGACCAAGCTGTCTGACACTGGGCAGCACATTTCGCTCTACAATAACTTGATAGTCTTGAGATTTCATTGTACCCTGCACAGATTCAAGACATCCTGTGCCAGATGCAGCAAAGCAGCCCCAGAACATAACAGAACCTCCTCCATGTTTCACAGTAGGGACAGTGTTCTTTTCCTGGTATGCTTCATTTTTGCGTCTGTGAACATAGAGCTGATGTGCCTTGCCAAAATCTTCCAGTTTTGTCTTGTCTGTCCATAGGACATTCTCCTAGAAGCTTTGTGGCTTGTCAACATGCAGTTTGGCAAATTCTAGTCTGGCTTTTTTATGATTTGTTTTCAACAGTGGTGTCCTCCTTGGTCGTCTCCCATGAAGTCCACTTTGGCTCAAATGACGGATGGTGCGATCTGACGCTGATGTACCTTGACCTTGGAGTTCACCATGAATGTGTTAAGAGGTTGTTCTGGGCTCTTTTGTTACCATTCGTATTATCCGTCTCCTCCTGCGGCCACATCCAGGGAGGTTGGCTACAGTCCCGTGGATCTTAAAATTTCTGAATAATATGTGCAACTGTAGCCACAGGGACATCAAGCTGCTTGGAGATGGTCTTATAGCTTTTACCTTTAGCATGCTTGTCTATAATTTTCTTTCTAATCTCCTGAGACAACTCTCTCCTTTGCTTCCTCTGGTCCATGTTTAGTGTGGTACACACCATGTCACCAGGGATGGCAACAGGGAATTCTGATTTCAGCTGAAATCTAATTTGGTTGATTGACTTATGGGGAGGCCAGGGGGGGCATAGCCCCCCTGAAGCTGAGAGGTTTTCAGTAAAACAGAAATAATTTAGACTGAAAAAAATGATAAAAAAAAATGAAATACTAGACTTAGATAAATCATTAAATTTAATGAAAAGTTAACTTACTTTTTCTTCAATGTTGTCTCACTGTCTTTAGTCCAACATATTTAACAGTTCTATCAGAGTTTATTACACTATTTACACTGGTCACCAAGTCACTTCTAATGTGAAACTTTCTTCCTTTTGGCAGCAAGCTGTGTCAGTCTCTGAACTTTGAACTTCATCTCCTTTCCTGGTTTCTTCAGAAATTGTCCAAGTGTTTGTTACCTCGTCGAACTTTGAGCCAATTTTCATCTTTACCGTCACTTTTCTCTCAAGCCAATTCCATCGGAACTTATTTTTGACACTTTTGTCTATTTCTAGCACTGATGACTCCTGATCCTTCGATAAAAATCTCATAATTCCGCTGAAAATGATACCGAAACCTCAGAATTCCAACACGCCGCCGCCGTGAATTTTTGACAAAGCATACAACGAGCCATTTGATTGGTCCAATCGTTTGCAACTATCCAATCGCAGGGCTGTTTACAATACAGCAGTAGCTTGAGTACAAAACATCCAGGTTATCGCGGGAGACGATTTGACCCAGGGCCGAGCGCTTATGTAACAGTGTTGATTTTCACTAAAATCTGTGACAATAATGTACCTTACCCCCCCTAAAATTTTCCTCAACAGATTTAGACGATTCACAGAAATGATCAATTTGAAAATAAATCGGCGGAAATCCGCGAATCGGCGGAAAATTGCCATCCCTGTGTCACCAAACAGCGCAGTGACTACTTGTCACCCTTTGAATAGGCCGACTGACTGATTACAAGTTTGTAGACACCTGTGATGTTAATTAGAGGACATCTTGGTTGAACATGTCCCTATGGTCACATTATTTTCAATCTTTTCTAGGGGTACCATCATTTTTGTCCAGGCCTGTTTCATGAGTTTGTTTTTTTAAAGTAATTCTGTTGAACCACAATTCAAAAGCATTGTCTGATTTTCATTGGTTAATTTTCATAGAATTTTTATTTATTACCACTTTTGTGAGATTCAAGTTATTTCTGTGACCATTGCGGGTTTTTCTTTCATTAACAGAGGGATACCAACAATTTTGTCCATGGGGATACCAACAATTTTGTAAATGAGTCCTCTGGCCAATTTGAAGCACAAAACAGCACATCAGCACAGAAGACCACTCCTCCTCTGGACAAGCAGGCCATGAGTCTGGATCCGGCTAGTGTGAAGAAGACCCTCTGCAGGATCAACCCAGGCAAGGCAGCTGGCCCAAACAACATAACGAGTTGTGTCCTGAAGGACTGTGCAGAGGAGCTTAAGAATGTCCTGGCCGACATCTTCAACATCTCCCCGTCTCAAGCTGTTGTCCCCACATGCTTCAAAACTGTCACCATAATACCAGTTCCAAAGAAGCCCATCCCATCCAGCTATGAATGAATGAATGAATGAATTTTATTTCGGATAATACAGTACAGGTTAAAAGAAACTGTATAATATAACAACAAGGTCAAATTAGACAAAGACTCCTTCTACTAAACAATTCCACGTGAGTTATCCGAAATGGGTGATGGCTGAAGCCGCAGCTTATATTGCCCACCCATATTCAATCCAAGAATTCAAAAGAAAAAAGAGTAAACAAGACAAGAGTGATTACAATTTAGAACAAAGCTAAGAAAGTGTGACAGAGGAAAAAAAAAGGAAAACTAAGCTAAGCTAAGTTGAGCGGTTACTATTCAAGACAAATCTAAGACAGAATGTCACAGAGAGGAGAAAAAAAACAAAAAAAAACAAAACTAAGCTACAACACAACACAGGCTGGATATGTCAATCCTTATGTGAGTTTACATGTCGTCTTGTAAATATGTTTGGAGTATTTCTTCCTTTAGTTTTTGTTTAAATTGTCCAAGCGTTGTACATGATTTTAATTCAGGTCCATAATTGTTCCATAATCTGACTCCTTGCACTGAAATACAGTGTTGCTTGGTGGTTGTTCTCACTGTAGGCTTTTGAAATATACATGTTCCTCTGAAGTGATATCGTTTCTCCCTTGTTTGGAACAACTTTTGGATATTTGCGGGCAGTGATAAATTCTTCACTTTGAACATTATTATTGCGGTTTTAAAGTCAACCAGATCTTTCAACTTGAGAGTTTTTTGTTTAAGAAAAAGTGGGTTTGTTGGTTCCCTGTAAGCTGCTTTGTTTATTATTCTAATAGCTCTCTTTTGAAGCATAAAGAGTGGATATATGTTTGTTTTGTATGCATTTCCCCATACTTCATTACAATATGTCATGTATGGGAGTATTAATGAATGATACAAGGTGTATAGTGTGGGTTGATTCAGCAAATATTTCACTCTGTGTAATATTGCAATTGATTTGGAAACTTTACCTTTAATATAATTAATATGCGACTTCCAACACAGTTTGTTATCAATTATTACTCCAAGGAATTTAGTTTCAGATACCCTTTCAATCTCTACACCATTTACACTGAGTTTGGGTACTGGATTGTTGTGATGGTTGTTAAAGACTATAAATTTTGTCTTACTTAAATTGAGCGTTAATTTGTTTGAATCAAACCACAGTTTAAGCTTTTCCAATTCCTTCCCGAGTGTATCCATAAGTTGTTCCAAATTGTTTCCACTGCATAGCAGATTAGTGTCATCGGCAAACAATATTAAGTCCATTTTTTCTGAAACTTTACATATATCGTTTATATACATATTGAATAATAATGGTCCCAAAACTGAACCCTGTGGGACTCCACAGCTGACGTTCAGCAACTCTTGAGTTTTTGTTGCTAACACATACATACTGATATCTATTCTTTAAGTAACTACTTAAAGTGTACCTGTGGTGGTCGTGCAAAAAAAGATATTATATTGAGCCCCTGGCTCACTTTCTAGTTCAATTTCAAGGTAAAATTCAAGTTTAAGGCAATTTGATATAAATCCATTGCTGATGTGCTTGTTCAGGTATGCCAGCAAAACATGTTCGCAGCCATATTTGCCTCTACATGGCCTTCCAGGACGCTTCCTGTGACGTGATTTCGTGGCTACCGCGATCTGGATCAGTATTGGCTGAGCCTGGAGTACCCGGATGTGCAGCGGCTTTGGGGATATTCTAATTCAAATTCAAACGTTTATTTCAAACTCAGGGTTCATATTAAATGCAGAACTGAAACGAGTAGAAAATAAATAAATGCTTAAATTCGGCGGGTCCTATTATCTGATCTGAGGTCGTTAACAGCCGCAAAACGGCAGATTAATTCGGCTCTTCTGACGCTGCTATAAATAGCGGCAGACAGTGCGTTGCGTTTTATGAGGACCAAACTTCAAACGTTTATTTCAAACTCAGGGTTCATATTAAATGCTGAACTGAAACGAGTAGAAAATAAATAAATGCTTAAATTCAGCTGCTTGTCTCATTTGATCTCGTAACTGCCGCAACACGGAAGCTGATTCTACAACTATATACAGAGCAGCAGCTTGTGTCCCCAAACACAGCTCACCTTGTCAGAAGATCGGAGCGGAAACAGGGCACAGACGAAATTGCGTTGTGTGTGAGGACCACTTCGTCCCTTTAACCCTCAGAAGACCTTTCTGGCTCAAACCTGTAGCCATGTTGGACAAATTCTTCCTCATAGTCCGACAATTTAGCCATAATAGAATAAAAACACTCACAACAGCACCCTAGTCTCTCATACAGGCGGAGCATTGACTGTTGAGTATCAACGAAGTGACGTCACATCCGCATGTGTCATGGCTGCGCCCACAGTTTTCATTGGCTGCCCATGGCCAAGGTCCTATTTGAATATATGTCTGGTGGTATACGGCTGGCAAAAATTATTTACCAAAATAAGAAATACTTTTTCATAATGTTTTCAAGTCAAATGCGTCTTCACGACCACCACAGGTACACTTTAACCAGGACAGTGCTACCCCTCTAATACCAGAATTTTGTAGTTTCTTTATTAATAAATTATGATCTACTGTATCAAATGCTTTTTTAAGATCTAGGAATACTCCAACTGAATACTCTTTATTTTCAATGGCTGTTGATATTTTTTCTGTAAATTCCATTAGAGCATATGCAGTTGTCCTCTTGTGTCTGAACCCATATTGCTGCTCACATAATAAATCATTCTTCAGTATGAAGTTGTCAACTCTCTCATAGAATATTTTTTCAAGTGTCTTGGAAAATTGCGGTAATAGTGAAATTGGTCTATAGTTTGAGAGTTCCCCTCTGTCGCCCGTCTTGTATATTGGAATTACTTTAGCTATTTTCATTGCATTGGGAAATATACCTGATTGGAGAGACAGGTTGCAGATATACGTCAGTGGTTTTACTATGCATTCGATAACAGTTTTGACTAGTAGCATGTCAATACCATCACAGTCAGTAGATGTTTTACTTTTGAACGATTTAACAATTTCAATGACCTCTCTTTCGTCTGTGTTCTTTATGAAGATGGAGTCTTTTACAGCAGTGTTATTGCATATTGTATCACCTGTTGGCACCGTAGTGGGTATTTCTCGGGCCAGTTTAGGTCCAATGTTAACAAAAAAATTATTAAATTCATCTGCAGGTGAAGCAATATTCACACTCTGAGTCGTTTTATTATTTTTTGGAATGTTAGTTGGGTAGCTTGTATTTCTGCTTTTATTTCCAAGGATACTGTTGAGTATTGTCCATGTATTTTTAATATCGTCTCTGTTTTTCTCCAGTTCTTCACTGTAATAGTCTCTTTTACTACATCTTATTATATATGTTAACTTATTTTTGTATGTTTTATACCGCTGCTCTGCTTCTTTTGTTCTTTTCTTTAGGAAAGCTTTATATAATACATTTTTCTTTTTACATGCCTTTTGTAGTCCTTTGGTTAACCATGGTTAACCAAGCTACAATAACTACCGGCCCGTAGCACTGATTCCCATTATAATGAAGTGCTTCTAGCAGCTAGTCATGCACAACATCAAGTCCACCCTGCCTCCCTCCCATGACCCATTCCAGTTTGCATACAGGTCGAACAGATCCACAGAAGATCCCATCACTGCTACTCTCCATCCAGCCCTCAACCACCTGGACTCAAAAAACTCCTACATGTGAACACTGTTCTTGGACTTCAGTTCAACATTCAACACAATCATCCCCCAGCACCTGATACAAAAACTCAAAGACACTTAGGACTCAAAACTTCTCTCTGTAACTGGGTGCTGGACTTTCTCACAGGGAGGCCACAGAATGTGCGGGTTGGCAGCAACACCTCCCAGACCATCCCACTGAGCACAGGGGTTCCACAAGAGTGTGTGCTCAGTCCGCTGGTCTTCACCCTGCTGACCCATGACTGTGTACCAGCCTACAACACCAACCACAACATCAAGTTTGTGGACAATACGACGGTGGTGGGCCTCATCACCAATAACAAGGAGGCCAACTACAGAAATGAGGTGAGCCAACTGGTCCAGTGGTGTAAAGACAACAACCTTTTCCTGAACGTGGAAAAAACCAAGGAGATTGTGGTTGACTTCAGGAGGGGTCACAAACAGCACCCCCCTCTGATCATCGATGGTGTAGCTGTGAAGAGGGTGAGCAGCACCAAGTTCCTGGGGGTGCACATCTCTGAGGACCTCTCCTGGTCCAACAACACCACATCACTGGCCAAGAAGGCCCAAACTCGCCTCCATTTCCTCCACAAACTGAGGACAGCACGAGTCCCACCCCTCATCATGTGTTCCTTCTACCAGGGCACCATTGAGAGCATCCTCACCAGCTGCATCACTGTATGGTATGGAAGCTGCACCACCACCTGCCGGAAGACACTACAACGCACAATGGAAGCAGCCAGCAAGATCATTGATGCCCTCTGCCCCCCCTCTCAGACATCTACTTCACCCGCTTCTCCCACAGAGCCATCAGCATCACAGGTGACACGTCCCACCCCTTACACGCCCTCTTCAGCCCACTGCCCAAGGGAAAAAGTACCGAAGCCTCCAGGCCCGCTCCACAAGACTGCTTAACAGCTTCATTCATCAGGCCATCAGGACCCTGAACTCTGTTCACTTCCTTCCTCCCCCGGACAGTAACACAATCACCCATACAATAACTATCTCAGCTGTTGGCACATAAGGACTGGCACACCAACAGTAACACTGTTGTTTTGTTGTACTTTTGCTGCTGTATGTCTCTGCACATTAACCGCAACCATTTGCACAAATGCTATATCTGCTGCTGTCTGTCACTGCAATATTGATCACATACAATCCTATTTGTTACTATCTCCACCTACACTACCGCACTGAACTGCAACTATGGGTATTTATCTCTAGCTGTCTGTATATAGGATTGCTGGATTTATTAACGTTAATTGTTTATCTCTGTGGAGGTCTGGGTCTTTCTTGTCGTCATTGGCACCATGGGTTGCATTACTGTACATAGACTGCTGTTTTGTTTTTTTTCCCCCAGCCTTATTTCTGGAGTTGTCTGATTATTAAAGCAGTCATGTAAAAATAATAATCAGATAAAAGGCAATTATTGTGTTACATAAAGGGAAATTACATTAACACACATAGTTGATCGTCCAATAATCCATTTATTGAGTGCATGTAAACATGCCAAATCTGATTACCATTATCTGATTATTCCTAGTTAATGGATTATTGTGTCCATGTAGCCGTGGTCACTGATGGATCAGCTCGACCTTCAAGGTCCTAAATTACTAAGGCAGTGGCTATGGTTACAGAACCGTAACCACAGAATTCTTGATACAGATATGGCTCAAATCTGATTGGCCAGTACGTTCAATTAATGTGTATCTTAAAAGCAGCAGGCTATAGGTATGGTTATCTGAGGCATTTATTTGTTTCAAAATTTTAATCAATGTCTATTTACTACATTTTTAACCTTACCCACTCTCAAATCTAAAGGCTAACCTCTTAATTTTAAGTCTAAATTTCATCTCATAGTAAAATGGTTTGGACAAGGTGCCAATAGCAGGACACAAACCAGTAACCTTCTGATCACAGGTCCAACGTACTATTTACCTAAGCCACAGCAGCAGCTGACTTGGAGCTGATCTGAAAAGGTTTTGCTGGATTGATTATCAACTCTTCCATACCAACAGGCATTTCATATGGGGATACAGCATCCATATTCATAGCCACTGCCAATTACTAAAAGTGAAGGACCACAAAGTTCTAGGTTTAGCTCGAATATGGATCCTGGACTACCTCACGAACCGGCCTCAGTTTGTGAGAACCCGGGACTGTGTTTCCGACACGATCATCAGTAGCACGGGGGCCCCCCAGGGAACGGTGCTGGCTCCCTTCCTGTTCACTCTTTATACTGCGGACTTCTCACACAACACAACACATTGCCATCTACAGAAGTTCTCTGATGACTCTGCGATCGTTGGTCTCATCTCCAGCGGAGATGAAGCTGAGTACAGAGGGCTTATCCAGGACTTTGTGGACTGGTGCCATCGGAACTGCCTCCAGATCAACGCGAGGAAAACTAAGGAGCTGGTGGTGGACTGCCGCAGGCATGGGCAGCCCCTCACAGCACCAGTAAATATACAGGGAACAGACATCGAGATGGTGACATCCTACAAGTACCTGGGTATTCATCTGAACAATAAACTAGACTGGTCACACAATACTGACGCACTCTACAAGAAGGGACAGCGCAGGCTGTTCCTGCTGAGGAGACTCAGGTCTTTTGGTGTACAAGGGGCGCTGCTGAAGTCATTCTATGACACGGTGGTGGCATCAGCCATCACTTTTGGAGTGGTCTGCTGGGGCAGTGGCATTACTGCAGCCGATAGGAAGAGACTGAACAAACTGATTAAGAAAGCTAGCTCTGTCCTGGGGCAACGCCTTGATCCGATGGAGGAGATAGGAGAGAGAAGGACGGTGGCTAAACTGTCATCTCTGCTGGAGTCCGAGTTCCACCCTATGCAGGACATACTGGATGCACTGAGGAGCTCATTTAGCAGCAGACTACATCATCCCAGGTGCACAACCGAGAGGTTTCGTAGGTCCTTCCTACCAACGGCTGTCAGACTGTACAACCTAAGCAGGGCTGCTCGCAGAGATAGCAAAAAGACGTAACAAACTAATAGTTTTTTTGAATGCAAAAGATGCAATAGACTTACACAATGGTCCTCTCCGGCATACAACTAGGAACATACCGGTCGCTATGGAGGGTGAGAATATGTATGGGCACATAATCATACCATGTAGGATAACTAAATAGACGGTTATGCTGTTTCATCCCACCTAGCAACAATGCTCTGCACTGTGTGTGTTTATATATTTACATATTTATTCCATCTAGCTACAATGCTCTGCACTGGGTGTGTTTATATTTATATATCTATATATTTATTCCATCTAGCTACAATGCTCAGCACTGGGTGTGTTTATATTTATATATCTATATATTTATTCCATCTAGCTACAATGCTCCGCACTGTGTTTTTATATATCTACATATTATTCCATCTAGCTACATTGCTCCGCACTGTGTGTGTTTATATACTTGCATATTTATTCCACCTAGCTGCAATGCTCCGTACTGTGGGTGTTTATATATTTACATATTTATTCCATCTAGCTACAATGCTCTGCACTGTGTGTTCATATATTCATATATTTATTCCATCCAGCTACAATGCTCTGCACTGTGTGTCTGTGTGTGTGTGTGTATATATATATATTTTATAGTAATATGTACATATGTATATTAGCTGCTCTTGCTTGCTTGTTTTTTTTCTTGCCTTCTGATTGTTGCTCTGAGTGTTGCTATCCCTGTGCTGTTGCAATCCTGGAATTTCCCCGTTGTGGGACTAATAAAGGCTTATCTTATCTTATCTTAATAGCAGAAAAATATAGTGCCATTAGGACTAACAACTCACAAATATCTTGTATCAACCCACAACTTTAATTATGACAATGAAAAAACACACTCAGCTGGTGTTTTCTGTTCAAGAGTTAAATATTAACTATTTGAAGCCAGAACTGGGTTTTTCACTACACAGAAGAAACAATGCCATACTGGGAAAACAGTTGCTCTTCTCCATGACCCAGGAGAAGGGCAGGTTGTGTGCGCACAAACCCGATATTCATTTTCTAATGACAATTTTTACAATTTTAACTTCATTCACCATCATTCTTTTAACAGAAGGGATATTTTCATTTTGAACCAAACAGTTGTTTTGAATTAAATCTACAATTTTGCGTTCACCAGAGCACATTAATACAACTCTGGCTGAGATGTATGATAACATAACTGCAACCACTGTGCATGTGTCGTCGTCTGTCGTCTGTTTAAAACCTCCGTCAGTCTTACACAGACTGGTTACTTTATCTGTTTTTATTTATTTTACCTACTCCGTTTTAAATGTTTTATCTTTTTTATTGACGTTAACTTTCTATCTAGTGATATTAACTTTTTAAACTGGAGCTAGAACCTTATTGATAGGCTATATTGATCATACAGCTCCCAAACGGCTGGACCGTTTATGTTTTTAGTCAAAAATGGACATGACCGTGCCTGGGGATAATAAAATTCTCCTACAGAAAGCACAAAAGAAAATTGCTGACCTAGAGGAAGATATCCAACGACTCTCTGAGGAACTGCAGCAGAAAAACGCGCTCCTCTCCATCTTCAGTTTACATCATCCTCTGCTGTCACAGAAGATGAGTCTTTTAGCGGCCCAGGAGTAACAAAAAAAAAAAAAAAAAAAAAATGGCCTTGAGTGACTCAGCCCTCTGAGACATAGTCGCCTGGGACCCCTCCGCCTGTCCACGGCCCTCGTCCTGCTCAACGCCGAATTAGATGGCCTGGTCTGAGGTGATGGTCTGAGGCAGGAAAAGGGCCTCAGACGCGTCAGCCACCAGCCCTCCTCTGCCCGTCTCCAAGCGCTATGAGGCTGTGGCAACGGCTGATAATCCACCTTCCACAGTTCTCCTGGGCTCTGCTCGACACGCAGCCCCCGCTGACGTTGCACCCGTCCCTTTGCTGGAAGACCTGGCGGCCTTTCCTCCGCTGAGGACTGACAGCAGTGGGCCGGCTGGCGTGGCCCCAGCCGAGCCACGGCGGCTCTGGCCCCGTTCTGGAGAGTCCTGTGCCCGACGTATGATCCTGAGGGAGGCTGTTTGCTGGCACTCTGGGAGGCCACACAGCACGGAGCAGTCGGGGAATCCCTCCTCCGGTTCTTCGCTGCCCTGCTCGTCGGCTGGTGAGGTAAGGGGCACCACTTGCCCCAACGACGGGACCCCCACTCTGCCGCCACCTCACTGCACTGACTCTCGCCGAGGGACCCTGCAACCACCAACATCCCGTCCAGTTTTTCCTCCAACCGTGATGATCGTCGGTGACTCCATCATGCACGTCATTTTAACTCTATCACTCACCGTTTCCCAGGACCTACTGTCCCCAACCTGTTAGAAAAGCTCCTGGTTCTGCTGCAGTCACAACCTCCTTCCATCACATGGATTATTCTTCATGTAGGGACTAACGACACCACCCGCAGACGGTCTGAAATCACTAAAAATGACTTCTGCAAACTTTTTAATATTTTATCAAACAGCAGAAAGTCTGTTTTTATTTCTGGCCCCATTCCCACACTGCGCCGTGGATCATACCGTTTTAGCCCTGTTCTTGCCCTCTCAACTTAGCTCAGTCCTGCAGCAGCAACATTAACTTTATTGACAATTTTAACTTGTTTTGGGGCCGCCACAATCTCTATAAATCTGACGGCATACATTTAAATGCATCAGGTAGCCGGTTTTTAGCAGCAATCCTGATGCATATCATTCAAACCACAACACGCAACTGACCGTTTACATCCCACGACCCCTCCCCTCCAGATCCAATCACATCTCTGACCCCCAGTAAAGACTATCCAGTTCCAGTCCCATTTTTGTCAGCCTCCACCATCTGGTCTGGAAATTAATTCACTACCCACCTTCCCCATTAGGACATTGATCACAAACAGACCTCCATCCATAAAACATATAGTACTCAAGAACTCACGCCCACACTGCCTACGTTCTGTGGATCAGTCGCCAAACAACAATCCACAGAAAACAAATTACCCATCCATAAATAACTCACCACCTACCCTAAATATGGCTCTTTTAAATATATGGTCACTCGCTAACAAGACTTCTCATCAATGACCTGATTTTAGATAATAAGATTGACTGTCTATTTTTATTTAACAGAGACGTGGCTTGGCATGGATGCACCAGCGGTTCTCAGTGAGGCCTCCCCACCAAATTTTAGTACAGTTCCCCCCCCCCCCCATAAGAAAGGGCAGGAAGGGTGGGGGTACTGCATCAACTTTTTCTTCCTCACTTGCAGTAAAGCAAATCTTACCGGATCAATATACTGCATTTGAGCACCACGCTTTTGTCTTTAGAAGCCCCACAATTTTATGCGTCACAGTTTACAGACCATCCAAATACTGCCCTGTTTTTATTAATGAGTTCTGAGTTTTTATCAATAATCCATTCCTCATATAATTTTATTCACATTTCTAGTGATTTTAATCTACACACTGATAAGCAGGGCGACCATATGTCAGAAGATTTTAAAGGGGACCTGTGGTGGTCGTCTAAACGCATTCAACTTGAAAACATTAGGCAAAGTATTCGTTATTGGGTTAAATAATTATTGCCAGCCATATACCACCAGAGAAATATGCAAATACGACCGCAGGCATGGCCAGCCAATGAAAACTATGCGCGCAGCCATGACACATGTGGATGTGACATCACCACGTTGCTACTGAAAAGTCAATACTCCGCCTGTATGAGCGACTAGGGTGCTTTTGTGAGTGTTTTTATTCTATTATGGCTGAATTGTCGGATTTTGAGGAAGAATTCGTCCAACATGGCTACAGGTTTGAGCCAGAAAGGTCTTCTGAGGGTGAAAGTGACAAAGTGGTCCTCACACACAACGCAATTTCGTCTGAAAGGAAACGTCTGTGCCCTGTTCCGAGATTGCGCAACCACTTTTCAGCTACGATCTTCCGACAAGGTGAGCTGGGTTTGGGTACACAAAAGAAGTGTTTATCTTTGTTTTTTCGCTTATTATGGAGACATCCAAAGGCTTTACATTCCGCCATGTTGCGATATCCATATCGCATTGTATGTTTTTGTTGTTACAAGAGCGCCGAGTATCTGCTGATCTGTATATACTTTTAGCGGCGAGGGAAGAGCCCAGCACCGAATCATTGGCCGTTACGACCTCAGATCAGACGAGACGACCCGCTGAATTTAAGCATTTATTTATTTTCTACTCGTTTTAGTTCTGCATTTAATATGAACCCTGAGTTTGAAATAAACGTTTGAATTTGAATATCCCGAAAGCCACTGCTCATCCGGGCACTCCAGGCTCAGCCAATATTGATCCAGATCGCGGTATCCACGACACTACGTCACAGGAAGCGTCCTGGCAGGCCATGTAGCCGCTAGTATGGCTGCGCCCATGTTTTGCTGACATAGCTGAACCAGCACATCAGCAATGGATTTATATCGTATTGCTTTGAACTTGAACTTAAACTTGAACTAGAACGTGAGACAGGGGCTCAATATAATATCTTTTTTTTCACGACCACCACAGGTCCCCTTTAATGACCTGCTCACGTCCATGAATTTTACTCACGTCATGCAGCCGACTCACAACAGGGGACGCACTCTGGATCTTGTCATTAGCCATGGCCTGCCCACGAGTGTGTCATCTGTTGTTGACTTGGCTGTATCTGACCATTACTGTGTGTTTAACATCACTGGTTTTATGCAACAGGAGACCTCGGTGCGAACTGTGAGGAAGCGCCATCTGACACCTGAAGTGGCTGCTGATTTTATCAAATTCTTACGCAACACTCCCCCAGTTATTTCTTCTGCATCATGTGATTTTATTGTTGATAATTTTAACAGTAAATTAAGATCAACTTAACTCAACAGAGTTGCCCCAATAATCACAAGGACAGTTAGGAATAAACCAAAACCTCCATGGAGGAAAAAAAAACAAATCCAAAAACTGAAAAGAGTGCAGGATGGCGGAGAAGAAATGGAGGAAAAACAAATTAATCGAGAACTGAGTATTTTTTCCAATATAATCTCAACCCATAACAATAACCCTAAAGTCCTTTTTGCAACCATTGATCAGTTAATCAACCCAGATTTTAATAAAAACACAAACCTGCCGTCAGATTCTCTCTGTGAGAGTTTTGCAGAACATTTCAGGTGCAAGGTTGATTCTATTAGATCCAAGATTTTATCTGACCAGAAGACTGATTTTCATGGAATCTTGGATTCACCTTTAGCTGAGGAAACGCTGGACTGTTTTGCCCTGGTTGATGCCAAGATGCTTGGTAGTTTTCTCCCAGGTAAACTTGACCTCCTGCCTTTTAGATCCGATTCCCACAACACTTTTTAAAAACATTTTATGGATTCTTCGAACAGGAGATTTTAAACATTGTAAATTGCTCTCTTCAGACTGGTGTTTTCCCCGCTGCCTTTAAAACGGCTGTGGTGAAGCCCCTTTTGAAGAAGAGCAATTTAGATCCCGATATCCTCAGTAACAATTGACCTGTGTCCAACTTACCATTTTTAAGTTTTAGAAAAAATTGTTTTTATCCAGTTACAATTTTCTTATGGACCACAACATTCTTGAGAAATTTCAGTCTGGTTTTAGGACAAACCACAGTACCGAGACAGCCCTTTTAAAAATCGTTAATGATATCAAGTGTAACATGGACTCCCACAAACTGTCAGTCCTGGTGCTGCTGGATCTCAGCGCTGCCTTTGATACAGTAGATCACCACATTTTATTACGCAGACAAACACCTGGTGGGCCTCTCAGGTACTACTCTCGAATGGTTTCATTCTTATCTCACAGATCGCCGCCATTTTGTAATTATGGATACTGTACATGTTCTTCGGCAATCCATGAAATCAAGTGTGGGGTACCCCAAGGTTCATTTTTAGGGCCAATACTTTTTAATCTTTATATGTTACCACTTGGGGATGTTATCAGGAGACATGGCATCAATTTTCATAGCTATGCTGATGACACTCAACTGTACATTGCCACATCTCCTGATGACAAAACCAATTAATGCTCTTTTGAACTGTATTTTAGATATAAAGTCATGGATGGCAGAGAACTTCCTACAGCTCAACCAGGGCAAAACAGAGGTTTTAATCATTGGTCCTGAAGACAAGAGAGAGAAACTTCTACCAAAATTACTAGGTCTAAAACCTACACATTGTGTCAAGAACCTGGGCGTTCTTTTAGACTCTGACTTTAATTTTATTTCACACATTAAAAATGTAACAAAAATCGGATTTTACCATCTTAGGAATATAGCCAGAGTCCACCCTTTTCTCTCTCTTGCCAGCACGGAGGTCTTGATGCATGCTTTTATTACTAGTCATATAGACTATTGTAATGCCATGCTCTCTGGTCTTCCTCAAAAAAGAATATCACATCTCCAACTGCTCCAAAATTCAGCAGCATGAGTGTTAATGAGGACCAAGGGGCGAGTGCATAATACACCAGTTTCAGAAGTGCTGCATTGGCTCCCCGTGCGTTTTAGGATTAATTTTAAGGTTCTCTTAGTAGTTTTTAAATGCCTCAGTGGTCTCGGGCCTTCTTATCTATCTGAGCTGCTCTTATTTTATGAGCCCTCGCAAACCCTGAGGTCCTCTGGCACTGGCCTTTTAATGGTTCCCAAAGTCAAGACCAAGACCTTTGGTGAAGCTTCCCTTCACTATTTTGGTCCTCATCTGTGGAACAGCCTGCCAGAGAGCCTCAGGGCCGCAGAGTATATAGATGTTTTTAAGAACAGGCTCAAGACCCACCTTTTTAATTTGGCTTTTAATAAACCTGTTTAACTGTTACTGAAGTAGTCATTTATGTCCCATTGCTTAATGTTCTTTTTGGTACCATTTGTTCTTAGATTTTCTCATCTTCTTATTGATGTGTTTAGTTCAGGGTTTTGTTTTTTTTTTTTGTTTTTTTTTAAGTAAGGGTTTTTTAGTTCTTGTTTTTATGTTTTTCTAGTTCTTTTTGTACCTTTTTAAATTATGGCTTTAACAAACCGTTTAACTGTTTATTGAAGTAGTCATTTATGTTCCATTGTTTTTTTTACATTCTTCTTAGCTCCATTTGCTTTTAGATTTTCTTTTTTTTATGTGTTCTTAGCTCAGTTTCTAAGTATGGGTCTTTAGTTCCCTTTGCTCGTTGTGTTCTTAGTTTTATTTTGTATTTATGTGTTTTAGCTCCAGTGTTTCCTCAGGATGGTTGCTCCTTCACGTGGTGCCTTTGTGCCGAGCAATGTCTCCTTTATTTTATGTGTGTGTAAGAGAAGTAGGAGGGGGATGTATGTGCCTGTGTGTGTTGTGTTTGTGGGTATGTCTATGAGAGGGGTGGAAGGGGTGGGGCTGTATCACGTAAAATATGTAATTAAATGTGTATTGTTTTTATCTATGTAAAGCACTTTGCGCAGCATCTAATGTTTTAAAAGTGCTATACAAATAAAGTTTGAGTAATTGAAGGAAATTTTACAACTCCTAGACAAAGCGAAAGACTGGCATCATCTCTGAATTGTAGTGGACAGCTCTCATCCACGGCCAAGCAAGGCTGTGGCGTTAAAAAGCTCCTTTAAAGTTCGTAAAAGTTGGTGTGTGTTGGATTAAATAAAATCTGCTCACGGACGTAATTTCACGACATTTGGACTAATGTCTCTGATTTTTCAAAATGTCTGTAAAAGTCAGTTCAAATGCTATAGTGTGAACCCAGCTTAGTTTGGGGGGGATGGGATCGCTGTACAGTGGATATAAAAAGTCTACACACCCCTGTTCAAAGGCCAGGTTTTTGTCCATCCATCTTTTACCACTTATCTGGAGGTCCGGGTCGTGGAGGCAGCAGTTCAAGCAGAAAAGCCCAGACTTCCTTCTCCCCAGCCAACTGCTCCAGCTCTTCAGAGAGGATACCAAGGTGTTCCCAGACCAGCTGGGACACATAAGGCACTTTTCCACTTGGAACCCAAAGGCCCCGTTTGGCCCCGATCGGCCTCCATTGTCCGGTTTCCCACTCGGAACCCAAAGGCCTCACAGTTCCCTTTTTCAGAACAGTTCCAGTTTAACTGACACTTTTTTCGGCACCGTAAAAAGCAGGTCCGAAGGCTCCCGGCCCCGTTTCGTCACGCCACTGCTGGCCATTCATTGGTCTGTGCGTAGCGTCATGAGAGTGGGCGTTACGTGGGCGTTACACTGACTTTCCAGAATCGCTTGCTGGTCGCCATTTGCAATTTTTCGTCAGTGAGCCCGCGAACAAGTGATATTATAAACCACAACGAGAGAATGGCTCAACAGAAATCAGCAGAAATCAAACACTGCAGTCCAGCAGAGTTTCCTGTGCGTTTCGGCTGATGAGAGAATGCAGAGGGAAGCAGACTGAGCCTGCAGTGGGGCGCACAAACAGACGCACCAGAAATTAATTGAATGTGCAGCCGCAACGCACCCAACTTCAGCAGTTGAAGCCGTGATATTGTGATAGAATGGCTTAACAGAAATCAGCAGAAATCTAACACCGCAGTCCAGTAGAGTTTCCTGTGCGTTTCAGCTGATGAGAGACTGCAGAGGGAAGCAGACTGAGCCTGCAGTGGTGCGCACAAACAGACGCACCAGAAATTACACAGAGACGCACCGGGAATTAGACCCAGCCACCCGAATTGAATTGAATGTGCAGCCGCAACGCACCCAACTTCAGCAGTTGAAGCCGTGATATTGTGATATACAGGACGGTAAGTGATCTGATATTCATGCTTTATGTTATTTTTTCCAACAGTGGAAAGTTCACTTAGGACAGACGAAAACTTAATCGTGTTTAAACGATGACCTAGCTTAGTGCCATGTCCGTCCTTGTATGTTGTTTTTTGTGTTGACAATATCTGATGAAATAGTTAGTTGTAATCCTGGTTAAAATTTATTTATTTATTTTTTTTTACATGTTGCACTTTCGTACCGATCCATAAAGGATCATAACAGTAGAAGCGGGGCGAACTGCAGCGTTGGAAGTTAACCACAGACGGTGAGTGTTTTTTTTCTTGACATTAATGTTTTTACCTTATCCAGCCCGTTTCATGCTAACTATAATTATGTATAACAATAAATAAATAAGTCCCACACCGTTATCGTGGCTCACGAGTGGATCGTAGCTGTCGCCGCCCTAGATAGCTCGCCATCACGTTTTAAAAAAAAAAAAAAAAAAAAAATGCAATTGCATATTTAATCACAGGCATGGAAAAGCTAATGAGCTGTTGTAGCACAAAACTCATTATTTGAAAGTCAGCGTGCTTCATTTTCATGATTCAGTTGAGCCTACTGTATAAATGCATTCAGAATTTTTTCCATCCATCCATCTTCTACCGCTACTCCGCGTCACGGAGGCAGCAGTTCAAGCAGAGAAGCCCAGACTTCCCTCTCCCCAGCCACCTGCTCCAGCTCTTCAGAGATGATAGACCAGCTGGGTCTCTCCACCATAGAATTTGGGTCACCTCTAGAATTTTTTGACCACCATAAAAAGCTAGGCATTTGAAACATAAACCCAGCTTTTACTAAATGTATTGTACAAATACACAGTTGTGATACTCATAAAAAAAGTAATTTTTTCAAACCCAGCACTTGACTTTCACCAGTGTGCGTCCCTTGTACAGGTACATCTCAAAATAACTGCAATGTCATGGTACAGTGTGTTTTTTGTGACTCACAAAAGACAGTGAAAGTCATATAAGAGGGTATCTGTCATAATCTTGACAATCCATATGGGTTTTATGTCAGGAGAGTTTCCTGGCCAAATCAACACAGTGATGCCTTGTCCATTACACCAGGTTTTGATTGTTTAGGCACTGTGGGGCGATGGTCACTCCAGCTGGAAAATGAAATCCGTTTCTCCATAAATCCTCATACTTTTGAGAACACTCCTCTTTTTTTAATATCTATTTTTAACATAACCATCGATTTTTCGAGAAAAGTAATTTAGGATATTCATGCGCTGTGAGCCAATAAATGATTAAAATGTAACAATACTTCACTGTCTGATTAATGATTCTGTATAATATATGGGTCTCACTTTCTGACATGTGCCCAAAAATATTTAACTTTTGTATTAATTTTTGGGGATGTACTGCTACATGTTTTGAGGTTGATTTTACTGACACCAGCTCACATTTCTGTCTTGTAGGTAAGAGGAAGCGGAGCAACACAAAACAAGACCTTTCAACTATTTTTGCATCGATGCAAGAAGCAGAAAAGGAACATCAACGTGAGCAGAGGGAGCTCCAGCGGCAACAGTTGGAACTCAATTCACTGCTTGTGGATGAGGTCCGTCAGTCCAGGGAAGCCGAAGTTGCTGTACGAAGGGAGGAAATTGCGCAGAATGCTGCCCTCAATAACACTTTCATGGCAGTCTTTGAAACCCTCGCACGGCGTGTGTGACCCGTTTTCCCAACCATTATTATGTATATACTGTACATTAATCAATGACCAGTGTTAGTAACGTTGAATAAACCCGTGACTGTTGACATCATGTGTTGTCTGTTACTACTAAGTTTTACACTGTCTTAAAATCCTTAAAAAGGTTGGGAAAAATTTGTCATTGCAGTGTGTTATGGAGTCCAATAACTGCCGACACATACATTAAACGCCAGCCACTACTGACCAAGCTTTATATCCATGTGCAACAACAGGGACACCTAATATTTTAAGTTCTGTATTTGGAAATGTTCATATTGCCAACCCAGGTAAATGGTTTTATCTGCACAAAATATTCAACTTAGCCATTGTAAGGACGGGTGAGTGTGGGGTGTACAGCAACAACTGTTTTGGTGCGCCTCACCCAATTCTGTAATCAGCATTAACAAGTACACTTTAAAGAAAATGTGGACTTGTAATTTTGTAAGATATTTTTTATTAGATGGCTGTCCCAGTACTTGTAACTGTGATATTAAAGATCCACACGTCCACATTAAATATACGAAAAAAATTGCATCATTGCAATGGCACAAGGTTACATGAGATGAGTAATGCATAATAATACACAGCAGCCTCACCACCAAAGTATTAAATAGCTCTTGGACTACTAATTGGTCCAGGGAAAATGGCGCAGCCTCAAGGGGAGTGTAGCACCGCCTCCAACTCCCTCAAAACCCCGCCTCCAACTCCCTCCTTCTCCCACCCATACTACAGTGAGCCTTGTGCTGTGGAAAACCATCAGTGCCGGAACAGGACTGTTCGGTCCAAGGCCAAACGAGGCCTTTGGGTTCCAAGTGGAAAAGTGCCTATAGTCTCTCCAGTGAGTCCTGGGTCTGCCCTGGGGTCTCCTCCCAGTGGCATGTGCCTGAAACACCTCAAGTGGGAGGCGGCCAGGAGGCATCCTGATCAGATGCTCAAACCACCTCAACTGGCTCCTTTTGATGTGGAGGAGCAGCAGTTCTACTCTGAGCCTCTCCCAGATGACTGAGCTCCTCACCCTGTCTCTAAGGGTGAGTCTGAGTAATCCTACGGAGAAAGCTCATTTCAGCCACTTGTATCCCCAATCTCATTCTTTTGGTCATTACCCAAAGTTCGTGACCATAGGTGAGGGTTGGAACGTAGATTGACCGGTAAATCAACAGCTTTGCCTTAGAGCTTAGCTCCCTCTTCGCCACGATGGCTGCATCGCTACAGATCCTGCTCAGATCCGTCTGTCAATCTCTCGCTCTATTCTCCCCTCACTAGTGAATAACTTGGGGAAACGCTTGGGGCAGGAGCTTGTCCCCAACTCGGACAGGACAATCCACCTTTTTCCGGCTGAGGACCATGGACTCCAACTTGGAGGTGCTGATTCTCATCCCAGCCACTTCACACTCAGCACCAGGTTTTTGTGATGTAAAAAAACGAGACCAAGATAAATCATTTCAAAAGTTTTCCCACCATTAATGTGACCTACAACCTGTACAGCCTGACTGAAAAACAAACAAATCTTTTAAGAGGAAAAATAAAAAACTTACAATAACCTGGTTGCATATATATGCACACCCTTAAACTAATACTTTGTTGCAGCACCTTTGGCTTTTATTACAGCACTCAGTCTTTTTGGGTAGGAGTCTGTCAGCATGGCACATCTTGATGTGGCAATATTTTCCCTCTCTTCTTTGCAAAGACGCTCCAAATCTGTCAGATTGTGAGGGCATCTCCTGTGCACAGCCCTCTTCAGATCACCCCACAGATGTTCAATGGGATTCAGGTCTCGACCCTGGCTGGGCCATTCTAAAACCTTAATCTTCTTCTGGTGAAGCCATTCTTTTGCTGATTTGGATGTGTGCTTTGGGTCACTGTCGTGCTGAGAGTTGAAGTTCCTTTTCATCTTGCTAGCTGAAGCCTGAAGGTTTTGTGCCAACACTGAATGGTATTTGGAATTGCTCATAATTCCCTCCACCTTGACTAAGGCCCCAGTTCCAACCGAAGAAAAATGGCCCCAAAGCATGATGCTGCCACCACCATGCTTCACTGTAGGCATGTTGCTCTTTTGGTGATGAGCAGTGTTGTGCTTGCGCTAAATATACCTTTTGGAATTGTGGCCACAAAGTTCAACCTTGGTTTCACTGGACCATAACACAATTTCCCACATGCGTTTGGAAGATTTCCTGTGTGTTTTTTACCTCCGCCAAGGAGGTTATGTTTTCATCGGCGTTGGTTTGTCTGTCTGTCTGTTAGCAAGATAACTCAAGAAGTTATGGACGGATTTTCATGAAATTTTCAGAGATTGTCAGAAATGGGGCATCCTACAGATGATTAGATTTTGGTGGTGATCAGAGTGCATACCTCCTCCAAGGGCTTTGTTTGTATTTGTGCAGCAGGATTACACAAAAACTATTGCATGGATTTGGATGAAATTTTTACCAGAGGTGGTTCTTGGGCTAGAGAGGAGCCCATTATACAGTATTTTGGTGATGATCTGAGAATGCATACCTCAGCCAAGGCTCTTATCTTCTCACAGTGTGTTAGCAACAATACTCCAAAACAGATGGACAGACTTCGATGCAATTTTCACCACAAGTGGCTATAGGCCTACACACAAACCCATTACATTTTGGAGGTGATCCATGAGAAACGGAAGGAGCCTTGGCGGAGGTATGCGCTCTAGGAGTGCTTTTCTAGTTGTAAAATGTAACCGGGCTTAGATGTTTTTCTTCGTTAGATAAGGCTTCCGTCTTGCCACCCTAGACAGGAGATTGTTGTCACATGTATTAAACAGCCAGTACTTGCCAGAATTTCCTGCAGCTCCTTCAGTGTTGCTGTCAGCCTCTTGGCTGCCTCCCTGACCAGTTTTCTTCAAGTCTTTTCAATTTTGGAGGGATGTCCAGTTCTTGGTAATGTCAGTGTTGTGTCATTTTCTCCACTTGATGATCACTGTCTTCACTGTGTTCCATGGTATATTTAATGCCTTGGAAATTCTTTTGTACCCTTCTCCTGACTGATACCTTTGAACAATGAGATCCCTCTGATGCTTTGGAAGCTCTCTGCAGACCATGGCTTGTGCTGTAAGATGTGACTACAAAAATGTGAAAAGCCTACTGAACTCTGAACTTTATTGGGGGTTAATCAGAGGCACTTTAAATGGTGGCAGGTGTGTGCTGACTCTCATTTAACATGAGTTTGAATGTGATTGGTTAATTCTGAACACAGCCACATCCCAGTTATAACAGGGTGTGCATATTTATGCAACCAGGTTATTTTAAGTTTTTTACTTTTTATTTTTCTCCTTAAAAGATTTCAGTTTGTTTTTCAATTGGGTTGTACAGGTTATAGGTCACATTAATGGTGGAAAAAGTTTTGAAATGATTTATCTTGGTCTCAATTTTTTTTTACATGACAAAAACCTGGCATTTGAACAGGGGTGTGTAGACTTTTTATGTCCACTGTATGTGAGTCAGGCAAAACAATACAAACAGCCGTGGAAGGTGAAAATAGAAGACATTGTCTTGAAATGTACTCGCCATGTGGAAGTTTGCGATTGAAATGACAGAAAAAACGTTTTTGCTGTTTGTAGGAACGTTCACATGCTCTGATATCAGCGTCCTTATTCTGGCAGCTCTTTGGTCTTTTTCTGGATCAGCATTTCCAGTGTGTACGACTGACTATCTTCAGACAGTGGCTCCGCTGGTGCATCCCGTGTTAGCATTTGTAATGCTAACAGTTTGACAAACATCTTGTGACTGTAAAGTTGACACTGTATCGCAACTTTAAAAAAAGCCTGTCAATTTAGGAGTCTTTTTTTAAAACCTCACGTTTTTGTTTTTCCTTTCTTCTTTTTTGGATGCTGCTATTGTTCATTCATTCATTCGTCCACGGATTCACAACCAGCCCATGTCCAACCTTAATCAGGTCAAATGCCAACTCAACCAATTAAATTAAGCAGGTGGGACAGACGTACACCTCAGCTCATAAAAGTTGATACGCCAAAACAAACCCTCCAATAAACGTTGGGCATGGCAGAATTATCCAAAAAAACAACTAAATTTTTTGGGTAATTACGTGATCAGTTAACACATTTGAGACTGTTAAAACCTACAAACAGCATTTTTCAGTCAATGACCCCTTTAACATGTTAAATTGCCTTCTCAAAAGTTCAGCTGATTTTTTTTTTTTTTAAACAAAGATTCTTAATACAAATGTCACAAATATAAAAAAGCACGGTGTGACATGCTTCATTCACTCACTAAAAAAAAAAACGACTTCCGGTTATGGCTGCCACGTAAGACGGACGTGTCTCACTCTGCTCTGCTCCTGGAGAAAAAAATCAGCAAATAACTCTCTCATTTGGGACAGAACGTATCCCAGCGTTTGGGCGAGGATATGTCGGCGAAGCCTAAGGCTGGAAAACCAGGTAAAGGAAAAAGCGAGCCGCCGAAACAGTCCAAATTAACGGACTTTCAGGTCTGTGACGCAGCAAATAAAACTCCATATATGGCGGAGGAGGCTGGCAACGGTGCGATGTCTGCGGGGGGAGGCGCAGATGCGCTGATGGCTGCCATGAGTTCAATGAGAGCGGACTTTTCCTCTAGATTTGATGGGATTATGACAGCGTTGGAAGGAATAAGAAAGGAATTGGGTGACTGTGTAGAACGAACGGCGCAGATGGAGCTCCGTCTCGCTAGTGCTGAAGATGACGTCACCCGTCTTCAATTAAAGGTGCGCACTTCGGAAAAAAAAAAAAAAATCTCTGGAAAATAATATTTTGGATTTGGAATCTCGGTCGAGACAGAATAACTTGAGGCTGGTGGGTCTTCCAGAGGAATCAGAAGGTCGGGACGTATGTTCCTTTCTGGAAAAGTGGATTCCGGAGGTGCTGGGCAGCGAGGAGTTGCAATCAGCAGTGGTTCTGGAAAATGCACATCGTATTGGCCCACAGAGAGATAAGGGACCGCCGAGGACCTTAATTATGAAGTTTCTTAGCAACAGAGACAGGATGAAGATCTTCAACGCTGCACGTGCTAAAGGAGAGATTAAACACCAGGACCAGCAGGTGCGGTTCTACCCAGATTTGGCCACAGGAATCCAGCAGTTGAGGAAGCAGTTTGATCCCATACGTAAGGAGCTGCGCAACCTTGGGATTCGTCATGGTGTAATCTATCCTGCGAGACTGCTGACCACGTATGAGGGCAGAACCCACATCTTCAAGACCCCAGAGGAGGCGCAGGAGTTCATCAAGAAGATCAAAGAAGAAGAAGAGACTGGTGGGAGCTAAGCATGAACAAAATATAAGGTAGAATAATTAAGCATTTGCACAGGCATCTGACTGACTTGAAGTAAATAGTAAGTTTACAAAATATAGATTGTATTATATATTAAAAAAACAAAACAAAAACAAAAAAACTATGATGTACAAAGTTGTTAAAAATTTTGGAGTTAAGTTGGAAAACTACAGAGGAGAGTTAATGTTACGTCATTAAAAGCAGTAGAGTTAGGGTGATTGGGAGGATGAAGAAGGAGTGGCTTAGGCTGTTCCCCGTGGGTGTGGAACGGTCGATGGCTATATCGGGAGACAGAATTTTTCTTTTGATTTTGGGGGGTTTGCCACAAGTGTGGGAAGGGGAAATTTGTTTGTGTGTAGTTTGTAGGATGAATGTTCAACCACTCATGTTTTTGCTTCTCTGTATGAGCATGTTTACACTGCAAGGTAATCCCAAACTCTCTATTGATCATAAACCAAAGCGTTAATCTTAATTTAACTTCATGGAATTGCAGAGGTCTACAAAATTTAAAAAAACTTAAAGTTATGAATAAAATAAAAGACATGGGTTCAAAAATTGTGTTTTTACAAGAAACTCATCTAATAGAGGAGGATGTTAAAAGAATTAGGAGTAGATGGCAAGGAAGTGTATTCACCTCTTCATTTTCATCCCGAGCCAGGGGAGTTATGACTCTCATACATAAATCAGTTCCTTTTCAAGTGAAAAATGTAATTGGAGACAAATTTGGAAGATATGTAATCATTCAAGGTTCTTTGCTATTAGAAAATATAAATCTTGTGAACTTATATGGTCCCAATATAGATGATCAGAAGTTCTTTGCTAATTTATTTCTTATCTTATCATCACTTACAGGGCAACATATAATAGCAGGGGATTTTAATTGTACATTGAATCCAGGTATAGATAGATCAACAGGACTGGATTGTACGCACATTGGATGTAGGATGACTATTAATCATTTTATGAAAGAATTGAGATTGTTAGATATATGGAGAGAAATGAAACCACAAGTTAAAGCCTATTCTTGTTATTCCAGTACCTACAAGACATTCTCACGTATTGATTATTTTTTGATTTCCACAGAATTAAGGTCCAAGATTCAAAACTGCTTTTATGATAACATCGTGATCTCTGATCATGCACCCTGTTGTCTAATATATGTAGATAAAAAATTGACAAAGGAATCAGGTAGATGGCAATTTCAGCATAAATGGCTTCAGGATGAGGAATTTGTCAAGTATATAGAAAAACAGATAGACGAGTTCTTTGACATCAATACTACACAAACATCAGCATGTGTAAAGTGGGAGGCTTTCAAAGCTTTTATTAGGGGACATATTATTAGTTATACAGGATCAAAATCTAAGAAGACTCGAGAGGAGAGAGCTAAATTGGAACATAAAATAAAAAGTCTTCAGGAAAAAGTGTATGCAGGAAGTGACCCAAGGTTGGAGAATGAATTACTGATTTTGAGAGCTGAATACGACAAAAAATCAGCGAATAGAGCTGCCTCGAGTCTTCTAAGATTGAAACAATCTTTTTATGAACAAGGTGAAAAATCAGGAAAATTATTAGCATGGCAGATTAAACAATTAGAAATTAAAACACCAATTACCAGTATTATAAGTAACAGACAGGTAGTTATAGATCCTTTAGAAATTAATAGAGCCTTTAGAGATTACTATGAAAAATTATATGATACCAAAAATGAACCTGATTTAACAAAACTAAATGGGTTTTTGAACGAACTATCTATACCGTGTATTCCAAATGAAAACAGGGAGATATTGGAGTCTAAAATTAGTCAAGAAGAAGTTGGGCTAGCCATTGATAATATGAAATCAGGAAAAAGTGCAGGACCAGATGGTCTTCCAGTTGACCTTTATAAAAAATTTAAGAATAAATTAATAAAACCTTTTTTGGAAATGGTTTTAGAAGCATTTCAAAATAATAATTTACCATCATACATAAATAATGCCTTAATTATACTGCTGCCAAAACCAGGTAAGCCCTCTAATAAATGTGAAAATATGAGACCAATAAGCCTATTAAACGCCGACCTTAAGATAATCTGTAAAATTTTAGCAAGACGAATACAAGAAATTTTACCAAATATTATTAATCGAGATCAGAATGGCTTTATAAAGGGTAGACAAGGCTTCCATAATGTAAGAAGACTATTTAATATTATTTATTTTAATAAAGAAGCACCGGATACAGCTCTCCTATCACTGGACGCCGAAAAGGCCTTTGATAGAGTTGAATGGCCCTTTCTTTTTGAAGTCCTACAAAGGTTTGGACTTGGAAATAATTTCATAAAATGGGTTCAAATAATATACAATAATGCTACAGCAGAAATCCTAACAAATAACAATATTTCAAAACCAATAAAAATCAATAGAGGATGTCGACAAGGCTGTCCACTTTCACCTTTACTGTTTACTATGGCAATTGAACCTTTAGCGATAGCGATACGTTTACATTCACAAATATATGGAATTAAAGTTGGACCAACAGAACATAAAATCTCCCTGTACGCCGATGACATAATTTTGTTTATGCCGAATCTAAAAAAATCAATTCCAACCTTGTTGAATTTAATAAAGAATTTTGGGGAAATATCAGGATATAAAATAAATAAAACTAAATCTTCAATATTAATGCTAAATGAGACCCAGAGAAATTACCCAGCCCCTGAGGTAAATCAATTCAATGTTGTAAATCAGTTTAAATATTTAGGAATCCAAATTGTGCCTAAGCTAGAATCAGTCGCCAGTGTCAACTATGAAGCCTTAATGTCAGATATCAATGAGTTAACTCAGAGATGGATGTCACTACCAATGTCGATGATCGGGAGAATCAATATACTTAAAAGTAATATTTTACCTAAAATACTTTATTTATTTCAATACATTCCCTTATCACCACCTTTAGATCTATTCTCAAGAATAAAAAAAAAGTTAGTGGAATTTATATGGAACAACAGGAGGGCTAGATTACGTTTGTCTTTATTATATTTACCATTTGATCGTGGAGGTCTGAAATGTCCAAATTTTATGTTGTATTATTGGTCGGCACAACTGAGGTCTATGACATATTATTTTTCATCAAATGCTCTCCCTCACTGGACTGAAATGGAATCATACAATTTACCTTTACCTCTTCCCATATTCATATACTCAGATTCGGCAAAAAAATTACAAAAACAAGTTAAAAATCCATTTGTAAAGCATATGATCAAAATATGGTGTGAAGCTAAAAACTATTTAAAAGAACCACAGTTATTGTCACAATTTAGTCCAATATGGGGTAATCAATATTTTAAACCAGGGAGAGTGGACGCTGTATTTAAAGTATGGAATTTAAAAGGGATACAAAAGATTCAGGATTTATATTTGCCATGTGCAGATAACAATGTCTTTTGAAGAGCTGAGGATCAAATTTAATCTCAATAGAACACATTTTTTTAAATATCTTCAACTTAGAAACTTTATTCGATCAAATCAAAATAAAGCTCTCACTCGACCTATTTATTCATCCTTGGAAAAAATGATGATGAAAGATAGTAAAAGAAAGGGTATTATTTCAGAGTTTTATAACTCACTGACACTATCTTCAAGTGAAAATTCACTGAAAAGATTAAACTACTGGAAAGAAGATCTGCAAACTGAAATTTCAGAGGAACAATGGGAATTGGCTTGTACAGAAGCTCAAACCAAATCAATAAATGCACGCCTTAAATTGATACATTTCAAATGGTTAATGCGGATGTATGTTACACCGGAGGAGTTAAATAGATATAACAAAAATATACCAGATACATGCACAAAATGCATGGAAAGTAAAGGAACCCTATTTCATTGTTTATGGGAATGTAGATTAATAAGAATGTTTTGGGAAGAGGTGAGGGTAACAATTGAAAAAATAATCTCAAAACAAATCATATTGAATCCTAAACTGTTTTTGTTGGGTCTGTACCCAGAAAAGCATAATTTTAATAAAAGTGAAAGAACATTCATAGACCTCAGTTTGCTTAATGCCAAAAAATGTATTGCACTATTATGGAAAAAGACTCATAGACCAGATGTGACTCAGTGGTTAAGACAGATGTTAACAAACCTTCCATTAGAAAGAATAACATATATACTGAAATCAAAGGAAATTGTGTTTGAGAATATATGGAGACCTTTTGATTATGTAAAAAATTTAAACATAACTCTTGAAGAAGAAGGTGAATGATGTGTGTGGACCTTGTAAATTCCAAACTGGTGAACATAATATGTATACTTATGTATTGGATTGTCTAGACTAAACAGAGGAGCATTGTTGAAGACTTGATTTTGTTGGTGGTTGTTGGTGTTTTTAGGGCATTTTTTTTTTTTTGTAGTACTTTAGTGTTAGTGTTTGATTGTTTGTATCATGTTTGTTAAAAAAAAAAAAAAGGTTCAATAAAGATATTGTGGAAAAAAAACAAAACAACAGTCCTGTAGAGAGCTCAGTTACAATATTACTACAGTCACTCCTGATGTAATAAACCCCTTGACTTTTTTAAAGAAAACCAAGCAATTTATTAAGCCGAGGATGAACATGACATCTGCAATATTGTTTTTATTATGCTGACTTTGAAATAGTTAATAATCAGATGTTTATGGTATTTTTCTTTCCTGTTTGTCTCTCTGAGGTCCACGGTGGTGAACCTGAAGGTCAGCAGTCACGGCAGCTGTGAAGATACCGGGGCTGGAAGCTAAATAAGAATAATACATGTTTACTGTTTATAGACGAAATTGCTACTGTAAGTTTTTTGCAAGATAATTTAAGAAACCCTCAATATTCATTAAACATAAGTATGAAACATTCCAAACCATTCTGATTTAATATTGATAACTATGGTTTTAGTTTTGGATACCAGCTATTGCACGCTGTAGTGTAAATATAAAATCTGTTACTCCCAACATTTTTGGTGTGCTCCTAATTTTGTTCTTGTGCTTCTCTATTTTTTCTTTTATGAGCTCCTTGCCAAAAATACCAGTGTACAGCCCTGAGATGAGGCACACCTTGTGTGTGTTGTAACGGCAACATCTGCATCATACCTGTGTAAACAGATACTAAGCATTTCAAAACCATGCATCCCTTGCTACCATGCATGCCGCAAGTACTGAGGCATCAGCACCTATGGTGCTTTTTTTGTTGGGGGGGGGGGGGGACTCTCATATTCAGCCAGTATTAGTATGCTACTTAGTCTGACAACCAAAGCTAAAAGCTAATGTTGGTGTCAGACATGGCGTCACTGTCCAAAAACTAAAGAGAAACGCTGAAAGTGGAGGATGGGGTGAGCTGGGATCATTAGCATTTAAAGCACTACATAAAACCCCATTTTGTGGGGAGCTTCTTCATCTGTAAAAATGATAATTAAACAGTTAGCTGTTTCGACCAAAACATGTCAGACATTTCCCCAACAACTCTAGGAGTGGTCTTTATCAACATGTGGAAAAAAGCCTCATAGGGGCTCTTTAAAATCTTTCAAGTGACTGTAGGTCCCCGTTACTGTGTGTAGATGTTACAAGGATTTACTCTGTCCATTGGTAACTTCATCACGTAGGTTTTCAAGTTTCTCAAGTTAGTTTTCATTATTAATATCAATATGACTTCATTTTCAAGAGATTTTAAGGAACAAGAAATATGTCAAACTCAAGTTTTATTAAACTAATTCAATATGAAAATTGATTTATTCTCGACATCCATTTTTTTTTTTTTTTTGCTTAGTCATTTTTCAAATTTTTCCACAGAAAGAAACAATATTATCAATCACTACTTTTGTCCAGTATTTTATGTGCTCCCTGGTAGAAGCATCCTCTTGTTCCATTTTTTTTGACACCGCTATCATCCATGCATCTTCACCTCATTTGGGCTCTCCTGACTCTCGACTCCATCAGCAAGCTACCTCTCCACTCCTTGGAAAACTAGACTCTGGCTGGTACCAGTACCATCTCCTTCCTTTTACAAATGCTACAAATGCAGATTTTCTTCCATTCCAAAATATGTCTCGAGTCCCAGTTATTTAAAAAAGTTAAAAGCTGAACTTACTTTAAGGTCTTTTGTTGTTCATAAGCCTGGCAGTTTTCATGAAAGGTTGCAATCTGATCAGTCATCGACTTTCCAATGGCCTCCTTTAGCTTCTGCATGGGATCTTCCAGAGCATGCTGCTGAGCAAATTACATGGACAGTCACCACTTTAATAACCCATATCTGGTATAATAGAAGTGCATGTGAAACACTGAGCAAAAGACAGTAAAATAAAGATGGTGGTTGTGAGAGCTCATCAAAAAAAGAAGCCTGTGTAATGCCTTCTGGTGACTGGTTGCAGTAAGGCTTGACCAAACCGGGAAAAAAAATTGAAATTCTTTTAGTTTTCAAAGATAATTTCTGTACATATCACAATGACATATGTTCATTTTTCAACTTTGATCATGCAACCCACGGTCACTACTGCACAAGCTTTAGTAGAAAATTATGTCAAGAGGACAATATGGCAGTGCCCAAAATTCAGGAAATGTCAGCTTCACTTTTGTGCTGTCCCAAGCATCTTTATTATACAGCCTAAGCACTGAGCCCGCTCATCACCTGTGCGACCAGTTTCTTGACCCGTTTCAGCAATGCGTCTCTGCTACAGGGCAGGAAAGACGACAGGTGTGTGTAAACCTTGGAGCGCAACGGGCCACCCTGCTCTTGACACTGCAGCTCAATTCTGAATCAAGACAATGAATAGCCAACTGTGATCAAAAAAATAATTCAAACAATATTCAATCTCACAAATTTGAAATGTCATTTACTGTTTAAAAAAAAAAAAAAAAAGATGTATTTGGAATGCATTGAAACCGGTTGTCTACTGAATATTGACCAGTTTGTGTAGAAACATTTTCTTTTACTTGATTTTGTACAGAACATCTTGATCTTTATGTTAACAGATTACTTAATTTTCATTCTTTTATTATAAACTTGAAGAATTCTAGTGCACTCACTCTAGCAGGATTGAGTTGACGTCTGGATTAAAGAACTTCAATTTTGACTGTCCTTCAGATGTCCTGGCCACCTAACAGACAGAACAGACACAGACATGGGACAAATTTGTTGGTAACCTTCCATTAAAGAAAATCCCACAGTGGTCACTGAAGTAACTTGAAACTGACAATAGTAAGAATCATTTAAAAAAAAAAAAAAAAAAAAAAACAACAAAAAACTAATGACACTTCCCTGGACAAAAATTACGACAACACTAGAAAAGACAGAAAATTTTGTTGCACAACCTTCGATGCCATCATTGTAATCAAGCCATTATCCTTTTGGAGGACTCATGACCTGCGCCAGACCAAGCTTTCTGACACTGGGCAGCACATTTTACTCCAGAATGCCTTGACAGTCTTGAAGTTTCATTGTACCCTGCACAGATTCAAGACACCCTGGAAGCAGCAAAGCAGCCCCAGAACATAACAGTCTCCTCCATGTTTCACAATAGGTACAGTGTTCTTTTCTTTAAAAGCTTCATTTTTCCTTCTGTAAATACAGAGCTGATGAGACAGGCCCAAAAGCTCCAGTTTTGTCATCAGTCCAAAAGACAACCTCCCAAAAACTTTGGAACTTGTCAACATGCGTTTTGGCTGGCTTTTTAATAACCTTACCATCCATCCATCTTCTACTGCTTTTCTGGAGGTCCGGGTGGTGGAGGCAGCAGTTCAAGCAGAGAAGCCCAGGCTTCCCTCTCCCCAGCCACCTGCTCCAGCTCTTCAGAGAGGATACCAAGGCGTTCCCAGACCAGCTGGGAGACAGTCTCTCCATCGAGTC
This sequence comes from Pholidichthys leucotaenia, assembly GCA_020510985.1. NCBI lineage: Eukaryota > Metazoa > Chordata > Actinopteri > Cichliformes > Pholidichthyidae > Pholidichthys > Pholidichthys leucotaenia. Next base: position 255,204,047 of record CM035848.1, on the reverse strand, counting down.
CTGGGTCTGCCCCGGGGTCTCCTCCCAATGGGACGTGCCCGAAACACCTCAAGTGGGAGGCGTCCAGGAGGCATCCTAATCAGATGCCCATACCACCTCAACTGACTCCTTTCAATGTGGAGGAGCAGTGGTTCTACTCTGAGCCTCTCCCGGATGACTGAGCTCCTCACCCCATCTCTGAGGGTGAGTCCAGCAATCCTACGGAGAAAGCTCATTTCAGCCGCTTGTATCGGCGATCTTGTTCTTTCGGTCATTACCCAAAGGTCGTGACCATAGGTGAGAGTAGGAACGTAGACTGACTGGTAAATCAACAGCTTTGCCTTAGAACTCAGCTCCCTCTTCACCACAACAGACCAGTACAACGTCTGCATCACTGCAGATGCTGCTCCGATCCGTCTGTCAATCTCTCGCTCCATTTTCCCCTCACTCGTGAATAAGACCCCAAGATACCTGAGCTCCTCCACTTGGGGCAGGAGCCTGTCCCCAACCCAGAGAGGACAATCCACCTTTTTCCGGTTGAGGACCATGGACTCGGACTTGGAGGTGCTGATTCTCATCCCAGCTGCTTCACACTCAGCGGCAAACCGTCCCAGCAAGAGCTGTAGGTCATTGCTGGATGAAGCCAACAGGACATCATCATCTGCAAACAACAGAGATGAGATCCTGTGGTCACCAAGCATGACACCCTCCATTCCCTGGCTGCGCCTAGAAATCCTGTCCATAAAAATTATGAACAAGATCGGTGACAAAGGGCAGCCCTGGCAGAGTCCAACTTTCACTGGGAATGACTCCGACCGAGTGTTGGCAATACGAACCAAACTCTCACAACGGTCATACAGAGACCGAATAGCTCGTAACAACAAGCCTGATACCCCATACTCCTGAAGCACCCCCCACAAAAAACCATGAGGGACGTGGTCAAATGCCTTCTCCAAGTCCACAAAACACACAAACTGGTTGGGCAAACTCCCACGAACCCTCGAGAATTCTCGAGAGGGTAAAGAGCTGGTCCAATGTGCCATGGCCAGGACGAAAACCACATTGCTACTCTTGAATCCGAGGTTCGACCAACGGCCGGAGTCTCCTCTCCAGTACCTTGGCATAGACCTTCCCAGGGAGGCTGAGGAGTGTGATCCCTCTAAAGTTGGAGCACACCCTCCGGTCCCCTTTTTTGAAGAGAGGAACCACCACCCCGGTTTGCCATGCTAAAGACACTGCCCCCGACCTCCACACAATGTTGCAGAGGCATGTCAATCATGACAACCCAACAACATCCAGGGCCTTGAGGTACTCAGGGCGAATCTCGTCCACCCCCGGGGTCCGGCCACCAAGGAGATTTTTAACCACCTTGGCGACCTCAGCCCCTGTGATAGGCGAGTTGTTCCCCTTGTCCACAAACCCTGCTTCCTCTGTGGAAGGCGTATCAGTGGGATTGAGGAGATCCTCGAAGTATTCCTTCCACCGCCCGATGATATCCCCAGTCGAAGTCAACAGCGCCCCATCCGCACCATACACAGTGTGGACAGGGAGCTGCTTTCCCCTCCTGAGCCGCCAGACAGTTTGCCAGAATCTCTTCGAGGCCGACCGAAAGTCTTGTTCCATGGCCTCACCGAACTCCTCCCATACCCGGGTTTTTTCTTCAGCAACCACCCGAGCTGCACTCCGCTTGGCCTGCCAGTACACCTCAGCTGCTTCGGGAGTCCTACAAGCCAACCAAGCTTGATAGGACTCCTCCTTCAGCTTAATGGCTCCCCTCACCACTAGTGTCCACCACTTGGTTCGGGGGTTGCCACCACGAGATGCACCGACCACCTTGCGGCCACAGCACTGGGCCGCCGCTTCAACAACAGAGGTGGAGATCATGGCCCATTCAGACTCCCATGTCTCCAGACTCCCTCGGAATGTGGTTGAAGTTCTTCCGGAGGTGGGAGTTGGAAGACCTCCCAGACAGGGGCCTCAGCCAGACGTTCCCAGCACACCCTCACTATACGTTTGGGTCTACCAGGACTGAATGGCTTCCTCCCCTGCCATTGGATCCAACTCACCACCAGGTGGTGATCAGTTGGCAGCTCTGCACCTCTCTTTACCCGAGTGTCCAAGACATACGGTCGCAGGTCTGATGACACAATAACAAAATCGATCATTGACCTGCGACTTAGGGTGTCCTGGTTTGCGTTATGGACAAACTGTGGTTAGCACAGAAGTCCAATAACTGAACACCCCTCGGGTTCAGATCGGGCAGGCCGTTCCAATCACTCCCCTCCAGGTTTCACAGTCATTGCCCATGTGCGCACTGAAGTCCCCCAGAAGGATAATGGAGTCTCCAAGAGCAGCACCCTCCAGCACCCCAGTCACAGACTCCAAAAAGGGTGGGTACTCTGAAACATCATTTGGTGCATAGGCACAAATGATGGTCAGGACCCGTTTCCCAACCCGAAGGCGCAGGGAAGCAACCCTTTCATCCACCGGGGAAAACTCCAATACAGAGGAAGCAAGGTGGGAGGATACAAGAACACCCACCCCTGCTCGTCGCCTCTTGCCCGGGGCAATTCCAGAAAAGGCCAAGCTCCAGCCCCTCTCCAGGAGACTGGTTCCGGAACCGGAGCTGTGTGTTGAGGTGAGGCTGACTATATCTAGCCGGTATCTCTCAACCTCGTACACCAGCTCAGGCTCCTTCCCCACCAGAGAGGTGACATTCCATGTACCAAAAACCAGTTTAGAAAGCTTGGGATCAGTTCGCCAAGGTCTCCGCCTTTGACCGCCACCTAATCCACATAGCACCGGATCCCCATGATCCCTCCTGCAGGTGGTGAGCCCACTGGAGGGCGGACCCATGTAACTCCTTCAGGCTGAGCCCGGCCGGGTCCCATGGGTGGAAACCCGGCCACCAGACGCTAACCTTCGAGCCCCTCCCCCAGGCCTGGCTCCAGGGTGGGGCCCTGGTAACCCCATACTGGGCGGGTTACACTGAATCCTTGATCTAGAATTTATCATGAGAGTCTGTTGGATCGTTCTTACGTCTGGCCCTTCACCCAGGACCAGTTTGTCTTGGGTGACCCTATCAGAGGCAAATTGCCCCGAACAATATAGCTCCTGGGATCACTGGGGCACGCAAACCCCCCACCACGATAAGGTGACGATCCATGAGAGGAATAACCTTACCATTCCAGCCAATTTCCCTTTGAAGCAACTGAAAAAACAGACACAAATTAAATTCAAAACTGTTCTTCAACCCTCTGCAGCATCTTCATGGGGTTGGTCTCATTCAAAAGAAAACACCCTAATTTTTTTTTTTTTTTTTTTTTTTTGGCAAAACAGAATCCCTCCAAGTGCTTCAGCCACTGAGTAACAGTGATCTAAGCATACTAAATTTTAACAAAATAATGTTCACCTGGGTGTTTTTTTGTTTTTTTTTTAGATACAAATGCCTGAAAATAACATACAGATGTTAGATTCTGTTTCAATCTCCTGGAGGTGTAATTTTTAGCCACAATCAGCTGGTGTTTGCAGGCTGATTTTCAAACAAATGCTCTGATTTTATTGGCAGTTTTCCCTGTCGTCATCAAGATGGACAATAAATCTTACTCAAATGGATCTATTGGACCTTTTGCAATACAAATGGACCACAGTTGTTGAACTATCAATCATTCAAGGACAGCAAAGGAAGCTTCTTTGGTGAGTCAATGCTATGTTGCTATGCTAGCTTGTTTAAAGTCCTATTTAAATCTAGTGTTATGATTTTGTCTGAAATCCATTTTCATAACCAAACAGATGAAATTCTAAGCTTTCAAATGATGTCAGGCATGCCTACCTACTGTAAGCATGTTTACCACAATTCACTGTATCGCAGCTGAGACGTTTAAATGCCCCTGGCCACGGGCCCCTGAACGTTAAGAGGTTCTGTCAATAGTGGAGCCCTCCTGGTCTTGTTCCATGGAGTCCATTATTGTTGAAAATGCGACCCATGGTGCGATTAGAAAGTGACGTACCTTGACCTTGGAGTTCAGCTTGAATGATTTTGGATAGTTTCCTAGGCTCTTTTCCTACAATACGTACTATTCTTCTGATCAAACTGGGGTTGCATTTTCTCTTGCATCTATGTCCTGGGAGGTTGGCTACAGTCCCATGAGCCTTATACTTTTTAATAATTGCTGACTTTACGGATATTATGTACATGTATATTATAGTTCTAGTTAGCTTTAAGTATTTATTTCACTTAGCTACATTGACTCACTTAGCCATTTTAATTGGTATTTTATATAGGCAGTTATCACCTTAAACTGCAACTGTAATACGTTAACATTACTGTAAAAACCAAATGCGTCTCAGGGATGTGTGAATGGCTGTTGGGGTGGGGTGTGAGTGCATTTTAAATTATGTTCTTTTTATATACAGTGGGGTAAAAAAGTATTTAATCAGCCACCAATTGTGCAAGTTCTCCCACCTAAAAGATGAGAGGTCTCCAATTTTCATCATAGGTATACCTCAACTATGAGAGACAAAATGAGAAAAAAAAAATCCAGAAAATCACATTGAAGGATTTTTAATGAATTTATTTGCAAATTATGGTGGAAAATAAGTATTTGGTCAATAACAAAAGTTCATCTCAATACTTTGTTATATACCCTTTGATGGCAATGACAGAGGTCAAACGTTTTCTGTAAGTCTTCACAAGGTTTTCACACACTGTTGCTGGTATTTTGGCCCATTCCTCCATGCCAATCTCCTCTAGAGCAGTGATGTTTTGGGGCTGTCGCTGGGCAACATGGACTTTCAACTCCCTCCAAAGATTTTCTATGGGGTTGAGATCTGGAGACTGGCTAGGCCACTCCAGGACCTTGAAATGCTTCTTACGAAGCCACTCCTTCGTTGCCCGGGTGGTGTGTTTGAGATCATTGTCATGCTGAAAGACCCAGCCACGTTTCATCTTCAATGCCCTTGCTGATGGAAGGAGGTTTTCACTCAAAATCTCACAATACATGGCCCCATTCATTCTTTCCTTTACACGGATTAGTCGTCCTGGTCCCTTTGCAGAAAAACAGCCCCAAAGCATGATGTTTCCACCCCCATGCTTCACAGTAGGTATGGTGTTCTTTGGATGCAACTCAGCATTCTTTCTCCTCCAAACACGTCAAGTTGAATTTTTACCAAAAAGTTCTATTTTGGTTTCATCTGACCATATGACATTCTCCCAATCCTCTTCTGGATCATCCAAATGCTCTCTAGCAAACTTTAGACGGGCCTGGACATGTACTGGCTTAAGCAGGGGGACACGTTTGACACTGCAGGATTTGAGTCCCTGGCAGCGTAGTGGGTTACTGATGGTAGCCTTTGTTACTTTGGTCCCAGCTCTCTGCAGGTCATTCACTAGGTCCCCCCATGTGGTTCTGGGATTTTTGCTCACTGTTCTCGTGATCATTTTGACCCCACGGGGTGAGGTCTTGCGTGGAGCCCCAGATCGAGGGAGATTATCAGTGGTCTTGTATGTCTTCCACTTTCTAATAATTGCTCCCACAGTTGATTTCTTCACACCAAGCTGCTTACCTATTGCAGATTCAGTCTTCCCAGCCTGGTGCAGGTCTACAATTTTGTTTCTGGTGTCCTTTGACAGCTCTTTGGTCTTGGCCATAGTGGGGTTTGGAGTCTGACTGTTTGAGGCTGTGGACAGGTGTCTTTTATACTGATAACGAGTTCAAACAGGTGCCATTAATACAGGTAATGAGTGGAGGACAGAGGATCCTCTTAAAGAAGAAGTTACAGGTCTGAGAGCCAGAAATCTTGCTTGTTTGTAGGTGACCAAATACTTATTTTCCACCATAATTTGCAAATAAATTCTTTAAAAATCAGACAATGTGATTTTCTGGATTTTTTTTCCTCATTTTGTGTCTCATAGTTGAGGTATACCTACGATGAAAATTGGGAGACCTCTCTCATCTTTTAAGTGGGAGAACGTGCACAATTGGTGGCTGACAATACTTTTTTGCCCCACTGTATATGGATGCCTAGAGAAACGCAATTTCATCTTGCTTGCACTACAGTTGTATGTATAGCATCATGACAATAAAGGTTGATTGATTGATAATATTGGCAACTGTAGTCACAGGAACATCAAGCCTCTTGGAGATGGTCCTATAGCCTTTGCCTTAACATGCTTGTCTATAATTTTCTTTCCAATATCCTGAGGCAACTCTCTCCTTAACCGTCTGTGGTCTATGTTCAGTGTGGTACACACCATGACACCACAGAGCACAGTGATTACTTTTCATTCTTTAAAGTCAGCTGAATGGCTGATTACGAGTTTCAAAACAACTGTGATGCCAATTACAGGACACACCATAGTTTAACATGTCCCGATGATCAATTTTTGATCTGTTCTATCGTTACCGTCATTTTTGCCCATGTTAATCTCATTCGTTTTTTTAAATAATTCTGTTGAACCAAAATTCAAAAGCAATGTCTGATTTTCATTCATTCCTTTTCAGAAAATATTTCATTTATCATTACTTTTGTCAGTTTCGTTATTTCAGTGACCACTGTGGGATTTTCTGTTAATGGAAGGTTACCAACAAATTTGTCCACATCTACACAAGTATAAATGATAATCACTATCAACTTGCACACATCTATTTACTTTAGCATATACAAAATAATCCTCACTACCATGAGTCTTCTAATGCTGTCTTCCAGTCCTGGAGTAAGCCCATCAGGCAGTGGTGTGCACAGCTGCGGTGATGCAGAACTGCTTCCTAAAGGTGCGCCAATACCTATGTTAGTATCTGAAGTTTGGGCTTTAGCATCAGAGCAATTATTTAGCGGAGCCTGCTCATCTGTTTTGGTTGGGCTCAATTGCATCTCTGTGGCTGGCTGAGGAGTTGATTTTGGTAACAAAATCTCTTCACCGGCATCCAATAAAGAGTCCAAATCCATGTCAAAATCCACTGTATTGGCAGCCTGGACGAGATCATGGTCATTGGTTGAGTCAATTAAACTAAGCAGTGGGTCAGCCATGCCTGAACCTCCGCCGGCATCTGCTGGGAACAGAGGGGTCAGTGATGCTACTGTAACCCCAGCTGCCTTCTGAATGGCTTTCTTCATCTTCTGCCGTTTCCTTTCCTTTTCTCTTTGGAACTTTACCAGCATGTTTGTGACACTCAGCATTTGAGCCCTTCTTTTCTTCTTGACCTTCATCTCAGTGCTGCAGAGAAGAATGTTATGTAGAGAATCATTAAGTCAGAGTTTACGTTTCTGTAAAAGTTAAATCACTTGGGTCGGGTTCACCTTATCTTCAGCTCCATATTACTCTTCATCTCTGCAGCTAGCCTGCATGGCATCTTTGGCTTTTCCTGTCCACCAATGAGTTTACGTTTCTGACAATTTAAAAGATTTCATGTTTTTAGCTGAAACCTTGGTTTAATTATAAATGTCTTCAAGAACCTAAAAACATTTTTCCTTCACTGTAAACACTGTAATCATTAAAATTATTTCTAGAGTGTGAACTACTTACTTTTGTCGGTTTAGGCATTTTCTCTTCTGGTGTGACATCGCATTCGGTGTCGGAAGCTAGACGAAACTGCAGCATGCCAGAATTTACATAAAATCCCCCAAATTTGGGGGTGATGGAGGCTGGCACAAACTCATCATACTAAAAGGCAAACAAATTATTTTTTTTCAGTTTGATTCAAATTGCGTTGACACATTTTTTAAAATGTTGAGAAATATTAGCTCTGCAATGTCAAAACTGAACATATTTACAATATGTACATGAATACAATTAACATACTGAATATTTAAGATATCCAGTGAAACAGTGAAGAGCCAGATGCTGCATAGACCGGAAAAAAGTAAGGTGAGGAAGAAAGGGAGTGTGTGTGAGTGTGTGTGTGCACGTGTGTGTGTGTTGGGGGTGCTTAAACCTTACATAGGGCTGGGCAATACATCGATTTTAAATCTAAATTCAATCTTTTTTATTTTACAAAAGTTGACACTATTAATCAGAAATGTGTGGGTTCATCTTTAGTGCTACCTTTACATAAAGTTATAGTAGGGAACACTCCACTCTTTTAGCCTGAAATGTCATCCCATCTTCCTAAGTGACTCAAAACCACACACAATTAATTTATTGCATTTTTTTTTTTAATAGGACCCACAAATATTTGTACATTGAAGCTGCTCTGGTTAAATGGTGGGTAGAGTGGCCAGAACTTGTACTCAAGTAAAAGTAGCGCTACCCTATGAAGTTACTCAAGAGTAGTGAGGAAAACACTTGCATGAGTAACATTAAGAATACATCTACCAAACCCGACCATCAGAGCAATTGCTTCAGAGTAGCGATTTTACTGAATTCACATAAAATACCTAGGGCCTCATGTACAAAGACTTGCATGGATTTCCTACTGAAAGATGACGTACGTTTAAAATCAAGGCGACGCCGTGAGCCAAAAAAAAAAAAATCCAGATGTATGGAGCAGTGCATACCCAGGAATCCAAGCACATTTCCGCTGTACATCCTAATCTACTTGAAATTGAATGCACGTGAAGAAATACCGGACTCCTCCCTTGACACTTCTCCGTTTGAATATGCAATTATATGCAAATAGAATGGGGCACGACTGCTTTAGAAGTGGCAGAATAATTCACGCAGTCGCGCAGGGTCAACTGGCGGTCTACCTGGTGGCTCAGGTTCCGTTTTTGCTGTGGCAACTGTTAACACAGAAAGATTCATAATGTTTTGGGGTTTTTTCGGGGGTGGAGGTAAATGTTAGATACTGCCCATATTAACACCACTCATCACATGTACAGACTTTAAAACTTTTTCCTGTCAAACCAAACGCTGGATACTGTCAACAGTCATGAAAACATTTGTGAGTATGTGAGTGTGATAGTGGGTCTATTTTAACTTGGGGAGCTGGGGAAATTAGATTTTAGGATATTGGGGATATGTGTATAATGCTCATTATACTTTTACCATTTTGCACAATTGTGTGGTTTGACTGTTTTGTATGTTTGTCTCTTTGTTTTTGATTGTACCATCAACCTGCTGCCCAGGGACTACGGGTGGGAAATGGCAACTTGCTAAAACCTGGTGCAATGCATCTCTCCCCGTTTTAAGCAAGGTTAATCTTCTATTGTACATTGTCCCCGTCTAAATAAAATTACAATTACAATTAGTAATAATAGGCAGCATGGGCGTGGGGACACAAGCACAACATGATATCATCACGCCATGCCTATATTAGGAGTCTGGCGGTGGGAGACGGCCTCTTTGGTGCTCTGCCTCTAACCAACACCAGCCTGTACCTCTGCATAGTTAGCCTGATAGCTATATACTGTAACACGAGCTGTTACCAGAGTTGTCTTAATAAGCCATCGTTCAGTTCAGCCATCACCTCCGCTGTCCTAATTTCCAGACACAACAAGCAGCAACCACTGAACTACAAATCGGTGTATTTCAATCAGCCACTGATCTGTGCCAACTTTGACACGGAGTGACAAAATTAAAATAGGCTACTTGTAAAAATGCTGGTGACTCATCTAATGAGAAGCGGCCAGCATCAAAGCAGTCCTGGTGTTCATGTATTCATTACTTACAAGGACCTGGAGTAGGAGAGCTACTGTTGCCTTCTTCACCACCCGGGAGCATTTAAAAACGCCCACACTTTTGTCTGCTTTTTAGGTGGCTGAAATGAGATATTGCCTTAATATAATGGTAAACGCTTTCAGTTTTATCTCTCGGACAGCGATGCTAGACACACTTGTCTGGCAGCTGGAATTATCACAACAGCCCCACGCTCCCTACCGCACTCCTACTGGTGACTATTTTGACGTGTGTTGTTCGCACGCATGCTTGCGCAGTGACATCCCTTCATTTATACTCTTCACGAAAATATATACGTCAGTCGTAGCAAACCTGTGGCTCTTTTTTAAATTGGCTCCTGTGTGGCTCTTCTTTTTAAAAAAAAAAAATTATATTTCTTTTCTTAGTGTGACAGCACAGATTTTGGCATGGCATACCACCACGCAGAATATTACCAGCAGAAACCCTGACTTGACACAGGGGGAGCCGGGAAGGGGGGGGGGGGGCAATATAATGGTAGGGGAAACACTGGAGAGAACACGCACGCACACACGCATACTGGTTTTAATGTTTGATGAGGACCAATTTTCTGATCATTTCTTGTGGGGACTACCTTTTCTACACAGAGATTCCTTGCATTTACAGATGGATAGAAAATTAACTTGACACTCTAGGGGGGTGGGGTTTTTTTTTTATTTATAGGCACCTTTCAAAACATACATGGACACCATACAGTAAACAAAACAAGATAAAAACAGGCTAAAATTGGGCAATGCAAATTTATTCACAGGGAAAAAGCAAATAATTGGGTCTTGAGATTTCAATGGTGGGAGTGAGTCAATGTTTCTGAGTTCAGATGGAAGCGAGTTCCAGAGCTGGGGAGCAGAGCGACTGAAAGCTCTGTTCCCCATGGTGGTGAGACGGGCTGAGGGAACAGTCAGATGGAGGGAAGAAGACCTAAGGGTACGGGAGGGAATGGCTACATGGAGGTCGGAGAGATATGGGGGGAGGGAGGGGATTGTGAATGGCCTCGACTGTTAGGAAGAGAATTTTGAAACTGACCCGATATTTAACTAGGAGCCAGTCTGTTGCAGGGTGGGAGTGATGTGGTGGATGGAGGGATTTCTGGTGATGATACGAGCAGCTGAATTCTGAACCAGTTCAAGCTGTATGAAGGGATTTGTGAGTGACACCAAAAAAGAGAGTTGCAGTAACCCAGACGAGAAGCGTCGAGGCTGTAAACAAGGACAGCAGTGGTGTGGGGGTGAGGGAGGGACGGAGACGGTTAATGTTACACAGGTGGAAGCATGCTGACCGGGTAATGTCATTAATGTGGGAGTGGAAAGAGTGCTGTTGAGGATGACACCCAGACTCTTAACCTGTGTGGAGTTAAGTTAATTCCCTTCCACAGCATGTGGGACACCATATGGTGTGTAGGGGCGGTGACTTATCTTTGATTCTCAGACCCTAGGCCACACAGCTACTGTAAGTAGTGAAAGCTACAGTTGGGGAAGGGGAGGGTCAGTCCTCTGGTAGCTCTGTGTGTAACTTTCCTTTCCCCGTTCTATTATGTTGAGCACCAAGGCAGAAAGTACCATTTATATGGTCTTTGGTATGACCCGGCCGGGATTTGAACCCCAGCCTCCCAAGTGTGGGGCAGATGCTCTACCAACTAGGTCACCACTCTGGTAACCTGTGGGGAGGGGAAGACAGAAAAGTTGACAATGAGGAGGGAGAAACTGTCAGATTTGAAAAGAGTTGATTTTGTACCAATGAGGAGAACCTCAATTTTATCACCGTTTAAATTGAGAAAATTTGATGAAAACCAAGATTTAATTTCTGTTATGCAGTCAGTAAGGGAGGCAGGGTGGAAGTGGGTTTGCTGGAGAGTAGAGCTGGGTGTCATGCGCATAATATGATGGAGTCTGAACCAGTTTCCACTTAAAGTTTGTTTACCAATGTGTCCAGAGCTGCAGAAAACACCTCAGATGGTGAGCACGTTCGCTAACTGCAGTGTCTGTGCTAACTACATAAACATCGTCATGACAATGAAACACTGGAGCGTAACAATGTTTTTTGGTCCGCTTGGATAAAGAGCACTTGAAACCAAACTGGACCAAATGTATCCATCCATCCATCCAGCCATCTTCTTCTTCCGCTTAATCCTTTTTGTAACAAAATAAAAACTTTAGTCTACACTTTGTTGTGGACTTTCAGGTGTGAAAAAATCCTTAGTCATGCACTCCCTGATTGTTGGGTTCACAGTAAACCCCACCCCTGCGTGTGAATCTGCTCCCATTACCACACATAATTTTTTCATGATTTTTATGACAGAATTTCTAGGCGCAGCCAAGGAACGGAGGGTGTCATGTTCGGTGACCACAGGATCTCATCTCTGCTGTTTGCAGATGATGTCATTCCGTTGGCTTCATCAAGCAATGACCTATGGGTCTTGCTGGGATGGTTTGCTACCAAGGGTGAAGTGGCTGGGATGAGAATCAGCACCTCCACGTCCAAGTCCATGGTCCTCAGCCGGAAATAGGTGGATTGCCCTCTCCAGGTTGGGGACAAGCTCCTGCCCCAAGTGGAGGAGTTTAGGCATCTCGGGGTCTCATTCATGAGTGAGGGGAGAATGGAGCGAGAGATTAACAGACTGATTGGAGCAGCAGTGATGTGGACGTTGTACCGGTCTGTTGTGGTGAAGAGGGAGCTGAGCTCCAAGGCAAAGCTGTCGATTTACCAGTCAATGTACATTCCTACCCTCACCTATGCTCATGAGCTTTGGGTCAGGGTTTCCTCTGGTAACATTTCTGGGTGGCGGCCCGCCACCCCCGAAAAATTTCCGCCACTCTATGAGGATACATAAATTTAAGAAAAATATATGAAGCAATAACGGTCCGCAAGCGCACACATGAACAACGCGCATGACTGTCATCCGCGCGGAGTTCAGAAGTGCCCCGCCCATGTGTTCCAGGCATCAAGCAGAGTGCCTTGCTACGAGCGTCGCTGTCCGAGAGAAACATGAGCTTATTAAAGTACTTTAAACGTGGGGGGAAAAAAAAAAAAAAAAAAAAAAAAAATCAGAAGAGGCATGTAAGCAGTAAATGCATTTATCATGGTTTTAACCCGCTGGTAACAGGAGCAATAATGGAAGAGTCACTTAGCTAACACGTGTAGTTAGTTTTTTGTTTTTCTTATTTCAGACAAGAATAAAAAGGAGATGCTTTCACCTTTACCTTAGTTAGTATTAATTAATTTATGTCCACTATTATGTACCTGGCAAGTTAAGATGACCGAAATTCACAGAGTCAATGACTTTAATCCGTCAGCAGCCTTCAGACAAACTAAACGTGCCAACATTTGAATTTCAGAAAAAAGGAGGTTTTTCCTGCTGTCTGGATGGTGAGGAGAAAAAAAAAAAAACTATAAATACATAGAAATATTATAACAGAAATAACTGCACCTTTGGTCATTTAAGTTAATTTATTTCATTAAATACAATTTTATTAATTTTTTTTCTTTGAAATCAGAGTTAAATTATTCTGTTCTGGTTCTGCAAAATTATGGTCAAAAATGTAAATTGTTATAAGAAAAAAGTAAAAAAAAAAAAAAAAAGTGACCACAGACCGTTTCAAATTTATTAAAAAACCCAGTAATTTTATTAAAAAAAAAAAAAAAATTAGCCATAAAATAATTCAAATTTATAATAAAGTCTCAAATGTACAAGAAAAGTCAATTTTACATGAGGAAATTACAAATTTGAGGAAAATTGTTTCAAATTTAGATAAATTTACAGAGAAAAGTAGAAAACTATAAGAAAATTGTTATAAATTTTGGAGAAAAACCTCAAACCTTCAAGACTGAAGTCATTACTCAAGTTTTAAGTGGGTGCTCTTTGTACCCTTAACTAGAAATTTTTGGTTGTCTTTTAATTTACATGACACTCGATATTTTCTAACCTGTTTGTATACCACCATAGACAGAGCTCAGAGAGGGAAAGATAGACAGAAGAGAGGAGCCAAGGAGAGGAAAGTGATCAGGCAGAGGGTCCAGGAGAGGTGAGAACAGAGGAAGGAGAGAAGGGTGACACCAGTAAGAAGTCCAAACACAGGACGTCTGGGTGGGACCCCAACTGGCCCAATATTCCAACATTCAAGCCTCGGTTGTACAATACTTCAAATGGTAAGTTCCATATGCAAAGTTACTGTGCAAAATTTTTAAAAAAGAAAGAAAGAAATAGTATAAAATTAACATATTCCGGTTACAATAGTGTCATGAGTTTTCTACCCACCCCCGGAAAATATGTTGCCACTGCGCCAAGGTCTTTTAAGCCAGAGGAAACACTGTGGGTAATGACCGAAAGAATGAGACTGCTGATACAAGTGGCTGAAATAAGCTTTCTCTGTAGAATTTCTGGACTCACCCTCAAGAGATGGGGTGAGGAGCTCAATCATCCGGGAGAGGCTCAGAGTAGAACCGCTGCTTCTCCACATCGAAAGGAGCCAGTTGAGGTGGTTTGGGCATGTGATCAGGATGCCTCCTGGACTCCTCCCTCTTGAGGTGTTCCGGGCTCATCCACTGGGAGGAGACCCTGGGGCAGACCCAGGACACACTGGAGAGACTACGTCTCCCAAATGGCCTGGGAACGTCTTGGTATCCTCTTTGAAAGTAGAACTGAACCCACCTTTTTGCGCAAAAAGTAGAATAGCGGATTAATTCCTTATTACCTATTGTATTTTTCAACACATAAAAGAAATTTTTAGGCCATGCGATGGCCAAGCTATAAGCCGATAAACTTATGCCTCTGGCTGGCAGTGCCAAAAAAACCGGAAGTAGTGCAGACGATGCTGCGTGACGTCACGAGTGTGACCCTTAGCAAAACAACAATGGCAGATGATAGCAGTTCCAGCAGTCAAGAAAACCAGAGTTTTCAGAGTGAAGAGGCATTCAGGATCGGTGACAAGACAGAGGAGGATGCAGGAGTGTCAAGTGAAAAGGAAGAGAGCGAGGGAGGCATCGAACCGTACAGATTCGAGCCAGAATTGTCGGGGGATTCCGGCACCGACTCAGACCGCAGCAGTGATGGGGAGGAGAGTCGCTTATTGAATACAGAATGGTGAGTCTTTACTTCTCTACTTTGGCATGTTTGGGGTGTCAGGATAAGGAAAATTAAGTCTGGACTGCAGACGATTTTTGTGTTTCAATAACAATAATTCCAGTAGAAAAGGGACAATGCGGTCCGAGGGTGGTGCCAATGGTCTGATGCAATCAGTGCAGTGACCAGCTGGTGACCATGCAATGCATCGCTTCCCGGTCGATTTTGTTACTTATTTGTACCCGTAGGTAAATTCGGGTTGCAGTCTGGTGAAAAGCCACCGGCTGCTGGTCGCTGCGTGCGCGAGCGCCCTAAACCTACATGTTTTTGGTATGCGGGAGGAAACCGGAGAAATCCCGGAGAAAACCCACGCAACACGGGGAGAACATGCAAACTCCACACAGCTCACTGTTGGTTGGGGGCTGGGATCGAACCCACGATCTCATGATCCCCGCGATCCCCCGGCCGAGGGTAAACTGTGCTGCCACAGTGCTAAACCACTGCGCCACCGTGCAGCTTTTCCTCCCCCTTTCTTTTCTTTCGTCGCCATGACAGCTTTCCTTGGCCACTGAACAGATCTTCCCAGGTGTTGGAAGTGTTTTGTAGTCGACTATCACAACAAAATGCACCAAAAACAACCAGTGTCGACGTGCTCGCAATGGTAAACATGGAGGACTGGGCCCAATTCGTGACGTCACGCGGAACTCCGGCTGCACTTCCCGATAATCGGCGGATTCGTCGGATTTTTCAGGGCGGGAAATTCAACATCGTGATTTTCTCCAAGATTCCGGGATTGGTGGAGGGGGGGGCAATGATAAATTATCTTTATAATTGTATGTACTATCACCCAGTGCCGTTCACTTCAGTTCTACTTGAAGAGCTGGAGCAGATGGCTGGGGAGAGGCAAGTCTGGGATTCTCTGCTTAAGCTGCTGCCTCCATGACCCGGACCCCCAGAAAAGTGGTAGAAAATGGATGGATGGATGGATGGGCAGACTCTGTTGTGGACTTTCAGGCGTGAAAACGCCCTTAGTCATGCACTTCCTGATTGTTGGACTCCGTAAACCCCACCCCAGTATGTGCAGGTATGAGAATGGGGTTTGGGAAAAAAAAGAGGAAACGAAGCTGGGGGTTTTAGGGGACGCAGGCCCCCAAGCCGGATCCAAGGCGGAGCGTTGGTGGGGGGGTCTAGGGGAGGCAACGCCCCCCCAGAAGCTAACAAAATCTGGTGTTTTAGAATGCTCAAATGTGGTCTTATATTTAAAGTTAGAAGTAAGTACAAATGCATTTATAGTTTACCTTTTTAATCTGCTGCTGCATCACATGTGTAATCATGTTCAATACTGTTTTGATTCAGTGTCACACTTGATTGAGAAATAGAAAATGTCACTTACATATTTACATGCTTGTACTACTACTCTATGAACTTATGTACAAGTCAATGTATTCTTCAAATCTAATTGTGCAATTTCTTCTTCTTGGCTACCAAAGCCTGGAGCCGTTCTGTAGCCTTCCTCTTCTCTGATTTTCTGTGGGCAAGCAGTGCCTGCTTAGCTGCAGCTTCTCTGCTCTTTTTCATGGCTGCCTTGCTTGCCACAGAATCATGTTGAAGATTGAGTTCTTCGTTGTCTTTCGTGAGTTTTAGGTTCACCATTTTTACGAAATTGGGAAAACTCGGTTGATTATTTTGAACTGTCCCCCATTTACATTTCGCTCCACGTGTTGGATATGACAAAGGAAATCTAACAAAATCGCCGATTGGTTGCTTCAATTAAGTATCAGCCAATCAGTGGCCTTGTTACATTACATTACTGATCTCGCTGGGTAGCGCGTTCTGCGCAGTGGATTTTTTTTTTTTTTCCACAATATCTTTATTGAACCTTTTCTTTTTTTTTTTTTTTAACAAACATGATACAAACAATCAAACACTAACACTAAAGTACTACAAAAAAAAAATGCACTAAAAACACCAACAACCACCAACAAAATCAAGTCTTCAACAATGCTCCTCTGTTTAGTCTAGACAATCCAATACATAAGTATACATATTATGTTCACCAGTTTGGAATTTACAAGGTCCACACACATCATTCACCTTCTTCTTCAAGAGTTATGTTTAAATTTTTTACATAATCAATAAAAGGTCTCCATATATTCTCAAACACAATTTCCTTTGATTTTAGTATATATGTTATTCTTTCTAATGGAAGGTTTGTTAACATCTGTCTTAACCACTGAGTCACATCTGGTCTATGAGTCTTTTTCCATAATAGTGCAATACATTTTTTGGCATTAAGCAAACTGAGGTCTATGAATGTTCTTTCACTTTTATTAAAATTATGCTTTTCTGGGTACAGACCCAACAAAAACAGTTTAGGATTCAATATGATTTGTTTTGAGATTATTTTTTCAATTGTTACCCTCACCTCTTCCCAAAACATTCTTATTAATCTACATTCCCATAAACAATGAAATAGGGTTCCTTTACTTTCCATGCATTTTGTGCATGTATCTGGTATATTTTTGTTATATCTATTTAACTCCTCCGGTGTAACATACATCCGCATTAACCATTTGAAATGTATCAATTTAAGGCGTGCATTTATTGATTTGGTTTGAGCTTCTGTACAAGCCAATTCCCATTGTTCCTCTGAAATTTCAATTTGCAGATCTTCTTTCCAGTAGTTTAATCTTTTCAGTGAATTTTCACTTGAAGATAGTGTCAATGAGTTATAAAACTCTGAAATAATACCCTTTCTTTTACTATCTTTCATCATCATTTTTTCCAAGGATGAATAAATAGGTCGAGTGAGAGCTTTATTTTGATTTGATCGAATAAAGTTTCTAAGTTGAAGATATTTAAAAAAATGTGTTCTATTGAGATTAAATTTGATCCTCAGCTCTTCAAAAGACATTATGTTGTCTGCACCTGGCAAATATAAATCCTGAATCTTTTGTATCCCTTTTAAATTCCATACTTTAAATACAGCGTCCGCTCTCCCTGGTTTAAAATATTGATTACCCCATATTGGACTAAATTGTGACAATAACTGTGGTTCTTTTAAATAGTTTTTAGCTTCACACCATATTTTGATCATATGCTTTACAAATGGATTTTTAACTTGTTTTTGTAATTTTTTTGCCGAATCTGAGTATATGAATATGGGAAGAGGTAAAGGTAAATTGTATGATTCCATTTCAGTCCAGTGAGGGAGATCATTTGATGAAAAATAATATGTCATAGACCTCAGTTGTGCCGACCAATAATACAACATAAAATTTGGACATTTCAGACCTCCACGATCAAATGGTAAATATAATAAAGACAAACGTAATCTAGCCCTCCTGTTGTTCCATATAAATTCCACTAACTTTTTTTTTATTCTTGAGAATAGATCTAAAGGTGGTGATAAGGGAATGTATTGAAATAAATAAAGTATTTTAGGTAAAATATTACTTTTAAGTATATTGATTCTCCCGATCATCGACATTGGTAGTGACATCCATCTCTGAGTTAACTCACTGATATCTGACATTAAGGCTTCATAGTTGACACTGGCGACTGATTCTAGCTTAGGCATAATTTGGATTCCTAAATATTTAAACTGATTTACAACATTGAATTGATTTACCTCAGGGGCTGGGTAATTTCTCTGGGTCTCATTTAGCATTAATATTGAAGATTTAGTTTTATTTATTTTATATCCTGATATTTCCCCAAAATTCTTTATTAAATTCAACAAGGTTGGAATTGATTTTTTTAGATTCGACATAAACAAAATTATGTCATCGGCGTACAGGGAGATTTTATGTTCTGTTGGTCCAACTTTAATTCCATATATTTGTGAATGTAAACGTATCGCTATCGCTAAAGGTTCAATTGCCATAGTAAACAGTAAAGGTGAAAGTGGACAGCCTTGTCGACATCCTCTATTGATTTTTATTGGTTTTGAAATATTGTTATTTGTTAGGATTTCTGCTGTAGCATTATTGTATATTATTTGAACCCATTTTATGAAATTATTTCCAAGTCCAAACCTTTGTAGTACTTCAAAAAGAAAGGGCCATTCAACTCTATCAAAGGCCTTTTCGGCGTCCAATGATAGGAGAGCTGTATCCGGTGCTTCTTTATTAAAATAAATAATATTAAAT
This sequence comes from Pholidichthys leucotaenia, assembly GCA_020510985.1. Lineage (NCBI taxonomy): Eukaryota > Metazoa > Chordata > Actinopteri > Cichliformes > Pholidichthyidae > Pholidichthys > Pholidichthys leucotaenia. The sequence continues at coordinate 255,185,227 of CM035848.1, read as the reverse complement.
AGTCTTCTTACATTATGGAAGCCTTGTCTACCCTTTATAAAGCCATTCTGATCTCGATTAATAATATTTGGTAAAATTTCTTGTATTCGTCTTGCTAAAATTTTACAGATTATCTTAAGGTCGGCGTTTAATAGGCTTATTGGTCTCATATTTTCACATTTATTAGAGGGCTTACCTGGTTTTGGCAGCAGTATAATTAAGGCATTATTTATGTATGATGGTAAATTATTATTTTGAAATGCTTCTAAAACCATTTCCAAAAAAGGTTTTATTAATTTATTCTTAAATTTTTTATAAAGGTCAACTGGAAGACCATCTGGTCCTGCACTTTTTCCTGATTTCATATTATCAATGGCTAGCCCAACTTCTTCTTGACTAATTTTAGACTCCAATATCTCCCTGTTTTCATTTGGAATACACGGTATAGATAGTTCGTTCAAAAACCCATTTAGTTTTGTTAAATCAGGTTCATTTTTGGTATCATATAATTTTTCATAGTAATCTCTAAAGGCTCTATTAATTTCTAAAGGATCTATAACTACCTGTCCATTACTTATAATACTGGTAATTGGTGTTTTAATTTCCAATTGTTTAATCTGCCATGCTAATAATTTTCCTGATTTTCCACCTTGTTCATAAAAAGATTGTTTCAATCTTAGAAGACTCGAGGCAGCTCTATTCGCTGATTTTTTGTCGTATTCAGCTCTCAAAATCAGTAATTCATTCTCCAACCTTGGGTCACTTCCTGCATACACTTTTTCCTGAAGATTTTTTATTTTATGTTCCAATTTAGCTCTCTCCTCTCGAGTCTTCTTAGATTTTGATCCTGTATAACTAATAATATGTCCCCTAATAAAAGCTTTGAAAGCCTCCCACTTTACACATGCTGATGTTTGTGTAGTATTGATGTCAAAGAACTCGTCTATCTGTTTTTCTATATACTTGACAAATTCCTCATCCTGAAGCCATTTATGCTGAAATTGCCATCTACCTGATTCCTTTATCAATTTTTTATCTACATATATTAGACAACAGGGTGCATGATCAGAGATCACGATGTTATCATAAAAGCAGTTTTGAATCTTGGACCTTAATTCTGTGGAAATCAAAAAATAATCAATACGTGAGAATGTCTTGTAGGTACTGGAATAACAAGAATAGGCTTTAACTTGTGGTTTCATTTCTCTCCATATATCTAACAATCTCAATTCTTTCATAAAATGATTAATAGTCATCCTACATCCAATGTGCGTACAATCCAGTCCTGTTGATCTATCCACACCTGGATTCAATGTACAATTAAAATCCCCTGCTATTATATGTTGCCCTGTAAGTGATGATAAGATGAGAAATAAATTAGCAAAGAACTTCTGGTCATCTATATTGGGACCATATAAGTTCACAAGATTTATATTTTCTAATAGCAAAGAACCTTGAATGATTACATATCTTCCAAATTTGTCTCCAATTACATTTTTCACTTGAAAAGGAACTGATTTATGTATGAGAGTCATAACTCCCCTGGCTCGGGATGAAAATGAAGAGGTGAATACACTTCCCTGCCATCTACTCCTAATTCTTTTAACATCCTCCTCTATCAGATGAGTTTCTTGTAAAAACACAATTCTTGAACCCATGTCCTTTATTTTATTCATAACTTGTTTAAGTTTTTTTAAATTTTGTAGACCTCTGCAATTCCATGAAGTTAAATTAAGATTAACACTTTGGTCCATGATCAATAGAGAGTTTGGGATTACCTTGCAGTGTAAACATGCTCATACAGAGAAGCAAAAACATGAGTGGTTGAACATTCATCCTACAAACTACACACAAACAAATTCCCCCTTCCCACACTTGTGGCAAACCCCCCAAAATCAAAAGAAAAATTCTGTCTCCCGATATAGCCATCGACTGTTCCACACCCACGGGGAACAGCCTAAGCCACTCCTTCTTCATCCTCCCAATCACCCTAACTCTACTGCTTTTAATGACGTAACATTAACTCTCCTCTGTAGTTTTCCAACTTAACTCCAAAATTTTTAACAACTTTGTACATCATAGTTTTTTTTTTTTTTTGTTTGTTTTGTTTTTGTTTTGTTTTTTTTAATGTATAATACAATCTATATTTTGTAAACTTACTATTTACTTCAAGTCAGTCAGATGCCTGTGCAAATGCTTAGTTATTCTACCTTATATTTTGTTCATGCTTAGCTCCCACCAGTCTCTTCTTCTTCTTTGATCTTCTTGATGAACTCCTGCGCCTCCTCTGGGGTCTTGAAGATGTGGGTTCTGCCCTCATACGTGGTCAGCAGTCTCGCAGGATAGATTACACCATGACGAATCCCAAGGTTGCGCAGCTCCTTACGTACGGGATCAAACTGCTTCCTCAATTGCTGGATTCCTGTGGCCAAATCTGGGTAGAACCGCACCTGCTGGTCCTGGTGTTTAATCTCTCCTTTAGCACGTGCAGCGTTGAAGATCTTCATCCTGTCTCTGTTGCTTAGAAACTTCATAATTAAGGTCCTCGGCGGTCCCTTATCTCTCCGTGGGCCAATACGATGTGCTTTTTCCAGAACCACTGCTGATTGCAACTCCTCGCTGCCCAGCACCTCCGGAATCCACTTTTCCAGAAAGGAACATACGTCCCGACCTTCTGATTCCTCTGGAAGACCCACCAGCCTCAAGTTATTCTGTCTCGACCGAGATTCCAAATCCAAAATATTATCTTCCAGAGATTTATTTTTTTTTTTCCAAAGTATGCACCTTTAATTGAAGACGGGTGACGTCATCTTCAGCACTAGCGAGACGGAGCTCCATCTGCGCCGTTCGTTCTACACAGTCACCCAATTCCTTTCTTATTCCTTCCAGCGCTGTCATAATCCCATCAAATCTAGAGGAAAAGTCCGCTCTCATTGAACTCATGGCAGCCATCAGCGCATCTGCGCCATTCCCCGCAGAAATCGCACCGCCGCCAGCCTCCTCCGCCATATATGGAGCCTTGTTTGCTGCGTCACAGACCTGAAAGTCCGTTAATTTGGACTGTTTCGGCGGCTCGCTTTTTCCTTTTCCTGGTTTTCCAGCCTTAGGCTTCGCCGACATATCCTCGCCCAAATGCTGGGATACGTTCTGTCCCAAATGAGAGAGTTATTTGCCGATTTTTTTTTTTCCAGGAGCAGAGCAGAGCGAGACACGTCCGTCCTACGTGGCAGCCATAACCGGAAGTCCTGCGCAGTGGATTTTAGCAGCCGATCGAAAATACGACTCGCCGGTCATAACATACCTCACCCCACCCCACCCCCCCCAAAAAAACAGTTTTCTCCTCGAATTTAGACAATTCACGAGAATGACCCCTAGACATGATCGGATCCGTGGAAAATTCTCATCCCTGCATGTGGATCTGCTCTCATTACCACACAATGAGAGCCGAGGCTCTCCCCCTTTTACAGTTTGCTTCTGGACCCTTCGGACCCACATTCCAACTGTACCACTTTTTGCGCAAGGTAAATACAGCTCTTTGCTCCTTAAAATTCTTTTACCTAAACTTTTACACTTGTAAGTTTTTCCCTAGAGTTTACCATTTTTCTAAGAAAGACAGTACCAGTAAAGTGATTTTTAACTTTCTCCTCCATTAAAGCCCCCCCCAACTCTTTTCTTTTTTCATCAATTTTCACAATATTTCTCTCTAAACTCAAGCATACATACATACTTTAGAGTCTGCCTAGTTAATCTAGTTTAAGGCTTCCTTTTGGGCTGTCCTCCAATGCCAAAACACCATTCTAGAGAGGACGACCTATTGTTCTAAGATGCAAGCAGACCCAAGCTACAGGCCCTAAGCCGGGCATCCACCACTGAGAAGGTTCCCAAGTCAAGATCCCGAGTGCAGACCCACAGAGAAGACCCCTGCCATCAAGGCCCGATCTCCAACCAAGGTCGGACCAGCCAGGCTGCCAGAAGCAACAGTGCATTTTTGCTTTTGCACTGAACATTCTTCATCTTTCCCAGCCTTTTCTTGCCCTGTCCCAGCTTTTTGGGAACATGCTGCATGCATCAAATTCAAAATGAGTGAATATTTGCAAAAACAAAGCTTAGCAATTTGAACATTAAATATCTTGCCTTTGTAGTGCATTCAATTGAATACAAGTTGAAAAGGAATTTCAAATCATTGTGTTCCATTTTTATTTACATTTCACACAATGTCTCAACTTCACTGGAATTGGGTTTGTAAAAAGGAGGAAAAATCTATCAATGTAAGCGAATAAACAGTGATATGATATAAAGGACAAAAGGCAGTTACTGCTAAAGAAGAAAATGTATCTGACCAGAAAGGAATGAAGGTATTAAAAAGTAAAATCTTCCTAGAAATGCCAAATAAAACAAAGAAGATGTAAACTATGCATTTGTGCAGGCTTATGTATATGACTCACAGCCTCAGAGTTGTCAATGAAAGAATCATCATCATAGCCATATCCAATGTCAATTAAATCCTGAATGCGATCCTTCTTTTTTGTAGGTTTGACACTCTGTAAGGAGAGGACATAAAATCATGTATATCCAAATAAAATTGAAATGTGAGAATTGATAAGTTTCACAGTAGCCTTTATACAAGTAATATAAATTTTGAAAAAAAGAATCTTGGGCAATACTCACGTATTTTTCCTCCAACTTTCTTCCAACTTCATTCCTTCTCTTTTCTTCCTCTTCAAGTGTGTTCAGAGGGACTTCATCGTTTTCTTGATTGCGCTACAATAAATACACAGCTGGATATCAATCACAGGCTTTTTTTTTTTAAATTTTAAATCTGACAGAAGCGCCCCCGCCCCCCCCCCCCAACATGACTGAGATTCCAGTTTGTAATAAAGTGAATCCACTGTCAGTGGCAGACTGGAACAAAAATTTAGGTAGGCAATTTCACTATCCCAGGCCACCCAGTTGTTAAAAAGCAGAAACCAGTACTATTTGGGTAGGCCAACAATTTAACAATGCAGATAAAACTAGTTGTGAATGTGGTCACAACCTTCAGCTTTGAGGAAAATTATACAAATTGCAGAACTGTAACTAATGACTATTGTTAGTCAATTAATCTATTGGTTATTGAAATGACTGACTGATTATAAATCTGGTACTACTGCCGCTTCACTTGTTCAGAAAAATAGAACAAGACATAGTTAAGATACTGTGTTTCCATTAACATACAGTGTGTGTGTGTGTACCTCTGATATTTTAAATGGAGCATATAAATTCTTAGTCTACAGTTTTATTAAATGACAAAATTGCAAATTTATAGGTAACTAGAAAAGCACTCGGAGAGCGCAGACCTCCGCCAAGCGCCACAGTTCCCCCCATACAGTGTTTGTGTGTACGTTTTTAGATTCCTTGACCATGAAAACATATGACTATCAATTGGATTGACAATGATAGGATTAGTGGTTCAGTAGTTATTCACAAAAATGACATTTTCCGTAATGGCGGCCACAGTTCCGCCCATACAGTGTTTGTGTGTACGTTTTCAGATTCCTTGACCACGAAAACATATGACTATCAATTGGATTGACAATGATAGGATTAGTGGTTCAGTGGTTATTCACGAAAATGGCATTTTCCGTAATGGCAGCCACAGTTCCCCCCATACAGTGTTTGTGTGTACGTTTTCAGATTCCTTGACCATGAAAACATACGACTAGCAATTGGATTGACAATGATAGGATTAGTGGTTCAGTAGTTATTCACGAAAATGGCATTTTCCGTAATGGCGGTTTTCTTCTGGACGGTGATCCGGATCATCCCCAAAATTTAATCAGTTCCTCCTTGTACCATTTCCAACAACGCCTGAAAGTTTCATCGAAATCCGTCCAACACTTTTTGAGTTATCTTGCTAACCAACAGACAGACAGACAGACAAACCCCGGCAAAAACATAACCTCCTGGCGGAGGTAACAAGAGCACTCTGAGGCGAGTGCAATATCCCCTGCCTCCATTTTCTTTGAAGATCCCAATATTTACTGACGAAGAGCAGTTTTCAACTTTTCAATATAATTACTGTGGCAGAACCAAATTAGGATAAGACCATCATCCACAAATATACAACAAATTATACAACCCAGAGGTGTAGGGCAGGATCCCAAGGTGAACCCATGTAGCAAGTATGGTGACCCTAGAGAGATTTACATGTTCTATAGCAGGGGTGTCAAACAAACCTTGCCCACCAGAGTCCAAAACAGCCCTTGGGATGAATTTGCAAAATGTGAAAATTAAAAAATTTCCTCTGGTAACATTTTTGCGTGGCGTAACCACCACGCTAAGGAAATATGAATTTAAGAAAAAAAAAAAAATTATGTAGGAATGATGCTCCGCACGCATGCACACAAACAACCCGCGTAACCGTCATCCGGAGTTCGAAAGCACACCGCCCACATCTGTTCCAGTTAGCAGGCAGAGTATCTCTCGAGCACAGGGCTCCTCAAATAGCAGACTCCAGTCTGGATCTGGACCCAATCACAAGTCAGTCCAGACCCGAACGCATGTCACATTATGTGCGTTTCTTACCAACTTTGTTGTGCTGGCTGAGTGTTGCGTATGCTCTCTGCAAGACACCATTGCACAGAGTGCGCCTGTCCAGGCATGTGCACGCATGTTCAGGCCACTTCCAAACATAGCAGGGTTGCCAAACGCTACTGCCAGCTTGCTGAGACCTGCGTGAAGTTGCCCCCCAGATCTCTCCAGAGATGTTCAATTGGATTCATGTCTGGGCTCTGGCTGGGCCACTCAAGGACATTCACAGAGTTGTCCTGTAGCCACTCCTTTGATATCTTGGCTGTGTGCTTTGGGTCGTTGTCCTGCTGAAAGATGAACCATCGCCCCAGTCTGAGGTTAAGAGCGCCCTGGAGCAGGTTTTCATCCAGGATGTCTCTGTACATTGCTGCATTCATCTTGCCTTCTATCCTGACTAGTCTCCCAGTTCCTGCCACTGAAAAACATCCCCACAGCATGATGCTACCACCTCCATTGGTGTGGTTATGAGCGGTGCCTGGTTTCCTCCAAACATGGCGCCTGGCATTCATGCCAAAGAGTTCAATTTTTGTTTCATCACACCAGAGAATTTTGTTTCTCATGGTCTGCCAAAAGGCACCTGAAGGACTCTCAAACTCCAGGCAGGCTGCCATGTGCCTTTAACTAAGGAGTGGCTTCCATCTGGCCACTCTACCTTACAGGCCTGATTGGTGGATTGCTGCAGAGATGGTTGTCCTTCTGGAAGGTTCTCCTCTCTCCACAGAGGAATGCTGGAGCTCTGACAGAGTGACCATCGGGTTCTTTGTCACCTCTCTGACTAAGGCCCTTCACCTCCGATCACTCAGTTTAGACGGCCGGCCAGCTCTAGGAAGAGTCCTGGTGGTTCCGATCTTCTTCCATTTACGGATGATGGAGGCCACTGTGCTCATTGGGACCTTCAAAGCAGAATTTTTTCTGTAGCCTTCACCAGATTTGTGCTTTAAGACAATTCTGTCTCAAGACGTCTACATACAATTCCTTTGACTTCGTGCTTGGTTTGTGCTCTGACATGCACTGTCAACTGTGGGACCTTATATAGACAGGTGTGTGCCTTTCCAACTCATGTCCAATCAACTGAATTTACCACAAGTGGACTCCAATTAAACTGTAGAAACATCTCAAGGATGATCAGTGTCAACAGGATGCACCTGAGCTCAATTTTGAACTTCATGGCAAAGGCTGTGAATACTTATGTACATGTGATTTCTTAGTTTATTTGTAAACCATAAACTCACGACTCACTGTAAACATGGAAGTGAACACAGTGCAACGACGCATTTGATTGGTTAGACAGTGTTTTAGCACCAGTTAGAGACAAATTTGATTGGTGAAATTGGCGGAAGTTGACGAGGATTGGCCAAAATTGCGGGAAAGTTGTGGTGATTGGACAAAGTTGCAAGGACATGCAACAGTTGCGCTAACTGGCTGATTTCACATGAATTGGTGCAATCGCAACATCGCAATATCCTGGAGGGACTGGTAAATGATGTTCCTTTATATAGCGCTTTTTCTCATCTCTAGATGACCAAAGCGCTTTACATTTCTTGCTATCCACCCATTCACACACACACATTCACACACTGATGGTGGCAGAGCTGCCATGCCCAGCCGCTGGCCTGACCCACCAGGAGCAACTGGGGGTTCAGTGTCTTGTTCAAGGACACTTGGACATGCAGACTGCAGACAAAGCGGAAATCTAACCCCTGACCCTCCGATCAGTAGTCAGCCAAACTACACCTGTGCCACAGCTGCCCCGCATGAGTAAATTACTATTACGAATGTTTTTTTCCCCTTCCCTTTTCTACTCTCTCAATGGGGAAAAAAGAAACGCTAGAATAAAAATGCAAAAAAAAAAAAAATTACACATTTCTGTCATTTATGTAAACCATGACAAAAGAAATCCTGTAGGACAAAACTTGACACTTGGTATTTTCTAACCCGTTTGTATACCACCATAGACAAAGAGAACCTGAATTGGACAGAGCTCAGAAAGGGCTAAATGAGACAGAAGAGAGGAGCCAAGGAGAGGAAAATGTTAAGGTAGAGGGTCCAGGATAGGGCTGAGCAGAGGAAGGAGAGAAGGATGACACCAGTAAAAAAGTCCAAACACAGGATGTCTGGATGGGACCCCAACTGGCTCAAGATTCCAACATTCAAGCCTTGGTTATACGATACTTCAAATGGTAAGTTCAATATGCAAAGTTACTGTGCAAAGTTAAAAAGACTAGTATAAAAATATTCCGGTTACAATAGTGTCATGTGTTTTCTGCTCCCATCCTCTGGAAAAATACGTTGCTACTACTTTAAGCCAGAGAAAACACTAACCTTTGACCCCAAACCCATAGTCAGGTCAGGATCCCAAGGTGAGCTTGTGTACCAGGTTTGGTGGCCCTAGCTTTACTCGTTGTACAACAATAAGGGAAAAGAAATGCTAAACTGTTGACCAGTATCACTTAATCTTATCCTACACTTTATTACATGTATAGTTTATTTCTCTTATCTTATCATGTTTAATGTTGCAGCATTGTACCGAGACAAATTCCTAGTTTGTGTACTACATGAACAATGGCAATAAACCTGATTCTGATTCTGATTCTAAACTTGACCTTTTGACCCCAAACCCATAGTCAGAGGTCAGGATCCCAAGGTGAACCTGTGTAGCAAGTTTGGTGACCCTAGCTTTATTTGTTGTTGAGATATATAATGCATTTTGATGATGACCTTTGACCTTGCGATCCCAAAACCATAGTCACACTTCAGGGTCACAAGATGAACCTGTGTACCAAGTTTAGTGACCTTAACTTTACTCACTGTACAGTAATAAGACATTGGGAATGTTAACCTTCAACTTCTGACTCCAAACCCATAGTCTAAGGTCACGATCCCTAGGTGAACCTGTGGACCAGGTTTGGTGGCCCTAACTTTACCGTTTTATAGTAATAGTGCAAATAAATTAACCTTGACCTTTGACCTTTTGACCCCAAACCCATAGTCAGAGGTCAGGATTCCAAGGTGAACCCGTGTACCAGGTTTGGTGGCCCTAGCTTTATGCGTTGTACAGTAATAAGGCATAAGGAATGGTAACCTTGACCTTTGGACCCCAAACCCATAGTCAGAGGTCAGGATTCCAAGGTAAACCTGTATACCAGGTTTGGTGGCCCTAGCTTTACTCATTTTATAGTAATAGTAGAAGAAGAAGCCATCTCTATTGTCATTCAGTCCATACAATCAATCATGTACAGTAGAACGAAATTATGTTTCTCCTATTTACAATGTTAATCACATGTAGAATCAGAGGGGTCACTGTCACGCAAGGCGCTGCCACAAACAACTTCTCCTTCCTCATTCTATTATGCTCAGCACCAAGCTAGAAGGCGGGAAGTACCATTTTGATATGGTCTTTGGTATGACCCGGCCGGGACTTGAACCCCCAACCTCCCAGTTGTGAGGTGGATGCTCTATCAATTAGGTCACCACTCCGGTTGCAAATGTAGCATTTACTATTTACAATAGTGCAACTGCAATGTTAACTTTGACCCCAAACCCATAGGTAGGTGAGGGTGTAAGTCGTCCAAGATGTGTATTAGATACAACTCCTGTATCGATTTGAAAAGCCTACATCATTTCTTTCAGTCGTTATTGTGTTTAAAAGATTCAGGGAAAAATCTGACCTCTGACCTCAAGGTCATCCAATGAGAGTGAAACTGCAATATGCGCATCATCAAGAGTATCTCAAACAATGGCACCAAGTTTCAAAACAATCGAAACAAAACTGTAGGAGGAGTTGATTTCACAAGACAGTTACTACGAAGTGAGATGAAACAGGAGGTCATAGGTCAGGGGCTACAATTCCTGCAAAAATCATCCAATCTGAACCAAATTGGACTATGCACATCCTCATTGTATATCAAATCATGGTACTACGTTTCAAAACAATCGGACCAAAGCTGTAGGAGGAGTCGATTTCACTAAAGTGAGACAGACTGATGGACGGACTGACCCATAACATAATCCCCCTTCGATCTTCGCCCAAAGGGCTCTTTGACCCCTTTAGGCTTCAACCAGCGGGGGCTTAAAAGGTTGCAAACTTGCACGAAAAAGTGTCAGATTTTTAACAAAAACTTAAAAATTTATTTCAAAAACTGGGTACATTAGGCAGGCAGAGGCGCACACAGTCTACCATTGCCACCTTGCAACCACAACAAAAGACAACGCCAACCCCCCGAAGTCTGCTTGTTCACTGCGGCGCCACTTCCAAAGCGAGTCGAACTGTCGCAATTCTAAAGAATATTGAGGGGATTAGCAGATACAGAACATTTCTATGACTCGTCCTAACCCCATTGACTACATAGCTTGTCAAATAACTTCAGCGGCAGTGGTCATATGTACCATTTTCTCTAGCATCTTTTTTCCCCCTCTGTTGCAGCGATCACATAAAAGTTGCTTTTTTAACATGTATTAGCTCCAACTCCATCGCAATCTGCTCTTGTTCTTCACTTTTGAGGATTTGCAGCAATATCACAAAACCAAGTGACATTCTGTCTGCCCCCCTTGATGGCAGGCAAAAAATGCATTGCTGCCAATACAGTCGTACAAGTTTGGAGCACTTTTATTAATACTTTTGCCAACTTCTTTTTATACAGTCTATGGATTAGAGTGGCACAAATTTCAACTCTGGCCATGGTCATTACATGCATGGTGGAAGACTGTCGTAACAGGCAAGGTAAAACGACAGGAAAGTCTTTTTATTGGTTTCCATTGGATCTAGTTCGGAGAGAAATGTGCAGGCAGATGGAGGGTTGAGAGCAAGCCACAACATGGGTCGGATCTGCAGCAATCATTTTTAAGGGTAAGTACATGTACAAATGAGGACCCAGGGATAGTGGTGGTGGGTCTCAAATTTATATTTGGTGTTTCATTATGCAAGGAAACCCATTGTCTGCTGACTATACATTTCCTTGTCTAGACAGATTCACCTCAAAAAAGAAAAGGAAGACTGGTCGTGGATATTTTTCATATTAGCACATCAGCAAAATGGAGGAGATTAGACGGGTTATTTTATTGCTTTGGAACTGTGGTTGAGGGTAACTGTTCAGGCCAGAGGGAAGAAATATTTCCCCCTCCAGACTGGGTTGTTTATATTTACAGTATATGCTTATACACTACTCGCAAAAAGTTAGGGATATTTGGCTTTTGGGTGAAATTTATGGAAAATGTAAAAAGTTCATGTTACAGTGATACAAAATCATGAAAGTAGGGCATTTAAGTAGAAACATGCAATACTAATTTCCTAATCTCAATTTATTGAAACAAAAGCCAACAACAGTGGTGGGTATACCACAACGAAAAAATGCCAATCTCTCAATAACTTGTCCTGTGCCCTTGAGCATTAATTACAACTTGACAATGATGGCTCATGCTGTTCACAAGTCGACTTATTGTCTGCTGAGGCATGGCATTCCACTCTTCTTGAAGGGTGGCCCTCAGGTCATTAAGGTTATGGGGTGCAGGGTTACAAGCCTCTACATGGTGGCTCAGCTGATCCCATAGGCTTTCTATGGGATTCAGGCCTGGAGAAAGTGCAGGCCACTCCATTTGAGGTACCCCAACCTCCAGCAGCCATTCCCTAATGATGTGACCTTGATGAGCTGGAGCACTGTCATCCATGAAGATGAAATTAGGCCTGTGTTGTTCATGCAGGGGCACAATGACTGGATTAATAATGTTATTCAGGTAGTATCGGCTTGTCACTGTACCATTCACAAGGTGTAGGGCAGTTCTGTATTGACTAGACAACTGCCCAGACTGTAACACCACCACCAAAGGCTCGTCTGGTGACAGTGGCTGATGCATAGCGCTCTCCTTGACATTTCCAACATTGTTAGTGGCCATCATTTCTGCTCAATGTGCATCGCCTTTCATCAGAGAACAGCACTGAGGCCCAATGGTTCCTTGTCCAGCGTAAATGGTCCTTGGCCCATGTAAGACGATGATGCCTGTGCCTGGCGGTGTGGTCAAGTACCCTTACAGGTCGTCTAGCATGCAGACCACGCTCATGTAAATGGTTTCGAATGGTCTGACATGACACTTGGGTGCCTCTCACCTCCCTAAATGTGCCTGGAGTTGAGTAGCATTCATCATTCGGTTCTGCAGGGCACTGTTCACAATGAAGCGGTCATCAGTGTGGGATGTGGCCAAAGGATGTCCACTTCTATGCCTTTCTGTGACTCTCCAGTCTTTCTGTTGCAACCTGCTGATGACACTGACACTCTAAGCTCAGTGGCCACTTCCCTCTGAGAACATACCGTTTGAAGCCTCGCAATGGTGAGGTACTCTTGATCAACTGTTAGGTGTCGTCTTGGGTCTCATGACGTCAAAATGTGAACAGCATGATGAAGAGGACTGTTGAAATACCAATACCAATTGAACCAGAAAATTGATTGGCCGGTTCATGGATCAAACACGTGTTGCGAATTTTGCCGTTAAGCATGTTGTTAGAGAACAGCAAGTTATGCAAAAAGTACTGAAACAATGAACACCTGGACATGTGCATTCAAAAGGTTAGAGAAGGTCAAATTAAGTTCACCTGTAAAGGTTATAGTACATTTTAGGTTTATCCTGAATTTTCGCCCGAAAGCCGAATATCCTTAACTTTTTGTGAGTAGTGTATTTTAAATAAATTAACTAAAAAAGTTGACAGGATTTTTTTTCGACTGCTCTCTGCCTCCCATTCTCTGTGGCTGCTTGTGTCTGTTCATTAAATTTCGGATACTTTCTTATTGTGAATAGTTGAAACAGGGCTCCATTGCCAGGAAATGGGGCAGACCAGTAGTTTAGTTTTCGACATAAAAACACAGGCTGGTAAAGTGGCACTCCCAGAGATCGGTCTCATCATTGTTAATTGTGTCAGTAAAGCTGGTGTTGATATGATCCATGACTGTCTCCGCCCACTTGGAAAAAATATTCTAGCAATCAAATGCAAGTGAGCTAATGTTAAAACACTAACATGATAATGCATTTTGAAGCACATTAGCTTGAGTCTGATTAACTTTTTGAATGTCTTCTGTCGGGAAAATTGACAACAGTAAGAGTCAACCAGGCAGAATCATTTTAAATTTTGGTAAATGATTGTGTTTTTATTATTGTAACTCCAAGGTCTGTCATGCCCAGTGTTGGGCAAGTTACTAAAAAAAAAAAAACTAATTACAGTTACTAGTTACTTGGAAAAGTAACTTTTCACTTGACTTAAATGCATACTTAATCCCTTACATTCCTGCCAATTTCCAGCCAATGTGAAATGATCTGTGGGTGGAAAACAAGAATTTTAAGAGGATAAGAAAGAAGATGTTCCATTATTCACCATTACACATTGTTGTCTGTCACAGATAAAAACAAAAACATTGCATGGCCAGATTAGAAAAATTTATTTTTTGTAACCAAAATGTAATGATTCATTGCATCAAAAGGTTTGGGAGGTTTTTTGTTTGTTTTTTTAGGTCCAGTAAAACAGCTCCCACAACCTGACCTTGATCCACTGACTTTTTTTTTGCTTTTAATTTGTTCAATCAAGTAGGAGTTGGCACTCTCAGCCGAATAATTTGGTCAGAAGCCATAGAGAGAATATAAGTAATTAAGACTCCATATACTCCAATAATTGTGTAGCAACAGTTTTTTTTTCTAAAACTTTGAAGACTGATATACTAACAGACATACCTGATTTGCAGCTCTAGATTTAAATCCCTTAACATTTTAGCCAGTGTCCAGCCAATGTAAAACGTTCCATGGGTTCCATCTTGCACACATAAGATAATTTAATTATAGATTACATTACAGGCTTATTAATGTCAGGCTAAAACTGACTGTTTCAGACAGAGCTTTTAGAACATGTTCAGTCTGATTTATCCTGCCTTGAGAGCTCTTGTGGGAAAAATCTGAAGAACATCAACACCAGTAATTTCCTCATTTTGGAGTGAAAAATAGGGCTTGTGAAGTGAGGGAGAGGGAGAAAAAAAAAGTGAGAATCACTCCTAAAGAGTGAGCGTTGACAGCACTGCATAAAGCTTTCCATGTTTTATCTTACCTTTATGATTATGGATTTAATCTGATGTGTAGTGATCCAAAGAAAATGTCCATTATTCACAGTCCAAATGTCTGCTGTAACAGACATGATCCAGTCCCTCAAATTCCTTTTGGAGATCAGTCATTTTTGAATAATCTTTATCCAGGTAGCAAGTAAATGCATTTTAATTTCAGTGGATCACAGTCCAGCTGTCTGATGGAAGTGTTACCACATCTTCATTCTGTAACAACGTATCTGGCAATCAGTCAGTTTAATTCTTGCATGGTCACACACTGTCCAGATGCATACCTGTGCTTGAAATCCAGCCGTGGGTGTTGAGATGAATATTTCCACTTCACGTCCAGCCGTGGCTGTTCAGAATACAGTAGATCCACTTCATGGTGTTGTTAGCATAGCATAGCACTAGCTTTGTCGGAGCTGGACTGCCATAGGTCTCAACTGGCACTGTAGTTTGCAACCCACCAATACGCTTTTGTCTTTAACCATGACAAAGGAAAAATCTGTCTATTTCGACAAAAACAAAATAGCTACATCTTTTCCTCCACTCAGTAATTAAGACTCAGGCTCTCTGCACCAGGTCACATCGACTGGCGGCTGGGTCAGCTACGTAGGGTCAGTTTGTATATTCATTTATTTGTACTAAAAATATCCATCCATAATCACTAAAATGAGTAACGAGTAAAGCATCTGATCAAATTTCAGTAACAAATTACTGAATTTTTAAACAGTAATTCCGTTACACAGCACGTTACTGCAAAAGTAGTACTCCCATCACTGGTTACGGTTTTATTAATTACAGCAGGCTTTTTTAGTAAAGGCAGTTATTTAGTTTGGTAGGAATAGTCATGAAGGTGTTAATCATGATCATCAAAATCAAATTAAATAAAAGGCTTTGTTTCACTGTGCATGCAATGAATATGGAATAAGAAGTTTTTTAAACTATGTTGCAAAAAACCTCGTTCACATTATTGTAATTTACTGATATGCACTAGTAATGTTTATTCAGTTACTGTTCATTCTTTATCAGTGATTAATTTATTTCTGTAGTTCTCCCTCAGAGAAAGCTAGGTCAGATTATTTAAAACAAACCTCAGATGTCTGAACTTGTTAGGTTGTCATACTTACGTTGGACTCATGTTTATATAATTAAATATATATTCGGGGAATAGGGAGATAAATAGGTCGGGGAATAGGGAGATGCTGAAGTCCGTACAGAGGGAGCTGAGGAGAAAGATCAGAGAAGGCAAGGACAGCTTCAGGAAGAAGATGGAGGACAAGCTGCAACAGAGCGACATCAGCGGGGTCTGGAGAAACCTCAAAACCATCTCTGGGCTCCAGAGTACCTCCCCCCAGGCCACGGGGGGCAGGGAGTGGGCGAACAACCTGAATCTGTTTTTCAATAGGTTTGACCAACCGCCCTCCCCCCTGACTGCACAACAACCACTGCTGCCTCTAAAGAAATCAAGTCCTGCTGCCCACTCCCCACTCCACCAACACCCCCCCACTCCCAACACACAGCCCCCCATCCTGACCCTGACCAGGACCCAGGTGAGGACGGAGCTGAGGAAGATCAAGGCGAGGAAGGCGCCGGGACCGGACGGCATCAGCGCAAAGCTCCTCAAGTCCTGTGCAGACCAGCTGTGTGGGATTGTGACGTACATCTTCAACCTGAGCCTGAAGCTGGGGAGGGTACCACAGCTGTGGAAAACATCTTGTGTGGTACCTGTACCAAAAACTTCCCACCCCAAAGAGCTGAACAGCTACAGACCGGTGGCCTTGACGTTCCACTTGATGAAGACCCTGGAGAGACTGCTCCTTGCTCACCTCCGCCCCCTGGTGGAACCAGCGATGGATCCACTCCAGTTCGCCTACCAGCATGGCATTGGGGTGGAGGATGCGGTGATCTTCCTCCTTCACCGTTCTCTGTCCCACCTGGAGAAGCCCGGGAATATGGTGAGGATCATGTTCTTTGACTTCTCCAGTGCTTTCAACACCATCCAACCGATGATCCTGAAGGACAAGCTGCTGCGCGCAGGGGTGGACCAGCACCTGTCATCATGGATCCTGGACTACCTCACGAACCGGCCTCAGTTTGTGAGAACCCGGGACTGTGTGTCCGACACGATCATCGGTAGCACGGGGGCCCCCCAGGGAACGGTGCTGGCTCCCTTCCTGTTCACTCTTTATACTGCGGACTTCTCACACAACACAACACACTGCCATCTACAGAAGTTCTCTGATGACTCTGCGATCGTTGGCTTCATCTCCATTGGAGATGAAGCTGAGTATAGAGGGCTTATCCAGGACTTCGTGGACTGGTGCCATTGGAACTGCCTCCAGATCAACGCGAGGAAAACTAAGGAGCTGGTGGTGGACTGCCGCAGGCATGGGAAACCCCTCACAGCACCAGTAAATATACAGGGAACAGACATCGAGATGGTGACATCCTATAAGTACCTGGGTGTTCATCTGAACAATAAACTAGACTGGTCACACAATACTGACGCACTCTACAAGAAGGGACAGCGCAGGCTGTTCCTGCTGAGGAGACTCAGGTCTTTTGGTGTACAAGGGGCGCTGCCGAAGACATTCTATGACACGGTGGTGGCATCAGCCATCACTTTTGGAGTGGTCTGCTGGGGCAGTGGCATTACTGCAGCCGATAGGAAGAGACTGAACAAACTGATCAAGAAAGCTAGCTCTGTCCTGGGGCAGCGCCTTGATCCGGTGGAGGAGATAGGAGAGAGAAGGACGGTGGATAAACTGTCATCTCTGCTGGAGTCCGAGTTCCACCCTATGCAGGATATACTGAATGCACTGAGGAGCTCATTTAGCAGCAGACTACATCATCCCAGGTGCACAACCGAGAGGTTTCGCAGGTCCTTCCTACCAACGGCTGTCAGACTGTACAACCTAAGCAGGGCTGCTCGCAGAGATAGCAAAAAGACGTAACAAACTAATAGTTTTTTGAATGCAAAAGATGCAATAGACTTACACAATGGTCCCCTCCGGCATACAACTAGGAAAATACCGGTCGCTATGGAGGGTGAGAATATGTATGGGCACAATCATACCAAGTAGGATAACCAAGTAGACGGTTGTGCTGTTTCATCCCATCTAGCAACAATGCTCTGCACTGTGTGTGTTTATATATTTACATATTTATTCCATCTAGCTACAATACTCCGCACTGGGTGTGTTTATATTTATATATCTACATATTATTCCATCTAGCTACATTGCTCCGCACTGTGTGTGTTTATATATTTACATATTTATTCCACCTAGCTACAATGCTCCGCACTGTGTGTTTATATATTCATATATTTATTCCATCCAGCTACAATGCTCCGCACTGTGTGTTTATACAGTATATCTACATATTATTCCATCTAGCTACATTGCTCCGCACTGTGTGTGTTTATATATTTACATATTTATTCCACCTAGCTGCAATGCTCCGTACTGTGGGTGTTTATATATCTACATATTTATTCCATCTAGCTACAATGCTCCGCACTGTGTGTTTATATATTCATATATTTATTCCATCCAGCTACAATGCTCTGCACTGTGTGTCTGTGTGTGTGTATATATATATTTTATAGTAATATGTACATATGTATATTAGCTGCTCTTGCTTGCTTTTTTTTTTTTTTTCTTGCCTTCTGATTGTTGCTATGAGTGTTGCTATCCCTGTGCTGTTGCAATCCTGGAATTTCCCCGTTGTGGGACTAATAAAGGCTTATCTCATCTTATCTTAAATCAGACTTTGATTTAAAATCATGCTTTTCATTCAGTGTTTCCTGTATTCCAGCAGTGTGAGGTCAAAGTCTCAGTGTAACGACATCAGTGTTGGGAGTAATGTGCTACTGCAAAAGTAGTGGCGTTACAGTAACGGATTGTGTAATGAAATTACTGTTTAAAAATTCAGTAATGCTTTACAGTTACTGAAATTTTAACAGATGTTACTCATTTTATTAACAGACATATTTTTAACTCAAATAAATGAATACGCAAACCGACCCTACCGTAGCTGAGAGGTCGCCATCAGTCGATGTGACCTGTTGCAAAGAGCCTGAAGCTTCATCACTCTGGGTGGAGGAAGAGGTAAAGCTACTTATTTTTGTGGAAATGGATTATTTTTTCTTTGCTGTGGTTAAGGACAAAAGCATATTGGTGGGTTGCAAGCTAAGTGCTAGTTGAGACCTACTGCAATCAACAGAAGCTCCGACAAAGCGAGTGCTAAGTAATGGCTAGCTTGAAGAGGATGATAAAATAAAGGCAGCGTTGGATTTTTAAATAGCTTTATTATCACCCGCCTTCATCAGAACTCGGCTGCAGCCCATGGCTTGAGCAGGCTGCAGCTTCATTCCTCCAGCTCTCAAAGAGGAGACAGTGTGTGTGTCTCGCAGCAGATGCAGAATCAGAGTGAGAGAAAGATTTACAGCACAGTGCAGCATATATACTCAACTCAGACAATACATCAAAGACCTTCACAGCAGTCAATCTGGGCATTTGCATATCAGAGGTACAGACAGGATGCATGAACACAATGCATGGATGACACTTTAACCTCACAGCTGTAAACGCAGCATGCAGCGGAAAAACCCAGGAGTGCGAGCTGACTGTCTCTGTGTTCTGTCTCTGTGTTGTGGGGGTTGAATCAAACTGCTACAAGCTATGCAAACAACTAACACAGTGACGTGGATCTACTGCATCTGAACACCCACGGCTGGATTTCAAGCACAGGTATGCATCTGGACAGCTTGTGACCCAGCAAGAATTAAACTGAATGCCAGATACTTTGTTACAGACTGAAGACGTGATATCAACAGTGACTTTCCATCAGACAACTGGACTGTGATCCACTGAAGTTAAAACACATTTACTTGCTACCTGGATAAAGATTATTCAAAAATGGATTTTGATATCCAAACGGAATTTGAGAGACTGGATGATGTCTCTATCACAGCAGACATTTGGACTGTGGATAACTGGATCACTGCACATCAGATTAATCCATAATAATCATAAAGGTAAGAGAAACATGGACAACTATATGCAGTGTTGCAAATTCTTACTCTTTCGGCGTGAGTCTCGCTCTTTTTCCCCTCTCTCAACAAACCCCATTTCTCACTCCAAAGTGAGGAAATTACTGGCAATATCGTGTTGATTTTCTTTAGATTTTTCCCACAGTAAGAGCTCTTAAGGCAGGATAAGCAGACTGAACATATTCTAAAACTTACTGAGGTAAGGAAATTTATTCCTTGAAAAAAAACAAAAAAAAACAAAACAACTATTGTGTACCTGCATGTTCACTCCACCCCGTGCCAATTCCTGCTACATCTTACTCCAAGCTTTTCTGAAAAGTTGGCAGCTCAGTTTTATGTCCCACACACTGACACATGTGCAGCAACACCAACATTAAAAAAAACTGTCTGTGAAGCTCTGTCTGAAACAGTCCGTTTTCAGCCTGCCATTAATAAGCCCGTAATGTAATCCATTAGATTATCTTGCAGTGTGCAAGATGATTTAAGCATGCATTTAAAAGTAACATGAAAGTTACTTTTCCAAGTAACTAATTACTTTACCAATTACTGCATGAATGAAGTAACAATTACTTTTGAAAAGTAACTAGTAACTATAATTAGTTACTATTTTTTTAGTAACTTGTCCCAACACTGAACGACATACTAGTGTATCTCAGTAAATCACAATGTCAGGATTTGTAATTTAAACAACTATACTTTATTTATGTAGGAAAGGTTAAAAATAAAAGTTACAATCATCAACTGGCCTGACTCTGTTAAGAGCAGTTTCCCGTTCTGCTGAACATAAAAGAGAGCCATGATCGTCAAAATTAGGATAAAAAAATGGATTCCAATATTAAATATATTGTAATCAATATTAAAGTTTAACTTTTTAAATATTTTAAAATGCAAACTTTTTCACAATATTCTAATTTACTGAGATGCACCAGTAGACTCTTAGACCAGTAGTGAGGGATGTTTGTACTTAATAGAACAGATTGCCTAAGTTCTCATCATTTTGTCATTACAAAGTTGTACAGTCATTTTCTGTCTCCTCAGTGATAGAACCTACATAAAATTCCTAACAATCAATACAACTCTACACAAAATTCAAAGAGTTAGCCTCTTTATACAACCCCTTAAAAGTGCGTTCAGACCAAACACGAATGGGTGAATTTTTCACGGGGTGCGATTACATTTTAACTCGATGTAAACACAAGAATAGACATGAATTCACCGTCTGAGTGAGTTGCAGACAGGCGGAGTTGCCTTTATAACTCCTGCAGCTGTGTTCAACCTGCTGTGGAAATTCCCAAAATACTGTCATGCTTAGGTTTACATTATCTGACAGGGTCTCACCTGAAAAAATTGTCCCTGCCTCCAAAATTTCACTGTATGATGGTTTGTTTACATTACTAGCCCGCTAGCCTTGTTAGCATATCCGTGGCAGGCATCTGTGGGTAAAAAACTCCAACACTGATTCAGCTGAAGAGCTCCCGGTCCATCTGTCTCCAGGTGAGTGTCAGTCTCATTTTTAAACTAGTTTACTCTCCAATGTTGATACTTTGCTGGTCATTAACATCTGTTTGTTCTCTCCCACAGATTGAGTCCCTGTCATGCTGTCTGTTCTCTACATGTCTGTTTTTTTCTTCTTCTATCTCCACACCCCCTACCAGTAACAGATGACTGCCCCTCCCCGAACCTGGTTCGACTGGAGGTTTCTTCTTGCTAAAAGGGAGTTTTTGCTCTCCACCGTCACCAAGACCTTGCTCACAGATGACCTGATTGCTGGGGTCTTGCTGCAATTGCGAGGTTTTCCCCTACAGTTTGACAGTACTATGAGATGACTGTTGTGAAATAGTGCTATATAAATAAAGATGAACTGAATTAAACTGAATTGGTCTGAACACACCTTTATTTTGCAAAAAACAGCAAGTCTTGTAAGACTGATTTCTCGGCCACCCCAAATTGATCACATATCCAACTAGAAAAGCACTCGGAGAGCGCAGACCTCCGCCAAGCGCCACAGTTCCCCCATACAGTGTTTGTGTGTACGTTTTCAGATTCCTTGACCATGAAAACATATGACAAGCAATTGGATTCACAATGATAGGATTAGTGGTTCAGTAGTTATTCACGAAAATGGCATTTTGCGTAATGGCGGTTTTCTTGTGGACGGTGATCCGGATCAGCACCAAAATGTAATCATCTGTAGGATACCCCATTTCTGACAATCTGTGAAAATTTCATGAAAATCCGTCCATAACTTTTTGAGTTATCTTGCTAACAAACAAACAGACAGACAAACCAACGCCGATGATCACATAACCTCCTTGGCGGAGGTAACTAAAAATTTCCTGGCTCCACCACTGCTCCTCCCTTCACAATACAATAATGGCGGTTGTTTTCATCGGCCCCTTGTTGCTAAGCAATAAGAACAGTGAAAGTCCAGGAAGTCCTGGTGGAGAATATACGATAGAGGGGTTGCACATGACATCAGTGGTCACGTGCCACATTGTTTTTCTGCCATTTTGGACAGCAAATGCAGTGGTGTAAAAAAGTGTTTACCCCTTCATAATTTCTCATTTTTTTGTATGTTTGTCACACTTAAATGTTTCAGATCATGAAACAAATTTAAATATTAGACAATGATAACACAAGTAAACACAAAATGTAGTTTTTAAATTAAGGTGTTTATTAAGGGGAAAAAAATCCAAACCTACATGGCCCTGTGTGAAAAAGTGATTGCCCCCTAAACAAAATAACTGGTTGGGCCATACTTAGCAGCAACAACTGCAATCAAGCTTTTGCAATAACTGCCAATGAGTCTTTATAGCGCTGTGGATGAATTCTGGCCGACTCATCTTTGCAGAATTGTTGTAATTCAGCCACATTTGAGGGTTTTTGAGCATGAACCGCCTTTTTAAGGTCATGCCACAGCATCTCAATGGGATTCAGGTCAAGAACTTAACTAGGCCACTCCAAAGTCTTCATTTTGTTTTTCTTAAGCCATTCAGAGGTGGACTTGCTGGTGTGTTTTGGATCATTGTCCTGCTGCAGAACCCAAGTGCGCTTCAGCTTGAGGTCATGAACAGATGGCCGGACATTCTCCTTCAGGATTTTTTGGTAGACAGCAGAATTCATGGTTCCATTTACAACAGCAAGTCTTCCAGGTCCTGAAGCAGCAAAACAGCCCCAGACCATCACACTACCACCACCATATTTTACTGGTGGTATGATGTTCTTTTACTGAAATGCTGTGTCACTTGTACGTCAGACGTAATGGGACACACCCCTTTCAAAAAGTTCAACTTTTGTCTCATCAGTCCACAGAGTATTTTCCCAAAAGTCTTGGAGATCATCAAGATGTTTTGTGGCAAAACTGAGACAAGCCTCAAGTTTTTTTTGCTCAGCAGTGGTTTCTGTCTTGGAACTCTGCCATGCAGGCCATTTTTGCCCAGTCTCTTACTTATGGTGGAGTCATGAACACAGACCTTAACTGGGGCAAATGAGGCCTGCAGTTCTCTGGATGTTGTTGTGGGGTCTTGTGTGATCTCGTGGATGAGTCATCGCTGCGTTCTTGGGGTAATTTTGGTCGGTTGGCCACTCCTGGTAAGGTTCACCACTGTTCCATGTTTTCACCATTTGTGGATAATGGCTCTCACTGTGGTTCGCTGGAGTCCCAAAGCTTTAGAAATGGCTTGATAACCTTTTTCAGACTGAGATCTCAATTACTTTGTTTCTCATTTGTTCCTGAATTTCTATTGAATGTCTAGCTTTTGAGGATCTTTTTGTCTACTTCACTTTGTCAGGCACGTCCTATTTAAGTGATTTCTTGATTGAGAACAGGTGTGGCAGTGATCAGGCCTGGGCGTGGCAAGAGAAATTGAACTCCACTTTCCTAAGATGTGATAAACCACAGTTAATTTATGTTTTAACGGGGGGGGGGGGTGTTACTTTTTCCACACAGGGCCATGTAGGTTTGGATTTTTTTTATCCTTAATAATAAACACCATTTAAAAACTGCACTTTGTGTTTACTTATACTATCTTTGTCTAATATTTAAATTCGTTTGATGATCTGAAACATTTAAGTGTGAAAAAAAAAAAAAAGAAATCAGGAAGGGGGCAAACACTTTTTCACACCACTGTAGCTGTAGACCCTGTGCTGAGAATAATAACTCCACTAGCACCTACTCAGCCCGACTCAACACCGCATTGTTCGTTATCCATTACGACTGGATACCACCTTGAGTGAGATTTTTACAGCAAGGCAGCCCGACACTCCTACGACATCATTTGTATGCGACAAGCAAAACACAAGATATGGAGGCGAGCCTGCTGCTCGCTGGCTTTTTGTCGGAGTAAAGGCAAAAAAGGAGAGCCAGAGAAGGCTACAGGCAGTGAGACAAAACACTGGAAAAGTACTGGAGAGTTTAGGAAGCCATGGAGCAGTGGAAGACGTGAGGATACAAACTAGATCACATATGAAGGTAAGCTAATGATTGCTAATGCTAGTTAAGCACTAATAAGTCCTCCATACTACAATGTAATCATGGCAAGTTATCGCTATTAGCTACTAAAATATATATGCTTTGTGTGTGTGTGTTTCAGATGGCTCTCTTGTGGCAAAAATGATTGCTTCAAACCGTCAGTCTGGCCATTCAACCGAGCCTCTCAGTGATGGGATGTCACCCCAGCTTCACAAACCGCACTGATTGCAGCGCTTCAGAATGTCTGAAGAAACGTTTAGCTTCCTGTGCTACAAATTGCTCTGACCTGTGTAAAAATCATGGGGAGACTTGAGACATCATGGGATGTACCTGCTCCAGCTGGTTGTGTCGTTGCAAAAAGTGACTAAAAATTGATTGCCAGGTGCCATATTATAGTTATGCGGTTATATTAACTGTAAAATATACAGTATATTTCAACAGGTAAACAGTACTGAGTTAGGTATAATAAAATATATTTAACAATTATGATGCATTTTTAGCCCAAAACAAACTTCATCTAGGATTAAAAGCAATTAAAATAATGCAGTCACAAGGTTACATGGAAAATACATGGATTCACTGGATATATACACATGTAGATACTGTATAAATATATATTCTATGTGTGAATAATGTACTATGTACTCCTTTTGTATTGCACTAGGAATTTTTACAATAAACTTGTGCCTTTTGCAGATGTGTCTCCATGTTTGTTTTATTTGTGAAGGTTACCAAGATTTAGTGACAAATTAAATGCTAAAAGATTGGAAAAGCTATCTAAATAATCCAGCAGTTTGAGAAATCACTTTTGGTTTGGTGCAAGTCCATCAACAGAATTATGAACCATAAAGTAGTTTATGTTAAAACATGTTAAATCCCTTTAAACCCTAACTCATTATTAGGAAATACTGATGCTAATTTGGCACAGAATTCCTCCATATACCGGTACTATCACTAAAGTGTGCAGTGTTTTCTGCACTGGCACATCCAACAATACAGTCTTCAGTAAATAAAATAAATGTTTTTTGGTTACTTTTTTTAAAAAATACACACGTGGACAAAATTGTTGGTACCCCTCTGTTAATGAAAAACCCACAATGGTCACAGAAATAACTTGAATCTGACAAAAGTGGTAATAAAAATTCTACGAAAATTAACCAATGAAAATCAGAATGCTTTTGAATTGTGGTTCAACGGAATTACTTTAAAAAAACAACTCATGAAACAGGCCTGGACAAATATGATGGTACCTGTGGCGGTTTGGGAAACCCCCTACAAACAGACTAAGGACAGACAACTCGCTACTCCTGGTTTTTTCCGCTACACTACTGAGACGTAACGTGCCATTCATGCCTTGTGATGTTAATGTTGCCTCTCATGCATTGTGTTCATGCGTCCTGTCCTTACTGTGACCTAGAGACTCAGATCAATATGTAGATGTGCCTGTTAACCTCTTTGTTCTGCAGCTTGAGCAGAGTCTAGCAAATCTGCCTATTGTGATGTATGCCTCACAAATGCAAATATCTCATGCCTGTTCTGCAGTCCCTTTGATCAGACCTACCGCTGTGACACTGCCTTGATGTATTGTTTGAGTTGGGTATAAATACTGCACAGGTTCTGTAACACGTCCTCTCTCTCTCAACCTCTGCTGTAGGACACACACGTGTCCGCCTCTCCTCTCCTTCTCTTGAGAGCCGTGGGCTCGCTCTCGGCGCTCATGCACGGCGCCGGGAGCGGAGCTCGTGACAGCGGTATGATAATAAAACTCTACTTAAAACCTCCAACAACGCCGCTTTATTTCATGCCGCCGCACTGGTGACCCGACGCTGAAACGAACACGCTGCCAGCGAACGCAACGCCCGGCGGTGATTCTCCGATGACCAGCGAACGCGGCAGCCTGACTGATCTGCCCTCCCTTCTGCTTCAGGGAGACCTCAACGCGGAGTTTCCAGGCGAAACTCCACGGAGAACACCCACGACCGGGAAAGCTGAGCAACGTTTCATGGTGAGATCTGCACGCCTAGATCGGCACATCCACGCTGGACCGGCCGCGCTCACAGCTCCTCCACACCGTGAGCGCATGCACCTCGTCCCCTCTCCACGACGGCGATCCCCATGGCCGACGGAGCACACGTGGACCTGAACGCACCATGACTGCACGAGCGACAACGATCGTCTCCTCCCTCTCACCGCTCCAACGCATCTCCACGAGCCCGAGGCACAAAGATCGTCTATTGCCTCGCACCGCGCCAACGCATCTCCACGAGCCCGAGGGACAGAGATAGTCTACTTCCTCGCACCGCTCCAACGCACCACGACCGAACGACGCAACAGACAACAGGGATGATCTCCAGCAAGCTCCCTGACCCTGGTTCTCCTCTCCAGCGGCCCACCCACGCACGGGACCCCGGCACACGCACCGGGGAGTCACGGGCACGGCGCACCACGCACGGGACACATACGGCTCCACAGACTGCCTTCCTCCTTCACCGCTGCCCTTCAGGGCTGCTCGCTCACCTGAGGCACGCATGCAGCATGCTCGAAGGATTTGTTAATAGTCTCAGCCACGGCACACATGGGGAATTCAGCGGTTTTGCGATCCCTGAGGACTTTAAGGCTGTGCCCGCACCTAAAGTCAACATGCCAGTCCCTCTGCTCTCATCACAGCCGCCAAGCAGCCTTGTCTTTTCTTCACGGCCGCCATTAATCCTTGCAGGACTTAATCGCGGGAGGCGCCAGTGACTAATTTTTCTTCTTGTGATCTCCGCACGCGCAACGGGACAACCCCTCGACGTCGCGGAGCAGCAAGCAATTTTTTGCGCGGCCCAGACTTCTCATAGTCTCCGGCCGGCTTTTACTACCCCCGCCCCCCTCCACCCCCTCCTGCACAGAGCTTTTCCCTGCTCGCTGCCCAAGCTGCACTATCGAGGTCTCGACCACCTGCCGAGCCCTCTGGGGGGGGGCTGTGGCGGTTTGGGAAACCCCCCACAAACAGACTAAGGACAGACAACTCGCTACTCCTGGTTTTTTCCGCTACACTACTGAGACGTAATGTGCCATTCATGCCTTGTGATGTTAATGTTGCCTCTCATGCATTGTGTTCATGCGTCCTGTCCTTACTGTGACCTAGAGACTCAGATCAATATGTAGATGTGCCTGTTAACCTCTTTGTTCTGCAGCTTGAGCAGAGTCTAGCAAATCTGCCTATTGTGATGTATGTCTCACAAATGCAAATATCTCATGCCTGTTCTGCAGTCCCTTTGATCAGACCTACCGCTGTGACACTGCCTTGATGAATTGTTTGAGTTGGGTATAAATACTGCACAGGTTCTGTAACACGTCCTCTCTCTCTCAACCTCTGCTGTAGGACACACACGTGTCCGCCTCTCCTCTCCTTCTGAGAGCCGTGGGCTCGCTCTCGGCGCTCATGCACGGCGCCGGGAGCGGAGCTCGTGACGGCGGTATGATAATAAAACTCTACTTAAAACCTCCAACAACGCCGCTTTATTTCTTGCCGCCGCAGTACCCTTAATTTAATATTTTGTTGCACAACCTTTTGAGGCAATCACTGCAATCAAACGATTTCTGTAATTGTCAATGAGACTTGCACCTCTCAACAGGTATTTTGGCCCACTCCTCATGAGCAAACTGCTCCAGTTGTCTCAGGTTTGAAGGGTGCCTTCTCCAGACGGCATGTTTCAGCTCCTTCCACAGATGTTCAATAGGATTTAGATCAGGGCTCATAGAAGGCCACTTTAGAATAGTCCAATGTTTGGCTCTTAGCCATTCTTGGGTGTTTTTAGCTGTGTGTTTTGGGTCATTATCCTGTTGCAAGACCCATGACCTGCGACTGAGACCAAGCTGTCTTGTCACTGGGCAGCACATTTCTCTCTAGAATACCTCGAGTCCTGAGATTTCATTGTACCCTGCACAGATTCAAGACACCCTGTGCCAGATGCAGCAAAGCAGCCCCACAACATAACAGAACCTCCTCCATGTTTCACAGTAGGGACAGTGTTCTTTTCTTGGTATGCTTCATTTTTGCGTCTGTGAACATAGCGCTGATGCACCTTGGCAAAAGTTCCAGTTTTGTCTCGTCTGTCCATAGGACATTCTCCCAGAAGCTTTGTGGCTTGTCAACATGCAGTTTGGCAAATTCCAGTCTGGCTTTTTTATGATTTGTTTTCAACAGTGGTGTCCCCCTTGGTCATCTCCCATGAAGTCCACTTTGGCTCAAACGACGACGGATGGTGCGATCTGACACTGATGTACCTTGACCTTGGAGTTCACCATGAACGTGTTTAGAGGTTGTTCTGGGCTCTTTTGCTACCATTTGTATTATCCGTCTCCTCCTGCGGCCACATCCAGGGAGGTTGGCTACAGTCCCGTGGAGCTTAAAATTTCTGAATAATATGTGCAACTGTAGTCACAGGAACATCAAGCTGCTTGGAGATGGTCTTATAGCCTTTACCTTTAACATGCTTGTCTATAATTTTCTTTCCAATCTCCTGAGACAACTCTCTCCTTTACTTCCTCTGGTCCATGTTTAGTGTGGTACACACCATGTCACCAAACAGCACAGTGACTACTTGTCACCTTTTAAATAGGCCGACTGACTGATTACAAGTTTGTAGACACCTGTGATGTTAATTAGAGGACACTTCTTGGTTGAACATGTCCCTATGGTCACATTATTTTCAATCTTTTCTAAGGGTACCATCATTTTTGTCCAGGCCTGTTTCATGAGTTTTTTTTTTTAAGTAATTCTGTTGAACCACAATTCAAAAGCACTGTCTGATTTTCATTGGTTAATTTTCATAGAATTTTTTTTATACATTACCACTTTTGTCAGATTCAAGTTATTTCTGTGACCATTGTGGGTTACAATTTTGTCCACGGCGCTGTAAGCCATTATTTTCAACGTCACTGATAAATGTTCAGTTTGTACTGTCGACTCTTCCCACCAGTGTCTTAAAACAGAAAATCATGATGCAAACACATAAGTCACTAAATTGTTTATTACAATCACCAGCAAAATCCAGATTATTTAGAATGTGCAAAATTCAAACTTTAAACTGTAAAAAAAAAAACTCAGAATGGGTCACACACGCTGACTCCTCGCCTTCGCAAGGTGGCCCAGCACACCAAGGAACGCTTGATTGAAGGCAGCCTCTCCTTCGCAAGGTAGTTTCATGGGATGCAGGTCAAGTGGACCCCTGACCAAGCGAGCACTCCAAGTGGACCCCAGGATCCAATCTGTACATGTACATTCTCAATGTGTGATTCTCTCCAGTGATTTGTAAACGCGAAAGAGAACAAGAATTTGTGTAAAACTGTTGGAAAGACTTTTCCCAGTCACCAAGAAGTGTAAAAAAATAAATAAAATATATTATATATATAATTTATTGTAAGATGACAACTAAAGCCTCTTTTCCACTAGCCCAGCACACCTCGGTACGGCTCGATTCACTTCAGTACGGCTCGGAATGCTTCTGTTTCCATTAGCACGGTGTTTGGCATGGGTGTTGTGCTGGGGTGGGTGGGTTTATAACAGCGAGGCAGTGCCACACTCCCGTGACGTAACGCACGCGACCCAAGCAAAACCATTTTTTTTTCCAAAACTTTATTGAGAAGACCCAAGCAAAACATAACACATAGCTGTACAAGGCCCCTCCTCGGTCTGTGGCTTTTTTCACCGTAAACGCCAAAAAGGACCGCCAGACAAGGGTACAGGCAGCGAGATGAAATATGAATGAATATTTAAATTTAATACTATCCCACTTGTACTTACAAAAACGTGTGAATATTCATAAAAAGCACACACATGAAAGGTAGCACCACAAGCAGTGGGTCACAGTGGTTTTGGGCAACGGCAACACAATTGTGTATCCTTCGCCAATCTGTCTGCTGTTATTTAATGTTTAACAGTTAAGGGACGGATGATTATATGCTCCAAAACTGGAGAAACTCTCTGATAAAAAAAGCTGCAACACCACAAGTCACTTTTGTTTTGAATTAACTGCCAAATGACCTAGAAATAATGAGCTGAAACTTGTTTTTATTCGTATTAAATAATGAGACAGTGGCACACTGGCCAACACACCAAATTGTATTATTTTTTACATCCTAGGGCATTTTGGATGTACTGAATAAAAAAAATTCATGTTTTTCACCTTCAGGTCAACGTTTCGAACAACAGTATTATTATTTTCCGTTTAGATGATGCTACACTCCTAAAGTATTGTAATTCTCTGAATTTGGAATGCTGATAGAACATTCAATTTACATATACTTACTTTTTATACCTACTTTGACTTGTAAGCTTGATCAGTCTCTCCTGCTGCATTTTAAAGTCCAACTGTGCAACTTCTTATAAGTTAACATAAAAAAATTTACCCAAAGTTTAGAACTGTATCATGTGGCGCTAATTTATGATATTTCAATAAAAAGAACAGAAAGCTTACAAAAACATTTGTTTTTTGGTCTAGTTAAAAATTACATTACCTTTACAATGGTTGACCCCTGACAGGATGATCAGCATCCTTTTCATCAGACTAGGCAATGGAATTTCTATGTAATTATACAGTTTTATAATTCAGTGTTATAACAGACAAACCACACTTTCCAAAACAATTCCATTTTATTATATACAAAATATTAAAATAAAAAAAAAAAAAACTTTGCAACACAACATGAAGGTTAATCGACATTTTATACACGCCGACCACTGAGTGCCTCTACCAGCTTCCCAAACTGGGTCAGGAAGGCTCAGTTGGATGAATCAGTCTCTGCCAGCTCTGGGTCAGGAAGGCTCAGTTGAATGAAGCCGTCTCTGCCTGCTCCAGGGATACCCTCGCGTTTTCTGCAACCTCATTTAAATGTTGCAAATATTTATCATTGAATACATTTTGTGCCTGGTGGCGGGACAGATTCACATTGGAGAATCCGGGCGGGCTGGCGCGGCGGACGCGTGGGATGATTCTACAAGGAAAATGCACACAATAAAATACAGCACGAAAGTGCAAGATATACAGAAAAGACAATAGTTTTTAACAAGATTACATAAGCTTATTTCAGCGTATTGTTCACATGAATAATTAAAAGAAAAGCGAGTCCGCAGTGTGCTGCGATAAAGCAGCGATCATCATCCACAAATGAACAGCTTTTTTATTGCATAAATAAACTGAGCGTCTTACCGAATATATTTGCGAAAAAACGCACAATAAAAAAAAATTAAAACTCACCGTTAAAGGACTCCGATGTCGAGACCTCCCGGTATATTTTTTCATTCCGGGTGGCTCCGTCTAACTCGCGCTGGATACGTTCGTCTGACAATGCAGTGAGCAGACACTGCACCTCCTTATTGGTCCATGAACACCCTTATTACGCGGAGCCATTTTTGATAGAGAATAAATGAAAATAGCACAGCAATACACTGAAAAGAAACCGCCAACAGTGGTTGCGAGCTGAGTAATGGCGGTCGTGAAGATTCTTTTTTTTTTTTTCAAAAACTTTATTGAGAAGGTCGTGAAGATTCAGTAGAAGAGGAGGAGGAGAGGGGCGGTTACAACCTGACCAATCAGCGGCGACCAGTCTATTAACGTCACAACACGGCCCAGCTCAGCACTGCTGTACCCTGCCTTTGAGCGGGGCTGAGAATCGCGGCTGTTAAACCGTGTTGGGGCTTGTGGAAAAGCGTACAAAGCGTGCTGAGCCGTCCCGTGTCGCGCTAAAGCGTGCTAGTGGAAAAGGGCTCTTTAGCTGATCGGAGAAGGTTTTGGCTCCGTTTGTGCTTTCAAGAGACTTTTCTTCTCCACTGCTGCTGCTTGTCACGGCTGGCTGCCCCCAGATGAAAATACACAGAATAGGTACAGTGCATCTGTAAAGTATTCACAGCGCTTCACTTTATCCACATTTTGTTATGTTACAGCCTTATTCCAAAAGGGATTCAATAAATTTATTTCCTCAAAATTCTACACACAATACCCCATAATGACAACATGAAAAAAAAGGTTTGAGATTTTTGTAAATTTATTAAAAATAAAAAACTAAGAAATCACATGAACATAAGTATTCACAGCCTTTGGCCATGAAGCTCAAAATTGAGCTCAGGTGCATCCTGATCATCCTTGAGATGTTTCTACAGTTTAATTGGAGTCCACCTGTGGTAAATTCAGTTGATTGGACATGATTTGGAAAGGCACACACCTGTCTATATACAGTAAGGTCCCACAGTTGACAGTACATGTCAGAGCACAAACCAAGCACAAAGTCAAAGAAATTGTCTGTAGACCTCCAAGACAGGGTTGTCTTGAGGCACAAATTTGGGGACGAGTACAGAAAAATTTCTGCTGCTTTGAAAGTCCCACTGAGCACAGTGGCCTCAATCATCCATAAATGGAAGAAGTTCGGAACCACCAGGACTCTTCCTAGAGCTGGCCATGGTCTAAACTGAGCGATCGGGGGAGAAGAGCCTTAGTCAGGGAGGTGGCAAAGAACCCGATGATCACTCTGTCAGAGCTCCAGCATTCCTCTGTGGAGAGAGGAGAACCTTCCAGAAGGACAACCATCTCTGCAGCAATCCACCAATCTGGCCTGTATGGTAGGGTGGCCAAATGGAAGCTACTCCTTAGTTAAAGGCACATGGCAGCCCACCTGGAGTTTGTCAAAAGGCACCTGGAGGACTCTCAGACCATGAGAAACAAAATTCTCTGGTGTAATGAGACAAAGCTTGAACTCTTTGGCGTGAATACCAGGCATCATGTTTGGAGGAATCCAGGCACTGCTCATAACCACACCAATGCTGGTAGCAGCATCATGCTGTGGGGATGTTTTTCAGTGGTAGGAACTGGAAGACTATTCAGGATAGAGGGGGAGATGAATGCAGCAATGTACCGAGACAGCCTGGATGAAAACCTGCTCCAGAGCGCTCTTTACCTCAGACTGGGGCGATTGTTCATCTTTCAGCAGGACAACGACCCTAAGCACACAGCCAAGATATCAAAAGAGTGGCTTCAGGACAACTATGAATGTCCTTCAGTGGCCCAGCCAGAGCCCAGACTTGAATCCAATTGAACATCTCTGGAGAGATCTGAAAACGGCTGTGCACCGACACTTCCCATCCAACCTGATGGAGCTTGAGAGGTGCTGCAAATAGGAATGGGCCAAACTGCCCAAAGATAGATGTGCCAAGCTTGTGGCATCATATACAAAAAGACTTGAGGCTGTAAATGCTGCCAGAGGTGCATCAACAAAGTACTGAGCAAAGGCTGTGAATACTTATGTCCATGTAATTTCTTAAGTTTGTTTTTAATAAAGTTGCAAAAATTAAAAAAAAAAAAAAACTTTTCACATTGGCATTATGGGGTATTGTGTGTAGAATTTTGAGGAAAAAAATGAATTTAATCCTTTTTGAAATAAGGCTGTAACAATGTGGAAAAAGTGAAGCACTGTGAGTACTTTCCGGATGTACTGTATGTGGGACTATAATGTTCTGAATGAGGCTTTAGAAAGCTCTGAATCTGTCTGTAAATTATTGCATTGAAAATGTACTTGTACAGATTGGACCCCGGGGTTCACATGGGGTGCTCACTTTGTCAGGGGTTCACTTTACCTGTTCCCGTTTTATGCTCTCTTGCCTCACTGTGAAGTGGTATCAGGACACTCCGTACCCTTGCCACTCCGTCCCAACTGACTCCGTACCCAAATCACAACTGAACATACCCTCGACGTTCCGTACCCGCTTCCATGCCTGCGTAATTAAATACTTACCAAACCAAAATGATGTTGTGGTTTATTTTTGATATCAAAATGTGATTCAAAACAGAAAAAAGAATTAAATAGAATAAAAATTTCAGATCACACCATATAACATATTAAACAGCTCACTCGGTTGGTCCATAGATTTTCCCGCAGGCCTTAAGCAACTGGGAGGCTGTAACCCATCTTCATACTGGTCCTAAAGATCAAAGATTGCTTTGTGCACTTTGGTATACGTTTTGCATTGGTACCGTTTGAGTTTATTTTCACTAACTAATCTCATCTGTAGGGAAACCACTTGACTTTCTTTATGAAGACGTCCCACAAGAATGTAAAATGGCAAGCTGGATCTGCCTGCCCTGCCATTAATGTGTTGGTGAATTAAAATCAGCTGCTACTCTTAAGCCACCAATTGCCATGACATTTTTGAGAGTTTAATTTCAGTCTTACAGCGGCGCAGTGGTTAGCACTGTGGCAGCACAGCAACTCACCCTTGGCCGGGGGATCCTGGGTTCCATCCCAGCCCCCGACCAACAGTGATCTGTGTGGAGTTTGCATGTTCTCCCTGTGTCTGTGTGGGTTTACTCTGGGATTTCTCTGGTTTCCTCCCACATGCCAAAAACATGCAGGTTAGGTTAATTGGCATCAAACTGGGGATTCTAAATTGTCCTTAGGTATGACTGTGAGAGTGAATGGTTGTCTGTCTCTCTGTGTTGGCCCTGTGATGGACTGGCGATCTGTCCAGGGTGTACCCTGCCTCTCGCCCAAAAGATGCTGGGATAGGCTCCAACCCCCCCGCGACCCGAAAAGGATTAAGCGGAAGAAGATGAATGAATAATTTCAGTCTTAATTAATTCAACTTCTGTTTTGAATCACATACCTGTCAAGTGATATGGTTTCGCCGTATTTTAATACGGGGAAAATGCAATTTTAGCAAATACGGGCGTATTGGCATTTCTGTACGCCAAAAAGAAAAAATATACGGGAAAAAAAATTGAGAGAGTGTGGAGGAACACGTGTGTGTGACCCCCACAGCGTACGGGGCTGGCAGAGCGCTCAGCGTGAGCAATTATCACAACAGTGAGAGGTGTGGATGCTGATGCGCCTCGCACCTTCTGTTGTCCTGCGGCTCCGGAACAGAGAGGAATCCCGGCGCCAGTAATGCTGCGCCTGATATGTGTGCCTCTAATGCAAATGTCCATGCTTTCCTGCTGTATACTGTGATGCTAATGTGCCATGCATGCATTGTCTGTAGCCGGGTATAAGTTGACTGTCTGCATGAAGCACCCTTTTAAACTTCAGTTCGCCGTGTCCGCCTGCACTTATTTCGATCCTCCACAAGCGCACCTAAGCAGTGTTTTTGTGATTTTCAAAATGGCTTCATGCAGCGCGCCGCCGGCGAAGAAAACGAAGCTTGAAGAAAAGGGAAATCGAGGGACTGGACGTCACCGAAAAGAATGGGAGAGTCCTAACTTTGAGAAGGAGAAAATACGCTGGATGGATAAAGGCTTCTCTAGAGGGCCCTACACACTCCTCCTGTGTTCCATGTAGGAGGAGCATAAAAGTGACTGCATCAGGGATTTTCGACCTGAAGTCGCACTTCGCTACACAGGGCCACGAAAACTGTGTAGCCAAATCGAAAATGTATCGATTGATGGATGAACATTTTCAGCCAGTGAGAGAACCGACGCCTTCCAAATCCAATGCATCATTAGCAGAAGTGATGTTTTGTCATTTTGTGGCAGAGCACAATCTACCCCCATCGGTGGCAGATCTGATCTGATCTGCCACTTCAGAAATGCTAGAGTCAGCAAAGGCTGCTAATTTTTTCCTATAACAAGCAGCATCAGTGAACATTTTCTTGTTTCAAGTTCATCCAAGTGCATTAGTGTAACAAAGCTGACAATTAAAAACTCTTTAAGTTTATATACAGTATCTAGCTGACAAGAACTATATTCAGAATAATTCTTATTGTGTACTTTCAAATTAAGCACTCTACCTTGTACTAATGTAAATTTGAAAAATATTTTTTTTATTTATTTATTAATATCATTTATTTTTTTATTTTATTTTTTTGTGCTACTTGGCTTATTTTCACATTACCAAAAAGTTATGGCTCAAGATTGTGTCCATATACGTGTACATTTGAATAAATATGTTTGAAATAGTTCATGTTGCAGTTGCTGTTTGTTTAGTTGGGTTTTTTTTTTTGCTTCAGTTTTCTTTCATCTGCCGATAAATACAGTTTTTAAGTACTCAGTACAGGTGTGAAAGCCCCCCCAATAAGGGAGGCATGAGGTATGCCTCGACAGGTATGGAATCACATTTTGATATCAATAAACCACAACAACAGTTTGGTTTGGTAAGTATTTAATTACGCAGGTATGGAACGTCTAGGGTACGGTGTGATTTGGGACGAAGTGGCAAGGGTACGGAGTGTCCAGTAACCCTGAGAAGCAACTGGGTGTGCTGCTGGTGCCAGTTCAGCAGATCTTCAGCCCACGGTGGGACTCTAGAATGAAAATACAAACACAACTTAAGTACATGCACAGCACAAAAGTGTAACATGTAAAAAAAAAAAAAACCCCTACATTTTAACCAGGATTAATTATTTCATCAGATGATGTCAACACAAGCGAAAAATACAAGCAGAGCATGGAGTTAGCATTGATAGCTAACTAGCTAGCTCACTGTCTGTATACAGGAGCCAGCAGTGTTATTTGTTCAAAGTGAGCTTTCCACCACTGGGATAAATAACGGCAAAAATGCATAATATCACATCACTCACCTATCTATCACTGTTTTCAACAGTGATGATGCTGTGCTCAGGTCCACGCGACTCTGCCTCCCGTCTGCCTCCGCCGTGACCATGAATTCTTTTCAGGTCGTTCTGTCCAGCTCCCTCTGGATTTCTTTCATCAGCTACCAAGCACAGCAAAGTCTGCACCTCGTAGTTGGGACCACGGTGTTGATTTCTGTGTAGCCATTTATCTCGATGGTTACACTCACTCACGCTTGCTGTTGGTGATTTGACTGTTTGTTGCCGTCCAAAATGACACAGTAAACAAGAGACACCTGACCAGTGTGATGTCAGTGCAACCCCTCTATAACATACTATAGGCAGTGGCTATGGATACGGAACCGCACCCATAGAATTCTTGCTACAGATACGACTGGAATTTGACTGGCCAGTACGTTCCATTATCGTCCATTTTAAAAGCAGCAGGCTGCAGGTATGGAAAGCTGAGGCATTTATTTGTTTCAGAATTCTAATTAATATATTTTTAACCGTACCCACTCCAAAATCCTAAGGCTAACCTCTTAATTTCCATCTCATATCAAGTAAAATGGTTCGAGCAAGCTGCTGACAGCAGGACACAAACCAACAACCTTCCTTCCGATCACAGGTCCACCATACCATCTACCGAAGCCACAGTGGCAGCTGGATTGGAGATGATCTGAAAAGGTTTTTGTCGGATTGTGAACTCTTCCATACCAGTAGATAATCTGCATAGGGATACAGCTTCCGTATCCATAGCCACTGCCTAAACTACACAAGACATGTTCACAGAATCAACCTTATTCACATCATTCACACAAACCCTAGTTACACTCATCATTTTCCATTGATGAAGCCGTTCACTGCTTTCACTAGCACAGCCAACCTCTTTAGGGTAACTGTAGGCCTACAACCTGCAAAGTGTCAGTTTTTCTGGATAAAATCCCACCTTGTCTTCAGTAAGCTGAGTATAGCTTAACTCGGGGAAACTCCTCTCATCGGTCTCAAACAGCGTCAGTTCAAACCGGACAGTGTTTGCGTCCTTGATCCGGTCCGAACCGGTCTCCTCCAGCCCAGGACGACACCTCTGAGCCGAGGCTGAATCATGAGAGGAAAATGGGACACCGCTGCAGAGGGAAACCAACGGAACTCTCCGGAGTTCAGCCATTACCGCCGGGGCACAGGTGAGATCTGTGGTCGGGTTTGAAGCGGGACGGGAGCGGTTTAATTAGGACTGGGACGGTTCAGGTGTGTCGGTTCTGCCGCCTTCTTCACGAGGCTCTTCTGGCGCCAAACGGATCACGGTGCGTCTGCGTCACCATCACTTCGGGAAGAAACTCTGGGGTTGAAACGGAAAAAAGTCAACGGCATAAAAAAGCTACACTCAAAACAAAGCATTAATAAAGCTTGTTAAAATTTCTACATCATGGAGAGTAGCTCCTGTACAAATAAGTGGCTCACTGACACAAATAAAAAAGTTACATATTTACAAGAAAAAAGTTGACAAGAGTTATGACAAATTTGATAACGGAACTTGCAAGTCTGAAAAAAAAATTGGAAAAATATCATTTAGCCTAAAAGAAAAAAAAAGTGTTACAAATATATAAAAAGAAATGTCAAAGAAAGGGGAGTTTTTGATGGGAGAAAAAAGCTAAATGAAGAGAAATATACACAAGTTTGAGTAAAAGCTGAAATGAATGCAAAAAAAAGTCAAGTTTACAAGAAGTTTTTTTTTTTTAATGGTAATGGTAATTTATGTAGCCAGTGCTGGGAGTAATACGTTACTATAACTGTGATATTGTGTTCCAGTACATTATTGTGAAGTGCGGTGTAGTGACGTGCACTTCCTGTCACGTCACTGCACCGCCCTGTATAGCGGAGGGCATCCATATTGCGGCTTCCTTAACCAGTGCCCTCTGCCAGGTGCCTACTGTGTTACCGCTGTTCAACAACTTCAATAACGCTGTGTTCGTCCAGTCATCTTGCCTCATCCTTCACCCAAGGTATTTTACCATACATAACATTTGAGGATCGAGGATTAACTCATGGAGGCGTGTATCACCACTTCGCCCCTTCCTCGAGCTCCCGGGCAAGCCTTTGGTGCCTTAGAAGAAGGTGGATGGATGGATATACAGAAACTGCAGCCCACCTGACACCCAACGCCAGCTACGGCAAGCCCCAGAGCTCAAATTCACATATCACATTTCTCACCCTTCAGAAAAATGCAGAACAACACATAACTTAGCAAGTCAACCCCCTTATTATATCTTAAAGAACACTTTTTTAAACTTAGAACCTGGATCCAGTGTGGCTAAGTGGCTTATCTGCTACTTTTGGTTTTTTTTTAGCCACGCTCCTAACTAAACAGTCATTCATTTTTTATTTTTTTTTTACAGTCTTCCATGGGAGGAACAGTTCTGCCTGAGGGGTTTTGTGGCGGGCCTGTGGCAGCCTCCTCCCTGAAGTTTTGAAGAAAGCCCATGGCGGCCTTGTCTCTGGAGCTTTGAAGCAGGCCCGTGGCGGCCTCATTTCTGGAGCTGTCGGACCCCCGGGGCCAATCTTCATGACGCCGGGGCCTGGGTCTCACATTGCAGCAGCTGACTCCCGTGGAACTTTGCTGTCAGGAGCAGCCACCCAGACATGCAATAGTTGATTCGCATGCCGAACCGAATGGTCTGTCAGCTGAAAGCACGCTGTTCCCAGCTTTGCCATGATCCTCAGCGGCACCCGTTGTTTCACTGGTCAGTCGCCATCCCAATCTCTCGCCGGTGCGAACCCGAACCCAGTCCATGACTTGGAGCGGCGCCTTACGTGGTTTTATGCCTTGTTGTTGTGCTCCCAATGGCTCTGCGTGCTCATTCGGGTTGGGATCTCCGTTGTGCTGCAGCAGTTACATAGTCACCATGTTCATTGCGGACCCTTCACCTGTTGTCTCCGTCGTTGGTTGAAGCTCGTGGGTACGGAAAGTGTCCGGTATCTCTCCAGAGTCGCTTGTTGAAGCGGACTCTTCACCCGTCAGCTCGGTTGTAACCTCAGTAGCTTGTTGAGCGAGGGTATGGGAGCAGTCCGGTTCCTCTTCTCTGCCATTTGAAGTGCTCTGCTGTGCTTCATCATGCGTTGTGTCTGTGCCCAGCTGCTGCTGCTGCTGCTGTGCTTTGGGGCTGTCTGCATGCTTGGGCTCCCCCTCCCGTGGCGCCGATTCTGGCTGAGGGGGAAACGGAGGCCAGCCTGGTCGCTGCTCTCTCTCCGTGTCATCTTCGTTCTTCATGTCGTGTTCACCCACCACGCTGTGGTCACTCTCAGTATTGAATTCTCCCTTTTCACTGCATTCACTCTTTGCACTGTGCTCTTTGGCTGGCTTGTCACAGATTAGCTCATCGTTGTCGTTCTCAATGGGCGCGGACTCCCTCTCCTCCAGCTGAGTGAGGAACGGTGGTAAGTCCAGCCACTGCCTCACCACGACATTGTTATCCAGGTCCACTGTGCCCCAACTGCCGCATCCGGACCATTCGACCCCAGCGCTGTCTGTGATTGTGAAGCCCAGAATGTAGAAAAGGTCACATCCCATGATGTTGTCACCATGCGCTCTCACCTGGAATGTGAAGTCATACATAATTTTGGGCTTGCAGCAAACAGTCAGTTTCACTGTTACGACATTGCACAGTCTGTGACCACCGTATCTGTACAGCGGCGTTGGGTTCTTCTTGACTTTGTGATTGGAGAAAAACTTCACCGTGGCCCAGCTTAACATTGACCGCACCGCCACTGTGTTGAGCAGGAGTGGTACGGCTCCGCTGTCTAATTCAACCATGCTGTACGAATAACCACTGACGTCGGGGCTTACCGAATGAATGGTTGTTGTTGGCAGGTGGGCTGGCTTACTTGGCAGACCCCATGGTGCTGACAACCGGCATACTCTGGCGAAATGTTTCAGGTGCCCACACTTGTTACACTGTTGTCCTCTTACCGGGCAAAACCGGGCACTGTCCTGGTGCATCAGGGACCCACAGTCCTCACAGATGGGGCGTCTCGGAGCAGACTTTTGGCTCACTGCATTCGTCTCGCACTCTTCTGCCATGTTCTCTTCTTCTTCCATGTCCACCGTGTTAGCCAGTGTCAACTCTAAGGGTAGCTTTTGTGTTTGGCGCCCATTTAGCTCCGTGGCTAACTTCTCTGTTGCTTCTAGCTGGGATGCTAGCTCTACCGTGCTAGCTAGCGCCCTGTTGTTTGGCACCATCTTAACCCACAGCCTTATGTTACGTGTGTGTTCAGCAAAGTAGCTAGCAAACAGTTCCTACAGCATCCGCATATGACTCTAGGTCCAAACATGTGGAAAACTCTCTGACCCGCTATGCCGAGTCTGTGGACAAGAAGTGCTTGTTTCCTTACTCCGTCAAGTTCACCCAGGCCCAATGCTGCAATGTAGGTCTCGAACGCGTCCGCCACCATAGCCACAGGACTGCTGGTTCCCCTGGGTGCTCAAGAAAAAGCTGTAGTGGTGCCACGCACGCCTCCATGGTTTTACCTCTCTTTGCCAAATGTTATGTATGAAATAAGCGAGCTGTGAGCTGTCTTATGCCAAACAACCAACTGAATTTTATTACAGAAGAGATGGATGGATATACAGAGACCGCAGCCCGCCTGACTATCATCACGCCTGATGCCCGATGCCGGCTACGGCAAGCCCCAGAGCTCAAACTATCATATTGCAATATCAAATAGTTTTTTGGAGGGTTTTTTGCATTTGTTGCACTGCATTGGAACGATATGGACTTGATATTAGCAGCTTCAGCATGCATTAATTTTTAAACTATCATAAAATATAGATCAATAAAATTTTGAACAATTGTCAGAAAAGGTCTGTACGTGTTAAGTTAATAAGCATTCATGGCATGACAGCAGCATGAGCATTTTAATTTTGGGGTAAAATACAGGGCTTAAAGTTTTCCGGCACAGTGCCGAATTTCTGGCGTGTGCAGTTTTTTTTTTTTTTTTTTGCTGCAGGGAAATTTACTTCCTATTTCTGTATGTGTTTTTTTTTTTAAGTGTGTTGGTAGTACAGGGCAGCGCGGTGGCGGAGTGGTTAGCACTGCGGCAGCACAGCAACTCACCCTTGGCCGGGGGATCCTGGGTTCAATCCCAGCCCCCGACCAACAGTGATCTGTGTGGAGTTTGCATGTTCTCCCCATGTCTGCGTGGGTTTACTCCGGGATTTTTCCGGTTTCCTCCCACATGCCAAAAAACATGCAAGTTAGGTTAATTGGCATCAAACTGGGGATTCTAAATTGTCCTTAGATATGACTGTGAGAGTGAATGGTTGTCTGTCTCTCTGTGTTGGCCCTGCGATGGACTGGCGATCTGTCCAGGGTGTACCCTGCCTCTCGCCCAAAGATGCTGGGATAGGCTCCAGCCCCCCCCGCAACCCGAAAAGGATTAAGCGGAAGAAGATGGATGGGTGGTTGGATATTGGTAGCACACTGTTGCTTTAAGTGTTGCCAAAGCAACCGTTTTATGGCCTTTTCTCAACAGTTACCTGTAGAAAGATTGGCAGGAGTGACTGGCTTCTATGTGCAGTTGTGGCTGAGAACACACGTTAGTTACCTCTAAGTGTCTGCCTCCACTTGCCATACCGTGGGGTAACAAAGTATTTAGTCAGCCACCAATTGTGCCAGTTCTCCCTCTTGAAAGATGAGAGAGGTCTCCAATTTTCATCATAGGTATACCTCAACTATGAGAGACAAAATGAGAAAAAAAAATCCAGAAAATCACATTGTCTGATTTTTAAAGAATTTATTTGCAAATTATGGTGGAAAAATAAGTATTTGGTCAATAACAAAAGTTCATCTCAATACTTTGTTATATACCTTTTGTTGGCAATGACAGAGGTCAAACGTTTTCTGTAAGTCTTTACAATGTTTTCACACACTGTTGCTGGTATTTTGGCCCATTCCTCCATGCAGATCTCCTCTAGAGCAGTGATGTTTTGGGGCTGTCGCTGGGCAACACGGACTTTCAACTCCCTCCAAAGATTTTCTATGGGGTTGAGATCTGGAGACTGGCTAGGCCACTCCAGGACCTTGAAATGCTTCTTACAAAGCCACTCCTTCGTTGCCCGGGCGGTGTGTTTGGGATCATTGTCATGCTGAAAGACCCAGCCATGTTTCATCTTCAATGCCCTTGCTGATGGAAGGAGGTTTTCACTCAAAATCTCACGATACATGGCCCCATTCATTCTTTCCTTTACACAGATCAGTCGTCCTGGTCCCTTTGCAGAAAAACAGCCCCAAAGCATGATGTTTCCACCCCCATGCTTCACAGTAGGTATGGTGTTCTTTGGATGCAACTCAGCATTCTTTCTCCTCCAAACACGACAAGTTGAGTTTTTATCAAAAAGTTCTATTTTGGTTTCATCTGACCATATGACATTCTCCCAGTCCTCTTCTGGATCATCCAAATGCTCTCTAGCAAACTTCAGACAGGCCTGGACATGTACTGGCTTAAGCAGGGGGACATGTCTGGCACTGCAGGATTTGAGTCCCTGGCGGCGCAGTGTGTTACTGAGGGTAGCCTTTGTTACTTTGGTCCCAGCTCTCTGCAGGTCATTCACTAGGTCCCCCCGTGCGGTTCTGTGATTTTTGCTCACCGTTCTCGTGATCGTTTTGACCCCACGGGGTGAGATCTTGCGTGGAGCCCCAGATCGAGGGAGATTATCAGTGGTCTTGTATGTCTTCCATTTTCTAATAATTGCTCCCACAGTTGATTTCTTCACACCAAGCTGCTTACCTATTGCAGATTCAGTCTTCCCAGCCTGGTGCAGGTCTACAGTTTTGTTTCTGGTGTCCTCTGACAGCTCTTTGGTCTTGGCCATAGTGGAGTTTGGAGTCTGACTGTTTGAGGTTGTGGACAGGTATCTTTTATACTGATAACGAGTTCAAACAGGTGCCATTAATACAGGTAACGAGTGGAGGACAGAGGAGCCTCTTAAAGAATAAGTTACAGTTCTGGGAGAGCCAGAAATCTTGCTTGTTTGAAGGTGACCAAATACTTATTTTCCACCATAATTTGCAAATAAATTCTTTAAAAATCAGATAATGTGATTTTCTGGATTTATTTTTTTTTCATTTTGTCT
This sequence comes from Pholidichthys leucotaenia, assembly GCA_020510985.1. NCBI lineage: Eukaryota > Metazoa > Chordata > Actinopteri > Cichliformes > Pholidichthyidae > Pholidichthys > Pholidichthys leucotaenia. The sequence continues at coordinate 255,141,409 of CM035848.1, read as the reverse complement.
CTCATAGTTGAGATATACCTATGATGAAAATTGGAGACCTCGCTCATCTTTTAAGTGGGAGAACTTGCACAATTGGTGGCTGACTAAAACTTTTTTGGCCCACTGTAAATTACCCGCTGCTTGTGACACTCTCCTGCTAGGTGAGAGCTTGTGTTCCTCTATATTTATGTTATTCTGTATTTTCTTGCGGTGATATGATGTCATGGGTTGTTTTAAGGACAGAATCATTTATTCTAAAGCTAAATGCTAACCACGATTAATCTAACAATTGTGCTAAATGCTAATCAGCGTGCTGCTAAGTGGACTCCAGTTAAGGAGTCAGCCTGTCATTGTACAAAGAATAAACCCACACAATTTTCTGCTGTTCGTTCATAAATATCAGAGGGATGTATTTTCTGAAAAGCTTATTTATACTCCCTATTTTACCGGGAACTGCGGATTATCCAGTCAGTGTAAAATATGATGTATTTTGTTCTGTGTAATTCATAACACTGAATTTTAAGTAATTGTGTTTTAGTCTGTATGCAGCTAGGGCTGTGTGATATGACCAAAATGCCATATCACGATAAAAGTAATCTTATTTGACGATAACGGTATATATCACTATATACATTTCTGGTAAATTCTATAGTTTATATACAATAACCAATTAAAGGACCATCTTTTTTTCTACATTTTCAATTACATACTGAAAAAAAATCAATTGTACAAATTCATCAATCATTAATTTTATGCACTTTTTCCCTCTTAATTTTGCAATGTTGTTCTAAAATTGTTTTAATGTGCATTTGAGATTACTTCAACTTTATTCATTATCACTACTTGACTAATTAAAAATGATTGGAAATCAAGTTACATTAAGAGCCAGTTTGTTCCTCCAACACGTTTATTTATTACCCATCCATGCCCATAGAAACCAAGTATAAGCAAGTATTTTTGCATGACCGTTGCTAAAGGGTCTCCTCCTGTCTCAGACGGCTGTGTTGTTCACAGTCATGCCTGCAGCATACTGCTCGAACCTGAGGTGTTTCATCTTCACGGCATCTTTTCTGACATGCAGCAGTTCTCCTCACTCTATTGCTGTCCATCTGGTGGGTGTTCTTGTTCGTCTTCTTTGTCATTCAGACCACTGGTTGAGGGACAGGTGCGTCGTAATTCCAGTTCATGGACAGGATCATGAAAATAGATCTGAGCAAAAAGTGGCTTTTGACCCTGTTCAGGAAGACCCGTGCATGCCCGCTGAAACCCAGAAACTGGAGCACCCGGAGAAAATCAGTGCTTTGCTTGGCATTTTACCCATTTGTAGTGTAGACTGCCATTCTTCATGGGTACTGCTTCGAATGGGTGTGGTTTAGTGTGTCCTACTCTTAATGGGGTGACAGACTGACACACTGACAGAGATTTCTTGAGTTTATAGAGTGCCTTCTGCCTTACTGAGTGAGATTTCCAGGTTTACTGCTTCCGAATGGGTGTGGTTTCAAGTAGTGTGTCCTATTCGGTCTCAAGCTTCTCTGTGCCTTGCCTGGCGTGCAGCATTGGTGGCCAGCCGACTATTCCGCATCTCCTTGGTCTCAGCTTGTCTGTGACTTGCCCGGCGTGCAGCATTGCTCGCTTTGCGGGCATTTTGGGCTTCAAGTGACTCGGCACGTGCATGGCACACTGCCACACATTTCCTGTCTGTCTGTGCATTTCTTGTCTGTCGTACCCTCTGATGTGCTCGAACCTCAGGTGTTTCATCTTCACTGCATCTTTTCTAATGTGCAACACAGTCATGCCTGGGAGGTACTGCTCAAACCTCAGCTGGCCATCTACACGGGATCTTTCCTGACATGCAGCAGTTCTCCTCACTCTATTGCTCTCCATTTATGTAGCATCTGGTTGGTCGATATGACATCATAAAGACATCAAGGCAGGCATCATAGGACACTACATCATAGGTAGCCAGTCATAAAATCCATCAAGGCAGGCTCTCTCTTACCATCCTCACCTGTACATAACTGCCCATCTAACTTATTGTACATTATTTGCACATAACAGTACTCTTAACTTTCTGCACTGCTGCATATATTTGCATATATTTGCTTAAATTGCACATACTGTTAATTACCGTATATACTGCACTGCTGTCCTTTGCACTTCTGATTGGATGCTAAACTGTGTTTTGTTACCTTGTATTCATACCATGTGTAATGACAATAAAGTTGAATCTAATCTAATCTAATGGTGAATGATGGTCTATATGACATCATAAAGACATCAAGGCAGGCATCATAGGACACTACATCATAGGCAGCCAGTCCTATTGCCTATATGACGGCATCGCCTATATGATGGTATCGCGAGTCCTATGTAGCCTGAGATCATAGGATCATCATAGGACATCATGCAGACATCATAGGCAGGCATCATAGGACACTACAGCATAGGTAGCCGGTCCTATTGACTATATGATGGCATCGCCTATATGACATCATCACGAGTCCTATGTAGCCTGAGATCATAGGATCATCATAGGACATCATGCAGACATCATAGGCCATCCTATGATGTCCTATGATCGTGACACACACAGACACAGATTTCTTGAATTTATAGTGATTTTTTCTGACAAAATTAAGAAACTGCAGTTTTTTAAACCAGAACAATGGTTTGATGGACTACAATGTTTCCTATTAGCAGCAAGTTAGCATCATCATTTAGCATTTACCATTTTATAATTGGAGAGAGATCAAATCAAATCAAATCAAATCAAACTTTATTGTCATATTGCTGTACATACAACTGTAGTGCAGGCAAGATGAAATTGCGTTTCTCTCGGCATCCATATAAGAAGCAGCATGATTAAGACACACTCCCACATAGCTCCACCCCCCATCCATTCACACATCCCTGAGACATACTTGGGGGAAAAGAATAACTATTATATACAAAATGTCCATAGGTGCAGTAGTGTGTATGTGAGATTCCGGGTCAGCTGTTCAGCATCCTGACAGCTTGTGGGAGGAAGCTGTTGATCAGTCTGGTGGTTCTGCCTCTGATGCTCCGGAATCGTTTACCAGATGGAAGAAGTTCAAAGTGTTTATGCAGAGGGTGAGAACGGTCCTTGACAATGTTCAGTGCCCTGCTCCTACATCGGTTCTGAAAAAGTTCTTGGACAGAGGGGAGAGAGACTCCAATTACCCTCTCCGCCCCCTTGACTATCCTCTGCAGGGCTTTTTTGTCTGACATACTGCAGCTGGAGTACCATGTAGCAATGCAGTACGTCAGAACACTCTCCACCACACCTCTGTAGAAGGTCCTGAGAATGCAGATGGGGAGAGAGGCCTGTTTGAGTTTCCTCAAGAAGTGTAGTCTCTGCTGAGCTTGCTTCCTGATCTCCAAGGAATTCTTGCTCCAGGTCAGGTCCTGCGAGATCTGCACTCCGAGGAACTTGATGTTCTCTACTCTCTCCACTAAACGGCCACCGATGCTGAGGGGGACGTGCTCAGGCTGTGACCGCTGGAAGTCGATAATCATCTCCTTCGTTTTGTCCACGTTGAGCACCAGATTGTTCTCCCTGCACCAGCCCTCCAGGTCTCTCACTTCTTCCCTGTACATTGATTCCTCATCCCTCTGAATAAGTCCCACCACCGTGGTGTCATCTGCAAACTTAATAATCTGGTTCCCCTCGTGTTTGGATACACAGTCATGTGTTAGAAGTGTAAACAACAGTGGACTGAGTACACAGCCTTGAGGGGTTCCGGTACTCAGCGTGACAGAGTTGGAGATGTTGTTTCCAACCCGGACAGACTGAGGTCTCAGTCAGGAAATCCAGGATCCAGAGACATGTGGCGGTGTTCAGACCGAGAAGGAGTAATTTCTCTATCAGTCTCAGTGTGATTGTCAGTGTCATGATCATAGGACTGCCTATGATGTCTGCATGATGTCCTATGATGATCCTATGCTCTCAGGCAACATAGGACTCGCGATACCGTCATATAGACAATAGAACTGGCTAAAAGATCATAGGATGATGTTCCTATGATGTCTACATGATGTCTATATGACATCATATACACAGCATAGTATAGAGTCGCCTATGATGTCCCTATGATGTCTACATGTCTATATGACGCCAGATAGACACCCTTTAGACTGATTACAGAAAATCTGTGTGTGTCACAGTGTCTATGTCTACGGTGTCTATATGATGTCATATAGACATCATAGGCTCAGTGATGCATCAAAACTTTGTTAAATCAAGACAAATAGTGAGGACATTTGTGATGGGGAGGAGTTTAGTAAAAGTGTCAGTGTGATTATAATCGAGTCTGCAACTCAAAATAATACCAAAAAGTACAGGTTATAGACAATGAAAGAATCTTCCTTGGTGGGATGATAATTGTAATAAAGCTATTAAAAATAGAAATAGAGGATTCAGACAAGTGAAAAAGCGCCATACTTTGGATGCAGTGATTGAGTACAAGCAGTGTCAGGCAATCATCCGGAAAACAATTAAAACAGCTAAGCGTTTATTTTCGAGACAGTATTGTATTACTATAGGAAGAGAAACACAGCTATCAGATATTTGGGGAATGATTAAGAAAATGAGTGGTATTAGGAGAAAGTACAAAATACCAGTGCTAGACAATAATGGGGAAATAGCTATTATGTTATACGATGTTGTCACACATGGAGGACAGTGCACTTCAAACAATATTAAAGTGGTTTAATAAAGTTTGGGAAACTGGGAAAATTCCTAGGGCATGGAACCAATCAGTTATAGTTCCAATGTAAAGCCAGGGAAAGAGGCATCAGATCCCAATAATTATAGGCCAATAGCTCTTACCTCACAGTTAGGGAAAACAATGGAACAAATGGTGACTGAAGGCTGAATTACATTTTGGAAGGAAGGGAATGTCTTTCTCCTTTCCAAAGTGGGTCCCAAAAAGGGAGAAATACTATGGATTCCATTTTACACCTAGAATCTGAAATTAGGAAGGCCCAGGTAAATAAGGAAAATGGGATAGCGATCTTCTTTGATGTAGAAAAAGCATATGACATGCTGTGGAAGGAAGGGTTGCTAATTAAATTAAATCAATTTGGTATTGAAGGTAATTTAAACAACTGGGTATTAGATTTCCTGTATCAATTTGGTATTGAAGGTAATTTAAACAACTGGGTATTAGATTTCCTGTATGATAGAACGATTGAGGTAAGAGTTGGTACAGAGTACTCCAAAATATATCAAGTTGAAAATGGTACTCCACAAGGCAGTGTGTGTCTCAGACGGATGCGATGTACTGCTGGAACCTCAGATGGTTCACCTTCATGGCATCTTTTCTGATGTACAGCAGTTGTCATTCTATTGCTCTCCATCTGGTGGGTCTTCTTCTTCTTCTTCTTCTTCTCTCGGTTACTGGCAGATAGCAAACAACTGAAAGGTGCATACCGCCACCTACTGTACAAGTGTATGTAACATTATGTCATCTGAGCCCGACCCCTAAATTCTATGACTTAATCCTGTGTTATTTAAAAAAGAGAAAAGAGCCCTTCTCGTGATTCTTAGTGCCTCTCCATCTCCATCTGTTCCCAGAATCCCAGTTAAATCTCATTCCCTACTGGCCTCTCGAACTTCATTTTCCATTATCTGTCTTTCATTTCCGTATTTGTGCCAGTGTAATAAGATGTGCTCGACATTTTCTTTTACTCCACATTCTCTGCATTTGTCACTTTTGCTTTTCCCCATGGTGAATAATGTGCCGTTTAAACGTGTGTGATCCAGTCTGAGTCTTGCCATAATGATGTCTTCCGTCCTATTGGTTGTTATGAAATTCTTTATTGCAATAGATTTTTGTATTTTGTAATACGATCTACCTTTATGATCTTCATCCCATCTTTTTTGCCATAGCTCAGCTCCTTTTTTCTTGATTACTGCTTTCCCTTCACCTTTTCCAAGAGACAATGGTATAGTTATGTCTTTTCCAAGACATTTTTGCTAATTTGTCTGCACAGTCATTCCCTTTCAACCCTTCATGTGCAGGAACCCAACAAAACTGAACTTCTCCACCACCCCTGTGTACCCTAAATAAACTGTGATATAGCTCAATCACCAAGTCTTCCCTTGTAGATTTTAGTGTCTGTATGGTTTTTAGCGCTGCAAGTGAGTCCGTGCATACCACCACCCGGTCTGGTCTGACCTCCTCCACCCACTGCAAAGCAATAATTATTGCCACCATCTCTGTTGTAAACACGGATGTATTGTTGGGAGAGTTTTTGTGATGGTCACTTTAAACTCTGGAATGTATACTCCAACTCCAACAGAGCCCTCTTTATTCTTTGAACCGCCAGTATAGAGCTGTAAGAAATTATAGTAGTTGTTCCTGAGGTAAATGCTTGTTTTAACGCTAACTTCACTCATATGCCAATCCTTTTTCCTCATTAGCAGACTAGCATCTATTTCTATTCCCGGAAACAGCCAAGGGGGACCATTACTCACTGGACTGGTGTTAGCTATATCAATAGTGTGCAGGCCATACATCCTGGTCCTTCTTTCAATTGTCCGCCTAAACCCATGTCCCTGGAAATTTGAGTATTCCCAGCAGTCTTGGTAGTGTTGTTTTTGAAATATTTGCTTCGTCACTTCCTTTCAGCTTGACCCAGTATGATAATGCGAGTTTATCTCTTCTCAAATCCATTGGCATTTCTCCTGCTTCTATTAAAACTGCATTGTTTGGTGTTGTTTTGACGGCTCCAATGCACAGGCGAAGCGCTCTATGCTGCATTTTGTCTATTTTTTTCCAGAGTCGTCTTTGCCGCTGCTCCATAAATCATACATCCATAGTCTATTGTCGATCGCATTAGTGCTCTGTAAATGCCAATTAATACCTGTTTATCTGCACCCCATTTGTGTCCAGCTACAGTTTTTATGAGATTAATGACTTTTTTGCATTTTGTCTCCAGATTTTCAACATGAACGCTCCATGTGCATGCACTATCCAACCACAATCCTAGATATTTGAACTCACTGACTTTTGCCTATTGGTTGATTATATAATGTTAACAGTTCTGTACCAGTTCTGCGTTTTTTTTGTGAAAGTCATATAGCAGGTTTTGCTGTTTGAAAATTTAAATCCTTAGTCATATGATCACTTTTCCACTTTTTTCATTGCTTTCCTGATGGTTTTGAACACAAATTTCTCATTTCTTCCCCTCGTCCATATGGCTCCATCATCTGCATATAGTGAGTGCTGTTTTGATGGATCCCTCTTGATCCTGAAACATGTCCATTACTCATTATACTGAATAAAACAGGGCTTATCACACTCTCCTGAGGAACACCATTTTCTGTTTCAAAGTCATTAGAAACTTCTGATCCTACTTTAACCCTAATTGTCCTGTGTGTTAAAAAATCCATTATCCAATTATACATCCTACCACCAACGTCCATTTTATTCAGTTTCATAAGAAGACCGTCCCTCCACAGTGAGTCATAAGCCTTTTCAAGATCCAGATAAACTATAACCATTACTTCTTTCATTTTGAGAGTCTTTTCAATAGCATTACTTACCCTAATTAGAGCATCCACTGTGGATCTTCCTCTTCTAAAACCATTCTGATAGTCGTTTAATTAGTCGCTTTTGCTCTAATACATATGAGAGTCTGTAAACTAACACCTTCTCCATCCATTTCCCTAAATGTGACGTTAATGCTATTGGCCTGTAGTTGCCTGGATGAGCTGGATCTTTCCCTGGCTTATTAAATGGTAAAATTACAGCCTTTTTCCACCCACTTGGGAATAACCCCCTCCTTCCACATCCTGTTAAACAATTTCAGCACCAGTTGCATTGATTGCATAGGCAACTGCCGGAACATAGCATAGCTTAACTGATCATATCCTGATGCTGGCCAGAATGGACTCACAGTATATGACATCATAAAGACATGAAGGCAGCCTTGATGTATATGACATCATAAAGACATGTTGCCTGATGTCTGCCACTGTATATGACATCATAAAGACATGAAGGCAGGCTTGATGTATGACATCATAAAGACAATCATGAGTCATCCTATGATGTCTGAGTTCATAGGACGACTATGATGTCCTATGATGTTCAGGCAGAGATCATAGGCCACCCTATGATGTCCTATAAATGTCACACACACACACACACACACACACACACACACACACACACACACACACACACACAGATTTCTTGCTTTTATAGAGTGATGACGATGATTAACGATATTTTTGAAGGAATCGATAGGGGAATAGGGAAGGCCTTATATGCAGATGATGAGGCCTTATGGATAAGGGGACGTAATCTTGAGTACATTCAGAGGAAGATGCAGGCAGCAGTAGACCAAGTTGAACAAAGCTGGCCAAACTGGTGGACTTTGTTATCAGTCTCAAAGACACAAGTGATTTGCTTCTCTAAAAGTCACAAAAAAATTTCTTTAAAACTTTATGGCCAAAAGTTATAGAGCAAGTAAAGGTAGTTCGGTATTTAGGTGTGTTATTTGATGAAAAACTAACTTGGAAGCAGCATATTGAAAAAACTAAAGGAAAATGTAAGAAAATAATATTTTGAGATGTCTGGTAGGACGGGACTGGGGGCCTGTCTATTGGGGGTATATCGAGGATTAATGAGAGTGACACTAGACTATGGATGTGTTGCGTTCATGTCGGCTGCTGATTGTCACCTGAACCTTCTGGACATAGAGCCGACAAAGGCTCTTAGGATATGGTGTGGTGCATTTAAAACTTCTCCAGTATCAGCGATCCAAGTAGAGATGGGCGAAATGCCCTTAAGATTAAAAAGAACCAAATTAATGCTGGCATACTGGATCAACTTGAAGGGGCATAAGAGGTCACATCCTGCAAAAGCTGTTCCTAATGATTGCTGGGAACACAATGAGTCCAGCATTAGTAGCTTTGGATGGATAGGTGATGCTATTGCTGAGCAGGCAGGATTAATACATGTAGATTTTAGCCCACCGATCCTGTGGCCTGTTATTCCTCCATGGCTGTTTAAGATGCCACTAGTAGATTTTGAAATACAACAACTGAGGAGGCAACATAAGCAAACAGCAACAGATTATAGTGCCTAAATATATTGAACAGAACTTCAGAAACATGCTGATTGCATTTACCAGTGGTTCCAAGGACCCTATAACTGGTCATAGTGGAGCTGTGGTATACATTCCCCAGTATAAAATATCTATCAATAAAAGAGCCAGCAATCACTTATCAGTATACGCAGTTTATTAGCTCTACAGTGGTTGGAGATAAAATTATAGGAGTAATGCAGTCATTGCTTCAGACAGTTGGGCAGCTCTCAAGAGTATTCAGTCACTGCAGTCATATAGGCAGGACCTACTTGTAGAAATCCACTCCTTAATTTACAACCTCTACAGTAAAGGCCAGTCAGTAAGCTTTCTTTGGGTTCCAGCCCATGTTGGAATAGAGGGTAATGAGGATGTGGACTTATTAGGGAAACAATCATTGAAGTTTGAGGGAGTGGATCTGGAGATCTCACTCAGTAAGGCAATAGGAAAATCAATAATTAACAACTATATAGTACAAAAGTAGCAAGAATATTGGGACTCAATAGATACAGGAAGATCTCTATATGACATTCAAAAGCGGGTGGTCTCTGGAATGAGACTTGGAAGACACAGGAAAGAGGAGATACTCATCACCCGATTGAGAATAGGACATATACTTTGAACCAGACACTACATAGAATAGGTAAACACCCGACTGGCAGCTGTGCATATTGTGGTTCTCCAGAAAGAGTTCAGCATGTTTTGTTGGAATGTCAGGGATACCGGGAACAAAGGAACCATCTGACTGCAGTAACGGAAAGGGCTAATTTAAGTTTTGGTTTGGAAAACATGTTAGGAACCTCAGTTAAAGAAATATGTGTAACTGGATTAATTAATTAACTGAATATTAATTATAATATGTGTAACTGGACTAAATAAGTGCAACTGGATTAATCAAAACAATTTAGTTTTTTTCTTCCTGCCATTCTCTTGTCCACGCTCCAACCCGGTGGGTGGCGATGGTGCACCTGCGGCCTGGTTGCCGGCTGGCGATCAGATCTTCTTCTTCTTTTAGATTTGATTGGCGGTTGGCAACCAGCCCACAGGTGCGTTACCGCTTCTGGCTTGATTATCGTCACTCTATCTTTGCACAAGGAGCCCTCACAAGGAGCTCCAAACAACTTATGTGTGAAAAAATTATCCGTCCTACCTCCATTCCTCCCAGTGATCTCTCAGCTGTCTCTCCCCGGTATGTCATGTTTAATTCTACAAGGAAAAAAATACCTTCTTCTTCTTCTTCTTCTTTTAGATTTGATTAGCAGTTGGCACCCAGCTTGCAGGTGCATTCTTCTTTAGATTTGACTGGCAGTTGGCAACTAGCCCGCAAGTGCACCACCGCCACGCACCCCACTCCATTCTTCTTCTTCGTTTAGATTTGATTAGCAGTTGGCAAACAGCTTACAGGTACATTACCGCCACGTACTTCACTCTATATCATCACTCTAGCCCAGGGATGGGCAATCATGTGCCATGGAGGGCCATTCCACTGCAGGTTTTCTGTTCCACCAAGTTTCTTCAGCAGGTGTTTTCTCTTATCAGCTTCAAGGATTACTAATCAATGAAAACACCTGCTGAAGGGACTGGGTGGAACAGAAAACCTGCAGTGGAATGGCCCTCACTGCCCACCCCTGCTCTAGCCTATCATCACTCTATATATAATTCAAGAAATCCACCTCACTCTCTTCTTCTTCTTCTTCTTCTTCTTCTTCTTTTAGATTTGATTGGCGGTTGGCAACCAGCTTAAAGGGGCATTACCGCCACATACTTCAATCTTTAATGAACGTCTATATCTTTGTATAAGGAGTTCTTATAAGGAGTCCTGAACAACTTACGTGTGAAAAAATTATCCGGCCTTGGACTGTGCCACTATATGGCATCTGTTCTTCTTCTTCCTCTTCCAGACTTGATCGGCGGTTGGCAACCAGCTCACAAGTGCATCACTGCCACGTACTTCACTTTATATGGAATCTGTTCTTCTTCTTCTTTTAGACTTGATTGCCGGTTGGCAACCAGCCCACAGGTGCACCACCACCACGCACCTCACTCCATATCATCACTCTTCTTCTTCTTCTTCTTCTTCTTCTTTTAGATTTGATTGGCAGTTGGCAACCACCTTACAGGTGCATTACCACCACGTACTTCACTCTATATCATCACTCTATCTGGTCAGGAGCTGTAGTCCTTCTATCATCATTGCTGTGTCCAATCAAACCTCAACTCTTATCTTCAGACATCACTCTTCTTCGTCTCCTCGTACTTCATTCTGTATCATCACTTCACTCTGTCATCACTCTACACTGGAGGAAGAAGAAGAAGAAGAGTGATATAAGCAGTGATGCGGGTGACGACAACAAAACCTGGAAAACGTTACAAAGCTATGACGATTACATCAGAAAGATATCTATGAGGAAGACGTCAAAAAGCTATGAGGAAATCATCGCAAAGCTATCAGGAAAACGTCACAAAGCTGTGAGGAAAACGTCACAGAGTGACAAAGCTATGAGTAAGAAGTCTCAAAGCTATGAGAAAAATGTCACAAAGCTATGAGGAGAACATAATCAAGTCAGTGGTGGTAATGCACCTTTGACCTGGTTGCCAACCGCCAATCAAATCTAACAGAAGAAGAAGAACAACAATGCATTGGCAATGGCAAGTATTGGCATTAAGGAGAACCCTGCTTCAACCCAGGCATACGTATACAAAGTAAAGTGTATCATTACATTGTTAAACAAGCAAAACAATACAACAGTGCATTGGCAATGGCAGATATTGGCATTAAGGAGATCCCTATGCCTGGCTTCAACCCAGCCATACGTATACAAGGTAAAGTTTATCATTACATGGTTGCTCCTCTTCCTGAACAGGGTCGAAAGCCACTTTTTACTCAGATCTATTTTTGTGATCCTGTCCATGAACTGGAATCATGACGCACCTATCCCTCAACCAGTGGTTTGAACAAAGAAGAAGAAGAAGACCCACAACATGGAGAGCAATAGAGTGAGGAGAACTGCTGCACATCAGAAAAGATGCCACAAAGATGAAACACCTGAGGTTCGAGCAGTACGCCGCAGGTGTGACTGTGAACAACACAGCCGTCTGAAACAGGAGGAGACCCTTCTGCAACGGGCATGCAGAAATACTTGCTTATACTTGGTTTCTACGGGCATGGATGGGTATGCACTAGTAAATGACAAAGTTTCATATGAAACGGTAGATGTTTTTATTGTGTCACCAATGTATATCATCATATCGCACAGCCCTATGTGTCATGAATTGCCTCTAACGAGGCGAGGAGCAAGACAGATTCACGCACAGGGACATAAAGTCCCAGAAATAGTGAGCAGACATACAAAAATGCAATAAAGGAAAAACCTACTGATGAACACGACGTAACGTGTAGTAGAGCAGCCACGACGTGACGTGGCGGAGAGTCACCAAGGGGGGGACCATGACATAACGTGGCGGTGACAAACTCACAGCCCGGCGGCGGCGGCCTCCGTCGGTCTATGATGACCATGGAAGAGAATCCTAAACGTCTACTCTGCTGGAACAGCACCGCCTGTGGCTGAACAGGTCGATGCGCGAATGGCAGTCCCTGTCACACAGGTTGCACTTGTGGGTGGTCTCCGTGCTGCTGGGTCTGTGGCGGTTCTTCCTGCGGGTCCTTTTTTCATCTGCTGCAGCAGTCAGTCTCTCTTCACCCGCCTTGAGCTGTCTGGTCAGGGTGCCTCTCCATTTGGAGCGGTCCGTTGCAAGGTCCTCCCAGCGCTTTGTGTTGATCTCCAGGGCTTTCATATCTCTCTTGCAGACGTCTCTAAAGCGCAGCTGTGGGCGGCCAACGTCTCTCCTGCCAGTCGCCAGTTCTCCGTAGAGGACGTCTTTGGGGATTCTGCCATCCTCCATACGGTGAACGTGGCCTAGCCAGCGGAGCCTGCGCTGCCTGAGTAGAGTGAACATGGAGGGAAGGCCGGCGCGGGACAGAACTTCTGTGTTGGGCACTTTGTCCTGCCAGGATATGTCCAGGATGTGGCGAATGCAGTGCAAGTGGAAGGAGTTCAGTCTCTTTTCCTGCCGGGCGTATGTTATCCACGTCTCCCTCCCATAGAGCAGTGTGCTGATGATGCAGGCATTGCACACTGCCATCTTCGTCTTGACAGAGAGTTTGGGATTCTCCCACACTCGTGTGGTGAGGCGAGCGAGTGTGAAGGCTGATTTTCCAATCCTCTTGTCGATCTCTGTATCAAGGGAGAGGTTGTTGCTGATCTTGGACCCCAGGTACGTGAACTGATTCACGACCTCCAGCTCGTAGTCGTCGATGGTGATGGTTGGTGGTGCTTCCGTGCCTTGCGCCAAGACGTTAGTCTTCTTCAGGCTGATGGTAAGCCTGAAGTCCTTGCATGCCTGGGAGAAGCGGTCCATCAGGGTCTGAAGCTCCTGCTGTGTGTGGGTTGCGACTGCAGTGTCGTCTGCTAACAGCATGTCTCTGATTAGAGCCTCACGTATTTTGGTTCTGGCTTTCAGGCGGGCGAGGTTGAAAAGCCTGCAGTCAGATCTTGTGTGCAGGTAGATTCCCTCTGTTGCTGTGCTGAAGGCATGCCTCAGGAGCATAGCAAAGAAAATCCCAAAGAGGGTTGGCGCAAGTACACAGCCCTTTTTCACTCCGCTGCGTATGTTGAATGGCTCTGAGACGTTGCCGTCGTGCTGCACTATTCCCTGCATGTTTGTGTGAAACGATTTGATGAGGCTGTGCAACTTTGGTGGGCATCCTATCTTTGGCAGGATCTTGAAAAGGCCCTCTCTACTGACCAGATCGAACGCTTTGGTGAGGTCGATGAAGGCGACGTACAGGGGCATGTTCTGTTTTCTGCATTTCTCCTGGAGTTGGCGGATGGAGAATATCATGTCTACCGTCGATCGCTCAGCGCGGAAGCCACACTGAGACTCGGGGTAGACACGTTCGGCAAGCTTCTGTAGATGAACGAGAACAACTCGTGCGTAGACTTTGCCAACAACGCTGAGGAGGGAGATGCCCCTGTAGTTGTTGCAGTCGCCTCTCTCCCCTTTGTTTTTGTAGAGGGTGATGATCTTGGCGTCCCTCATGTCCTGTGGTACGGCACCTTCCTTCCAGCACTGGCAGAAGACGTCATGCAATGGCAGCAGTAGGGCGGTCTTGCAGTGCTTGATCAGGTTGGGGGGTATGTCGTCGTTGCCGGGTGCCTTGACAGCGGCCAAGCTATCAATGGCCTTGCTGAGTTCGTCGATGGTTGGCTCAGCGTCAAGTTCGTCCATGGATGGCCGGCAGTCGATGGTATCAAGGGCTGACGGTGTCACGGTGTTCTGTCTGGAGTAGAGGTCGGAGTAGTGTTCCACCCATCTCTCCATCTGCTTGTTCTTTTCTGTGATCATCTCCCCAGTGGAGGATTTGAGGGGGCCGTCTTGCTCTGAGCCGGACCAAGTGCTTTCTTGATGCCATCGTACATACCATGGATGTTCCCTGTTATAGCAGCAGTTTGAATGTCTTGGCTGAGCTGAGTCCAGTGCTCGTTGGCACAGCGCCGAGCAGTCTGCTGAAGTTTGCTTCTCGCAGCCCTGAGAATCTGGAGGTTCTTCTCGTTTGGGTACTTCTTGTACTCAGCAAGTGCTGAGCGCTTGGCTTCAATGACGGGGGTCATCTCGGTCAACTTGGCATCAAACCAGTCCTGTGACTTCGAGGTCTTCCTCTCAAAGGTAGCCAAGGCTGTGCGGTGGATGGTGTTTCGCAGCTCTTCCCACTTCTGCTTTGCAGATTCTCCTTCTTGTGGTACACCAAGTTCCTTCTCAAAGGTGGAGGCAAACTGCTCAACAAGTTCTGGTTGGGCCATCTTGCTGGTGTCAATCCGTGCCTTTCCAGGCTGTCTAGCACGATGGAATTTCTTCAGCTGCAGCTTGACCTTGCAACACACCAATGAATGGTCTGTGTTGCAGTCTGCACTCTGGAACGAACGGGTGATTAGCACGTTCTTCAGTGAGGTGCGCCTGGTCAGGATCAAGTCCAGCTGGTGCCAGTGCTTTGAGCGTGGATGTCACCAGGAAACCTTGTGTTGGGGCTTGGTCTTGAAGAACGAGTTTGGGATGCACAGATCATGATATGTGCAGAACTCGAGCAGCCGCTGTCCGTTGTCGTTCATTCTGCCCACGCCAAATGGTCCAAGACAGGAGGGCCAGGAGTCGTGGTCAGCACCCACTCTGGTATTGAAGTCTCCAAGGAGAATGAGTTGTTCAGAGTTGGGGATGATCCTGACAGTTGTTGCGAGATTCTTGTAGAACTCGTCTTTTGCCTCTGGTGTGGCTGTCAGTGTTGGGGCATACACACTGACGAGGGTGACTGGGCCTTGAGTGGTGTTGAGGCGGAGGGTGAGGAGTCGTGCAGAGCCATTGCTGCCCGGTTCCACCATCTTCAGCAAGGTGTTCTTCACTTCGAAGCCCACTTTGTGTTCCCTGTGTTCGTCACTGCCCTTTCCCTGCCAGTAGAACGTGTAGTCCTTCACTCTCAGTGTGCCTGCGTCAGCCAACCGTGTTTCCTGGAGAGTGGCGATATCCACTCCCAGTCTCTTCAGCTCATTATTGATGATGGCAGTCTTCCTGATGTCATTGATGTCCTTGAGGTTAGCAGCGAGTCCTGTCATCATAGCGCGGACGTTCCAAGTTCCCAGTTTTAGAGTTGGTCTCTTTTGTTTTTTTTGTCTTGCCTGGTGCGAAGGTTCTCAGCCTGCTGTTCGGACTTCTCCTCATCCCCATACACCCAATGAGGAAAGCAAGCTGTGGCGGGACAACACCTTATTGGCTGGGGGCTGCCCAGCTTGAGGCGGGCGGTAGCTGTCCAGTGAGATCCGATGATCCCTCCCACCGTCGAGAACAACCCCTGGCGCGGCGCTCTACGCCAATTGAGCGGTGGCTTCTATCATTCCCCGTGTTTTGTCTACGCCAAAGGTGAAGCTGGAGTGTCCTCTCCAGTGATCCGGTGTTCTGCCTTCCAGCGTTGGGCATTGGTAGGATTCAAGCCTGGGCAGGAAGATATGGAGGACAAGATGTTGCCCATGCAGCATGTCCCCCCTCTCCACGTCACTGATGGATCCAAAGAAACAGCAGGGCTGCTACAGTTTGGCACCAGCGCCGTCGCAGGAGCTGCCAGAACGATGTTGAGCACAACAGAGAACTGCCTTAGGGACTCCGACTCGGGATTTTTCCTCAAGGTTGACTCCCGAAGCCTTTCCCGTTACCGGGTGTGCCGCAAGGCAGCGGAGGTTTGAAATCAGGGTTTACCTTCCCCTAGATGGGCTACCTTCCCAGGTTGACGAGCCACCATCTACCCGAAGCATCTGGTTTTAAGGCGCCAGAGATCCGCCCTCGCCCCTTCTCCTATTAGTAAAAGCAGTTCCGCCAGGCTTAGAGACTAAACCACACGGGCAGGCTAGGAGTTAGACTTAGTTGTCAGAGGCTTTTCGAGACGCACGCCATAAGGAGCATTTTATGAGCACTGGGAGCTTAACCCCAGTGCCGCTTCTGGCTATGACAACCTTGGAACCAGCAAACTCACAGCAAACAACACAATAATCCAGCAATGAACACAAATCATGAGCTGACTAAATACATCCACTGATGATACAATGATTGGGTGCACCTGAGCGAGGGAGCGGGGCAGTAATCACCGGAAAGAGAAAACAGCTGAATGTCAAGAGAGGAGTGTGTGGCTGGACTGGCAGACTGACAGGCAGCGCCCACACAAGTGCAGGCCCCAGAAAGCTGTCTCCCAGCTGCTGGCCAGAAAGCAGTATAAACAAATACAGAACTAGACTAGAAATAATATGCACATAAACAAGACATGGCAAAAGCAAACTTAACAGTAAACTGAAAGACCATAAGAAAACTCAAAAGGCAGAACCATACACAAATAAAATAAGTACCCAGAAAGCCCATGGAACTGAGCCTGGGAGAATCCCAGCTCAGTACCAAATACACAATACACAGATAATAGGACACACAGAGGAAAGTTATGGAACCAAGCCTGAAGACAAACTGGCTCGGTTCATGACACTATAGGCACTTTTCCACAAGTATCACCTTAGCTTTACTTACTTCTACTTTATTCAATTTCTCGCTCTTTCCACAGCACCCTACCCGCTTTAACCGACACTATTTTCGTACCAGTTAAGGGGCAGGGTATAACCGAGCGAAAAGCGAGGTGTGATTTGACGTCAATCGACTGCTAGCCGCTGATTGGTCAGGGCGTAACGTCACAAAAGCGTCCGTTTTCTGTTTTCTGTTGAAGCTACATGACCACCATTTGTAATTTCAGCGAGTAACCACGGTGAGCGGCTTCACAATTGTGTTAACGATGTCCACGCGCAAGTTTATTCCATGGACAAACGAGGAGGTGCGGACTTTTCTGTCCTTCGTAGCCGACGACCACATCCAGAGCGAGTTGGACGGGGCAACTCGCAATGAAAAAATATACCAGGAGGTGTCCGACCAAATGGCAGCCCAAGGGTACATCCGGACTGCCAAACAGTGTCGTGAAAAACTAAAAAAAATGAAGAGGACTTCCGGTTATGGCTGCCACGTAGGACGGACGTGTCTCGCTCTGCTCTGCTCCTGGAGAAAAAAAATCGGCAAATAACTCTCTCATTTGGGACAGAACGTATCCCAGCATTTGGGCGAGGATATGTCGGCGAAGCCTAAGGCTGGAAAACCAGGAAAAGGAAAAAGCGAGCCGCCGAAACAGTCCAAATTAACGGACTTTCAGGTCTGTGACGCAGCAAACAAAACTCCATATATGGCGGAGGAGGCTGGCGGCGGTGCGATGTCTGCGGGGAATGGCGCAGATGCGCTGATGGCTGCCATGAGTTCAATGAGAGCGGACTTTTCCTCTAGATTTGATGGGATTATGACAGCGTTGGAAGGAATAAGAAAGGAATTGGGTGACTGTGTAGAACGAACGGTGCAGCTGGAGCTCCGTCTCGCTAGTGCTGAAGATGACGTCACCCGTCTTCAATTAAAGGTGCGCACTTTGGAAAAAAAAAATAAATCTCTGGAAGATAATATTTTGGATTTGGAATCTCGGTCGAGACAGAATAATTTGAGGCTGGTGGGTCTTCCAGAGGAATCAGAAGGTCGGGACGTATGTTCCTTTCTGGAAAAGTGGATTCCGGAGGTGCTGGGCAGCGAGGAGTTGCAATCAGCAGTGGTTCTGGAAAAAGCACATCGTATTGGCCCACGGAGAGACAAGGGACCGCCGAGGACCTTAATTATGAAGTTTCTTAGCAACAGAGACAGGATGAAGATCTTCAACGCTGCACGTGCTAAAGGAGAGATTAAACACCAGGACCAGCAGGTGCGGTTCTACCCAGATTTGGCCACAGGAATCCAGCAATTGAGGAAGCAGTTTGATCCCATACGTAAGGAGCTGCGCAACCTTGGGATTCGTCATGGTGTAATCTATCCTGCGAGACTGCTGACCACGTATGAGGGCAGAACCCACATCTTCAAGACCCCAGAGGAGGCGCAGGAGTTCATCAAGAAGATCAAAGAAGAAGAAGAGACTGGTGGGAGCTAAGCATGAACAAAATATAAGGTAGAATAATTAAGCATTTGCACAGGCATCTGACTGACTTGAAGTAAATAGTAAGTTTACAAAATATAGATTGTATTATATATTAAAAAAACAAAACAAAAACAAAACAAACAAAAAAAAAACTATGATGTACAAAGTTGTTAAAAATTTTGGAGTTAAGTTGGAAAACTACAGAGGAGAGTTAATGTTATGTCATTAAAAGCAGTAGAGTTAGGGTGATTGGGAGGATGAAGAAGGAGTGGCTTAGGCTGTTCCCCGTGGGTGTGGAACGGTCGATGGCTATATCGGGAGACAGAATTTTTCTTTTGATTTTGGGGGGTTTGCCACAAGTGTGGGAAGGGGAAATTTGTTTGTGTGTAGTTTGTAGGATGAATGTTCAACCACTCATGTTTTTGCTTCTCTGTATGAGCATGTTTACACTGCAAGGTAATCCCAAACTCTCTATTGATCATGGACCAAAGTGTTAATCTTAATTTAACTTCATGGAATTGCAGAGGTCTACAAAATTTAAAAAAACTTAAACAAGTTATGAATAAAATAAAGGACATGGGTTCAAGAATTGTGTTTTTACAAGAAACTCATCTGATAGAGGAGGACGTTAAAAGAATTAGGAGTAGATGGCAGGGAAGTGTATTCACCTCTTCATTTTCATCCCGAGCCAGGGGAGTTATGACTCTCATACATAAATCAGTTCCTTTTCAGGTGAAAAATGTAATTGGAGACAAATTTGGAAGATATGTAATCATTCAAGGTTCTTTGCTATTAGAAAATATAAATCTTGTGAACTTATATGGTCCCAATATAGATGATCAGAAGTTCTTTGCTAATTTATTTCTCATCTTATCATCACTTACAGGGCAACATATAATAGCAGGGGATTTTAATTGTACATTGAATCCAGGTGTGGATAGATCAACAGGACTGGATTGTACGCACATTGGATGTAGGATGACTATTAATCATTTTATGAAAGAATTGAGATTGTTAGATATATGGAGAGAAATGAAACCACAAGTTAAAGCCTATTCTTGTTATTCCAGTACCTACAAGGCATTCTCACGTATTGATTATTTTTTGATTTCCACAGAATTAAGGTCCAAGATTCAAAACTGCTTTTATGATAACATCGTGATTTCTGATCATGCACCCTGTTGTCTAATATATGTAGATAAAAAATTGACAAAGGAATCAGGTAGATGGCAATTTCAGCATAAATGGCTTCAGGATGAGGAATTTGTCAAGTATATAGAAAAACAGATAGACGAGTTCTTTGACATCAATACTACACAAACATCAGCATGTGTAAAGTGGGAGGCTTTCAAAGCTTTTATTAGGGGACATATTATTAGTTATACAGGATCAAAATCTAAGAAGACTCGAGAGGAGAGAGCTAAATTGGAACATAAAATAAAAAGTCTTCAGGAAAAAGTGTATGCAGGAAGTGACCCAAGGTTGGAGAATGAATTACTGATTTTGAGAGCTGAATACGACAAAAAATCAGCGAATAGAGCTGCCTCGAGTCTTCTAAGATTGAAACAATCTTTTTATGAACAAGGTGAAAAATCAGGAAAATTATTAGCATGGCAGATTAAACAAGTGGAAATTAAAACACCAATTACCAGTATTATAAGTAACGGACAGGTAGTTATAGATCCTTTAGAAATTAATAGAGCCTTTAGAGATTACTATGAAAAATTATATGATACCAAAAATGAACCTGATTTAACAAAACTAAATGGGTTTTTGAACGAACTATCTATACCGTGTATTCCAAATGAAAACAGGGAGATATTGGAGTCTAAAATTAGTCAAGAAGAAGTTGGGCTAGCCATTGATAATATGAAATCAGGAAAAAGTGCAGGACCAGATGGTCTTCCAGTTGACCTTTATAAAAAATTCAAGAATAAATTAATAAAACCTTTTTTGGAAATGGTTTTAGAAGCATTTCAAAATAATAATTTACCATCATACATAAATAATGCCTTAATTATACTGCTGCCAAAACCAGGTAAGCCCTCTAATAAATGTGAAAATATGAGACCAATAAGCCTATTAAACGCCGACCTTAAGATAATCTGTAAAATTTTAGCAAGACGAATACAAGAAATTTTACCAAATATTATTAATCGAGATCAGAATGGCTTTATAAAGGGTAGACAAGGCTTCCATAATGTAAGAAGACTATTTAATATTATTTATTTTAATAAAGAAGCACCGGATACAGCTCTCCTATCATTGGACGCCGAAAAGGCCTTTGATAGAGTTGAATGGCCCTTTCTTTTTGAAGTCCTACAAAGGTTTGGACTTGGAAATAATTTCATAAAATGGGTTCAAATAATATACAATAATGCTACAGCAGAAATCCTAACAAATAACAATATTTCAAAACCAATAAAAATCAATAGAGGATGTCGACAAGGCTGTCCACTTTCACCTTTACTGTTTACTATGGCAATTGAACCTTTAGCGATAGCGATACGTTTACATTCACAAATATATGGAATTAAAGTTGGACCAACAGAACATAAAATCTCCCTGTACGCCGATGATATAATTTTGTTTATGTCGAATCTAAAAAAATCAATTCCAACCTTGTTGAATTTAATAAAGAATTTTGGGGAAATATCAGGATATAAAATAAATAAAACTAAATCTTCAATATTAATGCTAAATGAGACCCAGAGAAATTACCCAGCCCCTGAGGTAAATCAATTCAATGTTGTAAATCAGTTTAAATATTTAGGAATCCAAATTATGCCTAAGCTAGAATCAGTCGCCAGTGTCAACTATGAAGCCTTAATGTCAGATATCAATGAGTTAACTCAGAGATGGATGTCACTACCAATGTCGATGATCGGGAGAATCAATATACTTAAAAGTAATATTTTACCTAAAATACTTTATTTATTTCAATACATTCCCTTATCACCACCTTTAGATCTATTCTCAAGAATAAAAAAAAAGTTAGTGGAATTTATATGGAACAACAGGAGGGCTAGATTACGTTTGTCTTTATTATATTTACCATTTGATCGTGGAGGTCTGAAATGTCCAAATTTTATGTTGTATTATTGGTCGGCACAACTGAGGTCTATGACATATTATTTTTCATCAAATGATCTCCCTCACTGGACTGAAATGGAATCATACAATTTACCTTTACCTCTTCCCATATTCATATACTCAGATTCGGCAAAAAAATTACAAAAACAAGTTAAAAATCCATTTGTAAAGCATATGATCAAAATATGGTGTGAAGCTAAAAACTATTTAAAAGAACCACAGTTATTGTCACAATTTAGTCCAATATGGGGTAATCAATATTTTAAACCAGGGAGAGCGGACGCTGTATTTAAAGTATGGAATTTAAAAGGGATACAAAAGATTCAGGATTTATATTTGCCATGTGCAGACAACATAATGTCTTTTGAAGAGCTGAGGATCAAATTTAATCTCAATAGAACACATTTTTTTAAATATCTTCAACTTAGAAACTTTATTCGATCAAATCAAAATAAAGCTCTCACTCGACCTATTTATTCATCCTTGGAAAAAATGATGATGAAAGATAGTAAAAGAAAGGGTATTATTTCAGAGTTTTATAACTCATTGACACTATCTTCAAGTGAAAATTCACTGAAAAGATTAAACTACTGGAAAGAAGATCTGCAAATTGAAATTTCAGAGGAACAATGGGAATTGGCTTGTACAGAAGCTCAAACCAAATCAATAAATGCACGCCTTAAATTGATACATTTCAAATGGTTAATGCGGATGTATGTTACACCGGAGGAGTTAAATAGATATAACAAAAATATACCAGATACATGCACAAAATGCATGGAAAGTAAAGGAACCCTATTTCATTGTTTATGGGAATGTAGATTAATAAGAATGTTTTGGGAGGAGGTGAGGGTAACAATTGAAAAAATAATCTCAAAACAAATCATATTGAATCCTAAACTGTTTTTGTTGGGTCTGTACCCAGAAAAGCATAATTTCAATAAAAGTGAAAGAACATTCATAGACCTCAGTTTGCTTAATGCCAAAAAATGTATTGCACTATTATGGAAAAAGACTCATAGACCAGATGTGACTCAGTGGTTAAGACAGATGTTAACAAACCTTCCATTAGAAAGAATAACATATATACTGAAATCAAAGGAAATTGTGTTTGAGAATATATGGAGACCTTTTATTGATTATGTAAAAAATTTAAACATAACTCTTGAAGAAGAAGGTGAATGATGTGTGTGGACCTTGTAAATTCCAAACTGGTGAACATAATATGTATACTTATATATTGGATTGTCTAGACTAAACAGAGGAGCATTGTTGAAGACTTGATTTTGTTGGTGGTTGTTGGTGTTTTTAGGGCATTTTTTTTTTTTTTTTTTGTAGTACTTTAGTGTTAGTGTTTGATTGTTTGTATCATGTTTGTAAAAAAAAAAAAAAAAAAGGTTCAATAAAGATATTGTGGAAAAAAAAAAAAAAATGAAGAGCGATTATCGGGCCATAAAGGACCATAACGGACGCAGTGGTGCGAGTAGATAGGAGTGGAAATGGTACGAGCAGATGGACGCCATATATACGGACATCGGCCTGCTAGCAATGGCAGAGACAGTGTGCTCGACACAGCCACGCAATTGGAAAACGTTGACGGTGAGTGTTGTTTTAATATTGTCTGTCTTTTCGCCAATTGGTCCTTTCGGTCAAAAGCTCACTTCTTTTAAGCAATAAAGAATTTTTTTCGATTGTGGGCAATGGCCCTGCGATGGACTGGCGATCTGTCCAGGGTGTACCCTGCCTCTCGCCCAAAGATGCTGGGATAGGCTCCAGCCCCCCCGCGACCCGAAAGGATTAAGCGGCAGAAGATGGATGGATGGATGGATGGTTAGTGATGATGGTTAGCCAGCTAATATCCGGCTACCTCTGCAGCTTTCTGTGAGGTAGCAGCTTCACGCTTTTATTTCAGTATTCACTTAAACAAAATGCTGAAAGAAGCTTATTATTGTATTCTGGTTAAAAAGTTTGGTGTTTTCTGTACATGTTGCACTTTGTTGGTGAGCTTTACTGTGTGCATTTTCCTTCTAGAATCACTCCGGTGTCTCTCTGGGGGCCAGAATCGGTGTCGAGACCATTGCCCGCAATATCGGCAGCTCCATCAGCATCCGTCATGTCCTGGGCAAGTTCTGGTAAGGCACAACTGAAAATGACCACCCGGTTTTTTTAATGTGATTATTGTTATTTTCTTTAGACGCATAATAAGGAATTTAAAATGTCTTTGTACGTTTAAAAAAAACACTAGATGCAGGGGTGTTTTCATAACAACCCAGTGCAATTTTTATTAGGTGTGGTGGTGGTTGAAATACTGTTGTATTTTTTTATAAAAAAAAAAAAGCACGTTCCGAGTTTCAAATCAACATGCTTCAGCGAACAGTATTAACCCATTCTGATTTCTGAGGCCACAGTACAAAGAAATTCTTTTACAAATAACCCATCCAATCAAAAACTTTTTCAAATTATTCATTTTCTGAATGAAGGAAATGTAGCCTAACCACAGCAACCCAGAAGTTGCACAATCCACTCTACTGAGGGGCAGCAACATGACAGTTGAGCTTAAATACAGCAAAGAAGCGTCCCACCACAGGCTTTCACAAGTTTAATTACATATTTTGTTTTTTTGACATATTTTGCTCCAGCGTTATCTAAAAAAAAAAAATTCTGTCTTTCGTCTAGCCAAGAGGAAAAGAAGCAACACCTTCGCTGACCTGGCATCAGTGATGGCCCAGAGTCATGCTGATGAGATGCTGGCCCATGATAGGATGCTCGAACAGCATCAACAGCTCCACGAACGGCTCCACGAACGGCTCCACGAACAGCGCGAAAGACACCATCAGGAGCTACGAATGCTTGCAGCAAACCTGCAGTCAGCCCAGGAGAAGGAAGAAGCATTCAGAAGGGATGAGCTGACCGAGATGGCTTCTTTCAACAGAGTTTTCCTAAACCATTTTGGCAGTCTGGTTGAAGTACTGAAAAATCCCTGTTTTTAAACACGTTTTGGGAATATTTCTAATGTTATTAAACTGTTATTTTTTTGGATAAAAGTGTGGTTTGTCTGTTATAACTAAATGAGAAAGGCGAATAATTACATACACATTCCATTGCCTCATATTAGCCAAATGCCGCTGTTCATCCATAAAGGTGTCACGATTTTTAGAGGTAATGTAATTGTTATTTTTAAAGTTAATAAAAATTATCACGGCTGTATGCATTTCTCTAAATTGTGTACAGTGTTCAAGTTAAATTGTAAGCAGAGGCACAGGTGTACTTTACATTCAGCAGTAGACACTGATGAAGGTAAAAGTCGAAGTAGGTAAAAGGTAAGAACATGTAAATTGAATATTCTATCGTCATTCCAAATTCAGAGAATTTCAATACATTATAAGGAGTCTAGTATAATATAAAGGGAAAATACCCATACATGTAAACCCAAATATAACAGTTTTTTAGTTGTAAACTTTGACATGAATATGATAAACCTATGATTTTCTGATTCAATACATCCAAAGTGTCATAGGTTTGAAAAATAAAATTATAATTTGGTGTTGGCCAATATGACAATGTCACAGTATTTAATAGGAATAACAAAAGTTTCATCAGAAAATTTTGTGGTCCATTGGCAATTCCATCAAACCCAAAGTGAGTTGTCTAGCTACTGCTTTTTTTTTGCAGTGATTTTCTAAGGTGTTTTAACGTG
This sequence comes from Pholidichthys leucotaenia, assembly GCA_020510985.1. NCBI lineage: Eukaryota > Metazoa > Chordata > Actinopteri > Cichliformes > Pholidichthyidae > Pholidichthys > Pholidichthys leucotaenia. The sequence continues at coordinate 255,115,943 of CM035848.1, read as the reverse complement.
TAATTACCCATCCCTGAACACATATCCCTTATAAATATCAATAGATTGGAAAATGGTACTCAAATGACACTCGACATAAAAAATGGTGCTACAGTTTGATTGACTTTCTGTAACATTTTTAAATTTATTTTGTAAGACAAACTGGGCTAGGATTAACTGGAAATAACAATTTTCCACATATAATTCCAAGGTCAATTTGCAATTCCATCAAACCAAAAGTGAGTTGTCTAGCTGCTGCCTTTTTTGTTGTAGTCATTTTTCTAAGGTGTTTTAACGTGTAATTACCCATCCCTGAACACATATGCCTTATAAATATCAATAGATGGGAAAATGATACTCAAATGACACTCAACATGCAAAATGGTGCTACAGTTGGATTGCCTTTCTTTAAAATTTTTAAAATTATTTTGTAAGTAAAAGTGGGCTAGGATTAACTGGAAATATAACAAGTTTCCACATATAATTCCAAGGTCAATTGGCAATTCAATCAAACCAAAAGGGAGTTGTTCAGCTGCTGCATTTTTCTGCAGTCATTTTCTACGGTGTTTTAGCGTGTAATTTCCCATCCCTGAACACATATCCCTTAAAAATAACTATCAATGGGAAAATGATACACAAAAACAAGAATTTTACTATAGCTGAATTGGCTTTTTTAAAAAAAAATAATTTAAATAATTTTGTAAGTAAAATAGGGCTATGATTAATTGGAAATATAACAAGTATCCACATATAATTCCAAGGTCAATTACAAGGTTTTAGCATTTAATTAGCTGCCCCTTAACAGTTAACCGTTATGAACAACAGAGGAGACGTAGATGAAAAGTGCACCAAATTTTATTTAAAAAACAAACGTTTGACATATGTATGCTCATGAATGAGGCTCCATGCATGGACGCAATTTGTGGCACAAGTAGGTGAAAGTGTCCTTGGACATCCGGAAGTTCTGCAACCACTGTGTGCTTGAGAAGCTGGGGACAATATTATCCCACCACTGCGAGCTACGGTTTACTGCCCAGGTCCATGGCCTGCAGCGTTGATTTTGCAACAACGCAGCCAACTAGAACACACACACAACATACATATTAATACTGTTAACCTGGCGACATCAAAATGCTGTACACAACAATGACATGACGATAAAATGACAATAGAAAGCATTAAATTACCAAAAACTGTTTCCTCGTGTGCTTGATGTGCCTGATGTGCATGATGTGCTGGGTAATTATGCTCTCTGCTTCATATTCCGCTGCTTGATATTCCCTAATGGCAACAACGAGTCTCTGGTACTGCTCCAACGTGTGTTCTCTCAATGCACGTCGTCTTCTCCTGTAAAACTCTCTTCTCCGGTTAAAAACATTCATTGTGTTCAAAAGCCAGAGAAGAAGCAACGTGGAAATCCTCTGCTCGTAATCCGCCATTTTCTTTGTTGTGAAGGATTCGGTCACGTGCTTGACGTCAGCAGAGTGTGGCGCCACCTCAATCCCACCCACTACCGAGTTTACGCGGCTTTACAGGGTTGTAATGGATCAACAACCCAGGGAGAAACAAGTAGTGGAGAATCGAAACAAGTATAAAAGAACTGTGACTATGGAAAAGAGCCATATGTGGAGCTGCGGCTGAGAACACACGTTCGCTACCTCTGTGTCTGCCTTCGCTTGCCATAAATCACCCACTGCTTGTGATATTCTCCTGCTAGTGGTGATTTGGACTTTGTGGAAGAGGGATGGTCCTGCCAGGTTGCCTGCCAGTGTGGAGGAGTGGACTACCACCACAACAGCCATCTACTCTCTGGACCACTTGAGTATTTGGATCACAATATCCACCCATCCATCCATCTTCTATCGCTTTTCCGGAGGTCCGGGTCGCGGAGGCAGCAGTTCAAGCAGAGAAGCCCAGACTTCCCTCTCCCCAGCCACCTGCTCCAGCTCTTCAGAGAGGATACCAAGGCGTTCCCAGACCAGCTGGGAGACATAGTCTCTCCACTGAGTCCTGGGTCTGTCCCGGGGTCTCCTCCCAGTGGGACGTGCCCGAAACACCTCAAGTGGGAGGCGTCCAGGAGGCATCCTAATCAGATGCCCATACCACCTCAACTGACCCCTTTCAATGTGGAGGAGCAGCGGTTCTACTCTGAGCCTCTCCCGGATGACTGAGCTCCTCACCCTATCTCTGAGGGTGAGTCCAGCAATCCTACGGAGAAAGCTCATTTCAGCCGCTTGTATCCGCAATCTCTTTCTTTCGGTCATTACCCAAAGCTCGTGACCATAGGTGACAGTAGGAACGTAGACTGACTGGTAAATTGACAGCTTTGCTTTAGAATTAAGCTCCCTCTTCACCACAACAGACCGGTACAACGTCCGCATCACTGCAGATGCTGCTCCGATCTGTCTGTCAATCTCTTGCTCCATTTTCCCCTCACTCGTGAATAAGACCCCAAGATACTTAAACTCCTCCACTTGGGGCAGGAGCCTGTCCCCAACCCAGAGAGGACAATCCACCTTTTTCCGGCTGAGGACCATGGACTCAGACTTGGAGGTGCTGATTCTCATCCCAGCCGCTTCACACTCAGCGGCAAACCATCCCAGCAAGAGCTGTAGGTCATTGCTGGATGAAGCCAACAGGACAACATCATCTGCAAACAACAGAGATGAGATCCTGTGGTCACCAAGCATGACACCCTCCATTCCCTGGCTGCCCCTAGAAATCCTGTCTATAAAAATTATGAACAGGATCGGTGACAAAGGGCAGCCCTGGCGGAGTCCAACTCTCACTGGGAATGAGTCCGACCGAGTTCTGGCAATACGAATCAGACTCTCACAACAGTCGTATTGGATCACATTACTCCCAACTATTTTCTTTATATATAGACAGGGCTTAAAGTTTTCTAGCACCTTGCTGGATTTCCGGCATGTGCCATTTGGCTGTGTGAAAAAATGATACTTTTATAAAAACAAAAGATTTACTTCCTATTCCTATACGTAGAACTACTTTTTGTCCAAGCGGAGTTGCCGTAGCTAGCAATCCAAGATGGCAGACCGTATTGTGCTTGCGTGCTCCTAATTCAGGTAGTGACAGGGTACATGTGAGTGATTGGAGGCGCGAGTGCAGGACCGGAGTGGACCATAGGCAGGATTCCCAGTGGGCCGCTTCACTGATGGGCCGGTGTTCTAGTTGGAAGTATAATTAATTAACATCAATATAATCAGGCATGTTGTCAGCACTATCCCGATGTTTAATAGCCCTAAATCTGCTTGACTGAGCTACACACCAGAGCATCCTCAGAATTTGGTGCCAGTAATGATTGGTCTGACTGAAAAACAGACTGACAGCATTCAGCAGGGTGTGGGACTCCAGAAGGTGTGTTCACATTTTGGTGGTTAACAAATGGCAGAAATTGATAGAAGAGGTGATTTTCCCAAAGAAAAATTAGTCAAATGGCACAGGGAGAAGATCTGCACAACCACAAAGTTACAAATCTTTGGCACCTGTGTGATCCCTGTGCTCCTTTATGGGTCCAAGACCTGGACCCTCTCCACTTCAGCCACCCAGCATCTGGATACATTCCATTGGATCTGCCTCCGTAACATCCTCAGCATCCGATGGTTCCACCACACCACAAACAATGAGAGGGCTGGCTGCCCTATCCCCATCTCTACCGTCATCAGAACAGGGAGGCTGTGGCTCCTTGGTGCACATGGCCAGGTTGGAAGATTGGACCCCAGGGATGGCATCACCCCTGACGTCGGCCCAAACTGTCCTGGACAACCCAGGTTGCAATGATAAGACCTCTGGCTGGCCTCATTGCCCTAGTCCAAGATCGCCCTGCCTTCAGATGATTGGCTGCAATGGTCACTTAAGTGGCCATGCGAGGATTAAGTTAAGTAAGTAAGTTGCTATTGTTTTGTCTGAGAATGAGGGACAGCGGAGGCGGTGGCTGTGCTGAACGGTAACTCTTTATTGAAGAGGCTAGGAGCACGTGTAACACGTGAGCAAGCTAATATGCTAGCTAACTGGGAGTACAGGCTGGTGCATATTATAGAGGCGAAGCGCCAAAGAGACTAGGCTGCCGCCAACAGTCCCCTATTATAGGCCGGCGTAATGACATCATCCATGCCTGCGCCGTCACATCCGTGCTGCTTGTTGTTAATATGGAAATATACAGTATAACAGTAGTTTATTCCAGCAACGGGCAGCATATACGCTAAATGCTGCTTCACCATATTTAGAATGGGTCCTCTGTTCCACAAGCTTTCCTGAGTTAGTAGATCTGAGTACTCTAGTAGGCTCATATTTTTTTCAACATCTCTGAAATATATGTTGGGCCTAAGTGATTTATAAACTAATCATAAAATTTTAAAATCTATTCTGTAGGAAACTGGGGGTCAGTGCAGAGCTTTTAGAACTGGGGTAAAATATTCTATTCTTTTAAATCCTGTTAAAAGTCTTTCAGCTGTATTTTGTATAGACTGCAACTCTTGTAATAGTTTTTTTGAGTAGACAATAATCCAATCGACTAGTTATAAAAGTATGTACAAGTACTTCCTTATCTTTGATGTAGATGTAGTCCTTTATTCTAGCAATGTTTTTTTAAATGAAAAAAAGCTGATTTGATAATTGCTTTTATATGACTAGTAAAAGTAAGATCTTCATCTAACACCTAAGTTTCTAACATATTTTTTGTTGCTTAAGGGAGTTCAAGTATGTGCAAATTTGAGCTTGTCATAGACGGGACATTATCACAGGATCATATTCACGCTTTATGTTCAGTTTTGTTCTGTTTCTCCTCCTGAGTTGCATTTATCATGAGTATTTGTTTGCATTTATTGCCCTCTGTGTTCCCCCTGAGTCCCCTGTCTTGTCTTCTCTGTCATCCCGTTTAGTCCTGGGTCTGTGTGTGTATCTGTTTACCTTTTGTCTCTGTCCTTCATGTTTTCCGTACCTATTGCCATTCCCTGCATCTCTGATTACCCTTAATTGTGCCCACCTGTTCCTTGTTGCTGTGATTATCTCCCTGTCTATAAACAGTATGTGCATTTCAGTCTGTGTCTTGTGCAGTGTCCTTGGTTTATGGCTTATGATGTATGTTGACGTCTCACCCACGCTTCTGTTAGTCTGTTTGTGAATAACCCTGCCTGTCATCCTGTGCTTGAAGCCTGCAGTGTTTTGCCTTTTGTTTAGCCCTTGAGCTGCATTATTTTCTGTTCTGCTTTGTGCATTAAACTATGGTTTATCAAATCCGTCTCGCATGTGGGTCTTCTCCTTCGTTGCCCCCTGAAGGAGAAGTTTTGTTTCTCTTTATTTCCAAAAATCAATAATCTCACTTTTGTCTTTGTTCAGCTGAAGAAAATTGAGGTTCATCCATTTATTTATCTGGGCTACACAGTGATTTAGTTTGTCAACTAGACTGAGGTGGTCTGTGTGACATACTGGTATACCACCACACAAGTCATGGACATGGGGATGCAGACACAAATGACGTAACATCCCATGACTAGAGGACTAACAGTGGGAGTCCTGGTCTTTGGCGCGCTGCCTCTAGCCTGCTACACTAGCCTGTACCCCTGCGTTACTAGCTTATTTGTAGTGTTCCATGTCTTGCTAGCCTCCTTATTAAAGCTACCGTTCAGCACACGGTCGTCATGTCTGCTGGTCCTCTTTACGGTCATAACATTTTGGCAACGAAGACAAAAAACTAATCTTCTGGAGGAAAATAAGATAAGATAAGAAAAGCCTTTATTAGTCCCACAATGGGGAAATTCCAGGATTGCAACAGCACAGGGATAGCAACACTCAGAGCAATAATTAAGAAGATACGGAAGATATAAATAAGAGCAGTGGATATACATACATACACATAAATATATAAATATATATACAAAGTGCGGAGCATTGTAGCAAGATGGAATAAACAGCATAACCGTCTACTTAGTTATCCTACATAGTATGAATATGTACCCATACATATTGTCACCCTCCGTAGCGACCAATATTGTCCTAGTTGTATACTGGAGGGGACCATTGTGTAAGTCTATTGCGTCTTTTTGCATTCAATACTCTTAGGTTGTCACGTTTTTTTGCTATCTCTGCGAGCAGCCCTGCTTAGGTTATACAGTCTGACAGCCGTAGGTAGGAAGGACCTGCAAAACCTCTCGGTTGCACACCTAGGATGATGTAGTCTGCTGCTAAATGAGCTCCTGAGTGCATTCAGTATGTCCTGCATAGGGTGAGACTCGGACTCCAGCAGAGATGACAGTTTAGCCACCATCCTTCTCTCTCCTATTTCCTCCACTGGGTCAGGGCGCTGCCCCAGGACAGAGCTAGCTTTCATGATCAGTTTGTTCAGTCTCTTCCTATCGGCTGCAGTAATGCCACTGCCCCAGCAGACCACTCCAAAAGTGATGGCTGATGCCACCACCGTGTCGTAGAATGTCTTCAGCATCGCCCCTTGTACACCAAAAGACCTGAGTCTCCTCAGTAGGAACAGCCTGCGCTGTCCCTTCTTGTAGAGAGCGTTGGTATTGTGTGACCAGTCTAGTTTATTGTTCAAATGAACACCCAGGTACTTGTAGGATGTCACCATCTCAATGTCTGTTCCCTGTATGTTTACTGGTGCTGTGAGGAGTTGTCTTTGCCTGCGGCAGTCCACCACCAGCTCCTTAGTTTTCCTTGTGTTGATCTGAAGGCAGTTCCGATGGCACCAGTCCACGAAGTCCTGGATAAGTCCTCTGTACTCCACTTCATCTCTGTTAGAGATGAGGCCGATGATCGCAGAGTTGTCAGAGAACTTCTGTAGATGGCAGTGTGTTGTGTTGTGTGAGAAGTCCGCAGTATAAAGGGTGAACAGGAAGGGAGCCAAAACCGTTCCCTGGGGGGCCCCCGTGCTACCGATGATTGTGTCGGACACACAATCCCGGGTTCTCACAAACTGTGGCCGGTTAGTGAGGTAGTCCAGGATCCATGATGACAGGTGCTGGTCCACCCCTGCGCACAGCAGCTTGTCCTTCAGGATCATCGGTTGGATGGTGTTGAAAGCACTGGAGAAGTCAAAGAACGTGATCCTCACCGCATTCCTGGGCTTCTCCAGGTGGGACAGAGAATGGTGAAGGAGGAAGATCACTGCATCCTCCACCCCAATGCCATGCTGGTAGGCGAACTGGAGTGGATCCATCGCTGGTCCCACCAGGGGGCGGGAGTGAGCAAGGAGCAGTCTCTCCAGGGTCTTCATCATGTGGGACGTCAGGGCCACTGGTCTGTAGCTGTTCAGGTCTTTGGGGCGGGAAGTCTTTGGTACAGGTACCACACAAGATGTTTTCCACAACTGTGGTACCCTCCCCAGCTTCAGGCTCAGGTTGAAGATGAGCTCCACAATCCCACACAGCTGATCTGCACAGGACTTGAGGAGCTTTGCGCTGATGCCATCCGGTCCTGACGCCTTCCTCACCTTGATCTTCCTCAGCTCCGTCCTCACCTGGGTCTTAGTGAGGGTCATGTTGGGGGGCTGTGTGTTGGGAGTGGGGGGGTGTTGGTGGAGTGGGGTGTGGGCAGCAGGACTGGATGTCTTTAGAGGCAGCAGTGGTTGTTGTGCAGTCGGGGGGGAGGGCGGTTGGTCAAACCTATTAAAAAAACAGGTTCAGATTGTTTGCCCACTCCCTGCCCCCCGTGGCCTGGGAGGAAGTATTCTGGAGCCCAGAGATGGTTTTAAGGTTTTTCCAGACCCCACCAATGTCGAATTATGACATTTTCCTGAAGAGGGAAGCATGTTTGGCAACCTTTCCACCATTCCTTGCCACACCAGGTGAGCCACCCATACCTTGGATTTGTTGGCCCAGACTGTTTGAGTTGTTTGTGTGCACCATTGGCCTGGCTTATACTAGCGAGGCTAGGCTGTGCACCATGATGATTTGCAGCCTCGGCAAAGAGGGATGACGCATCTTAAGAACATTGGGACCAGCAGATACCTACGTTGAATGTAAGATGTTGTTAGCCACACGGTTTTTGAACCCCGAGGGTTTGGCGGCTAGACGACTCAGGTTTAACCAGAGCCGCCAGCGTAAGGATGAGACAGTCCACCAGTATGTCACCGAGCTCCGCATCCTGGATAGCGTGTGTGCCTTTAGCGACGAAGAAGAAAGGGTACGTGATAAGTTGGCAGAGCACATTACAAATACGAAGGTGTGGGATGAGCTGGTGACGGCACCAAATGACCTGGCACTGACCGAAGCACTGGAGATAGCATTCCAGCTAGAGCTAGAAGAGGCTGCCCAGTTAGCATCAAAGCTAACAGGCCCCGGCCCATGCTCCCCACAGTTGGTTCTGCTGGTACAGACGGTTTCCCTGGCTGCTGAGCCTGTCGACCCCACGTCTTCTCAGGAGGGCCCCAAGGTAGACGCCGCGGGACAGCAGGGCACCACAGCAAGCCGACTCAGTGGTAAATTCAGTTTGGCCGATGACGGCACAAGTCCGCTGCACTTAGACAAGGATCCAGCCACTCCCTGCCTGTCACTGCATGCCGAGCAGAGCCCAGTAGAACCGAAGCAGCCGCAGGAGCCCCAGACCGCATCCATGCAGGACCTGGAACCGCCACAGGAGCTCCAGACTTCACCCACACAGGACCCGGAGGTGGTCCTCATGCAGCACGGGCGTCCTTGAGCTGCTGCCTCATCGTAGGCGATCCAGTCCACAGTCACACAGGACCCAGAGGAGGGTAGGACCTACATGTCAGGGACAAGACCAGTCTGCCTCAATCAAATCAAATGTTCGCCACCAGACGACCCACCAGACGATACCCCAGTAACGCGCTTTTCCCCAGCAGCGGGACAGAAAAATTACAGAAGCGCCTCACACACCATGAGTGTTCTCGACCTGCTGCCTCTTCGCAGGAGAGAGAATATAATCCAGACTCGTCTCTGATCCTTGCACGGCATAAGCCTCATGGAGCCGTCATACAGCTGCAGGAAAGAGAGTCCGTGACCAAGCAGAATCCCGGTGAATGCCACCAACCCGGCGCCCGTCCTGTTGCCGGCGAGAATGATACGCCGCCGCAATCACAACCAGCATCAGAGGAGAGAGGGCGTAATCCAGACTCACCTCTGATCCTCACCTGGCATAAGCCTCTTGGAGCCACTGTACAGCTGCAGGAGAGAGAGAGTTCGTGGCTGAGCAGGACCCCGCAGAACAACGCCAACCCAGAGAGTGTCCTGCTGCTTGCGATGATGTCATGCTGCCACAACAGCAACCAGCATCAGGGATGAGAGAGCAGCAGCAGCGCCGCATGAAACCCACCAGGTCAGTGCTCACAGTGATTGATTGGGTTTGGGTCCGCTGATCCAAACGCCCAGATGACCTGCAGATGCTCCTGTCACTGCCGATGCAGATCACTCCGCAATTGGGACCAGCCACCTTCCACATAGCCAATGGTTCGAGATGACACGCCAGCCATCGGAGGAGGGTAGGATCAGCAGCTGCCCAGGGTCAAGACGCAACGCACAGCATCACCTGACGTCATGGTGATGCCGCCCTTAATTCGGTGGGCGGGACCACAGTCCAGTCAGCAGCTGCAGTTTTTTGATGATAACTAGTTTATGCAGGCACGGCTGTAATTATTATATTGATCATCAACAATGACTTTTGGGTTTACACAACATGCTATAAGTTGTCATAATTGTGTCATCAGCCCTTAAAACTGATACTCTGCCAGCATCTGGATTTAATCGGATATCATTTAACACTTCAATCAGTGTTGTTTCGGTGCTTCTGTATGATGTGGTCAAAATCCTGACTGGAAAAAAAAAACCCTTACATATTATTAATGTTAATAGGCCAGTTTATTCTCATAACTTAGCTGTTTTCCCTTTATTTTAAAGTTCAAATATACTGTATATTATATATTCTTTGGCTCAGTTTAGATTTTTTGACAAAATTTGCTCTAAAATGTTTCTTGACATAGTAGATGTTGGTGACCCCTGCATTATACTATCACTATTCTTTAAATGTGGTGAATATGCTTGTTCTGCTAACCTCGTGTTTTTATGGCTATCTACAACAATATCAACATGTTTAATTATCCAACATTTGAGGGTTGATAATAGTGATATTGAAATACTGATGGAAACATATGAATTTTTAAAAAAGAACAATATGGAGTAGTGTTCTTGTTTATGAAAACTGCGCAGCAATTGCATTAGACAACCAGTATACTGCATTAAATGTTTTTATTATTTACATGTATTTGTTTATTGGTAGCACCAATATGTTACTAGTTAGCCTATGTAGGAGCAATTAGTTATAAGGAACAAAGATTATTTAATTTATACCTATAGGTGTGTGTGGAAACGAAAGTTTGCTTCGGGTCCACGCACACACAACAAAAATAAGAAAGAAACTCGTCTTGGGGCACCAGTCCAAACCTTGGACAATTTATTAATAACTAATCCTTGTTCCTTTCATGAACCAGTCTCAAATTTGTGAATTCTTCTGCCATGACCCAGGAAAGCAGACACAAAAAAGAAATCAAGCAAAAACTTCTATATACCGTTAACAGTTTTAATGATCAAACTCAAGTTAAATGACATTACAGTCAATTTATTTGTAAGCAGGTGAAATGATCAACACATATCAAATATCATATTAACTGGTAACGGATTCCTGAGCATAAAGTCTATAGTTAAACCTTTGTGGAAACAAGTGAAACCACATTTTGAATTTGTAACTGTAATGCAGTGGGAGACTGTGAAGTAACTGTAACAAAATATGCATAAAATTGGACACAATTTTATGGAGAAAATGATAAAAGCTGATCATATGAAAAAAGAAATTCTGAGTTACTCTACAAATAAATGGAGTTTAATGAAAAGAATATTATTTTTCCTTTAGCTTTATAGCTCCTATCTTAGCTTATGGACTAACTTTTAGCATGAAAAATTGGTCATATTCAATTAAAGTTAGACATCACCTTTAGCCCAGCAAATATAAAGTTGGAGTCTAGCTTATGACCCACTGTGTCTTCAGAGTCCAGCGATGATCTTTGGTGAATGCCAGTAGATGGCAAAGGGGGAAGACTGCCCGCAGTTCTTCCCAGTGGTTCAGCGGCCGCTCAGACTCAGCAGCAGGGCAACAGTGGAGCCAGCAATAGAGTGGGCGGCTGGCCTCCGGGCAAGGTGACGTCTTCTTCTAGGCAACAGGTCCTTCCCTGGCCCGCAACTTTGGGAGAACCACAGGGCTGAAGAAAAAATGAATGTAAAACAGTTCCACCCACGAAATCCTAGTTCTTCTGACGTCATGGTACGTGGGTGAGACAGTCTTGAGGAAAAAGTTCAAAAATCATTATCAGTTCACTTTAACGGTGAGTTAAGGAAAATCAATAGAAAAAGTTTAACTGAATAAACATGGCGTCTGAGGAGAGGGAAAAACAGAGGTTTAGAGTTTTACTCCAAGTAAGAGGGGTTAAGCTCAACAAGAAAGGATGATCTCTCCTCAGATACCAGAGGAAAAAAAACACAGAGAAGAGACATAAAGACTTCAGAAGGACAACAGAGAGAACTAAACTGAACTGACAACTGAAAGACAAAGAACGCTGAACTACTAGGGTGTGTCCCTCTTTTAAATGAGAGCAATTCTTTGGTCATAACATATGACTGGCAGCAGGAAGAACCAGTTATCGGCTATCGGGGGAGATTTGAATGGACTATGGTCCAATAAGAAAGCGGTCCTTTGTCTGTAACTGACCAACAGAATGAGAGGGGGCGTTGTCCAACAAAGACGGCCTGGTGATTGGCTGATACCAGTCATATGACTTGCGTAAGATTTTCCAGAAGTAAAACACATATTAACTGTGGAATTCACATTATATACTTATGTATATATAAAATCTCAGCTAACTTCAGTGATCCATGACTAACTTTCATGACTACTTCCAGTGAGCATGCACTTTATAACTTGTTTAAACATATTTCAGACATGCAATACATTTAAAATCAATGATTAATGAAACATTTCAAACCATCAGTGTTCATCACAGGGGCAGTAATCTTCAACAGTGTTCTGAGTGGTATTTCCTGGAAAAATATCAAAGTCTTGAGGAGGGAGGATTATTTTAGGCAGATAAAACACAGTCCAATGTTGATTAGAGTATGAGCAAACATGTTCCTGAGTTGAACTAAAAGGGGCACTATTGGGCTTTGGATAATGGTAGAAGGCTCCAGGAAGGTGTTTTGACTGTTCTAGTGTGTATCAAAAGGCTCATAAAACTGTCTGAGGGTAAGTGTTATTAGGGGATTTATGATAACAGTTCAGGTGTCTTCCTGGCACGAAGCGGATCCTGGGGTCTTAAGTCAAGCAAGGAATGTGGCGCTTCAATGCTTTATTTAGGAAACGGGGTGAGTTGGAGGTCTCCTGTTCACAGAGACTGTTCATGTAGACTGGAACTCAGATGCAACGTTACACCTACTACAAAAATTGCCTACTGGGTCATGTGTAGGTGACAGAGATGGTGACTCGAGTGAAAGACTTAGACTCCAGTCACTAAAAAGCTGACTTCAGACTTCAACATTTTTGACTCCGACTTGACTCGGACTCTTTTAATATGACTCATGAACATGAGTTTTTGATGCTCCACAGACAGTTTCACCTGGTCTCTGCTCTGAAGCACCGCAGGTTGCAGCACATCCGGGTACTCACACATCTGCATGGCGCAGCATCAGGCCAAGAGTGCCTGTGGAGCTGCGTCCAGATGCCTCTCATCGGCTGAGCTAAACTTTATCAGTGACAAACTTACTGTTCTCTTTTATTACCAACTCTTTCCCACCTATACAGGTGCATCTCAATAAATTATGTCATCAAAAAGTTGATTTATTTATTTCAATAATTCATTTCAAAAAATGAAACAAATATGTTAGATTCATTACACACAGAGTGATATATTTCAAGTGTTTATTTCTTTTAATTTTGATGGTTATGGCTTGCAGCTCATGAAAACCCCAAATTCAGTTTCTCAAAAAATTAGAATATTACATAAACTTTATTTTTAAAAAATGGATTTTTAATAGAAATGTTGGCCAACTTAAAAGTATGTTCATGTACACCTCAGTAGTGAATGACCCCGGTCACATGGCCTTTTATGGTTTATGCTGTTTACATGGCCACCTGAATAATCAGATAACTTCTCAAATTATTTGTGTACATGTAAACATGTGCACTGAGGGAGGGGTGCTGACCAGCCAGTCGGGGTTACAATGGAGCTTAATAATCTCAAACTTATTAATAGTGCTTCATGTGTGGATGCAGCGCGTGCCCACTGCGTATCAACAAAGACTTGGTCAGTGGCACACAGCCACCACAGCTCTCCTCTGCTTGAAAATGGAGTCTGCAAAGTGTTAAATTAGATAGTGGTCTCTTGAATCAGTGTACATTTTAGAAGTTTCAGTATTTTAGGACAGTGAAAATGAGCTGTAAAAATGAGCCAGTGAAGCACCCTGACTCTCTGGTTAGCACCCCTCCCTCGTTCTCCAGATTGGGAGCAAGGCAGATTAGCGACTGCTGAAGGTAATTCAGTGATGGCTCAGATGCATGTGGAAGAAGTTGAACCGTCCCTTTAGACCAGGGGTCACCAGCTGGGCTTGATCCTATGATCAAGCCCAGCTGGTGACCCCTGGCAGACACGGACAAGGTTAAAAAGATAAGAATATTGTTGACATAAAAAAAAAAAACCTCAGAAAAATTTTGTAGTGTGGAATTATATTTTCTTTCCCCTTTTTTCCCCTTATAGTTTGAAATGTTTTTTTTATATTGAAAATATAGTATAGAGGCAGACTTTTTGTGAGTTTTTGTTTTTTAAATATTAATTTTTAAATTACATTTTAGGATTAAGTTGTAGATTTTAGAATTTTAGAGCTATTTAGTTGGAGTAAAATAAAATAAAGTTCTCCCGTATTATTATGATTAAATTATTACATGTTTTGGTCAAAACTGAGCAAAGGATTTATTAGATTTTTTTTGTTAAAAAATAATACAAAGCTAAAAGCGGCTAAAACATCAGCTTAATAAACTAATGTGTAAAAACAAATGAGAGTGGCCTACTGCAGACAGCTGTGCTCTTCTGAAAGAATGTCCATGAAAGGATGACGGCGCTTAAAAGCACGTTCTCAGATAAATTCGTCCATGTGACTTGCCACATTTCTCTTCCATTTCTTTTATTAAAAGATAAGTTTGAAGTAAATTCATGGATCATTGCAAACACTTGGCTTTAAAAATACCAAGCTGTCATGCAGTGAGAGGAAAAAAAATCCAGAAAACAAAACAACAAAAAAATGCATTGAGAATTGTTTTAGAATTAAATCGGAGACCCTGAATCATAATTATGTTGTGAGGTGCCTGAAGACCCCCAGCCCTAATTCGCGCCTCAGATGGGGAGAAAGATTGACTTATCAGACCTCTTGCAGTTTTAGTTGGTGACCCCTGCTTTAAACGGTCTGATCTTTTATGTTCTTTTCCTCCCTCAGATTGGAATAAATTGTCCTTTAAATATTCAGTTGAATGCCATTGGACTATCCTGGGGAGAAGCAGAGCGCACAGTCTATGACAGAGAACGGTGGCACTTTGCAGTGAGGGCCCGATGTTCTGGACTGTCAAGTCAGTCAAATATCCCAATTATTTATTTTTTGTTAATATATGTTTTATTTGCCAGCTTTAAAAAGATTCTCATTTTCTAGTTTTTTAAATCTATTTAACTAGTTTTGTGATGGTCTTTTGTAAAGCACTGTACTCCTGGTTCATATTCATACTGCTGTTGGTGGACATACAGTGTACTGACCTACAGTAAGGCCTGCACTGTATGTAGACTAGCAGTAGAGGGCGCTGGAGGTCAAGCAGTGCCTTTTGCAGCATTGAAAACTGACATTTTTTTAGAACTCGCCTAACATACACACAGGACAGTACCACTATTTTGGACACAACGACATAGGTGCAGGTCAGATGAAACTAACTTTCATTTACAAACTTTCACATAAATTACATTCGTCATAATGAAAAATGGAGCTCAGAGGTCAATGCTGTATGGAATCACTGGACTTCATCCATTACGTTTACCAAGAAATGAATCAGCAAATGAACAGATCATAAGAGGTTAAATGCATAACTGCTCAGAAGCAGTTTGATCAGGTGTCTGAGGTGGACCTTTTTTTTTTTTTTTTAGCTATAATGTGTTCTGCTAAAGCAGAGATTTTACAGGGTTGAACGTATAAAGGAACCAAATGTAAATCAACGCGTAAATCCTGAACGTCTTTATGCTGCCTGCACATGGCCTGCACTGAATTGACTCTGACAGTTACAATAACGAGATAATTGCAATCTGTCACCATACATTCAGTGTTAGCGTATGACAAAATAACCAGTCCTAGCCCAATTCCACTCACCCCCCCCCCCCCCACACACACACACACACACGCACACCCACTGGTCCCTGATCTGCATAACACACACATGCAGCCCTGCATTTTGTAATTATAAATGAATTTCACGGTGCAAGGCTTTTAATGCAAATAATGTGGATCTTTTTTCCCCACTTTCCACCAATGGGACTGCATTTGTACATGTGTGTGTGCAGAGGATCAGATTGCATCCGGGCTTTGTTTGACTAGCCTTCCCTCTCAAACGAGTTAATGGGATGGAAGTTATTTGCCACCCTGAGCTGATGATGCGGGGTCGAACAGAAGTGCCGAATGAAACAAAAGAGAGAGAGACAGAGAAAGGCAGTAGTGTGTAAGACAATGAACTAAACACACTGGAGCAGGACAAAGACAGACAGATGGAGACAGCAGGGGCACCCATGGGCCCAGTGTGTATGTGTATGGTGAGCTGGACGGTGACAGGGACCCCATCAGTGCAGGATCAGAGTGGGGAAATTGGAGGACAATGTTAGAAGCGATTGGGGGGGGGTTGTTGGGGGATAATTTAAACCAATTGGGGAGGCGTTGTCCCAGAGGTGCATAATTTACTCATTCATTAACTTGACCAAACAAGAGCCAATATTAATTAACTTGTTCCTCATGGCGAGGGTCCCCGAGAAGTGCATGCTTTGTTGTCAAATGACCACATAGGAAGTGAGGGCTTGAAAAACAGATGGGCCAGAGGGTGAAAAGGGGGAGGGAGTGAGGGGCCTGTGGTCATTGTGCGCCTGAGAGCATTTTGTTTTATGCTTTTGATCAGAAAATGATATACAGCACTTTAGAATCAAGCGTAGTTGTCCCAAAGTGCAGTTTTGTGGAACGTGTAAACATTTTCTCCAACTTTACACTGCATCCAGTTACCAGTACACAGCTAATGTATGAATTTATACAAAGAGTTAACACCCCTCCCACTACCCCACCTCCAGTAATTTTGGCATTGTATATTGGGCTAAATCAAGTCCATCGGCCTTGATTTAGCCCACAAATAGATGTTGAAAATTGGACTGTGTTATTCTATCTAGCACAGACCATATTTAACCAGAAAACAGTTGTTAAAAATTGGGCTGTGTCTTACCATAATAACCAAAAATAATCCAATAATTGGGCTGTTTAGCCCACAGGATTTGGCACAAATTTATTCTCAAAATAGTTTTTGGTATTTGATGATGGGGGGGGGGGGGGCATGTTAGGAGGGAGAGAGAGAAAAGGAAAGGTAGAAGTGTGGAGGTGAGAGTAGTGACATTAAATGTAGGGACTATGGCTGGTAAAGGCAGAGAGTTGGCTGATATGATGGAGAGAAGAAAGGTGGCTAGGAGCATTGGAGGTGGATTTAAACTGTTCTACCATGGTGTAGATAGGAAGAGAAATGGGAGCAGGAGTAATCTTGAAGGAAGAGTATGTGAAGACTGTTCAGGAGGTAAAGAGGGAGTCAGACAGAATCATGAGTTTGAAGCTAGAAGTCAAAGGTGTGATGTTGAATGTTGTCAGTGTGTATGCCTCACAAGTTGGATGTCAGGTAGAAGAGAGAGGAATTCTGAAGTACGTTGGATGAAGTGGTAGAGAGTCTTCCCGGGGGGGGGGGGGGGAGTGGCGATTGGAGCGGACTTTAATGGGCATGTAGGTGAAGAGAACAGAGGTGAGGGGAAGGTCCTGGGTAGGTATGGTTTAAAGGAGAGAAATGTGGAATGACAGATGGTTGTGGATTTTGCCAAAAAGGATGGAAATGGCTGTGGTGAACACATACTTCACGAAGACAGAGGAACATAGGGTGACTTACAAGAGTGGAGGACGGTGCACACAGGTGGACTACATCTTATGCAGAAGGAGAAATCTGAAAGAGATAGGAGACTGCAAGGTGGTGGCAGGGGAGAATGTAGCTAGACAGCATCGAATGGTAGTCTGTAGGATGACTTTGCAAAGCAAGAAGAGGAAAACGGTGAAGGTAGAGCCAAAGATTAAGTGGGGGAAGTTACAGGAGGAAGAAGGTCGCACAAAGTTTAGGAAGGCGTTTATACAGGCTGTGTGTGGTAGGGAAGAATTACCAGATGACTGGGAAAGTACAGCAAAAGTATTGAGGGAAATGGGTAGAAAGGTATGTGGTGTATCCAGTGGACAGAGGAAGGAAGAGAAGGAGACTTGGTGGTGGAATGAAGAGGTACAGGAATGTATTCAGTGGAAGAGGTTAGCAAAGAAAAAGTGGGATAGCCAGTGAGATGAAGAAAATAGATAGGGGTATTTGCAATCTAGGCGCATGGCAAAGAGAGAGGTGCTGAAGGCAAGGGAAAAGGCTTATTGTGAGTTGTATGAGAGGCTGGATACTAAAGTAGAAAAGGACTTGTATCGATTGGCTAGACAGACAGAGATGCCAATCACTCCAATTTTGGCGGAGTTACTCCGATTTCCAGACATAAAATCCACCCTCCGCTTTACCTGTGAAAAACTCCACTTTTATTTTGTCAAAAATAAATAAATTTTGACGGTGGATAAAATAAGCCGACATCGATGTGCTAAGAGCATTTTGAATGTCCGCATATGATCTTAGGGCCTCGAGGGTATAAACTGCGCATCAGTGTGCCGAGGTTTATCGATGTTTTCCGAATGCAAGAGAGAACCCATATGTAAACGAAGAAAAATGGCGAAGGCTACCATGCCACCAAAGAAGAAACAAAGAGTAAATGCACACAACCAAAGGTTCAAAGAGGAATATCGGAAGACATATCCGTGTTTTACTGCATCGAAAATCGGTGAAACTTATGCTTTTTGTCAAGTGTGTAGAACGGATGTTCTAGTTTCTCATGGAGGCATCGGAGATCTTCATCGTCATGTCGGTCGGAAAAAACACGTGGACTTGGCTAAGTTAATAGACAGTTCCAATCAAAAGAAGATCTCATCAATGTTCGTAACGCCAAAGGACGAAGAAGCGGTGATAAGTTCAGAAGTTATATTCCCCAAATTTCTCATTGAGAACAATGTGCCTTTATCGATTTCCGATTCGGCGGGAAGAATGTTCAGACGAATGTTTCCTGATTCGGACATCGCAAAGAAATACGCATGTGCTAGAACTAAATCAACAGCAATTGTGAAATGTCTTGCTGACAGTGACAAGAAAGAAATCACAGATCGGATCAAGTCTGCCCCCTTCAGCATTGCTACAGATGGATCCAACGACTATGCTGATACCAAACTGTATCCTATCGTTGTCAAATATTTTGATGAAAAACTTGAGAAAATTGTGACAACAATGCTAACACTGACAGAGTGTGCTGAAAGGAGCACTGGAGAAAATATTTTCAGGTGAGAATGAAATATTCAGTTTAAATTTATTAGCATGATAAATTTTGCTAGTTTTGGCATGTAATTGAAGCATGATGTTTATTTTACTAAACCGTTGATGCGTATTTGTTTTATTTAGTTACGAAATGAATCATGTCAAATTTCACATGACCAATTAATAAGTGTAAAACATTTCAATATATACATGTATTGGGCATTTAAATCCAAAGTTTGATCTCATTAGAAGTATCTTATTTATAAAGCAATGCAAATCTGATCAACATACACTACCGTTCAAAAGTTTGGGGTCACTTAGAAATTTCCTTATTTTTGAAAGAAAAGCACTTTTTTTTCAATGAAGATAACTTTAAACTAATCAGAAATACACTCTATACATTGCTAATGTGGTAAATGACTATTCTAGCTGCAAATGTCTGGTTTTTGGTGCAATATCTACATAGGTGTATAGAGGCCCATTTCCAGCAACTATCACTCCAGTGTTCTAATGGTACAATGTGTTTGCCCATTGCGTCAGAAGACTAATGGATGATTAGAAAACCCTTGTGCAATCATGTTAGGTCTGCAATGCTGTAATTGCTGCAAATGGAGGATTCTTTGACGAAAGCAAAGTTTGAAGGAAAAAATTATTATTTCAAATACAAATCATTATTTCTAACCTTGTCAATGTGTTGACTATATTTTCTATTCATTTTACAACTCATGGTGGTAAATAAGTGTGACTTTTCATGGAAAACACAAAATAATTGTCTGGGTGACCCCAAACTTTTGAACGGTAGTGTAAATGTACATATAAATATTATAAAAAAATTTCTGGGGGAGGCCCCCCAGACCCCCACCAGCAAGAGGGGGATACCCCCTCTCGCGCTTATCCCCACCTTGCACCTACGGTGCTCGGGCCTGGCTTTCAGCCAGGCATTACTCCACTTTCCCAAGTCTGAGGGTTGGCATCTCTGGACAGAGAGATTGAGCTGGAAAGGATGTATGCCAGGTTAGGTTGATTAAGGACAGAAATGGTAATGTACTAACAAATGATGAGAGAGAAATGATGACCTATGAAGGTATGGAGATGTTTAGGAGAGATGGCAGTGGACTTTTTAACCAGATTGTTTAACACATTCTTGGAGAGTGAGAGGATGCCTGAGGAGTGGAGAAGAAGTGTTTTGGTACCAATTTTCAAGAACAAAGGTGATGCTCAGAGCTGTAGTAACTACAGAGGCATAAAGTTGATCAGCCACACTGTGAAGATATGGGAAAGAGTTGCTGAAGCCAGGTTAAGAGGAGAGGTGACAGTCAGTGAACAGCAGTATGGTTTCATGCCAAGAAAGAGTACTATAGATGCAATGTTTGCTTTAAGAGTGTTGATTGAGACGTATAGAGAAGGTCAGTAGGAGTTGCACTGTGTCTTTGTGGATCTAGAGAAAGCATATGATAGGGTGCCAAGAAAGGAAGTGTGGTACTGTATGATGAAGGCAGAATTGGCAGAAAAGTATGTGAGGGTGGTACAAGACATGTATGAGGACAGCGAGACGGTGGTGAGGTGCACTGTAGGAGTGACGGATGGATTTAAGGTGAGGGTGGGATTACATAAGGGATCGGCTCTGAGCCCCTTCTTGTTTGCCATGGTGATGCACAGGCTGACAGATGAGGTCAGGCAGGAATCCCTGTGGACCATGATGTTTGCAGACGACATTGTGATCTGAAGTTAGAATAGGGAGCAGGTGGAAGAGAACCTGGACAGGTGGAGGTATGCTCTGGAGAGAAGAGGAATGAAAGTCAGTAGAAGCAAGACAGAATACATGAGTGTAAATGAGAGGGAGGCAGGTGTAATGTGAAGATGGAAGGAGTAGAGGTTGTGAAATTAGATGAGTTTAAATACCTGGGGTCAACCATCCAAAACAATGGAAAATGCACAAGAGAGGTGAAGAAGAGAG
This sequence comes from Pholidichthys leucotaenia, assembly GCA_020510985.1. Lineage (NCBI taxonomy): Eukaryota > Metazoa > Chordata > Actinopteri > Cichliformes > Pholidichthyidae > Pholidichthys > Pholidichthys leucotaenia. The sequence continues at coordinate 255,095,281 of CM035848.1, read as the reverse complement.
TGCAGGCATGGTGGAGTTGGTGGAGACGAGTGTCAGGGGTGATTTGTGACAGGAGGATAGCAGCTAGAGTGACAGGGAACATTTACAAGGCTTTAGTGAGACCTGCTATCATGTATGATTTGGAGACGGTGTAGTTGACAAAAAGACAGGAGGTGGAGCTAGAGGTGGCAGAGTTGAAGATGCTAAGATTTTCTTTGAGAGTGACTAGGAGGGACAGGATTACAAATGAGTACATCAGAGGGACAGCTCAGGTTGAGCGGTTTGGAGACAAAGTAAGAGAGGCAAGGCTGACATGGCTTGGATATGTGCAGAGGAGGGATAGTGGATATATTGGAGAAAGAATGTTGAAGATGGAGCTACCAGGCAGGAGGCAAAGAGGAAGACCACGGAGAAGATTCATGGATGTAGTGAGGGAGGAGATGAAGAGAGTTGGTGTTACAGAGGAAGATGCAAGGGATAGGGTGAGATGGAGGCAGATGATCCGCTGCAGCAACCCCTAAAGGGAGCAGCTGAAAGAAGAAGAAGGAAGAAGAAGGAGATGAAGTAGTATTTGGTGATGGTGGTGGTGTTGTGTCTGAAGAATGGGTGGATACGACCATGCGCTGAGGTTAGCTTTATTGGTTTAAGAGCATAGTATAATACAAAGCATTGTGTAGGTTGGAGCGCAGGAAGAGGCAAGAAACCTCATGTCGCAACGCTGCCAGCTATGTGTCCCTGGCGTACTGATGTCATTTGTGTGCATCTGCAGCGCAGCACGTCACACCCAACTGCATGAACTACAGGTGGGACTCTGTCCCTCAAAAGTCAAATACACATTTACAACCACTGGCACTCTGCTAAAAGTGCTTTATAAAATGCATATTTTTTTAACAACTTTTTTAAGTTTGACATTTGGCATAATGCTTGTTAAATAATATCTGGGACATTCTGAAACCAGTGCTAATGCCATTGTGCTATAGGCTTAAAAAAGCACTATTTGAATAGTTTTTCACAAATTTCTCTCTGTGTTGTGTCTTTTTATTGATGCTCACACCTCCTGGTGTTCCAATACACCCCTGGTCAAGTTTGCTCTTGAAAGCTAAGCAGGGTCTGCCTTTTTCAGTGCATGGATAGGAGACTACTTGAGAATCCCAGATGCTGTGATGGACTGATGATGTGTTCTGCCCAAAGATGCTGGGATACGTATACCCCCGCCACTCACACGGCCTAAAAAAGGATCCGAAGATAAATGATGATGGTGGAACTTTATTTTTTAAAACAACCTTTAAAAGGCAGCTTTTTTGTCTTTCACTTTTCAACCAAGTTTAGAAGATTTAGAGATGTTTCTATGAAGACGTCTTTTCAATGACCTTAAAAAGATGGCTTTTTTTAATCTTCATTCTTCAACCAAATATAGACCATACAGAGACATCGATATGAAGACGCTTTTTGAGCAACCTGAAAAAGACGGCTTTTCATCTTTCACTTCTGAAACAAATCCAGACATTTTGGGGCAGTTGGCAAAGCTGTCTTTTCGTTTTGTTTTTTTTCAACCAATTTGTGCAGGGAGGGAATGTAATATCAGCCATAGAAATGTTGAGACTGGCTGCTTTCAGAGAAAAGATTTGCTGATATTTTTGTGCTTCATCAAAAGATTGGATTCATTTCCCCATTTAACAGTTGCCGTCATCAGTTTCTGGTGAAAATGAATTACTTTGCCAATTATAAATTAACCATCGGCTATTTCATCAATTTCTTTTCTTTGAATATGTATCAACAAAACACTACAGACATGATTGTAATAATAATTTGAAAGCATTTGTGCTGAAGTCTGCATTAATAATTAATTGTTGGACTCCTGTCAAAGCTTCTGTTTTCTTTTTTAATGTGGTTCTGATGTTTGGTAGCTTGCGTTCATTGATTTTATTTTAATTAAATTAATTCATCATACAAGAAGAAGTATAACGTACTGAAGCTTAATGAAAGGGGTCATTGGCTGCACTTTTTCACATTTTAGCAGCTCACGTCTTGATGAAATGTTTGTGACATATTTTGGTCAGATTTTCTGCAATTATTTAATCGTTGTAACAAAGTTGTTTTTCATCTTTTTCCAGCCTTTCTCACAACAGCTGGTTTCACTGCATGTCTCTTTGAACCTCTCAGACCTCATTCAACTCCGCTCTCCTTGTTATGTCACTGTTGCTAACATTAGCTGGCTAGCTCGGATCTAGCCTGAGCCAACTAACATAAATTTGTCTTAAAGAATGAATGAAATAGCGTTATCAGTGGTGGGCAGAGGTGTGTGGTTTTAGTGACTGATAGGATATGGTCGGTCCCTGGAGTACAATAGGCACAGAAACATTCGTGAATGAACTAAGACTAGGTGCTAAACTGCTAGCCTTGTTACTGCTAACAGCGCTAATGATGTAACATCACAGCAAAAATATATCGCAATAAGCCAGAATAACGCAAGATGCATTATCGACTGTGGATTAGTAAACCAGGTGGAAACACTGAGGTCTATTAGGGTGACTGACATCTATAGAAAATAACAATGTAAATGCTTGCTTCCTAGTACCACTGTTAGCGTTTAACCTAGCATCTTTGGTTCCCCGCCCATCTACATGACAGACAGCTAGGCTGGCCAATAACAGAGCAGCGGGCTGGTACCAAGGCTAGTGATGTTTTCCGTTTCTTGACATACAGGAAAATAGCCAGAAGACTAAAAACAGCCTCTTGGAGGGAAAAACAAGATAAAGGCTGAGTATTTTTAAGAGAAGTGAGTGTTTTGATATCTGTTCAGTAATAACCTAAAAACTCACATTTTTTCAGTCAGTGACCCCTTTAAATTCTAATTCTTTTTGTTGTTAGCACATTTACAGGAAGCGTTTCATTTGAGCTATTCTCTGCTAATTTTTGTCACCAGGTGTTTACTGTGACGAGGCTTTTTTCCAGGTTTGATGAATGTACAAAATTATCTTTGCAGAAATCAGTAAAAGGTGGTGGGGATTCATGTTGGTGAAGTAAAACGACACGTACACTGCAAAATTCAAATGGCTTTATTTAAAAGTGGGAAAATGAAACTTAGAAAAAAAGGCAGTCACACTTACAGTAGATATGCTGTTTGATAAAAGGAAGAATCAGGCTAATTTTAATATTTTCAATATGCTAAATGTATACCAAATCAGAAAATAATACGTGAACAGTGCTAGTGGTTTTTTTTTATAAGTGCTATGAATTAATATGTATTGTCTGTCACATTTTACTTTATAGACTATTATTTATTTTGATTTACATTCCGATATAATTCACAAGATAGCAAGCTAAACATCAGTTTCATGAGCAATAGAATAATGACTCTCAATATTGTCATGGCTTGTTAATAACTAAACATTGAAAACAAACAAACAAACAAAAATAAACAAATAAATAAAAAATAACGTTAAATTAATAAACTAAAAAGAGCATTACTAAAATACAGTACACAGAAAATAAATTAACTGTTTAAAGGGTTAAAGTCTTGCCACTGAAATGTGTTTTTTACTTAGTAAAACTAGGTGTTAATCATTAAACGGAACAAGTATACATAGACTTATAAAGAGGTTAACTTAAGAAAGACAAACAAATAAAATGAAATGGCCAGATTTGCTCTGGGCATGAAATATATATTAATGAAACACAAGAAAACAATTTCACATGAAATGCATTATTAACATTTACAGTCAGGTGAAAAAAAATTAGGACATCCTGTGTAAGCGTGTGTGTTTTTTTAAACATATTTGGACATATGGATATTTAATATCGATGTTAAAAATACTGGGAGATTCATGTAATACAACTAATTAATTAAAAATGAATTAAAGAGTTTTTTCAAATTTTCTGTAAAATGTAATTCTAAACAAATAGTGAGGAATAAATTAGGACACCCCTCATCTTTTTAGGACACCCCCACATTCATTCCCACTTAAAATGGCTAAAAACTTAAATGTTAAAACATGCAAATAAAAACAAAATCAAGGTTAGACATAGATATGTGAACATTTCTTAATAAAGAACTGAATATTTAAAGGGGTGTGCTAATTTTTTCACATGACTGTGTTACCGAATGTCCCTTTTTTTTAAATAATAGAAATAAAGCCATTCATCCCATAGATATTCTCCTCCACTTGGGGGCGCTCCTTCACTGGTCCTGGCAGTGCTGTCAGGCCCTGCTAACTTTGATTAAGGTTTAAATTGGCTGAATTTAATGAACGTTGCCTAATTAGGCAAGATAACAGCTTTAATTGATAAGTAATTATTTGCCACAAATTGTTATTAATTCTCAAGCTCCGTCTTGTAGTGCACCCTTCCCCCAACCCCCACCCCCACGTCCCCCTCTCTCGTCCCTCCTCCCCGGCAGCATTCTCTATTTATGTAAACAAGCAGTGGTAAACAATTAAGCATATGCTAGGATGGGATATTCCGGAGGGTATCATCAGGCTCCGCTCGGCAGACAGTTTATGTGAAATTATTTGCTCTCACTGACTGATACCTTTGAGCGCTAATTGCTTAAACTGTCCTGGCAATTTGTTTGTCTGTGTGTGTGTGTGTGTGTGTGTGTGTCACTGAAAGTGAAAAAAAGCTACACTGCAAGAGAAAATGGTCATTTCCTCAACTGAACTTTACCAATGAACTAATCCTAGTGAACTTTACTAGCTGGTTGAAAAGGAGGAAGTAATGCCTTTATTTTCTCCAGTAACGCAACTGCAATTTGTCATGTGCTTAATGATTTAAGAATTATCAGCAATTTATTTAAACAAAATGAAAAATAGTAATAACTTTGATTGAAAAGGTAGCACACTGAGCTTGACAGCGATATAGAACTGCTAGCTTCATTGTCTTCAAAAGTTGGCCTCAAAGCATCTTTTGAAGACAGTGAAATCAAAATCTTTTCACAGTACATGAACTCTTCAGCCAGATTTGTAAGTGACGAAGTTCCAACAAACACATCTTCTAAAGTTCATTATTCTGCTGTCAACATATTCCCACGTTCTCTTTTTTATAGTGTATTATATAGCAAAATATTCATCCATTTATACAACTGCTGACAAAACAACCTGACATGTCATTATTATAAATGGCAATATCAACCATGAATGTCAGTATTTCTCTTTTACAACATACAGATCACAGTGGACACAAAGGCACAAATGAGTCTCATGAGCTACTATAAAGATGTTTTCTTTTGTATGGCTGCCCATATAATCATCATGAGTTGTATTTACATTTTGTATGAAATCTGTCTCTTGCTTTTGAGGTTTGTTTTTTTAAAAAAATATAATTCCTTTATTGGTTGATTAAAAAAGTGACACAATGTAGTACTTAAAATAACACAATTAAGGTATATGTATTTTCAGTTATTCAGTCCAACTAAATGAGTCAAATAGAGTATTTCATACATTAGCCTGGTTAATAAGAGCCATCAGCTTGAGTCAGTTGTTAGCAGGCTGATTGTATAGCCATGGGCCACATGCTTGACACCGTAAAAGACTTAGTCATTCATCTTTTTATCAGTGCCAGAGGAATAATTACATTCTGTTAGGTTGTTTTAAATATAGACAGAGACATTGTGAATACTCGATTTAGGGTGAACACAAAAGAAAGCAGTGGTGCTGATTTTGTGTTTCACTCAACATTTGAAAGACTTTCAGAATTATTAGTTGGGTGAGTTGACATGCCAGTGAAGCTCAGTTTGTCAGACTTGTCTTAAAACAATTAATCTGGTCTCTACTACTTTTAATGACTTTAAAAATGATTTTATAAATCTGATTTACAATTATGTGAACATTAATTTTAAATGTGCACGAGCGTTATTACAGGAATGAACTGATGTTTTGACATGAGTGCTCTGAAGTCACGGGCCAAAAATAAGTGTTGCTGTGCAGTTAAAACGACCTAAAACAGTGCCATCTTTTCATAGATGTTTAATGTTTTGGCCTACACGTTACATGTCAGAATAGAAAGCTTTGATGAAAGTCTTTAAGGCATTCCGCCACATTAAGAAATTCACAGAAAAAAAGTGGCACTTCTGATTTTGAAACTGTTATTCTAGACTTTCTGTAGTCAACCCGATCTCAGTAAAAAAACGTAATTAATGAACGTTTTCAACCCCTCTAAAAATGTTAAAGAAACGTAACTAATTAATGTTTTCAGCCCCTCTAAAAATGTACATTTGTAAGTAAAACCAAAAAAATAATGTACCTGGAGTTCATGGCGGAATCCACACCTTCACTCACTGCGCATGCGCAAATGCACATAAGAAAAATAAAGCATGGTCCTCACCGCACATGACCAGAACAACACCTGTTTTAGGTTTTCTTCCACACCTATACAGAGCTAGGAGGGGGGTGGCGGATGGTTATTAGTCATGAGCACTTTCAAGCAATGAGACCAAGCAACTCGCCCCACGCTGATCTGTGAGTGACTTTTTTCTCTTTTTTTTCCATTTGTTTGTTTTGAATGACGATGATAATGAAAGGTTAGGTTTAGGCGTCACCTCCTGTATTGGTTAGGGTTAGGAAACAAATGTTTTGGAGAGGTGTTAGATGGTGAAAGAGAATGAAAGTGAGAGGAATAGTAACTGGCAAACCTTAAAGTGCCGGTAGACATGTTTCTTAAAGCTGTATACGCCACGTATCCACTGCACGTGAAAAATGTTTTTACGCGTCTATGCACATTTTCTCAGAGTGAGAAAATGTGCAATTTGATGGGTTTTTTTTTATTGTTTTGGTGGGACGGGCTGCTGTACCACATGTGGATAGTGATGGTCCCCTGACATTAGGGGATCTTCATTAGGTAAAAGCTGATTGCAGCTATTCAGATCTACAAGTTAAAATGTTATTTTTGCTTCAAATTGAACACGTAAGGGTTAAGAGGTACCGGGGCCTCTGCGAGTGAAGAAAACATGACGTGAGGCGAGCTCACCAGAGAAAAGGCCTTTGTTTCAAACGGCATCAGTCATTTTACGTCGGCGCGAGCACGGGCCTCTCTGGCTCAGCTATTCATTAAAGTGATTTAAATGAGACGTGCGTGAACTTGCCTCCTAATTAAAACATCTTTCCTTGTTTACAGAGCGGCTTTAAGCTGAGCCCTCTGGAAGAGGAGGGGTGACTTTCTCCCCCCAACGTTTCACAGCCAGCAGATGGTTTTGTTGGGCTCCAGTAGCCAGCCAGTGGCCAGACAGGGCAATCCATCTTTCCTCTATATGCCCATCAGATCCCAGGATTTGTTTTAACCCCCACCCCCCCCCCTTCCAAAACACACACATACACACACAAGCTAAAGATGAGAAGTAGCCTATTGATTGGGCCACTAAATGTATATGCAAATATTTCGAGCCCGTGCACGAAAAATTGGCATCGCCACTTCTCAAATTACTATATTTTGAAAATGTTAATTTGCATAGTGGATTTCCCTGAGGGGTGGGGGGTGGGGGTTAATTAGGTCTCTTTCCACGCAGCTTGTGCCAAGACAGCCAAGGAAAAGGGAGGGTGGGCAGAAGAAGGAGAAAAGAGGGAGCGTGTGGTGGGGAGATCCAACTCACGATAACAATTAAAATAGCATTTCGTAGCCTTTCAAGCATGAAAAATTTTTGGCATATTAAGCACGTTTTAGGAAAAGGTGATGCCAGTTTTAATTGAAATAAAATTGTTGCTCCAGAGAATTTGGCTCTAAACAGCACTTGATTTTGAATGAGGACTCTGATCTTGAAGGAATCACATTTAATCTATCAAACAAGAGGTGAATTAAAGAAAATAACTGCAGCTGCAATTTGCATTTGCTCCCAACATTCTGTCAGAGGCACAATTATGCTCATAATTAGATGGAGGAAAAGTTTCCTAATTACGTGGCGGGAAGGAGCTAAAATGTGCTCGCCTGGAAATGGGGTCTTTCCTTTTCTAAATTATCAAAGCTTCCATTATGTGTCAGGGAAAAAGATTTGTGAGGAGGAAAAAAAACATCAATACATTAAATCCTTTCACTTTTAATTGGAATAGCATCTACTTCCCTGCTTTAATGCTGCACAAAGCACACTGCAGGATCAGAAAGTGTCTCCCAACAATTAATTTAGATTAGACTCTTAATTATCAACCAATCGACTAAATAATGACTGACTTCATTTTGGATAGTTAAAAATTAACTTGAAGGACGTAATTGAGTAATTAACTCTCAACTGCTTCACCTTTGGTTTGCTAATTAAAAAATAAATATGACTTGATTCCAACTCTCAGGAGGAATACGGAGGGTTTGGGGGAGGAAATAAATGAGGTTTTATGAGTTTGTGAGGTTTTCTTTCTCAGAAATATATGGCTTGCTTATAGTAAATATGCTACATTAGTCTTTCAGGTTTTATTTTTTTAACCATTATGTTTCACCTTTGCTTATGGTAAAAGATGTTTTTCATAGCTTAGGGGCCTTATCATAAATATACTCCTTTTTTTCTTACAAATGCAATATGATGGATGTATTATGTGGGGACTGTACAACAGAATATTCTACACACCAAAGTGTCCTGCTGAATGATTGGTATCTGATGTAATGGGGTGAGAGTACTAATGTTGAGCCCCGAACTTGTAAAGTCAGTATAAAAAAGGTAAATATCACAAAGAAGACTGAAACTTAAGCTCATTAATCTCATTGAAATAATAATATACAATTGACAGGTGGGCAGAAATATCAATTTCAAACAATATAATCGCCAAACAGTTTTGGATTCATCTTCTGATGGTCATAAATGCATCCAACCAATAAACACTACTTGTGCAAAAATAAGAACATACACTTACCAGACACTTTAACAGGTACACCTGTTCAACTGCTTGTTAATGCAAATATCTAATCAGCCAATCAAATGGCAGTGACTCAATGCACTTAGGCTTGTAGACATGGTCAAGACAAGCTGCTAAAGTTTAAATTGAGCGTCAGAATGGGGAAGAAAGGTGATTTAAGTGACTCAACAAGGCTTGGTTGTTGGTGCCAGACAGGCTGGCCTGTGTTTCAGACATTGCCGTCTTTCATTGCCGTTCTTCTGGGATTTTCACACTAAACCAACTCCACGTTTTACAGAGAATGGTCTGAAAGGAAGAAGAAGCCATCTCTATTGTCATTCAGTCCATACAGCCATTCATGTACAGTAGAACGAAATTACATTTCTCCTATCTACAATGTTAATCACATCTAGAATCAGAGGGGTCGCTGTCATGCAAGGCGCCGCCACAAACAACTTCTCTTTCCACTACACTGAGCACCAAGGTGTCATTTTTTATATGGTCTTTGGTATGACACAGTCAAGACTTGAACCCCCAACCTCCCGGTTGTGGGGCAGATGCACTATCAACTAGGCCACCACTCTGAGAGAAAATATCCAGTAAGCAACAGTCCTCTTGGCCCAAATGCCTTGTTGCTGCCAGAGGTTAGAGGAGAATGGCCAGACTGGCTCAAGCTGACAGAAAGGACACAGTAATTCAAAAAAACATCATTACAACTGAGGTAAATGCTATGTCTGGAAAGCAGGGCAGCGGAGGCTGGAGTTGTACTGAACCCAAACTTTATTACAAGACACTATACAGGTACATCTCAAAAAATTAGAATATCATGAAAAAGTTTAATATTTTTTGTCACTCATCTCAGAAAGTGAAACCCATATATTATATAGATTCATTACACAGAGTGATACATTTCAAGTGTTTATTTCTTTTAATTTTGATGATTATGGCTTACAGCCCATGAAAACCCCAGATTCAGTTTCTCAAAAAATTAGAATATTACATAAAATTAATTTTAAAAAATTGTTTTTTAATAGAAATGTTGGCCGACTGAAAAGTATGTCCATGTACACACTCAGTACTTGGTCGGGGCTCCTTTTGGATTAATTACTGTATCAATGTGGCTTGGCATGGAGTTGATCAGCCTGTGGCACTGCTGAGGTGTTATGAAGGTCCAGGTTGCTTTGATAGAGACTTTCAGCTGGTCTGCATTGTTGGGTCTGGTGTCTCTCATCTTCCTCTTGACAATACTCCATAGATCAGCTTCTCCATAAAGCTTGTCGGCAGAGGGAAGCATGAAGTGCTCTAAAATTTCCTGGTAGACGACTGCAGTGACTTTGGTCTTGATAAAACACAGTGGACAAACACCAGAAGATGACATGGTTCCTCAAACCATCACTGACTGTGGAAACGTCACACTAAACCAAAAGCAACTTAGATTCTGTACCTCTCCACTCTTTCTCCAGACTCTGGGACTTTGACTGACAAATGAAATGCAAAATTTACTTTTATCTGAACAGAGGTCATCTGCTGGTGTTTGTCCACTGTGTTTTATCAAGACCAAAGTCAGTGCAGTCGTCTACCAGGAAATTTTAGAGCACTTCATGCTTCCCTCTGCTGGCAAGCTTTATGGAGAAGCTGATTTCATTTTCCAGCAGGACTTGGCACCCCCCCCCCCCCCCCACACACACACACACACACTGCCAAAAGTATCAAAACCTGTTTTAATGACCATGGCATCACTGTGTTTGATTGGCCAGCAAACTCTCCTGACCTAAAGCCCATAGAGAATCAATGGAGTATTGTCAAGAGGAAGATGAGAGACACCAGACCCAACAATGCAGACGAGCTGAAGGTCACTATCAAAACAACCTGGACCTTCATAACACCTCAGCAGTGCCACAGGCTGATCACCTCCATGCTGCGCCACAGTGATACAGTAATTAATCCTAAAGGAGCCCCGACCAAGTATTGAGTGTGTACATGGACATACTTTTCAGTCGGCCAACATTTCTATTAAAAAACTATTTTTTAAAATTAATTTTATGTAATATTCTAATTTTTTGAGAAACTGAATTTGGGGTTTTCATGGGCTGTAAGCCGTAATCATCAAAATTAAAAAAATAAACACTTGAAATATATCACTGCCTGTGTAATGAATCTATATAATATATGGGTTTCACTTTCTGAAATGAGTGACAAAAAATATTGAACTTTTTCATGATATTCTAATTTTCTGAGATGTACCTGTAAATCAGGGGTCACCAACTAAAACTGCAAAAGGTCCGATAAGTCGGTCCTCCTCCCCAGCCGAGGTCCGAACTAGGTGTGGGAATCTTTAGGCACCTCATGATTCGATTATGATTCAGAACTTCGACTTGATTCTAAAACCATTCTCAATGCATCTTAACACATTTTTTTTTCTATTCAAGATTTTTCCCTCCCACTGTGTGACAACTTGGCCCTTTAAAGCAAGGTATTTGCAATGACCCATGATATTACTTCCAACATCTTTTATTAAAACAAACGGAAGAGAAATCTGACACATGGTGGGCAGTGGTGGCCTAATGATTAGGGATGTGAACTGGTGAGCGGAGGTGCTGCGGGTTCAATCCCTGGACCAGCAGGATCAGATCTGGGTGGGACAGATAACATAGCAGTGTTTGCCCCACCCTCCTTAGCCCCACTGTGGTGCCCTTAACCCCAATTGCTACAGTGGAGTTGCTCAGTGGCCACAGGTCAGTCTGTGGTTGTACTGGGCAGCTTCCTGGTGTGAATGTGAACAGGGCATCCCTGAAAAAGAGAGGTTTCCTCTCAGTGGAACTGCCCTGTATAAATAAAGGTTAAATAAAATAAGCATGGACAAATTTATCTCAAAATGTGCTTTTAAGAACTGACATTCTTTCAGAAGACCACAGCTGTCTCCAGACAGGCCAATATCATTTAACCTGCTTTCACATTATTTTATTAAGCTCATGTTTTAGCTGGTTTTAGTGCTGTATTAATTTTTAAACAAAAAAATATTAAAATGATTTCTTTGTTCAATTTCAAACAAACTGTAATATAAAATTTTATAATACAGGAGAACACTAAATGTCTTTGTTGACCAAATAAATAGGCCTGAAATTCTAAAACGTACAGCTAAAATCCTAAAACTGTTTTACAGGAGAACACAAACTAAACTGTATTGCGTGAAAAAAAAGGTTACTATCTAAAAAAAAAATTTCACAAAAAGTCCACCTCTATACAATATTTTCAGTGCAGAAAAAATTGTTTCAAACTAAGACAAAAAAGGGAAACAAAATATACAGTGGTGTTAAAAAGTGTTTGCCCCTTCCTGATTTCTTGTTTTTTTTTTTTGTATGTTTGTCACACTTAAATGTTTCAGATCATCAAACAAATTTAAATATTAAACAAAGATAACACAAGTAAACACAGAATGCAGTTTTTAAATGAAGGTGTTTATTATTAAGGGAAAAAAAAATCCAAACCTTCATGGCCCTGTGTGAAAAAGTGATTGCCCCCTAAACCTAATAACTGGTTGGGCCACCCTTGGCAGCAACAACTGCAATCAAGGGTTTGCACTTATTGACTCTCGTGCACTATGTACAGCAGCTCAACCAGACTCATGTCAATCATCACTGTTTTCTTCTTGCATTACCGACTGCACTATATGGTTCTCCACATTATCTGCTGCTCGCTAATATATTTAAACTGCTGACTAGTATTACTCATTCTTATTCTACACTTTATTGCATGTATAGTTTATTTCTTTTATTTTATCATGTTTAATGTTGCAGCATTGCACCGAGACAAATTCCTAGTTTGTGTACTACATGAACAATGGCAGTAAATCTGATTCTGATTCTGATTCTGCAATAACTGGCAATGAGTCTTTTACAGCACTGTGGAGGAATTCTGGCCCACTCATCTTTGCAGAATTGTTGTAATTCAGCCACACTGGCGGGTTTTCGAGCACGAACCGCCTTTTTTAAGGTCATGCCACAGCATCTCAATCAGATTCAGGTCAGGACTTTGACTAGGCCATTCCAAAGTCTTCATTTTGTTTTTCTCAAGCCATTCAGAGGTGGACTTGCTGGTGTGTTTTGGATCATTGTCCTGCTGCAGAACTCAAGTGTGCTTCAGCTTGAGGTCACAAACAGATGGCCAGACATTCTCCTTCAGGATTTTTTGGTAGACAGCAGAATTCATGGTTCTGTTTACCACAGCAAGTCTTCCAGGTCCTGAAGCAGCAAAACAGCCCCAGACCATCACACTACCACCACCATATTTTACTGCTGGTATGATTTTCCTTTTCTGAAATGCTGTGTTACTTTTACGCCAGATGTAATGGGACACACACCTTCACACACCAAGTTCAACTTTTGTCTCGTCAGTCCACAGAGTATTTTCCCAAAAGTCTTGGGGATCATCAAGATGTTTTCTGGCAAAACTGAGACAAGCCTTTATGTTCTTTTTACTCAGCAGTGGTTTTTGTCTTGGAACTCTGCTATGCAGGCCATTTTTGCCCAGTCTCTTTCTCATGGTGGAGTCATGAACACTGACCTTAACTGAGGCAAGTAAGGTCTGCAGTTCTTTGTATGTTGTTGTGGGGTCTTTTGTGTCCTCTTGGATGAGTCGTTGCTGCGCTCTTGGAGTAATTTTGGTCGGCCGGCCACTCCTGGGAAGGTTCACCACTGTTCCATGTTTTCGCCATTTGTGGATATTGGCTCTCACAGTGGTTCTGGAGTCCCAAAGCTTTAGAAATGGCTTTATAACCTTTTTCACACTGATAGATCTCAGTTACTTTGTTTCTCATTTGTTCCTGAATTTCTTTGGATCGCAGCATGATGTCTAGCTTTTGAGGATGTTTTCGTCTACTTCACTTAGTCAGGCAGGTCCTATTTAAGTGATTTCTTGATTGAGAACAGGTGTGGCAGTAATCAGGCCTGGGTGTGGCTAGAGAAATTGAACTCAGCTTTCCAAAGATGTGATAAACCACAGTTAATTTATGTTTTAACAGGAGGGCAATCACTTTTTCACTCAGGGCCATGTAGGTTTGGATTTTTTTTTACCCTTAATAATAAACACTTTCATTTAAAAACTGCATTTTGTGTTTAATTGTGTTATCTTTGTCTAATATTAAAATTTGTTTGATGATCTGAAACATTTAAGTGTGACAAACATACAAAAAAAATAAGAAATCAGTTAAGGGGCAAACACTTTTTCACACCACTGTAATTCCAGAACAGAATTCCTCAACTTTTTTTTTTATTTCAACAGTAAACTCTGTTCCAACATGGATGGAGCTGTAACTCATGATTACAGGGAGAGGGGAGGTGGAACTTTTTATGTTCAGTAACATACAGAGCTTTTACTGAGTTATTACGTGATAACCATTGACCTCACCTCTGCATCCCAGCATGGACTACTCTTGGCTCACAACAGTGCTTCTTTTTGTGGGTACAGACCGGTCTATCCAGGGTGGATGTCGGCCTTGTGTGTGTGTGGGGGGGGGGGGGGGGAGAGAGGGGGTCGCCCAAAATGAATCTGATTTTGCAACCTGCTGCATACTCTCTAGGGTGGTTGGAGCCACAGAGTCTCTGCAGATAGTGGCATTTGTGGGACAGAAGAGGGGAGTCTGCAGCAGGAAAGTGCACAATCTGTCGGACGGTCACCGATGCAGCAGTTCAGTTCAGCTTTTTCTGCTTTTTTCCCCACCAAAATAAAACAGTCTTGCTTTTCCCCAAATTGTATCAACAAGCTTCAGGGTCTGGACGGAGGACTCTTGGGGTCTGGATCCGGACCGAAGTCTGCTAGTTGGTGACCCCTGGTATAAAGGTACAAGTGTGACAATGGTTAGCATGTACGCCAATTCTAGGCTAGTACAGGCTGTTGCTGCTACTGAGGTGGAGCGCCAAAGAGGACGACTCCCGCCAACAGTCCCCTTAAGTAGTGATGACGTCATCCATGCATCCGACGTCACGTCCGTGGCGTCTGCTGTTGTTGATATGTCAATATCCAACATCTGCCTCCCCCCGGAAAAGCCCAAAACATTTACAACAGCTCTTCTTCTTTTTTTTTTTTTTTTTTGCAACAAGCAAGCAGTTTCACAACAGTTGAAACCTGAACCACGGCGTGGACTGCCGGTAGACCCTGCACGACTGGGTGGATTATTCTGCCACTGTGAACCAGTCGTGCTCTGCTAAACACATTAAAACAGAGTCACTTTAACAATTCACCTTCAGGGGCCTCACTCGAGCCCGCGGTGGGCATGCCCTCAGAGGCCCCGGCTGCAATGGACCTGGGTGCCATCTCGCTGGAGTCACGGCTCGTTCTTCAGTAGCATCCCAGCTAGGGACCCATACCAGCTGGGTTGGCTCCACGCTGCGTCTTGATCCAAGGCAGCTGCTCTTACCTTTCGCAGACGGCTGGCGTGCCACCTCGAACCATCAGCCATCTGGATGGTGGCAGGCCTCTTTTGTGTGGTGATTCTCATCTGCGATGACGGGACCATCTGTGGGTCCAGATGGTCAGATTGTTGGACCCAAATCCAATCAAGTAGTGCGTGCAGTGATCGGTTCAACTGCACTTGGCGCTGCTGCTCTCTCGTCTCTGATGTTGGTTGCTGTTGTGGCGGCGTGTCATCCACGCTGCCAGCAGGATGTACCCTTAGTTGGCATTGCTCTGCTGGGTCCTGTTGGGCCACGAACTCTCTATCCTGCCATGTTGCGGTGGCTCCCTGAGGCTGATACTCAGTGAGGATGCAAGATGAGTTTGGCTTCTGCGCTGTCTCTCCTGGTGTTGGTTGTGGTCGCGGTGATGTGTCGCTGTCGTCAGGGACGGGACGTGCCGTCGGCTGTACCTACATCCGCAAAGTCATACTCTCCCTCCTGTGATGAGGCTGTGGCTTGCGAACACTCGTGCTTAGTGGGGACCGGCTCTGGGTCCCACATGGCTGCGGACTGGGGCCCTTGTGGCTGCTCCAGTTTTACTGGGTTCTGTTGGGCATGCGGTGCGAGGCAGGGGGTGGTTGCATCCACATCTAAGTGCAATGGACCCGGACCATCGTCCGTCAGCACGGGGTCTGTGATGGAAAGGCCCAGTTCACAGAACAAATCCCACCCCATAACGTTATCGCCCTGGCGTGTCACCTGGAACCGGAACGCTGGGATTGTTCTGTCGCCGTATTGCACTGCAAAGGTGATGTTTGTGCTGGTCTCGGAGCATCTGTTGTCCAGCAGTTCCACCACTTCAGGTCACCAGAAGAGTAAGCCTTCTAACTGTGGCTTTGTTTACCAGGGACCTTGAGGCAGCGGTGTCCATCATCATTAAAAAAATGGAAAATAATCTTCACTTATATAACACTTTTTTCTCATCTCTCAATGACCAAAGCACTTTACAGATCCTGCTATCCACCCATTCACACATACATTCACACACTGATGGCGGAAGAGTTGCCTGACCCACCAGGAGCAACTGGGGGTTCAGTGTCTTGCTCAAGGACACTTCGACGTGCAGACTGCAAACAGAGCGGGAAACGGACCCCTGACCCTCCAATGAGTAGTCGGCCACGCTACACCTGCACCACAGCCGCCCCACCTGATACACTGATGCCATCCATCTTCACCACACACTGCAGTCCTGATCAGTTCTCGGGGCTCACAATGTTGATGTTGTCCATTTCAGACGTGGGGTCGACAAGCTCAGCAACCAGGACAACCGTTTGCACCAGCGGAGATGACTGTGGGGAGCGTGGGCCGGGGCCCGCTAACTGTGATACTGACTTAGCAGCCTCTTCTCACTGTAGCTGGGACGCTATCTCCAGTGCTTCGGCTAGCGTCAGGCTGTCCGGCGCCATGAACAGTATCACCCACAGCTTGCTATTTGTAGTGTTCTCCGCAAACTTGTCTCACACAATCTCCTCCTCTAAGAGTCCAAACTCACATACACTAGCCAAACAGCGGAGGTCGGCGACAAACTGCTGGACCAACTCACCTGCTTGCTGTTGGCACTGGCCAAACCTGGCTCGTCTAGCCACCAAACTCTCTGGCCGGGGTGCCCAGCATGCGCCTCTCTTCAGGAAAAGCGTTGAATTTTCCTTCGGAGGGCCAATCTTTCTCCTTGTTGCCATTTGTTATGTCTGAAAAGCAGGCCAGCCGTGGCAGGAGTTGTACTGAACCTGAACTTTATTACAAAACACTATAAAGGTACACGCGTGACAATGGTTAGCATGTAGGCTAACTCTAGTCTAGTACAGGCTGTTGCTGCTACCGAGGCGGCGCGCCAAAATGGACGACTCCCGCCAACAGTCCCCAGTAAGTAGGCACGGCGTGATGATGTCACCTGTACATCCAATGTCACGTCCGTGGCATCTTCTGTTGTTGATATGTCAATATCCAACAGTAAACAGAAGAAAATCTGTGAGGGCACAACACATTGACCCTTGAAGCAGATGAGCTACAGCAGCAGAAGACCTCAAGGGGTGCCACTCCTGTCAGCTAAGAACAAGAAACTAACCCTCCCGCAGCACAAGCCATATTTTAGACATCTTTTGGGCAAAATCAGGTCAGTCGGGCCAAGCCTTAATTTAGCCCACAAATAGACATTGAAAATTCAACTGTGTGTAGTCCATTTAATATGGGCCATATTTAACCCAAAAATAGTCATTGAAAATGCAGCGATATCTATATGAAGACGTCTTTTCAACAACTTGAAAAAGACGACTTTTCATCTTTCATTTTTCAACCAAATCCAGACATTTTTAGACAGTTTTCAACCAATTTGTGGTGGGAGGGAAGGTTATAATTCACACAGGCTCACCAAAATTGGATAACAGAAGATTAGAAAAACTGTGTCAGTGTCAGTTTTTGCTGCAAGATTTGGATGGTAGTGTCAGAATTTGGCATAGATAACAATAAAGAATGGATGCATGCATGGAGCATCATGGATGTGCAGCCAACAAATCTGCAGCAACTCTATGATACTAGCATATCTAGTATATGGATCAATGTCTCTGAGGAATGTTTCCAGCACCTTGTTGAATGTTTAGTGGGGCAAAAAAGTATTTAGTCAGCCACCAATTGTGCAAGTTCTCCCACTTAAAAGATGAGAGGTCTCCAATTTTCATCATAGGTATACCTCAACTATGAGAAACAAAATGAGAAAAAAAAAATCCAGAAAATCACATTGAAGGATTTTTTAATGAATTAATTGGTAAATTCCTTGGTAAAATAAGTATTTGGTCACCTACAAACAAGCAAGATTTCTGGCTCTCACAGATCTGTAACTTCTTCTTTAAGAGGCTCCTCTGTCCTCCACTTGTTACCTGTATTAATGGCACCTGTTTGAACTCGTTATCAGTATAAAAGACACCTGTCCACAACCTCAAACAGTCAGACTCCAAACTCCACTATGGCCAAGACCAAAGAGCTGTCAAAAGACACCAGAAACAAAATTGTAGACCTGCACCAGGCTGGGAAGACTGAATCTGCAATAGGTAAGCAGCTTGGTGTGAAGAAATCAACTGTGGGAGCAATTATTCGAAAATGGAAGACATACAAGACCACTGATAATCTCCCTTGATCTGGGGCTCCACGCAAGATCTCACCCCGTGGGGTCAAAATTATCATGAGAACGGTGAGCAGAAATCCCAGAACCACATGGGGGGAACTAGTGAATGACCTGCAGAGAGCTGGGACCAAAGTAACAAAGGCTACCATCAGTAACACACTACGCCGCCATGGACTCAAATCCTGCAGTGCCAGACGTGTCCCCCTGCTTAAGCCAGTACATGTCTAGGCCAGTCTGAAGTTTGCTAGAGAGCATTTGGATGATCCAGAAGAGGATTGGGAGAATGTCATATGGTCAGATGAAACCAAAATAGAACTTTTTGGTAAAAACTCAACTTGTCGTGTTTGGAGGAGAAAGAACACCATACCTACTGTGAAGCATGGGGGTGGAAACATCATACTTTGGGGCTGTTTTTTTTTTGCAAAGGGACCAGGACGACTGATCCCGCGCAAGGCCCCCGGTCCGGACGGCGTGTCTCCCTCTACCCTGTGCGAAAGAGCTGACTCCTGTCTTCACAGACATTTTTAACACCTCCCTGAAGTTATGCCACGTGCCGACCTGCCTCAAAACCTCCACCATCATCCCTGTCCCCAAGAAGCCACAGATCACTGGACTTAACGACTACAGACCTGTAGCGCTCACCTCTGTAGTCATGAAGTCCTTTGAGCGCCTGGTCCTGCCCCACCTCAAGTCCATCACCACTCCCCCCCTGGACCCGCTGCAGTTTGCCTACCAAGCCAACAGGTCTGTGGACGATGCGGTCAACCTGGCCCTCCACTCCATCCTGCAGCACCTGGACTCCCCGGGAACCTATACCAGGATCCTGTTTGTGGACTTCAGCTCTGCATTCAACACCATCCGCCCCGCTCTGCTCCAGGACAAGCTGTCCCTGCTCAACGTGCCTGACTCCCTCTGCAGGTGGATCACCGACTTCCTGACGGACCGGAGGCAGCATGTGCGGCTGGGAAAGACTGTCTCAGACTCTGTTAGCATCAGCACCGGATCACCCCAGGGCTGTGTACTTTCCCCCCTACTCTTCTCCCTTTATACCAACTCCTGCACCTCCAGCCACCAGTCTGTCAAGCTGATCAAGTTTGCGGACGACACCACCCTCATCGGGCTCATCTCCAACGGCGACGAGTCCGTCTACAGGAGAGAGGTGGCCCAGCTGGCGTCCTGGTGCAGCCACAACAACCTGCAGCTGAACGCTCTGAAGACAGTGGAGATGATTGTGGACTTCAGGAAAGTCACAACCCCTCTGCCCCCCCTCACCCTCACAGGCTCTCCCATCACCACTGCAGATTCCTTCCGCTTCCTGGGCACCATCATCACCCGGGACCTCAAGTGGGAGCCAACCATCAGCTCGCTCATCAAAAAGGCCCAGCAGAGGATGTTCTTCCTGCGGCAGCTGAGGAAGCTCAAGCTACCCACCAAGATGTTGGTACAGTTCTACACAGCCATCATCGAGTCCATCCTCACCACCTCCATAACCGTGTGGTACGCAGGAGCCACTGCCAGGGACAGACTAAGGCTGCAGCGTGTTGTGTGCACTGCTGAGAAGGTGATCGGCTGCAAGCTCCCATCCCTCCAGGACCTGTACATCTCCAGGACCCGGAGGCGTGCAGGCCGGATCATAGCCGATCCTTCACACCCTGGTCACGTACTGTTTGCCCCCCTCCCCTCAGGTTGAAGACTTCGGTCCATTCAGACTAAAACCTCCCGTCACATGAACAGCTTCTTCCCCTCTGCCATCAGACTGCTGAACACTAAGTGACTTATTGACTCTCGTGCACTATGTACAGCAGCTCAACCAGACTCATGTCAATCATCACTGTTTTCTTTTTGCATTACCGACTGCACTATGTGGTACTCCACAATATCTGCTGCTCGCTAATATATCTAAAAATTGCTTTGACTAGTATTACTCATTCTTATTCTACATTTTATTGCATGTATAGTTTTTTATTTCTATCTTTTATTTTTATCATGTTTAATGTTGCAGCATTGCACCGAGACAAATTCCTAGTTTGTGTACTACATGAACAATGGCAATAAATCTGATTGCCACTGATTGCCACTGATTGCCATTGATTCTGATTCTGATCTGTGTAAAGGAAAGAATGAATGGGGCCATGTATCGTGAGATTTTGAGTGAAAACCTCCTTCCATCAGCAAGGGCATTGAAGATGAAATGTGGCTGGGTCTTTCAGCATGACAATGATCCCAAACACACCGCCCGGGCAATGAAGGAGTGGCTTCGTAAGAAGCATTTCAAGGTCCTGGAGTGGCCTAGCCAGTCTCCAGATCTCAACCCCATAGAAAATCTTTGGAGGGAGTTGAAAATCCGTGTTGCCCAGCAATAGCCCCAAAACATCACTGCTCTAGAGGAGATCTGCATGGAGGAATGGGCCAAAATACCAGCAACAGTGTGTGAAAAGCTTGTGAAGACTTACAGAAAAAGTTTGACCTCTGTCATTGCCAACAAAGGGTATATAACAAAGTATTGAGATGAACTTTTGTTATTGACCAAATACTTATTTTACTGAGGAATTTACTAATTAATTCATTAAAAATCCTTCAATGTGATTTTCTGGATTTTTTTCTCATTTTGTTTCTCATAGTTGAGGTATACCTATGATGAAAATTGGAGACCTCTCTCATCTTTTAAGTGGGAGAACTTGCACAGTTGGTGGCTGACTAAATACTTTTTTTCCCCACTGTATGCCGTAAAGAAATAAGGCAGTTCTGAAGGCTTTAGAGGTCCAAACCACTAATAGTATAATTAAAATGACCAAGGAGTGTCAGTAGCTCAAGTAGGTTCATTTTGTCTTCTTTTAATTATTTGCCTTTTGTTCTTATTAAAGACAAAAAATAGAAAGATGTTTTTACCTTCTTTACATGTTTCGACTGCTCACTGCAGCCTTCGTCAGAAGTGTCAGCTGATTGCTGCGAGGTGTCATTTTATCAGCTGACTTTCGTAGGCGGGGCCAGCCCAGCAGACCTGTCAGATCCACCGAGCCGGCCCGGCTTTCCACCATCTGATGGTCTCTGGAGAATGTGGTCCCAGGTGTGGGAAAGCATACAGGCCCCCTCATCCTGGTTCATGCTATCTTTCCCCGCTTCCTGATTTCTGTGGCCTCCTTGATCCAGCGTTTGTGTCTGTTGCTCTCCAAACTGAACTGATCTGATCTGAACTATTACAATTTGTTGCAAAATCCACCTATTTTCAATACAGAGAAAAAAATTACAGACAAAAAGAAGGATTTGCAATGGGAGACCCACTGTCAGCCATCATGAGCAGTTTTTTCACGGAGGATCTGGAAAACAAAGCCATCAACACAGCACCCACACAATGCAAACCCACCCTATGGAAGAGATACGTGGACGACATATTGGAGAAGATAAGGAAAGGACAGACACAAGAACTCACTGACCATCAGAATAGCACGGATAGGACTGGGAATATAAAATTCACATACGAAGAGGAAGAAAATGGCACCATAGCCTTTCTGGACATGAAAATCCACCATAGCGATGACGGCAGTATAAAAATCATAGTCTACAGGAAACCAACCCACACGGATCAATACCTACTATGGACATCAGATCACCCCACAGCACACAAACTATCAGTTGGCAGGACGCTATATGAACGGGCCACCATCATCACAGACCACGAAGACAGACAAGAGGAGGAAAACCACATACAGTAAAACATGCACTCATATGCTGCCAATATCCAGTATGGGCCATAAACAAAGGGAAACAGCATGTCAAAAACAAAGAAAACAAACAGGAAACAAGACACAGAACAAAAGCCGAAATCTAAAACAAGGACACCATAACTATACCATACATCCGAGGGATAACAGAACCAATTCAAAGGATCATGAAAAAATACAAAATAAACACAGCAGTGAAACCACACAAAAAAATTAAGACAGTTATTAGTACACCCCAAGGACAAAATAGAACAAGACAAAAATGCAATGTAATATATGAAATATCATGCAGATCATGCAACAAAACCTATATTGGAGAAACCTGAAGATCATTCACCACAAGAAAAAAAAGAACACCAGGAGGAATGTGAGAAGGAAATACAAGGACGACTCACAAGATCACAAAAAGAAAAGGCAGAACAAGAAACATTAAAATCAGCAATATCAGATCACTGCAAAAGAAATAATCACATCATGGACTGGGACAACGCAAAAATTATTGGATCAGAGAGCAACAGACACAAACGCTGGATCAAGGAGGCCACAGAAATCAGGAAGCGGGGAAAAGATAGCGTGAACCGGGATGAGGGGGCCTTTATGCTTTCCCACACCTGGGACCACATTCTCCAGACACCATCGGACGGCGGAAAGCGGAGCCGGCTCGGTGGATCTGACAGGTCTGCTGGGCTGGCCCCGCCTATGAAAGTCAGCTGATAAAATGACACCTCGCAGCAATCAGCTGACTCTTCTGACGAAGGCTGCAGTGAGCAGTCGAAACATGTAAAGAAGGTAAAAACATCTCCTTTCTATTTTTTGTCTTTAATAAGAACAAAAGGTAAATAAAAAAAGGAGTGTCAGTGTTGGTCATTTAATGTCCCTAAAAAAAAAAAAAAACTAAAATTAAGACTTTCTGTCCCCATCAAAGGTATTGTACAGTTTACTCTACAAAGAGCGAGGGTAACACACCTTCCAATACTATACATAACTAATCTGCGAAATGAATAAATAGTACTTTTTTATTTTTTATGACTGCAGTTAAAATGAAATAAATATAACTACCAGCTCAATATAAATCCAGAAGTATTTATATGCTGCTGTTCTGTAGCATCTAAATACTTCTGGCTTTATAATGAGCTGGTAGGTTTATTTATTTTATTTTAACTGCAGTCATGAAGAACAAAAAAAAGTACAACTGGAGAATTTAACTTTGCAAACACAAAAATTTATATTCTCCTCTTGAAATAAAAAAACACAAAACCCCAAAACAAAACAAAATTTGTAAATAACTTTTTTCCCTCCAAAAATGAAATAAACATTAGACATGCAAGTATGTAGATATATACAGTATTTAATGTCATTTGGATGTTAATGGGATGATACAGGCTTCAATTATTTTTAATTATTTTAATTTTAATAATAACGAATCAAAGTATCCACCTTATTCCTGAGGGTGTTGCTGTAGAAACGATTATGGGCACAACTTCCGGTTTAGGCTGCAGTAGTGTTAAATCAGTCAGCAAGAGTGGAGTAGTGGGGTATTTAAAATAGCGTTTTTAAAAGATTTTCAAATTCATTTTAATGTATAGTCCACATACGTGTTTTGCAGTCAAGTGGCAGCTAATTTCAGCACTTGTAGTTTTTGTATTTTTTGAATGTTTTGGCATAGATCTGGTACTTGTTTGCTGGTGTTCGTGGTTGTGCCATAGACTGTATAAATGGAGGCTTCTCACCGGCAATGCATAGATCATGCACTGAAAACTAAAGGACTGTTGGTGTGATCGGTGGTACAGACACAGGACAGACACAACAGCACCAGGTGTGTTTTCACTGATATGAATGTCACAGATCTGACGTTTACGCGTCATATATGCCACCAGATGCAAGGCTGCATGAAGTAAAATAATAAAAAATAGTAACAGTTTGCTTCCTAAGGCTTAACGAGTTAAGAAATATATCAAATAGTTTTGTTGGGGTTTTTTGTATTTTTGCATTCGTTGCACTGCCTTGGAACAATATGGACTTGATCTTAGCAGCTTCAGCATGCATTAATTTTTAAGTTATCACAAAATATAGATCAATAAAGTTTTGAACAATTGTCAGAAAAGGTTTGTACGTGTTAAGTTAAATAAGGATTCACAGCATGACAGCAGCATGAGCATTTTAATTTCAGGGTAAAACGAACAGCTGCAGCTGTCTGTTTTACCCCGACATTAAAACAGCCAAGCACGCTGTTGTGGTTCTTTGTGGCTCTGACTAGATTCTCCGTCTTCTCTGAGGTAAATTTGATTATGTCCAACATTTTTTAACAAAATGCAACCGACTTTATTGCGGTGGAAACACTGATATATCTCAGAGCTTTTATTTGTTTACACCATTAGCATCTTAGCAGCAGAGCTAACAAACGGAGCTACTGTCTACGAGGCCATTTTTTAAGGTCATCTTCCTATCCCTCCATAGTTGTGGGATGTGGTATGATTATATTACTGTTTTTGAAGTGCAAAAGGCCGTGTTCCCGCATTTGTGATGCAGAAATTATTGTTTTTTAACAAGGAAAAGTGTCCCATTTCAGTAACAACCACACGTTCTAAACTAGTACCGGAAGTTGCGCCCATAATTCACACAAGACATCATGGGGGCTAGGAATAAGGTGGATAAATTCTTGTTAATTATGGCGTTTTGGGGTTTACACTTTTAGATTTGATTCAGAGACAACACTTAGAGCAATTTAGTGAAAACTAAGGTTAGAATAACAGCAAACTATTTACACGTAACTCTTACAAATAGTCTGTGCCACTCGTAAATTTTGTTAGTACCTGTACTAAATTTCAGAATACTAACAGATTGGTTAAGCCCACAAGTTTGTATAAATTGATCGTACGCCACATTTATGAACAAGTCTGTTAGTACTAATGATTCTTGCATGAGGCCCGTTGTTTCCCACAGACTTCAAATGTGACACCTGCTGGCCATTAAATAGAATGCATGTTTAAAGCACTTCCATGCTGTCTTCACTTTTGAACGCATCTTTATTTACAGTTTGTGGAAAGGGCATGCAGACCTCTGTTGAAAGTACATTAGAGTAAATATAATTGTTCATTTCACGCAGATATAATCGCAGAAAAGTGGCTTTCTTTTTTACCGGGGAATCCCTTCGAACCCTCATGGGGTTTCAGAAAAAAACTACTTTCATTTATTTTTTTAAGATAGGATGCCTAAGATCAATTATGTGCCAGTCTCCTCAGTGGGGACCAGTGTTTTGTTTTAATTTCTCTTTCTTGAGTAAGGGTTTGGTGGCGTTGCCTACATGAGGGAGGGGAGGAGGGCTCGAGGCGAAGCAAGCCGAACCCTGGCCTGCATGTGTGTTGCCCATCTTATTATCAAGTTAATTAAAGCTAGCATCTGACAATGTCACTCGTGCCCAGCAAAAAAGGGAGGAGGAGGGAAGAAAAGGGAATTTAAATGCTGCGGTCTCTGAGGACCTCATGTCAAGGGCTGCTTTTCATCGAGCACTGCATGTGTTTGGCTCGCTCAGCCACTGAGGTGGTGGTGGGGGGGCTCCCTGTTTTTTTTTTTTTTCTTTTATAAGCAAATGACAAGGAGGCGCTGGATTTTGATGTTCAAAAATGGCAGCTGGAAAATAAATACACATCAGAAGGAACAGCATAGGCGTAAAAAGAGGAAAGAGAGCAAAAAAAGGGAGAGATAGAGAAGGGGTGACATGAAAAGCGCCTCTCAAGCCGTTCAAAGTTGCACTAAGACTGGAGGAAAAGGGGGTTTATGAGAGCCTGACGACCAGCCAACATTAAAGAGTCCATTTAAAACCTAGACATTGAAATGCAGAAAGCCTGCTTGCGTGTGGACTCGGGGTCAAGTAACTGAGGGATTATATGGTTCTTCATAATAATATTAATTAAACAATTTACATGCTAATAAGGTAACAATTATCGGAGCTTCTGGTGAAAGATTCAGGTTATTACAACACGCCAATCCCAGGGCTACGGGTCACAGGCAGAACAGCAGAGAGAAATCTCAACTCAAATTAACATTCTGTCAGCTCCAGAAATTGGATAAATAAAGTCGAATTAATTCACAGTAATGGAAGAGGGAGGGAGGAAGGGGGGGCACTTATTCAAGCAGCTCTGATTACCATTCAGTATTCACCAGCACGCGGGTGGCTTTCTGTCAAGAAATTTAACACAAAATGAAGCAGTCACCGCCTCGGGCAAGATTCGGCCCCTGCGACACCGTTTACAATTTATATGTATAATCTCTCTCCCTCCCTCTCTCTCCCCATCGCATCCCCGAAGATGTCCACCTGGACACCCGCTTACTCCTGGCCTGTGCCATGATTGTAAATTTCAGCACCTTTCGGTTTCCATTTACCAATGGACCCGTCAATTCGAGCACCATTTCCCCACCGTTAGCTGAGACCCTTAAATCATTGGGATAAATTCAGATTTTAACTGCAGTCATCTTTTTTTTTAAAAATTAACTTCCTCTGTAAAGACACCAGAGAGTGCTCTTAATTTGCTGCTTGTTTTGTTTACTGTTACCGAACTGGCCTATTGGTCATTATACAACAGTTAGTTCTGGCTGAGCAATTTGATTGGACAACAGGCCTTCTCAGAGCACCGATGGTGGAGCATAACTCAACTCAAGTCAAGTCAACCTCTTTGCACAATACCCTTGTGCTCCATAGATAATTTTCAATAATTAGCCTACAGTAACTACTGTTTACTTATTATAATGTGAACATACACATCACAATGTATACACCTCCTTTGGGGTTGTTAGGGAAGACACGACGGATGCAACCCGGATGTTCCCACTGGGCACTTTGTAAACATCCAGGTTAAACAATAAGTCATCATCTTATTTCTAAATGTCACATCTGTTCCCAACAAAATGGACATGGTGAGGTTGCTGATGAGCCAACCGTAATATCTGAGTATGAAGTCCATGTATGTTTATTTTGTATGAAGATAATCAAGAAGAGGTGGTGAAGGGTGCTGCTTGGCTTGTTTTATTTGCACTATTTTATCATTACAGTGAGACAGTATAATGTACAGGTACATCTCAAAAAATTGGAATATCATGAAAAAGTTCAATATTTTTTGTCACTCATTTCAGAAAGTGAAACCCATATATTATATACATTCATTACACAGAGACTGATATATTTCAAGTGTTTATTTATTTTAATTTTGATGATTATGGCTTACAGCCCACGAAAACCCCAAATTCAGTTTCTCAAAAAATGAGAATATTACATAAAATTAATTTAAAAAAAAGTTTTTTAATAGAAATGTTGGCTGACTGAAAGGAATGTCCATGTACACACTCAATACTTGGTCGCCAACCATGTCATCACCAGCTGATAACATGGTTCCTCAAATCATCACTGACTGTGGAAACGTCACACTAAACCTCAAGCAACTTAGATTCTGTGCCTCTCCACTCTTTCTTCAGACTCTGGGACTTTGATTTCCAAATGAAATGCAAAATTTACTTTTATCTGAACAGAGGTCATCTGCTGGTGTTTGTCCACTGTGTTTTATCAAGACCAAAGTCAGCGCAGTCGTCTACCAGGAAATTTTAGAGCACTTCATGCTTCCCTGTGCTGACAAGCTTCATGGAGAAGCTGATTTCATTTTCCAGCAGGACTTGGCACCCCCCTTTCCCCACACTGCCAAAAGTACCAAAACCTTGTTTAATGATCATGGCATCACTGTGTTTGATTGGCCAGCAAACTCTCCTGACTTAAACCCCATAGAGAATCGATGGAGTATTGTCAAGAGGAAGATGAGAGACACCAGACCCAACAATGCAGACGAGCTGAAGGTCACTATCAAAGCAACCTGGACCTCAGCAGTGCAACAGGCTGATCACCTCCATGCCACGCCACATTGATACAGTAATTACTCCAAAATTTGCCCCGACCAAGTATTGAGTGTGTACATGGACATACTTTTCAGTCGGCCAACATTTCTATTCAAAAACTATTATTTTTAAATTAATTTTATGTACTATTCTAATTTTTTGAGAAACGGAATTTGGGGTTTTCATGGGCTGTAAGTCAAAATCATCAAAATTAAAATAAACACTTGAAATATATCACTCTCTGTGTAATGAATCTATATAATATATGGGTTTCACTTTTTTTGAATGAATGAATCTTTATTTCGGATAGATTAAAAGTAAAGATTAATAAAAAGAAACAGAATAATATAACAAAGGGGAAAAAATCCAGCAAGGTCAAATTAAACAATAACTCCTCTGATTATACAGTTCAACATAAGTTATCCGAAATGGGTGATGGCTGAAGCCGCAGCTTATATTGCCCACCCATATTCCATCCAAGAATTCAAAAGAAAATACTTTCTGAAATGAGTGACAAAAAATACTGAATTTTTTCATGATATTGTAGAGAGGTGTAGAGACTGGGTTAATCATCTCAAACTGGATGCAGAGGGTTCTTGCCTTCTGATTGTTGCTCTGAGTGTTGCTATCCCTGTGCTGTTGCAATCCTGGAATTTCCCCTTTGTGGGACTAATAAAGGCTTATCTTATCTTATCTTATCTTATCTTAAACAGAGAAGGACAATAGCTAGGGAGATCATGGTGAGATAGCAGGAAGAAGGAGTCGGGGGGAGAAAGGAT
Source organism: Pholidichthys leucotaenia (assembly GCA_020510985.1). NCBI lineage: Eukaryota > Metazoa > Chordata > Actinopteri > Cichliformes > Pholidichthyidae > Pholidichthys > Pholidichthys leucotaenia. Next base: position 255,066,544 of record CM035848.1, on the reverse strand, counting down.
GAATGTATTGTGATGTGAGATGTCATGCAGATGTGAGATGAGCGGTTGGTATAAAAGGAGAACCTATGGTGTATTGAGACATGCTTTTTCTGTGTATGACTGATGAGAGAGTGAATAAAGTCGCCTGCTACATGAATCAGTCTCATTATTTACACTCTCCACACTGGTGACCCTTTGATGAATTATGGAACACGAGGCAAAAACCCCGGAGTTGGCCCGGACAGGAAGCCCCAGTGACGCGGCAAGCATCCCACAGACGGCCCGGACGGGAACCCCCAGCAACGCGTGCGCTGTTTCGGTCAAACTACCGGACTTTTGGCTGCACAACCCGCGCTCTTAGTTCCACCACACTGAGGCTCAGTTCGCCCTCCGAGGAATAACGGCAGACGACACCAAGTATTACTATGTGGTCACAGCGCTGGACGCTCGCACGTCTCAGCAGGTAGCGAGCCTGCTCGAACAGCCTCCAGCCCATGACAAATACGGGGCTCTCAAGGCCGCGCTGACCCGGCGCTACACGCTCTTGGACTGTGAGAGAGCAGAGAGGCTCCTGAGGCGCTCCGAGTTAGGCGATGGTTTGGCGGTCGAACTGATGGACAAGATGTTGGCGTTAATGGGCACGGACGACGGGCATATTCTGTTTGCCCACCTTTTCCTCCGGAACCTCCCAACAGAGGCGAGAGCGGTTCTTGCCAATTTGCCGTTGCTGGCCGCGCGTGACTACCGTGCGCTAGCCCAGGAGGCAGATCGGATCATCCTCACCACCAGAGCCCTCACAGTGAACGCGGTGGCGTCGGAACCCAGCGAGACGACCAGCGGAGGCGAGGAGCCACCGACGGTAGCGACAGCGGGGGCCAGGAAGCGCCAGAGAGACACGCTTTGCTTCTACCACCACCGCTTTGGAGAGAACGCACGCAGATGTGCGCCACCGTGCCAATTCAAGCGCTCGGGAAACGCCAAGGCCAGCAGTCGGTAGCAGCTGCGACCGCCGGTGAAGAGAACAAGCTGCTCTACGTGACGGACTCGTGCTCGGGGAGACGGTTCCTCGTAGATACCAGAGCCCAGAAGAGCATCATTCTGCCGTCCTACACCGACCGGCTAGCAGGACCTAGCGGCCCCGGGCTGGTAGCAGTAAACGGCTCGGGCATTAAGACTTTTGGTGAGAGAACACTGACTTTATCCCTACACGGCCGTCTGTACGAGTGGACTTTTGTCATAGCGGCACTGAGTTTCCCAATCCTGGGAGCTGATTTTCTGTGTGCACATGGGTTACTAGTCGATGTTGCTAACAGGCACCTGGTTAATGCACTGTCCTTTGACTCTTTCCCCTGTACAGCTCGAGGGGCCAGGCCAATAACACAAACCAACGTCACAGCTCCAGGCGGTAAGTTCCACACACTGCTCACTCAGCTTCCAGCACTCACGGTCCCGACGTTTTCGGCAGCCATCGCTAAACACGGGGTGGAACACTTTATCACCACCACCGGGCCGCCCGTTTTCGCATGGCCTCGGCGCTTGGACGCAGCTAAACTGGCCATAGCGCGTGAGGAGTTTGCCAGCCTGGAAAGGTTGGGTATCATCAGGCAATCGAACAGCCCATGGGCATCCCCGCTACACATGGTCCCTAAGGCCGAGGGATCACGGCGACCGTGCAGAGATTTCCGCAGATTGATTAATGCCACAGTGCACGACCGCTACCTGATTCCCCATATTCAGGATTTTTCCGTTCACCTTGCCGGAGCACGCTTTTTTTCTAAAATAGATCTGGTCCGCGGTTACCACCAGGTCCCAGTGCGCACGGAGGACATACCCAAAACAGCGGTAATAACTCAGTTTGGCTTGTTTGAGTTTTTACGCATGCCATTCGGATTAAAAGGAGCGGCACAGACATTCCAACGCATGACGGATGCGGTGTTGCGCGATCTCCCGTTTGAGTTCGGATTAAAAGGAGCGGCACAGACATTCCAACGCATGACGGATGCGGTGTTGCGCGATCTCCCGTTTGAGTTCGTCTACCTGGATGATTTCCTGGTGGCCAGTGTGTCCGAGGACGAACACGTAACCCACCTCAGGACGGTTTTCCGGAGGTTGGAGGAGCACGGGTTAATAATCAACCCGGCGAAATGCCAGTTCGGCGTGACGGGGATTGATTTTTTGGGGCACCGCGTCTCACCGGAGGGAGCGATACCCTTGCCCGACAAAGTGCGCGCCGTGACGAATTTTCCCCGGCCTCAGACGGTCAGGGCACTGCAAGAATTTTTGGGGATGGTTAACTTTTATAACCGGTTCCTCCCCGCGCAGCTCAGCTCATACAGTCATTGTACGCCACTCTCAAGAAACGGAAACCTGCGGATAGAGTCAAATGGACTCCAGAGCGAGAGCAGGCGTTCTGTGAGGTTAAAACAGCCCTGGCAAACGCCGCACTGTTGGTGCGCCCAGACCCGGCGGCCCGGATAGCGCTCACTACCGACGCCTCGGACGTGGCCATAGGGGCCGTCGTGGAGCAACGTGTCGCCGGTTCTTGGCAGCCGCTCGCTTTTTTCAGCAGGGCTTTGTGCAACAATGAGCGTAAATACAGCGCGTTTGACAGAGAGTTGCTGGCTCTCCACCTGGCCATACTCCACTTCCAGTTCTGGTCGGAAGGGCGCAGCTTCACCGCGTTCGTGGACCACAAGCCGCTAACGTTCACGATGGCCAAGGTTTCGGAACCATGGTCGGGCCGGCAGCAGAGACAGCTGGCCGTGATCTCTGAGTTTACGACCGATATTCAGCATGTGTTGGGTAAACAGAATGTGGTGGCGGACTGCCTCTCGCGCGCAGTAGTGGCCCCGGTCTGCGTGGGGATAGATTATACAGCCATGGCTGCAGAGCAGATTAGCGATACGGACGTGTGCGTACTCCAGTCTGGACCAACAGGGTTAAGGCTGGAGAGCAGAGTACTGCAAGACGGCAAGCCCCCCCCAATCTGCGACGTCTCCACGGGACGCCCACGCCCGGTGGTCCCAGTCGCATGGCGCCGCCGCGTGTTTGAGTCAGTTCACGCTCTGGCGCACCCAGGAGTGCACGCGTCAGTCAAAATGGTGGGAGCGAAGTTTGTGTGGCCAGGCCTGCGCAAACAAGTGAAAGAGTGGGCTGCAGCCTGCATAGCGTGCCAGCGAGCCAAAGGACACAGACACACGAAGGCTCCTTTGGAGCCGTTTCGTATACCGGCTAAGAGGTTCGACCATGTTCACGTGGACCTCGTGGGCCCCCTCCCACCATCGCAGGGGTGCACGCACCTTCTGACAGTGGTGGACCGCACCACACGCTGGCCAGAAGCAGTCCCGCTGGCGGCAACCACGTCCATCGTTTTATTGGGGTTGCGTTCCACACCAAAAGAGGATTTGGAGGCTTCCTCGGCAGAGCTGGTTTTTTCTCAGCCACTGCGGCTGCCCGGGGAATTTTTGCCAGATAATCCCGCGCCGGACAACTGCCCGTCTCAGCGTTTGCAGCGTAGTGCAGACACAGGCACGCTGCCCGGCCCAGCCCACCACTGTTTTCCACGCGCTTTTGTGCCAAAAACTTTGAAGAACGTGGCGGTTGTGTTCATCAGGCACGATGCCCACCGCCCTCCATTGTGCCCACCTTACAATGGCCCGTTCAGAGTGCTGGAAACAGGGGACAAACATTTTTTGTTAGACTTGGGGGGTCGTCGGGAAAAAATATGCATAGACAGACTTAAGCCCGCCTTTGTGGTGGCGGACGAGCAAGAGCTGTTGGCTCAGGCCCCTCGGCGCGGAAGACCCCCACTGAGAGCTCCCCAGGTAAACGATTCATCAGGGCAGCCACACGGGCAAATCGAAGTCCCCCCCCCCCCTCACCTTGGCCCACCCCCTGACAGACACACCCCCAGGAGCCCCCCGCCTACACAGCAGCACCGTGGAGGCGGTAAACCCCCGTTACAGCAGATATGGGAGGAGACTGAAGCCAAAAGGACGTGAGGACTGAAACTCTGTCTGAGATTCGGGGGGGGGGGGGCGCGTGTAGAGAGGTGTAGAGTAGAGACTGGGTTAATCATCTCAGACTGGATGCAAAGGGTAAACAGAGAAGGACAATAGCTAGGGAGATCATGGTGAGATAGCAGGAAGAAGGAGTCGGGGGGAGAAAGGATGAATGTATTGTGATGTGAGATGTCATGCAGATGTGAGATGAGCGGTTGGTATAAAAGGAGAACCCATGGTGTATTGAGACATTCTTTTTCTGTGTATGACTGATGAGAGAGTGAATAAAGTCGCCTGCTACATGAATCAGTCTCGTTATTTACACTCTTCACAATATTCTAATTTTTTGAGATGTACCTGTAATGGAACAGATTCATGACATTCAGAAAGTAAGTGTCTACGTGCATTTTGTAGTAAATATATTATCAAATTCATTTTGATATATAAAAATACTTTGAGACAACTTATGTGACGTCAGGCTCTCCCTTCATGCTCTGTTTACTGCACATTGCATTTGGCTAATGTAGTGACCATGGGTTAGAGGCTACTTTTACAAATGCATTATGGAAAATTTTGAGTGCCCTATATCACAGCCAAGGTCACCCCTCACTGTTGCCAGATGTATGATAATTATCCCCTCTGTACTATGTACAATCAATAATTTAAAAAATTCCATAATGTAATACGACCCTCCATTACATGGCTAAGTTAATATATTGGCAAACACAATCAGAATACGGATCCTGAACGTACATACTACACTCGTTTTTACGCATCGTCTCACGTGTGGGGGCTGCGTACAAAAGAAGACGGAAGCCTCGCGTCGCAATAGCAGAGAGGCAGCCTCAGATGGAGGTTTCTGATGGAATCCACAGTTCACTGAAACGTAATGAATCAAGCTAAAGAGATCTGTGGTACACTGAATCACTCAGTGCTGTACTGGAGCTCCAACTGTCTACCACTCACTGAACTGAGAGTCGGCTGAACCGAGCGGGCGGGGCTCGTTTGCTGCTCAGGCGGGTGATTCAGCTGGTGATCCTTGGCTTCCAGTACAGTTCCAGTGACTGATTCAGCACGGTACATTTACAAATAAAAACTAATATACGTACATGATCGAATCGTTCGCGTATGTTACAGCACTAATGCAGGCACGGCAGACTAAACAAGTCAGCAACATCTCCAGCAGGTTGAGAAACAAATGGGGGGAAAAGAGACCCCGGTTTTACTGGGTGGTTCAAACCTGTTGTTGGCATTAGCACTAAAGCTTTCTGTCGCTGCTGCAACGTACAAATGTCAGCAAAAATGTCACTGGATTGTGGTTCTCAGTAAAACTGTGAAACAGGTTTCTATTTCAACTATCAGAGGCATTTTAGCAGCAGTTTAGGTGTACTGATTGATGTTTATTCCTAATGTATAAATGGACTCAAAATATTTATGAGGCAAGACCTTGATACATGATGATTCAACAGATGCCATATACAGTGGTGTGAAAAAGTGTTTGCCCCCTTCCTGATTTCTCATATTTTTGTATGTTTGTCACACTTAAATGTTTCAGATCATCAAACAAATTTAAATGTTAGACAAATATAACACAAGTAAACACAAAATGCAGTTTTTAATTGAAGGTGTTTATTATTAAAGGTAAAAAAAATGCAAACATACATGGCCCTGTGTGAAAAAGTGATTGCTCCCCTGTTTAAACATAAATTAACTGTGGTATATCACATCTTTAGAAAGCTGAGTTCAATTTTCTAGCCATTTCTAAAGCTTTGGGACTGCTGCAAGCCATAGTCCACAAATGGCGAAAACATGGAACAGTGGTGAACCTTCTCAGGAGTGGCCGGCCGACCAAAACTATCCCAAGAGCGCAGCGACGACTCATCCAAGAGATCATAAAAGACCCCACAACAACATCCAAAGAACTGCAGGCCTCACGTGCCTCAGTCAAGGTCAGTGTTCATGACTCCACCATAAAAAAGAGACTGGGCAAAAATGGCCTGCATGGCAGAGTTCCAAAACAAAAACCACTGCTGAGCAAAAAGAACATATAGGCTCGTTTCAGTTTTGCTAGAAAACATCTCGATGATCCCCAAGACTTTTGGGAAAATACTCTGTGGACTGAAGAGACAAAAGTTGAACTTCTTGGAAGGTGTGTGTCCCATTACATCCAGTGTAAAAGTAACACGGCATTTCAGAAAAGGAACATCATACCAGCAGTAAAACATGGTGGTGGTAGTGTGATGGTCTGGGGCTATTTTGCTGTTTCAGGACCTGGAAGACTTTCTGTGGTAAATGGAACCATGAATTCTGCTGTCTACCAAAAAATCCTGAAGGAGAATGTCCGGCCATCTGTTTATGACCTCAAGCTGAAGCACACTTGGGTTCTGCAGCAGGACAATGATCCAAAACAAACCAGCAAGTCCACCTCTGAATGGCTTAAGAAAAACAAAATGAAGACTTTGGAGTGGCCTAGTCAAAGTCCTGACCTGAATCTGATTGAAATGCTGTGGCATGACCTTAAAAAGGTGGTTCATGCTCGAAAACCCACCAGTGTTGCTGAATTACAACAATTCTGCAAAGATGAGTGGGCCAAAATTCCTCCATAGCGCTGTAAAAAACTCATTGCCAGTTATCGCACACACTTGATTGCAGTTGTTGCTTCTAAGGGTGGTCCAACCAGTTTTAGGGGGCAATCACTTTTTCACACAGGGCCATGTAGGTTTGGATTTTTTTCTCCCTTAATAATAAACACCTTCATTTAAAAACTGCATTTTGTGTTTACTTGTGTTATCTTTGTCTAATATTTAAATTTGTTTTATGATCTGAAACATTTAAGTGTGACAAATATACAAAAAAATGAGAAATCAGAAAGGGGCAAACACTTTTTCACACCACTGTAGAAGATAGTTAATTATGACTGATATTCTGGGCTGTTCAGTGCAGACCAGGGGCTCATCCTGTACTCCACATGGGTAGAGGCACTTTTTTCAATCAATCTGTTAGATTATTCAAAGGTGAAACTGCATTATAGGCCATAATATGCACGATCTGTGATAATATGTTACTGAAGCAGATGGTCCTGAGCCACGTGAGAATAAAAACTGGGTGTGTATGATAAATTTCCTCAAAATACAATAATTTTAAGCAACTAGTACGATACTTCACCATTTCTGTCTGGCAACACTGTCACCCCTTCTTGTGTGATATTGCTTAATTATACAACATTTACTTACAGCGAGGCATTTTCATTGGACATCATCAACTGACACTGGAATTCTTCCCTTAGTAGCAAAGCTAAGCTGGGGGGGATAGCATTCTTGTCATGGTTGAAGCATAAAAGAATATTTATAAACAACCCCTGCGTTTTCTGAAGTGTTGGGATGTCCACTATGTGAAATGAGCAGGTAACACTTTCAGACAGGGATTTTTGCACTGATTGTAGGTACAAATATTATGTTGGTTGCTTCAGTTTTTCAAAATATTTTAATCCAACCCATACAAATGATACATTAAATTAAAGAAAAATTTTTATAGAATAGAATAGAATAGAATTGTCATGTCCAGATGAGCGCACACCCCCTCCTTCCCGTCTTGGATTCCCCAACTCCACAGGCAATCAACGCACCTGTACGATGAGACGCACCTGCCGCTCCTTCCTCGCCAGCGCATAAAGGACCACCAAGCGAAGGCTTTGGCGTTGGCTCATTGGGTATACTGCCTGTAACGCTGCAAGTGAATTATTAACCCGTAATCAGAGGATTTATGTTAAATCTTTCTCTTTTCCATTCTCACAGGTTGCTGCCATTGGTGCAGTGTGTCTTCGGGGATTGTTGTGTGCTTACCTGCTCCATCATCCTCCTCCCGCCTCGGCTACCTGTCTCCACCCGGTCAGACACCACCCAGCTCCCTCACCTCTCCTACTCCCAGCCAGCTTCACCCTGCTGGTTCGTCTGTCCCTGCTGGGTCTCTCTGTTCCACTCACGTAAGTGGCAGATTTGTCTTCCCACTTCCCTTCCTCCCTCCTCATATTAACGTGCTCTCGTCTCTCCCCACAGGTCTGGTTTTCCTCTGGCGAGTGGCATTTTCCTTAACTGTGCTCCACCTTTTGAAATTAATAAATTGTGCAAACTTTGCTTCTCTGTGTCACGTGAGTTTTTCTCTGGTGTAATCGCTGCAAGTGAGCTGACTGGTCTATCATTATGACAAGAGTAGAACAGAATAGAATAGATTACCAGTCCCTCCAGGATTTCGCAGGATTTTTTTATGATTGTTGCAGGCCAAAACGCCTGAATTTGCGGGAGCTTTTTTAAAAAGTTGCAATAAAAGTTGCCATGTTTTTGGAGTATTTTCTGCACTAAAGGTTGTGGGAAGAATTCCAAATTTAAAGCAGATGCTTTTTTCCAGTTTACTGCAGTGATATTCTATATATAGTAACAATACAAGAAAAGCACAGGATTGTCAAAAATATCCTATTATAGTGATTTGTAAATTAAGCAGAAACTTCTGCTTTACAGAAAAACTCTTGTGCAACAGCAAATACAAACATTAACACAATATCCATTAGAATAGCTAAATTGCATTGAACACATGTTAAAGAGTAGAGATTTGGAAATTATTGGCAGCACCTTAATTTGAAAAACTCCCTACAGTTCCCAACCACTCCATACCGAGTGGAGAGGAAAAAATAATTTATTCTGTTGCTCTGTATTGGCTATTGGATTCTGTGTTTTTTCTGAAAAAAAAAATAATACAGAGAATATTCTCTCTCTTTCCATGCTTACCTGTCTGTCTGCTGCATGTTGGTCTTCACACACACACACAGCTTTCATTTACAGCGGGACGGCGAGGGGTGGGGGGGTGGATGGGTGGGTGCATTTGTCCGTCCAGAGTCCACACCGGAGATTTAGTTTTAAAGCTCATTGACCAGATGTACTAATGATTTTACCTCTAAAGATGTATAAATGTTCAAACACTCACTGTAATGTAGTGTACTCTTCTCACGCTCACTCCCGCGACGGGGTGCTTTTGGGGCAGGCGCATGTTTTTCAACACAATCCCAGCGCTTCGCACACACAGTCAGGATGGAGCCGTGGTGAGGCGTCCATGGGCAGGCTGGGGGAGACAGAGGAAGGGACAGTGTTGAAAACCTTGCCATTGAGTGTTTTTTTTTTTTAAATCACACACTCTGTTTGCAGATGTGTTCCGTTACTCACTGTAAACTATAAACTCACTGTAAACACGGAAGTGAACGCGGTACAACGATGCGATTGGTTAGACTGAGCGTTTCATCGCGAGTTAGAGACAAATTTGATTGGTGAAATTGGCGGAAGTTGAGGATTGGCCAAAATTGCGGGAAAGTTGCGGTGATTGGACAAAGTTGCAAGGTCATGCAATAGTTGCGCTGATTGGCTGATTTCACTTGAATTGGTGCGATCGCAACATCGCAAAATCCTGGAGGGACTGGAATAGGCTTTATTGTCATTGTACAGTTGTACAGTACAACAAAACTGTGGGTGCTCCACCAGGCTACTGCACAATAATATAAGAGAGAAGGATTTGATAAAACACAGTTACAGAATACACGATTAAACTCACGTCTGAAATAAAAATAGTCCACAGGTACTGTATATACACAGGTATGGTAGTGGTTTCACAGATGGGTCAATGTACATGAAAGTGCAGAGTGCACAGGTGTGTTATGATAATTACAAAGGTCCTCAGTCCTGTACATGTGAGCGTTCGGAAGGAGGGGATGGGGCCTCTGATTGCAGTCTGGATGGCTCAGGGGAAGAAACTGTCAGTCTGGAGGTGTGGGACCTGGTTGATCTGAACCGCCATCCAGAGGGAAGCAGGTCAAATAGGTGGTGGGCGGGATGTGAGGGATGTGATGTGATGGCCTTGATCTTTCTGAGACAGGAGGATCTGAAAATGTCCTCCAGGGAGGGCAGAGGGTCCACGGATGATTTTTTTGGGTGGTGTTGATGACCCTCTGCACAGTCTTCTTGTTTTCGGCCGTGGAGCCGGCGTACTGCACACTCAGACAGTAGGTGAGCATGCTCTCCACTGAGCAGTGGTAGGAGGTCTGCAGCAGTTGCTGGTCCAGGTTGTTCTTCCTCAGGACACAGAGGAAGTGCAGCCACTGCTGGGCTTTCTTCACCAGGACCTTGGTGTTGACAGTCCAGAAGAGATGTGGGTGCCCAGGAACCTGAAGGTGGGACGGTTTTCACGCGTTCGCCATTTATGAGGAGAGGGTTGGTAGTCCTGTCTGTTCTTCCTGAAGTCCAGTATGAGTTCATTGTTTTTTGTTATTTTTATATTTGAGATTCAGTTTCAAGTTGTTTGCTTGGCACCGCAGCAGCAGATTTTCTACCTCCGCCATGTATGCCTTCTCATCGTCGTTGGTGATGAGCCCAACCAAGGTGGTATCGTCTGCATACTTCACGATGATGGTGGTTGGGTGGGTTGGAATACAGTCAGAGGTGTACAGGGAGTACAGTAGTGGGCTTAGCACGCAGCCCTGGGGGGAGCCAGTGCTGAGAGACAGTGTGGAGGAGTGGTGAGGGCCAAGTCTGACTGTGGGTGGTTGGTGAGAAAGTTTTTTATCCAGGAGCAGGTGGGGGGGGGGCGGGATCTCTAGGAGGTACAGTTTATTGATCAGGATGTTCAGGATGATGGTGTTTAAAACTGAGCTGTAGTCCACAAAGACCATCCTCACATAGCTCCTTGGGTTCTCCAGGTGGCTCAGCGCTCTGTGGAATGTGGTAGTGATGGTGTCTTCCGTAGACCAGTTCTCCCTGTAGGCGAACTGGTGGGGGTCGAAGGAGGGGGGGGGAAGACAGTCCCTGATGTGCTGGGACACCAGTCACTCAGAACACTTCATGACTACAGATGTGAGTACTATGGTTCTGTAGTCGTTCAGGCTGCCAATTGTGGACCTTTTGGGGATGGGGATGATGGTAGAGGCCTTGAGGCGGGGGGGGGGGGTGACAGGGGCGTGCATTAATGAGAGGTTCTCAGGATCTCTGCCAGCTTGTCCGCACATGCTTTGACCACCGCTCCTGGGATGCCATTGGAACCAACATCTCTGCAGGGGTTCACTGCTTTCAGTTGCCTCCTCACCTAATGCACTTGTGGGGGGGGGGGGGGATCGGTTGGGGGGAGAGGTGTGGGCGAAGAAGCTGTTAAGCTCCTCTGCCAGTGTGAGGCTGCTGTCTGATGTTGGGGGGCACTGGCCCCTGTAGTTGGTGAGGGCCTGGATGCCTCTCCACATCTGTCGGGGGTTGTTGTCTGTGAGGAAGCCCTCCACCTTCCTCCTGTAGGTGTTCGTAGCGAGTTTTATGCCTCGTCTCAGGTTGGCTCTGGCAGTGCTGTACAGAGAGCTGTCCCTCTACCTGAAGGCTGAGTTGCGAGCTCTGATCAGAGCCTGGACCTCACTGGTCATCCAGGGTTTCTGGTTTGGGAAGACCCGGATGTGTTTGGTGACTGTCACATTTTCTACACAGCATTTAATGTAGAAGAAGACAGACTTGGTGTATGAGTCCACATCCTACTGTTCAAAGATGTTCCAGTCTGTGCAGCTAAAGCAGTCTTGTAGCTGGAGGAGAGCATGTTTAGGCCAGGTTTTAATTGTTTGTTTGGTTGGGGGATCTCTTCCTCAGGAGGGTGTAAGCAGGTATTACAAGCAGGGAGAGATGGCCTGATTGTCCAAGGTGAGGGAGGGGGTGGCTCTGTAGGCATGCTTAATGTTGCTGTAAACATGATCTGGTGTTCGTTCCCCTCTTGTGGGACACAACATGTTGGTGAAATTTGGGGATTACAGTCTTTAAGCATGCTTTATTAAAATCCCCTGCAATAATGTGGATTGTGTCAGGGTGATCTTTCTGCTGCCTGCTAACGATGCGCTGGAGGTGGCTAAGTGTTAAGCTAATAAAACTATAACTTGATATTGCTGAAAATTTTCAATTACTGCTCATGCATCAAAATAGAATAGCACTCTGAAACAAAAATTCACTAATTAGTTGTCTATAGTCCAGGGTCCAGATAGGGTCCCCAGGCATCCTGCAAAGTAAAGCAACACCAGTTTATTTTTTTCTGAAACCTTGGGATGTCCACTATCTGAAATGACCAGGTAACACTGTATAAAGTCATTTGCACTATATTTTTCAATCCATGTAAACCACCTTCAGTTATGCCTTTTGGCACTGATTTTAGGTACAAATAGTTCACTATGTTAGCTTCTTCAGTTTTTATCCCCCCCCCCCCCCCAATTGAAGCCCAAAGGGGGATTATGTTTTGGGTCAGTCCGTCTGTCTGTCCGTCTGTCTCTGTCTGTCTGTCCCATTTTTGTGAAATCAACTCCTCCTACAGTTTTGTTCCAATTGTTTTGACATTTGGTACCATGGTTATACCAAACTCTGATGATACACATATTGCAATTTGGTTCTGATCATATAATTTTTGCAGGAGTTGTAGCCACTGACCTATGACCTCCTGTTTCACCTCACTTCATAGACAGTAACTGTCTTGTGAAATCAACTCCTCCTACAGTTTGGTTGTGATTGTTTTGAAACTTGGTACCATAGTTTGATATACTCCGATGATGCACATATTGCAATTTGATACTCACTGAGGTCAAACGTCGGAGGTCAGATTTTCCCTAAATCTTCTAAACACAGTAACTACTGAAATAAATGATGTAGGCTTTTCAAATCAATACAGTAGTTGTATGTAATACACATTTGGATGATTTACACCCTCACCTAACTATGGGTTTGGGGTCGAGGGGTCAGAGGTCAAAGTGCAAAGTTAACATTGCAGTTGCACTTTGTTAAATGGTAAATACATTTACTATGACTATAAAATGAGTAAAAGTAGGGCCACCAAACTTTGTACACAGGTTCACCCTGAGCCCCTGAAGTGTGACTATGGTTTTGGGATTGCAAGGTCAAAGGTCAACATCAAAATGGCTTATAAACTATATATCAACAACAGAGAAGGCTAGGGCCACCAAACCTGGTACACAGGTTCACCTTGGGATCTTGACCTCTTACTATGGGTTTGGGGTCAAAAGGTCAAAGCGCTAGGTTAACATTCCTTATGCCTTATTACTGTATAACGAGAAAAGCTAGGGCCACCAAACCTGGTTCACAGGTTCACCTTGGGATCCTGCCCTCTGACTATGTGTTTGGGGTCAAAAGGTCAAAGGTCAAAGTTAACATTACATATGTCTTTTTATTGTACAATGAGTAACTTAGGGTCACCAAACTTGGTGCACAGGTTCAACCTGTGACCCTGAAGTGTAACTATGGTTTTGGGATCGCAAGGTCAAGGGTCAACATCAAAACGGATTATAAACTATATCTAAACAACATAGAAAGCTAGAGTCACCAAACCTGGTACACAGGTTCACTTTGAGATTATGATCTCTGACTACAGGTTTGCCCGGCTTCATCTCGGGATCCTGCCCTACAACTATATGTTGTATACTTTATTGTATATTCGTGGATGATGGGCTTATCATAATATGCTTCTGCCACAGTAATTATAGTGAAAAGTTGAAAACTGCTCTGTCATTATTAAGTATTGGGATCTTCAAAGAAAAAGGAAGAAAAAGGAGGCAGGGGATATTGCACTCACCTCAGAGTGCCATCCATGCATCCATCCATCTTCTACCACTTTTCCGGAGGTCTGGGTCGTGGAAGCAGCAGTTCAAGCAGAGAAGCCCAGACTTCCCTCTCCCCCGCCACCTGCTCCAGCTCTTCAGAGAGGATACCAAGGTGTTCCTAGACCAGCTGGGAGACATAGTCTCTCCACCGAGTCCTGGGTCTGCCCCGGGGTCTCCTCCCAGTGTGACGTGCCTGAAACACCTGAAGTGGGAGGCGTCCAGGAGGCCCCTGCAGTGTCCTGTCACCCCGACATGTAGGCTGCTCCTCACCCTGCCCACCTCTGCAGCCAATCGGCACCTCCTAGAGACCAAACAGGAATCAGTTTAGTTTCAGTGCTCATACCAGATTTTCAGCTTGTCAAATTCTGGCTTGTAATTTTTTTCAAAGATGTCCTGGAAGATGTCTTTAAATCTCCCATCATATGCTTTCAGATGCCCATACCACCTCAACTGACTCCTTTCAATGTGGAGGAGCAGCGGTTCTACTCTGAGCCTCTCTCGGATGACTGAGCTCCTCACCCTATCTCTGAGGGTGAGTCTAGCAATCCTACGGAGAAAGCTCATTTCAGCCGCTTTTATCCGCAATCTTGTTCTTTCGGTCATTACCCAAAGCTCGTGACCATAGGTGAGAGTAGGAACATAGATTGACTGGTAAATCGACAGCTTTGCCTTAGAACTCAGCTCCCTCTTCACCACAACAGGCCAGTACAACGTCCGCATCACTGCAGATGCTGCTCCAATCCGTCTGTCAATCTCTCGCTCCATTTTCCCCTCACTCGTGAATAAGACCCCAAGATACTTAAACTCCTCCACTTGGGGCAGGAGCCTGTCCCCAACCCAGAGAGGACAATCCACCTTTTTCCGGCTGAGGACCATGGACTCGGACTTGGAAGTGCTGATTCTCATCCCAGCCGCTTCACACTCAGCGGCAAACCGTTCCAGCAAGAGCTGTAGGTCATTGCTGGATGAAGCCAACAGGACAACATCATCTGCAAACAACAGAGATGAGATCCTGTGGTCACCAAGCATGATGCCCTCCATTCCCTGGCTGTGCCTAGAAATCCTGTCCATAAAAATTATGAACAGGATCAGTGACAAAGGGCAGCCCTGGTGGAGTCCAACTCTCACTGGGAATGAGTCCGACCAAGTTTTGGCAATACGAACCAAACTCTCACAACGGTAGTACAGAGACCGAATAGCTTGTAACAACAAGCCCGATACCCCATACTCCCGAACCACCCCCCACAAAAAACCTTGAGGAACGCGGTCAAATGCCTTCTCCAAATCCATAAAACACATGTAAACTGGTTGGGCAAACTCTCACGAACCCTCGAGAATTCTCGAGAGGGTAAAGAGCTGGTCCGATGTGCCACGGCCAGGATGAAAACCACATTGCTCCTCCTGAATCCAAGGTTCGACCAACGGCCGAACTCTCCTCTCCAGTGCCTTGGCATAGACCTTCCCAGGGAGGCTGAGGAGTGTGATCCCTCTAAAGTTGGAGCACATCCTCCGGTCCCCTTTTTAGAAGAGAGGAACCACCACCCCGGTTTACCATGCCAAGGGCACTGCCCCCGACCTCCACGCAATGTTGCAGAGGTGTGTCAACCATGACAGCCCTACAACATCCAGGGCCTTGAGGTACTCAGGGCAATCTCGTCCACCCCTGGGGTCCGGCCACCAAGGAGATTATTAACCACCTTGGCGACCTCAGCCCCTGTGATAGGCGAGTCATCCCCCTCGTCCACAAACACTGCTTCCTCTGTGGAAGGCGTATCAGTGGGATTGAGGAGATCCTTGAAGTATTCCTTCCACCGCCCGACGGTATCCCCAGTTGAAGTCAACAGCGCCCCATCCGCACCATACACAGTGTGGACAGGGAGCTGCTTTCCCCTCCTGAGCCGCCGGACAGTTTGCCAGAATCTCTTCGAGGCCGACCAAAAGTCTTGTTCCATGTCTGATGACACAATAACAAAATCGATCATTGACCTGCAGCCCAGGGTGTCCTGGTGCCAGGTGCACATATGGACACCCTTATGCTTGAACATGGTGTTTGTTATGGACAAACTGTGGTTAGCACAGAAGTCCAATAACTGAACACCACTCTGGTTCAGATCGGGCAGGCCGTTCCTCCCAATCACTCCCCTCCAGGTTTCACTGTCGTTGCCCACGTGCGCATTGAAGTCCCCCAGAAGGACAATGGAGTCTCCAAGAGGAGCACCCTCCAGCACCCCAGTCACAGACTCCAAAAAGGGTGGGTACTCTGAAACATCATTTGGTGCATAGGCACAAATGATGGTCAGGACCCGTTTCCCAACCCGAAGGCACGGGGAAGCAACCCTTTCATCCACCGGGGAAAACTCCAAAATAGAGGCAGCAAGGTGAGGGGATACAAGAATACCCACCCCTGCTCGTCGCCTCTCGCCCGGGGCAACTCCAGAAAAGGCCAAGCTCCAGTCCCTCTCCAGGAGACTGGTTCTGGAACTGGAGCTGTGTGTTGAGGTGAGGCCGACTATATCTAGCCGGTATCTCTCAACCTCGTACACCAGCTCAGGCTCCTTCCCCACCAGAGAGGTGACATTCCACATACCAAAAGCCAGTTTAAAAGCTTGGGATCAGTTCACCAAGGTCTCCGCCTTTGATCGCCACCTAATCCACATAGTTATTGTCAGTCTCCTCCAGGATGGTGAGAGTGTCACAGCCCAGTAGTTGATGATTTTGTTCACTGGAGTGAGGATTCCTACCTGCAGCTGAATACAACAAAAACTAAAGATATGATTATTGACTTTAGGAGGAAAAATTCCAGGCACAAAGTGTTAGAACAAAAATGAATTGACTGAGGCTGAAACAATAATCAATAGGCGGTTTTCCAAGTTCTGAGTCATTTATTCTCCTTCTGATCAGAAAGGAGGAAATCAGTATCACAAAGTCACCATACTAAAAGGTCAGACCACCGAATGTGTACAATCGTACAAATATCTTGGGACGATTATTGATAGTAATTTAAACTTTGAAGTGAACTGTGAAAGGGTGTGCAAAAAGGGTCAGCAACATTTGCATTGTTTGAGGAAACTTGCATGCTTCCAAATTGACCGAACCATAATGACAGTGTTTTATCGGGCTTTTATTGAATCTGTTTTATCCTTTTCTTTAGTGTCATGGTTTGGTCAGATAAAACTGAAACAGAGGAAATCCTTGGATCAGGTAGTTAGATGATCCAGTCGTTTGCTTGGTGAGTCACAGCTGAGCCTGACATCCCTGTACACCAGACAAGTACAGAGGATGGCTACATCCATTTTAAATGATGACTCCCACCCTTTGCACTGCCACTTTCAGCTTCTTCCCTCAAGACGGAGGTTTGCTGTCCCAAAAAGTAGAACCCAGCGCTACAAAAACAGTTTTGTCCCTGCTGCTGTCAAAGAGTTGAACAAGCTGTAAAACTATATTGTACATAATTTAGGTACCTATTTATTAACTTCATTTTATATTTACTTATTTTTGTAGGATGTCACTTGGGTTCTAAATATTTTATTGGGTTTTAGACCTTTGAGTTTTTTAACCTCTGACTAGTTTTTAACTTTTAATATGACCCTTCTCTCTTACCTCTGGTTTCTCCCTCATCTCTTTGTCTTTTTATACCCTGATTGATGGAGCCTTGAGTATTGTTATCATGTTTATAGTCAGCTTCATGTGTGCCTGTGTTTGTGTCTATGTTGAATGTAATTAGTGGCTTGTAAATATGAATGTCACCAGACTGCAAAACAAATCTACCTACGGGTACAAATAAAGTAACCTGAACCTGATAGCACCGAACCCCCATGATCCCTCCTGCAGGTGGTGAGCCCACTGGAGGGTGGACCCATGTAACTCCTTCGGGCTGAGCCCGGCCGGGTCCCATGGGTGGAAATCCGGCCACAAGACGCTAGCCATCGAGCCCCTCCCCCAGGCCTGGCTCCAGGGTGGGGCCCCGGTAACCCCATACCGGGCGGGGTACACTGAATCCTTGATCTAGAATTTATCATGAGAGTCTGTTGGATCGTTCTTAGTCTGACCCTTCACCCAGGATCAGTTTGTCTTGGGTGACCCTATCAGAGGCAAATTGCCCCGGACAACATAGCTCCTGGGATCACTGGGGCACGCAAACCTCCCCACCACGATAAGGTGACGATCCATTCGGGGGCACCTCATAGTGCTCTTGTTCAAATTATTTTCATCCAACCCAAATAAATCATGCCTTAAATTAAAGATAAATTTCTCTGGAATACAACTACAACTTGATAATCCGAATTTTTAATTTTTAATTTTTTTTTGCATACAATACACTTTTCACCAATCAAATGGTGTGCCGTTCTGAAACTAAAATCCAGCTAGTAAGTTGACTAACCCTGTTTCATCTCCAGCATGTCACTGTATATGTGGCTATTTGTGTTCTGAAATGAGTAATAATGTTTTGCAACCAGTAATTATCAAAATGATAAAGAAATATAATTGTCAAGATAATAGTCTTTAATAAATTCCAAATATAGAAATACTGTGATCAATCTGTCAACATGCAGTATGTGTAGGGCATATACAGTGGTGTGAAAAAGTGTTTGCCTCCTTCCTGATTTCTCATTTTTTTGTGTTTGTCACACTTAAATGTTTCAGATCATTAACCAAATTTAAATATAAGACAAAGATAACACAAGTAAACACAAAATGCAGTTTTCAAATGAAGGTGTTTATTATAAAGGGTAAAAAAATCCAAACTTACATGGGCCTGTGTGAAAAAATGATTGCTCCCCTGTTAAAACATAAATTAACTGTGGTTTATCACATCTTTGGAAAGCTGAGTTCAATTTCTCTAGCCACACCCAGGCCTGATTACTGCCACACCTGTTCTCAATGAAAAAAAATCACTTAAATTGGACCTGCCTGACAAAGTGAAGTAGCCTAAAAGATCATCAAAAGCTAGACATCATGCTACGATCCAAAGAAATTCAGGAACAAATGAGAAACAAAGTAATTGAGATCTATCAGTCTGGAAAAGGTTATAAAGCCATTTCTAAAGCTTTGGGACTCCAGCGAACCACAGTTAGAGCCATTATCCACAAATGGCAAAAACATGGAACAGTGGTGAACCTTCCCAGGAGGGGCTAACCAACCAAAATTACCCCAAGAGTGCAGCGACGACTCATCCAAGAGGTCACAAAAGACCCCACAACAACATTCAAAGAACTGCGGACCTCACTTGCCTCAGTTAAGGTCAGTGTTCATAACTCCACCATAAGAAAGGGACTGGACAAAAATGGCTTGCATGGCAGAGTTCCAAGACGAAAGCCACTGCTGAACAAAAAGAACATAAAGGTTTGTCTCAGTTTTGCCAGAAAACATCTTGATGATCCCCAAGACTTTTGGGAAAATACTCTGTGGACTGACAAGACAAAAGTTGACCTTTTTGGAAGGTGTGAGTCCCATGACATCCGACGTAAAAGGAGCACAGCATTTCTGAAAAGGAACATCATACCAACAGTTAAATATGGTGGCGGTAGCGTGATGGTCTGGGGTTGTTTTGCTGCTTCAGGACCTGGAAGACTTGCTGTAGTAAATGGAACCATGAATTCTGCTGTCTACCAACAAATCCTGAAGGAGAATGTCCGGCTATCTGTTTGTGACCTCAAGCTGAAGTGCTCTTGGGTTCTGCAGCAGGACAATGATCCAAAACACACCAGCAATTCCACCTCTGAATGGCCTGAGAAAAGCAAAATGAAGACTTTGAAGAGACCTAGTCAAAGTCCTGACTTGAATCCGATTGAGATGCTGTGGCATGACTTTAAAAAGGTGGTTCATGCTCGAAACCTCTCCAATGTGCCTGAATTACATCAATTCTGCAAAGATGAGTGGGCCAAAATTCTTTCACAGCACTGTAAAAGACTCATTGCCAGTTATTGCAAACGCTTGATTGCAGTTGTTGCTTCTAAAGGTGGCCCAACCAGTTATTAGGTTTAGGGGCGATCACTTTTTCACACAGGGCCATGTAGGTTTGGATTTTTTTCCCCTTAACAATAAACACCTTCATTTAACAACTGCATTTTGTGTTTACTTGTGTTATCTTTGTCTAATATTTAATTTGTTTGATGATCTGACATACAAAAAAATGAGAAATCAGGAAGGGCGCAAACACTTTTTCACACCACTGTACTGGGTAACTAGTATATATTCTACATTTATCACAATCCACAATATCATAAGACATTCACATACAGTGGTGTGAAAAAGTGTTTGCCCCCTTCCTGATTTCTCTTTTTTTGTATGTTTGTCCCACATTTCCGTTGTGCTGTACAATTGTCATTATCATCATAGCAGTCTGTCAGGGATGACAATGACTCTTTCATTTAGGTCTGATCAGATTCCTCCACGCAGCTCTGTCCTTCGTCCTTCACTGCCAGGAACTCCTGACCTTGTTAACCTGGGTGGCGTCCGAGCCGGTATGAGTTGCTTTCTGACTGACGATTTCATGAAACTGCTTGCAAAGTATTTGAGTACCACTAGCTTTTTCTTGACTAGCAGCACATTCTTGGCAGATAGAGGTATTATCAGTGGCAAGGACAGGCCAAGACAAACTGACTCCAGTATCTGTTGCAGTGACTGACCAGATGATAGGTTTATCTCTGCTCTTTGTGTAGTGCATGTCACGATGCACTGACTGGCAAAAGTCCACAGCTTCTTAGTTCTTCGACCTCCGTTGGTCAGGGTTGACCATGGATGAAGCATCCTATTTCTGGTTGTCTGTTCACCTGGAGCAGCGTCGTCTGTGGCTAAATAGACCGATGCAGAAGTGGCAGTCTGTATCGCAAAGGTCACACCTGTGTGTAGTCTCTGGTCTGTTGGAGCTGCTGCTTTCCTTCCTACATGCTCATTTTTCTGCAGCAGTGGTCATCATTTTCTCCTCCCCTGATTTAAGGTGTTGCTTCAGGGTCCCTTTCCACTTTGCACGGTCACCTGCTAGGCTCTTCCAGGTCTCTGTGTTGATGTTGGTCACCTTCATGTCTCTCTTAACGACATCTTTGTACTGAAGCTGGGGGCAACCAGTGGCTCTCCTCCCAAATGCCAGTTCTCCATACAGGATGTCCTTTGGGATGCGCTCATCGTCCATGCAGTGGACATGGCCTAGCCAGCACAGCCTGGGCTGTTTGAGGAGAGTGAACATGCTGGGAAGTCCCACGTGATTCAAGACATCTGCGTTGGTTACCCTGTCCTGCCAGGATATGTCCAGGATGCAGCGGATGCTTCGCAGATGGAAGGTATTGAGTCGCTTCTCCTGTCTGGCATATGTTGTCCATGACTCACTGCCATACAGCAGTGTGCTGATGACACAGGCGTTATACACTGCCATCTTCGTCTTCACCGATAACTTGGGGTTTGTCCACACTCTGGTTGTGAGGCGAGTGAGTGTTGTAGCTGTCTTCCCGATCCTCCTGTCTATTCCTGTGTCAAGGGAGAGGTTGTTGGTTATGGTAGAGCCAAGGTAGGTGAAGTGGTGGACGACGTCGAGTTCATAGTCATCGATGGAGATGGCAGGTGGTGATTCAGTGTCTTGTCCCAGGACATTGGTCTTTTTCAGGCTAATGGTGAGTCCAAAATCCGTGCAGGCCTGTGAGAAGTGGTCCATCAGTGTCTGCAGCTCCTGTTGGGTGTGTGTTGCAATTGCTGCGTCTTCAGCAAACAGCATGTCTCTGATGAGCGTTTCACAAACCTTCGTCTTGGATCTGAGGCGGGCAAGATTGAACAGCCTGCCATCTGACCTGGTGCATAGGTAAATTCATTCAGTTGCAGTGCCAAAGGCATGCTTTAGGAGAACAGCAAAGAATATCCTAAAGAGTGTGGGAGCAAGGACACAGCCTTGTTTGACACCACCGCAGATGCTGAATGGGTCGGAGGAACTCCTGTTGAACTGCACAGTCCCCTTCATGTCTGAGTGAAAAGACTCGATCATGCTCTGCAGCTTTGGTGGGCAGGCTATCTTTGGGAAAATCTTGAACAGGCTGTCTCAGCTGACAAGGTTGAACACCTTGGTGAGATCTACGAAGGTGACATACAGGGGCATCTGCTGATTTCTGCACTTCTCCTGGAGTTGGCGGAGGGAGAAGACCATGTCTACCGTTGATTTCTTGGCACGAAAGCCACTCTGCGACTCTGGGTAGACGTGTTCTGCCAGCTTCTGCAGGCGGATCAAAATGACCCGAGCAAAGACTTTGCTGACAATGCTGAGTAGAGAGATGCCTCTGTAGATGTTGCAGTCACTTCTTTTGCCCTTGTTCTTATAGAGGGTGATGAGCTTGGCATCCCTCATGTCCTGTGGTACAGCCCCTTCTTGCCAGCTCTGACAGAGGACTTCATACAATGGGAGCAGGAGGGTAGCCTTGCAGTGTTTGATCAGGTCCGGAGGAATCCCGTAGCTGCCTGGGGCTTTGCCTAAGGCCAAGCTGTCGATGGCCTTCCTGGGTTCCTCTATGGTTGGCTTTACATCCAGCTCCTCTATGATTGGCAATCATGGCCGACAGCTAGGCAGGCCAATATTAGAGCAGTGGGCGGGTCTCAAGGACAGCAGGGGGTTGGTTTTGTCAAATCATGACGTATATGATTTATCCGAAAGAGTCAAAAATGCTGCTGGCGTTTCTGAGAGAGAAAAATGAGATAAAGGCTGTGTGGTTTTTTTTAAGAGAATTGACTGTTTTGATATTTTTTTTTTGATAATTACATGACCAATAGACATATTTCAGACAGTTAAAACCTACAAACACCCCATTTTCCAGTCAATGACTGAAATGACAAAATGACAATGTCAATGACAAAATGTATAGCAAACAGCTTGAGGGGAGACGTTCATGTTGCCTACTGCTTTGTGACAGACAGCCTACATGTGTATGAATACTCTGTGTGTGGGACTGTGGTTTCTTTGCCTTTCCTCATTTGCTTTCTTTCAGCCATTTCATCAGGCTGGAGACAAACTGATGTATAATGCCTCTCTAGCTATTGTGGTTGGGAACCAGGGTACACCAAAGATGGTGATCCATATTGCAGGCGCTGAGAGCCTTCTACAGGCTGTCTTTATAGTGCTTCTTTAGAGCCCCTTGCCATGGTGACTGAAGAACAGCTTTTATTAAATTATTAACTATAGTGCTTTCTCACAATCTGATGAAGGCAGTGATCCTCCATTCTAGAGATGTGCCCTGTCCATGGTAGTTGTGTTCCTAAGAGCATGGCCTTGATACTGCTTCCCACCTTGTTCAAGGACTTTGTTGTTGTGTAACGAATGTGGCGGCAAGGAGGAGGCTTTTTAATCAATTTTCCAATTTTTATTTTCAAATCCAGTCTCTCAGGTAATAATATGACACCGACATCAATAATCCAATGACACGATCTTCAATGATCCACAATGAAAATCTCTCAGTCATTCAGACATTTCAGACCTCTTAATCATCATTAACAATCAACCACCACCTGTTATATACTATCAGAGATAATTAGCGTTAATTAGGACAATACCATGTCCCAGGTAAAACAATAACATTTTCCTTTTTCCCCACACATACCCATTAATATCTAAAAGTCCATAATACTTCCCCCACTATAAACAGAATAAATATAAATAACACAGAATAAATACTATAAATAATTCACTAAATATTTTAATCCCCTATTTACAAATTTTTAAATCTCCCCTATGACTCACCATCGTATGCTTCCTTCCTGCTGGTGTCCTTTAAAAGGCATTCAACCTCTGACAGAGTCTTTTGCCCGGACACCCTCAGGAAGCATGTTGGCAAAGGAATGTGAATTAATAATTATCAATTGTTTACCCCAAATAATTAACCTTACAATTATCTCACAAAGGCATTCAATTAGTCAAAGACAGATATAATAATGTGCACTTTACAAACAATCAAATTAACATTTACAATACTACACAAATAATACAATCACATATATAATAGACCATAACAGTGGTGACACTCCATCGTCACATTTCCTCCCCCCTTTCCCGAGAGTACAGTACTCTAAGAGTCATGTACTCTTGAGAGGCTATCTGCCACAAGGTTGGTCTTCCCTGCCACATACCGAACAGTGAAATCATACGGTTGAAGGGACACATACCACCCTGTGAGACGACTGTTTACGTCCTTCATCCTGTCCAGCCACTGTAGGGCCCGATGATCTGTCTCCAACACAAAATGACGCCCCAATAAATAGTATCTCAGAGACCCTATTGCCCATTTCATGGCAAGACATTCTTTTTCTATTGTAGAGTATCTTGTCTCCTGGTCCAACAATTTACGGCTCAAGAACAGTACTGGGTGTCTCTCTCCCCTCTCCTCCTGGAGAAGTACTATTTATTTAGCGAATGCAAAGTCCTTAAGCCAAGCAGTTGCCTCCTGGTTTGCTGTATGGAGGGTGTGTAATCCTCCTTCCAGTCTTTGGAGCGGGCAAGCCTCTATGATGTGTTCCATTGTTTGCTCCTCTCCACATGCGCACAGTGGGCTAGGGCTACTGCCCCATCTGTGAAGGCTGGCCAAGCAGGGGCCATGTCCAGTCCTGAAGTGATTGAGTGTAGACCACTGTCTCCTTGGGAGGTTGGTGCCCGGGACCTGTTGGTTGGGGTTTATCACCAGCTGTTTGTTTGGGACCTCCTTGGTCTCCCATTCCTCTTGCCAAGCTGTCTGGATGGTAAAGTCAGCTGGGGGAGGGTTTTTCCAAATCGGCCGTCTGGATGAAAGTCGGGCAGTGGGTGGGGTGTAGATATCTGCATGGATTGGTAAGTGAGGAGAATCTTTAACTTTTTGGAGCATCCTTTGAGTTAATGCTGCTCGCCGGATGTGTGGAGGGGCTATGTTTGACAGTACAGAGAGCCAGGGGAGTGGTGTTGAACGGATTGTTCCAGTTATAGTTCTCATGGTTGAGTTGAGCTGGGTGTCTACATGGTGTGTGTAAGATGACCTGGACCAGACAGGGGCACAATATTCTGCTACAGAGTATGAAAGGGCCAGTGCTGAGGTGCGCAGGGTGGAGACTGCCGCCCCCCATTTTGCACCAGCGAGCTTGCAGAGCAGGTTGTTTCGTACCTTCACCTTAGCAGCCGTCCCCTTTAGATGTTCCTTGAAGGATAAGGTCCTATCAAGGGTCACTCCAAGATAAGTTGGATTTGGGGCATGCTTAAGCTTGAGTCCGCTCAGGTGGATGTTTAGTTCTCTGGCAGCTTTTGCATTGTGGAGATGGAATACACTGGAGACGGTTTTTGCTGGGCTTGGTTTTAGGCGCCAGATTTTGCAGAACTGGTCCAGTTTGGCAAGATCTTCCGTGAGCACCCGTTCCAGTGGTTCAAAGTCTGGTGCTTGGAACGCCAAACAGATGTCGTCTGCATAGATGAATTTGCGGGATTTTGTAGTAGGCAGGTCGTTTATGTAGAGGTTGAACAGAGTTGGAGCTAGAACTGAGCCTTGTGGGAGTCCGTTTTTCTGCATTCTCCATGCACTTGTGTTCTGACTGAGGTGGACTCTGAACCTTCGGTTGGTCAGCAGGGTTTTTATAATTGCTGTTGCCCAAGCAGGGATCGCCTTTATAAGTTTCAGGAGGAGGCCTTTGTGCCAGACCATATCATAGGCGGCTGTAAGATCGAGAAACACAGCCCCTGTCTTCAGTCTGCTCTCGAAGCCATTTTCGATGAAGGTGGTTAGGGCCAGTACTTGTTCTCCTGTACTGCGGTCCTTGCGGAAACCTGCTTGATCCACACTTAGAATATCCTCTATTTCTGGGGAAATGCGTTGCAGTATTAGGCGCTCCATGATTTTGTAAGGAACGCTGAGTAGGGAGATTGGGCGGTAGCTTGCTGGTAGTTTGTGGTCTTTGCCAGGTTTTGGGATGGCAATGACCTTTGCTGTCCGCCATTTCTTTGGGATCGAGTTTGTTTGTGTGATCCTTGTGTAGAATTGTGTCAACCAGGTTAGGGCTCGGGGGCCAAGATTTTTCATGAATTCTGGGAAGATGTTATCGTATCCTGCTGCCTTTCCACATTTCAGGCCCTGTAGGACTTTCTCCAGTTCAGCAGCCTCGAAGGGTTCAGGGTTCGTTTCCTCTACAGGCATTTTTTTGTGTTTTTTTAGCTCAGTTGTAACTGCTCTTCTGGTGTCTTTGTCTTGGGGTGCTTTGGCGATAGTCAGTAGGTGGGATGCAACTTGGTTGGGTGTGACGGATGCTCGGCTTTGGCTAGGGGGCTTCTGTGCAGCTCCTAGGCGACGGATGAGGCTCCAACATTTCCTGCTAGAGTGGGTAAAGCTCCGGTCAGCAACTGTCTCCTCCCATTTCTTTCGCCGGGCTGTATTTAGCGATTCAATGAGATGGTCTGCTATCTCTGGGTCCCCTGATGTTTGATAGGATTGTAGGAGGGCAGCACTTTCTCCGTCCAAACATGGGACATAGAGGGGTCGGTAGCCTCGTGGGATTGCAGTATGGGCAGCCTTGAAGATTGCGCTGCAGAAGCGGTTGTATGCTTCATCTACAGTGATGGTGTGGAGTGGGATGGTAACAACGCTCCGGTCCAGAGTTTCACTGAATTTCTTCCAGTTGGCTTTGCGGAAGTTCCAGCGCATCTTCCTTGGGCTGTATATGACTGGAAGTTGTAGGCCAATGTGTACAAGCAGGGGCCGGTGTTGGCTGTGTGGAAAATCATCAAGAATGAGGATCTGTGTAGGATATGGCTCCCCATTCAAAGAGCTGGCGCAACACAGGTCAGGAGAATAGTCCTTCTTCCACCTAGCAGAGTGGAAGGTTCCTCTTTGTTTGGGGTCGTATATCAAAGCGAGGTCATTTCTGGATGCCCAGTCTGAAAGTGCCTCCCCATCACTGTCCACTGCTGGGTACCCCCAGTCAGGGTGGTGGCTGTTAAAGTCCCCCACATAGATGGCAGGGTGGGGTAGGGTGAGTAAGACCTGCAGATCCCAGTTGGCATTAGGGGGCTTGTACACATTGACAATATGGAAGCCACCAATGATTATGGTGTCTGAGAAATGTGTTGTTATCAGGTGATTTGCTTCAACTATGTCAGAACGCACATAGGTGGCACGTCCATGTTTAGCATGTAGAACATAGCACAGGAGGTCAAAGCCTTTGATGGTGAAGCGGCCAGCTTCCTCTGTGCCAATATGAGTCTCTTGGAGGCAGATTACATCAATCGAATGTTGGAAGGCGAGGACTTCGATAAGGCTTCGCTTGGCTGCAGATAGGCCTTCAACGTTTAGTTGTAATATGCGAAGGGCAGATCCTACCACAAAGTGCTCTTGGGGCTGTTTGCTTTCGGCTTTAGGACTGTGACTAGGATTCTTCTTTGACTTGGCACAGAGGCGTCGTCTCTTCGAATTTAGTCTGCTGGTAGGATCATTAGCTTCCCCAGGCGAGCCCGGGTACTGGCGGAGGGCGCGACGAGAACGCTGATCCATTGCCCCCGGAGAAGTACTGCTCCAATGCCAACTCCTGAAGCATCTGTCTGCAAAATAAATAGACGAGCAAAATCTGGACTGTAGAGAACCTTCTCCCTAGAAATAGCCCTCTTCAGATCCTCAAAAGCTCTATCACATTCCTCTGTCCATTTTACCCTGTTAGGTGCTGAAGCCTTAGTGAGGTCAGTCAAAACTGCTGCTCTTTCAGCAAAGTGGGGGATGAACTTACTATACCATCCTACCATTCCCATGAATGATCGTACCTTCTTTTTAGTGGTGGGCACAGGACAGGTCCGGATGGCATCCACTTTACCTACTCGTGGTCTAATGACCCCCTGACCAACCACATGTCCCAAGTACTCCACCTGCTGCTGTCCGAACGCACATTTGCGTGGATTGATCATCAGTCCTGCCCTCTTAATCAGCTGAAGGACCTGCCTAAGTGGTACCAAATGTTCTTCCCAGGTCTGACTATAGATGACCACGTCATCTAGATAGGCAGCTGCAAAATTTGATACCTTTCTTAACACTTGGTCCATAAGCCGCTGAAAAGTTGCAGGTACCCCCTGAAGGCCAAATGGCATGACCCTAAACTGGAAACTGCCATAAGGTGTTTTAAAGGCTGTAAGTTCTTTTGTTTCCGGTGCCAATGCCACCTGCCAATACCCCTTGCATAGGTCCAGTGTAGAAATAAGCCTAGCCCTGCCCACTTTCTCTAACAGTTCATCAATCCGGGGCATGGGGTATGACTCAAACTTGGACACTGAATTGAGATATCTGAAATCAATACAGAATCTCAAAGAGCCGTCCGTTTTGGGTACCAGCACAATCGGGCTACACCACTCACTGACTGACTCCTCGATCACTCCCAGCTGCAACATCAGATCAATCTCTTGCTTCATCTTTGGAACCAATCGCTCCGGGATCCTATAAGATTTCCTATGTGGAACAGCTTCTTCTTTCAAATAAACTCTATGACGTACCAATGTGGTGAAACCAGGTCTCTCCTGAAACAATTCTGGATCTAGCAGTGCCTCTAACTCTCTCTGCTGATCCACCTGCAAATGAGACACTTGAAATACACACGGCTCTGACATATTTGTGGGAAAAGACTGTCTTTCTCCTCATCCACTTCCGCCGCACAAATGAAGAGCTAATGTGTCTCCTGAAGAACAGGTTGCTGCTGCTGATGACCAGGCTGCTGAAACTCTTTCAACAAATTAATGTGGAAGGTCTGATATTTTACCTTCCTGTCAGGCATATATAGTTCGTATGTCACTGAACTTAGTTTTTTCGAGATTTCATATGGCCCCTGCCATTGAGCCAACAGCTTACTGTCACACAAGGGCAGCAATAAAAGAACCTGCTGACCTGGGTGAAAACCCCTTTTTCTGGCCTTCTTGTCATACCAAGTTTTTTGTTTGGCCTGCGCCGTCCTCATGTGCTCCTGAGCCAAAGCAGTCATTCGATCCAGTTTCTCTCTCATCTTAATGACATAAGAGACCACATTGTCCTGATCACTCGGTGGACTCTCCCAGTGCTCCTTTAATAAGTCCAGTGGGCCCCTCACCTGACGGCCATACAGCAGTTCAAAAGGTGAGAACCCCGTTGAAGCCTGGGGCACCTCCCGATAAGCAAACAATAAATATGGTACCCATTGATCCCAATCCGAGCCCGTTTCAGAAACAAATTTCCGCAGCATGTTTTTCAGAGTCTGGTTAAATCGTTCCACTAGTCCATCAATCTGAGGGTGATATGGGGTGGTCTTAATACCCTTAATACCCAACAGCTTATATACAGTTAGTTATCTACAACATGGATTTCCTCTCCTCTCTCGCACTGCTGCTATCTGTGCTGTGGCTCTTTGTCTCTGAGGTAAACGCGTTCGGCTCCATGGCGAGCAGAATAGCGGGCAGAATACAATATTCCAGGGACGTGTTGCTACGCTTAAACACAGCTGATGCAGCGTCTGTGATTGAGCCCAAACTGCAACTGCCGGACTTTATTTTGAGAGACGGACACAGCGGTGAAAAGAGAGGCGGCAGAAGGAAGCGTGGAAGACGTGGAGGTGTGAAATTGCGCCTTAGGAGACGTCAGTTTGGTAACATTCCTCTTCCTTCGATAATTTTTGGGAATGCACAGTCTGTGAGAAACAAGGTGGATGAAATTCAAGGCAATGTACGTTACTAGAAGGATTTTAAGAACTGCTGCGTCATGGCTTTCACTGAATCTTGGCTTACTGCGCATGATCGAGATGCAGACCTGTGGATTGACGGCTTTGGAGCCCCGCTGCGCTCGGATCGGCAGGAAGAGGTAACAGGGACGCGTCAGGGGGGCGGCGTATGTTTATACATTAATAAGCAGTACTGCACATCTGTCACGGTCAGAGAGCGCATCTGTACACCCGATGTAGAGCTGCTGTCTGTGTCACTACGCCCCTTTTATTTGCCTCGTGAGTTTCCCCAACTTTTCATCACAACTGTGTACATTCATCCGAGGACAGACGCTGACTCCGCCTCCAGCACCATCTTTGATGTGGTGCAGCGGCTGCAGTCAATTTCTCCAGAGGCGCCAAACTTCATTCTTGGGGATTTTAACCATGTTTCTTTAAAGAAGACACTTAAAAACTTTCATCAGTATGTCTCCTGCCCAACCAGGCGAAAAAAGACATTGGACCTGTGCTATGGATCCATAGAGAGGGCCTATAAATCACTCCCCCTTCCTCCTTTAGGATCATCAGATCACAACTGTGTTCATTTGCTGCCCACATATAAAACTGCTCTCAGAAGAGGCAAGGTGGAGATGAGAGACATTGATGTGTGGACAGAAGATTCAGAGCACAGCCTCCAGGAATGCTTTGACTGTACAGACTGGGAGATGTTCATAATGGCCTGCGGGGATGATTTGGACTCTCTGGCTGAGCTCACATGCTCATACATGGCTTACTGTCAAAATAAGATTGTTCCACATAAACATGTCAAAATATACCCCAACAACAAACCATGGGTTACTAAATCAGTTAAATCCTGCTTACAGAGGAAAGCACTTGCCTTTAAACAAGGGTCTGTTTCTGAGCTACAGGTTGCCACTAAGGAGCTGAAGGCCGAAATTTTAAGAGCAAAACAGAATTATAAATCAGAGTTGGAAAGCAAGATGGCAGCAAATAAACTTGGTTCAGCCTGGGCCAGTATGAAAACTATTGCAGGCCTTCAGAGCACAGAGCGCAGTAATCGTGTGTTTTTAGATGGTTTTAGTTCAGACACAGAGTTGGCTAATGCTCTTAATTGTTTTTATGGTCGTTTTGACTCCTTTGATTTCAGCACAGAAATCCAAGATTTGAAACAGAAACTCAAAGACAATAAGCACTTTAATATTGAGATGCAGGATGTTAAAAGGGAGTTCTGCACTGTAAAAGTGAACAAAAGTCAGGGCCCTGATAATATATGTGGGCGCCTGGTAAAGTCCTGTGCACATGAACTGAGTCCTATATTTCATTACATTTTCAATAAGTCCTTACAGACACAACATGTGCCTAAGATCTGGAAAGATGCCGTGGTTGTTCCCGTTCCAAAATCCAGCTGTCCTAAAACGGTAAATGACTTTAGACCAGTTGCTTTGACTTCAATTTTAATGAAAATTTTTGAAAAACTGGTCAGATGTGAGGTCCTAAAGCACACTGAGCATGCATTGGATCCTCTGCAGTTTGCCTATAGGTCTCACAGAGGAGTGGAGGATGCCACTGTCACTCTGTTTAACATGCTTTTTAAACATCTGGATTTTAATGGGACACACGCCAGGCTTTTATTTGTGGACTTTTCTTCTGCCTTTAATACAATCCAACCTCATATTTTAGTTGAAAGGCTTCTGCAACAATTTGATTTGAGCAATAATCTGGTGGGTGACATGTTTAGGACCCAGGAGACAGACACTGACATGGGCAGATAGTGACAATAATCCTTTATTGTAGAGTGAGAGTGTGTAGTGTGTGAGTGAGTGCAAGTATAGAGTTCTGGTCGCTGGAACTGAGCAGTCCGGACGGAGACCTGGCAACCCTGTAACACACAAGCAGATACAATTACTGCTGTTCAGCACTCGTGAGTAATTGTAGGTGAAGGGGCTTACTTGGGTGATCCACAGGTAGCGTCCTGCTGACTTCCAGCGGCCGTGCGGCGTGGAAGTGAATGTGCTCGTGGACGTGATAGTGAATCCACCTGTTGCTGTGATGATGGCCGTTCTTGTGATGGTGACGGCAGTGATTCCACTGACCGCGACGATGACAGTTCCGACGACAGTGGTGGCAGTGATTCCACTGACCGTGACGATGACAGTTCTGATGGTGGTGATGACAGAGATTCCACTGATCGTGGTGATGACAGCTCCTGTAACTGAGACAGTAGCAGATCTTGCAGCAGAGGAGTAAGACGTACCCGTAGCAGAGGTGGTAGCGAGGAGCTACGTGGCTGAAGTGGCAACGCCCCGTCGGCTGAGGTAGCTGGTCCGCCGCCTGGTAGGTCCACCTGTGCACAGGGGTAAAGGCAAGGAGTTGAGTAACACACAGTTCTCTTACGTGGTAGTTCTTGACGAGGTGTTCTAGACGTAGCCTGAGAACGAAGCTCTGGTTCATGCTCCGATGAGGAGGACAGACGACTCCGTGACGGGCTGTCAGCAACACTGGCTTTTAACAGCCGCTGATTGGCACCTGTTGGTCTGTGCGCAGCTGGGACTGATGAAGCCAATGACGGCCCAGAGGCCGCCATGACAGTACTCCCCCCTCTAGCAGTGCCTCCAGGCACCTGCCCAATTCTACCTGGATTCGCCCGATGGAAGTCGCGGATCAGCTGTTTATCCAGGATCAACGCTGGGCGAATCCAAGAACGATCCTCCGGTCGTTGCTGGGACTGATGAAGCCAATGACGGCCCAGAGGCCGCCATGACAGTGGGTTGGATTCTGGATTTCTTAACCAACAGGACGCAGAGAGTAAGGGTCAATGGCACATTGTCTGACCTAAAGTGCTCTTCTACTGGCTCTCCTCAGGGGGGGGT
Source organism: Pholidichthys leucotaenia (assembly GCA_020510985.1). Lineage (NCBI taxonomy): Eukaryota > Metazoa > Chordata > Actinopteri > Cichliformes > Pholidichthyidae > Pholidichthys > Pholidichthys leucotaenia. The sequence goes on along the minus strand of CM035848.1, from coordinate 255,034,388 downwards.
GTTGTCACCACTACTCTTCATCCTGTACACAAACATGTGTCGGAGCAGACATGACAACAGACACATTATAAAGTATGCTGATGACTCAGTCATTGTCAGTCTCCTCCAGGATGGTGAGAGTGGCCACGGCCCAGTAGTTGATGATTTTGTTCACTGGAGTGAGGATTCCTACCTGCAGCTGAATACAACAAAAACTAAAGATATGATTATTGACTTTAGGAGGAAAAATCCCAGGCACAAAGTCACCGTACTAAAAGGCCAGACCACCGAATGTGTACAATCGTACAAATATCTTGGGACGATTATTGATAGTAAATTAATCTTTGAAGTGAACTGTGAAAGGGTGTGCAAAAAGGGTCAGCAAAATTTGCATTGTTTGAGGAAACTTGCACGCTTCCAAATTGACCGAACCATAATGACTATGTTTTATCGGGCTTTTATTGAATCTGTTTTATCCTCTTCTTTAATGTCATGGTTTGGTCAGATAAAACTGAAACAGAGGAAATCCTTGGATCAGGTAGTTAGATGGTCCAGTCGTTTGCTTGGTGAGTCACAGCTGAGCCTGACATCCCTGTACACCAGACAAGTACAGAGGATGGCTGACTCGATTTTAAATGATGACTCCCACCCTTTGCGCTGCAACTTTCAGCTTCTTCCCTCCAGACGGAGGTTTGCTGTCCCAAAAAGCAAAACCCAGCGCTACAAAAACAGCTTTGTCCCTGCTGCTGTCAAAGAGTTGAACAAGCTATAAAAATTATATTGTACATATTTTATATTTACCTATTTTGTAAGATGTGTGCCTGTGTTTGTGTCTATGTTGAATGTAATTAGTGGCTTGTAAATATGGATGTCACCAGACTGCAAAACAAATCTACCTATGGGTACAAATAAAGTAACCTGAACCTGAACCTGAACAGTTAGGTCCAGAAATATTTGGACAGTGACACAATCTTCATGATTTGGGCTCTGCATGCCACCACATTGGATTTGAAATGAAACAACTACAATGGGATTGAAGTGCAGACTTTAAGGTTTAATTCAAGGGGTTGAACAAAAATATATGATTAAACATGTAGGAACTGTAGCTATTTTTATACAAATGCTCCTCATTTCAGGGGCTCAAAAGTAATTGGACAAATAAACATAACCCTAAGTAAAATGTTACTTTTCAATATTTTGTTGAGAATCCTTTGCAGGCAATGACTGCATGAAGTCTGGAACCCATGGACATCACCAAACGCTGGGTTTCCTCCTTTGTGATGCTTTGCCAGGCCTTTACTGCAGCTGTCTTCAGTTGTTGCTTGTTTGTGGGTCTTTCTGCCTTAAGTTTTGTCTTGAGCAAGTGAAATGCATGCTCGATTGGGTTGAGATCTGGTGATTGACTCGGCCATTGCAGAATGTTCCACTTTGTTGCTTTAAAAAACTCCTGGGTTGCTTTTGCAGTATGTTTTGGATCATTGGTGAAGCGCCGTCCAATAAACTTTGCTGCATTTGGCTGAATCTGAGCAGAAACTATATCCCTATACACTTCAGAATTCATCCGGCTGCTTCTTTCTTTTGTCACATCATCAATAAACACAAGTGACCCAGTGCCATTGGAAACCATGCATGCCCATGCCATCACACTGCCTCCACCATGTTTTACAGAAGATGTAGTGCTTTGGATCATGAGCTGTTCCAATTCTTCTCCAAACTTTCTTCTTCCCATCATCGTGGTACAGGTTGATCTTAGTCTCATCTGTCCAAAGAATGCTGTTCCAGAACTGGGCTGGCTTCTTCAGGTGTTTTTTTGGCAAAGTCAATTCTGGCCTTTCTATTTTTGAGGCTGATTAATGGTTTGCACCTTGTGGTGAATCCTTTGTATTTACTCTCATGAAGTCTTCTCTTTATGGTAGACTTAGATACTGATACACCTACTTCCTGGAGAGTGTTCTTCACTTAAGTGGATGTTGTGAAGGGTTGTTCTTCACCATGGAAAGGATTCTGTGATCATCCACCACTGTTGTCTTCCGTGGATGTCCAGGCCTTTTTGAGTTCCCAAGCTCACCAATGCACTCTTTTTTTCTCAGAATGTACCAAACTGTTGATTTGGCCACTCCTAACATTTCTGCTATCTCTCTGATGGATTTCTTCTTTTTTTTTCAGCCTCAGAATGGTCTGTTTCACCTCCATTAAGAGCTCCTTTGACCGCATGTTGTGTGTTCACAGCAACAGCTTCCAAATGCAAACGCCACACCTAGAATCAACTCCAGACCTTTTAACTGCTTAATTGATGACAGGTTAATGAGGGAAGAGCCCATGCAGCCTTGTTATTTTTTTTTTGCAGCCTTCTGAGTCAATTGTCCAATTACTTTTGGTCCCTTGAAAAAGAGGCGGCTACGTATTAAAGAGCTGTAATTCCTAAACCCTTGCTCCAATTTAGATGTGAATACTCTCAAATTACAGCTGAGAGTCTGCACTTTAAGCCCATATTGATTATATAATTGTATCCTGAATATGTTTTCATAAACAGCTAAAATAACAAAACTTGTGTCACTGTCCAAATATTTCTGGGCCTAACTGTACTTGCTGCAACAGTTTTGATAAGAAATTTGTTCCACAGTCTGTCAAAATTTCTCTGGGTATGCCTACCCTTGAAAACAACTGGATAAGGCAGTTGGCAACCTGCCTAGCCTTGATAGATTTCAGGGGAAAGGCTTCTGGGTACCGAGTAGCATAGTCACAAATTACCAGAATGTATTTATTACCAGCAGAACTTCTCTCTAGGGGGCCAACTATATCCATCCCTATTCTATTGAATGGTGTTCCAATAATTGGTAGTGGGTGTAGTTGGGCACGGGCTACTCCCCTAGGTGATGTAATCTGACATATTGGACATGTTGTGCAGAAGTCCTTTATCTGGATATACATTCCCGGCCACACAAACCTTCTAGCAATTCTCTGTAAAGTTTTCTGAAATGCTAAATGACCTGCCCAAGGGATAACATGTCTCAGTTCCATAATCTTTGGTGTGAGGTCCTGTGGCAAAGCTATGGCCATAACTTCACCTTGCTGTTGGTATAAAATGCCCTTTTTAATGGCATACATGGCCTCAGCCAAACAATCAGTTCTACCCTGTTTCACACCCTCAATCTCCGAGACTTTACTAAACCATGGTCTAAGTGCTGGGTCAGCTTTCTGTAATTCAGCTATGTCAGGAGGGATGTCAAACTCTACTACTGACTTAATTGTGGTGTTTCTTCAGCCAAGTTCTTTACAGAAGCTAACACTTTATCTCTTCTCCTCTGTGCCTTGGATTTAGGTTGTTTACTAGGGCCTGCCTCTATCTCAGAATCATAAAAAGGCAGCTCCTGGAACATCGGCAGCCCTCTGCGCCCTCTGCGCCCTGGTTGTCATCATATTACAAACTTTCCCAGCAGGTGCATCAAGCCTCTGCTCAATAGCGCCACCTGCCTGTCCCTCAGTTTGTTCATCTCTAACCTGTTGTATGATGTCCAACAAAGTTGGAACATCATTGCCAAGAATGATTGGATAAGGCAAATCAGGCACAAGAGCTACAGGAAGGAGATAAGTTTGCCCCCACCCACTGTTAAATAGACCTCAGCGGTCGGGTACAACTTCTTATCCCCATGAACACAACTAATATTCACTGTAGTGTCACTCCATGAATCTCTAGGGACTAAGCTGGGCAAAATAACAGTTTGGAAACAACCAGAGTCTAACAAGGCCTCTTCACACTGACCATTAAGTAGAACGGTAGTTTTATACATTTCATTATGAATTGGTGCTGACAGAGTGGGTCTTGGAACTGAACATAATAATGACGGTTTCTCATTTTTTATGGCAGGACAAGAATACTGGGTGTGACCGATTTTATTACACTGATAACAGCGTATATCTTTATTTGAAACAACACATGACTTTTTGTTACTATCATATCTGCTATTTGTGATCTGACTGGACCTGAAATACAGCCTATTTTGAGCTGGACCACCCCTTTCACCCTCATTAAACTTACTCCGTGCGGTGAAAGAGCTGTCACGGCCGAGAGTAGGTCTCCTGCTCCCAGACCTGGCTGACAGAAAGACCTCCGCCAGACGAGCAGCGCCCTCTGCAGTCTTCGGGTCCCGCTCTTGTATCCAGATTCCCAGTTCCGGGTTCACCATCCGCAGTAACTGCTCCAAAATCAATTGTTCCATAATGTCTTTTATAGTTGAGGTCTCTGGTTTAATCCATTTACAGAACAGGTCTTTCAAACGTACATACAATTCACGAGGGGTTTCGTCCTGATAAACGTCCAGGGACCGAAACCTCCTCCTATATAAGGAGGAGGCTTTCTCTTAATAGCTCTGTGAGGAACCTTGGAGTTATTTTTGATCAGATTTGTCCTTCAATTCATATATTAAATTTGTTTCTAAGACTGCCTTCTATCATTTGTGTAATATTGCCAAGATTAGGAGCATCTTGTCTCAGAGTGATGCTGAGAAACTGATCCACGCTTTTGTTAGCTCGAGATTAGATTATTGTAATTCTTTATTATCAGGCTGTCCTAAAACATCTTTAAAAAGTCTTCAGCTGATCCAAAATGCTGCAGCAAGAGTTTTAACAGGTACTAGAAAGAGAGATCATATCTCTCCGGTTCTGGCCTCCCTTCATTGGCTTCCCATAGAGTTTAGAATTAAGTTTAAAATCCTTCTTCTTACTTACAAAGCTCTAAACAATCAGGCTCCTTTTTATTTAAAAGATCTGATACTACCGTATTATCCTAACAGAGCACTACGCTCCCAAAATGCAGGATTACTTTTAATACCTAGAATCTCCAAAAGTACAATGGGAGGCAGAGCCTTCAGTTATCAAGCTCCTCTCCTGTGGAATCAGCTGCCAATCTGGATTTGGGAGTCAGACTCGATCTCTGTTTTTAAGAATAGGGCTAAAACCTACCTTTTTGATATAGCCTACAATTAGGGAGGGATCATGTGTTTCTGAACCCTCCCTTAGTTATGCTGCTAATAGGTTTAGTCAGCCGGGGGACCTCCAGTAATGCACTGGGCCTCACTCCTTTCCTCACTCTCAATGAAATATTTTTTTTGCTGGTCATTAACATTTGTTTGTTCTCTCCCATAGATTGAGTCCCCATCGTGCTGTTTGCTCTCTACATGTCTGTTCTTTTCTTCTTCTCTATCCCCTCACCCCCCAGCCAGTCGCAGCAGATGACTGCCCCTCCCTGAGCCTGGTTCTGCTGGAGGTTTCTTCCTGTTAAAAGGGAGTTTTTCCTCTCCACCGTCGCCAAGTGCTTGCTCACAGGGGATCGCCTGATTGCTGGGGTCTTTCTGCAACTGTGGGGGTTCCCCCTACAGTTGATAGTGCTATGAGATGACTGTTGTTGTGAAATGGCGCTATATAAATAAAGTTGAATTGAATTGAATTGAATTATATGTGTCGGGCGTTATCTCATATTTATTAAGAATTGCTTCCTTCACTTTTCCATAGTTGTCCGTGTCAGTTTTCTGCTGAGTGTGAAGCGGCTGGGATGAGAATCAGCATCTCCAAGTCCGAGTCCATGGTCCTCAGCCAGAAAAAGGTGGATTCCTCTCTGGGTTGGGGACAGGCTCCTGCCCCAAGTGGAGGAGTTTAAGTATCTTGGGGTCTTGTTCACGAGTGAGGGGAAAATGGAGCGAGAGATCGACAGACGGATTGGAGCAGCATCTGCAGTGATGCGGACGTTGTACCGGTCTGTTGTGGTGAAGAGGGAGCTGAGTTCTAAGGCAAAGCTGTCGATTTACCAGTCAATCTACGTTCCTACTCTCACCTATGGTCATGAGCTTTGGGTAATGACCGAAAGAACGAGATCGCGGATACAAGCGGCTGAAATGAGCTTTCTCCGTAGGATTGCTGGACTCACCCTCAAAGATAGGGTGAGGAGCTCAGTCATCCGGGAGAGGCTCAGAGTAGAACCGCTGCTCCTCCACATTGAAAGGAGTCAGTTGAGGTGGTATGGGCATCTGATTAGGATGCCTCCTGGACGCCTCCCACTTGAAGTGTTTCAGGCACGTCCCACTGGGAGGAGACCCCGGGGCAGACCCAGGACACGGTGGAGAGACTATGTCTCCCAGCTGGTCTGGGAACTCCTTGGTATCCTCTCTGAAGAGCTGGAGCAGGTGGCGGGGGAGAGGGAAGTCTGGGCTTCTCTGCTTGAACTGCTGCCTCCGTGACTCGGACCTCCGGAAAAGTGGTAGAAGATGGATGGATGTCCGTGTAAGCAATATCCATCAATACATATGCACTCCGTGCTTTACCTGTAAGCAGAGGAGCTAGCTGGATAGCCCACTCTTCTTCCCGCCAGAGGCAGACTGTAGCGATCCTCTCGAACATTGCCAGGTAGTGCTCGATATCATCCTCGGAAGAGAGAGGATTCAGCCTGGGCTCGTGGTGTGTTTGTGTCCTCCTCGGCTGCACCTGCAGCGGCAAATCATCTTCCTGCGGGCCGACCCGACTGGCCGTCACCCTGGGGTCCTCCCCCGAAGCGCCGTCATCACCACTATGTTCAGCCCGGCTCCCACACTCCTCTCTCAGCTCCGCAACTCGCGACTCCGTCCGACGAATTTGATCATCCACAGTCCGCCACCTTTGGTCCTGAAGAGCGGCCTCTTCCTCCATCCGACGATCCCTGACAGTCAGCGAATGAACTAAAGACTTCACCAAGCATGTTAGCTCCTCGAGCTCTCCCAGTCCGCTGACTCCCGGCTCCTCAGGTGCCATAGCTGCGTCCAGGTCAGACTGCTCCTCTTGTCTCGTCACTTTCCTTCTGGCCATCTCTCCTTCCATCCCGTGCTCTATCCACCACTTCCACCAAACGTTACGACATCCTGGGAACGGATCCCACCGCTGCCACCAAATGTAACGAATGTGGCGGCAAGGAGGAGGCTTTTTAATCAATTTTCCAATTTTTATTTTCAAATCCAGTCTCTCAGGTAATAATACGACACCGACATCAATCATCCAATGACACGATCTTCAATGATCCACAATGAAAATCTCTCAGTCATTCAGACAATTCAGACTTCTTAATCATCATTAACAATCAACCACCACCTGTTATATACTATCAGAGATAATTAGCGTTAATTAGGACAATACCATGTCCCAGGTAAAACAATAACATTTTCCTTTTTCCCCACACATACCCATAAATATCTAAAAGTCCATAATACTTCCCCCAACTATAAACAGAATAAATATAAATAACACAGAATAAATACTATAAATAATTCACTAAATATTTTAATCCCCTATTTACAAATTTTTAAATCTCCCCTATGACTCACCATTGTATGCTTCCTTCCTGCTGGTGTCCTTTAAAAGGCATTCAACCTCTGACAGAGTCTTTTGCCCGGACACCCTCAGGAAGCATGTTGGCAAAAGTATGTGAATTAATAATTATCAATTGTTTACCCCAAATAATTAACCTTACAATTATCTCACAAAGGCATTCAATTAGTCAAAGACAGATATAATAATGTGCACTTTACAAACAATCAAATTAACATTTACAATACTACACAAATAATACAATCACATATATAATAGACCATAACAGTGGTGACACTCCATCGTCACATGTTGGTGATGAAGTTGCTCCAATGAAATATTAAGGATGAAGTAGAGGCAACTCTGATGGAAACCCTCAAGGAGTCTTAAGGTGCGTTCACACCAAATGCAAACGGGTGGTGCGAATCCATACAAAGTGAATGGGAAGATGCACAGTCGCGCGTTCGCATACCAGGCTAGCTAGCTAACTAGCTGCTAGCTTTGAGATTCTGTCATCACCGGAGTAAAGGTATCACTATAACAGAGTAAACTAGTTTGAAAATTTGACTTACTCACCTGGAGACTCAGGAGGACTAGGAGCCCTTCAGCTGAATCGGGATGTCATTGTTATTTACTCACGGTTTCCTGTCACGGACAAGCTAGCAACGTAAACACTCCTCATCTTGTGAACTTTTGGAGGCTTGAGACAACATTTTCAGTTGAGCTCCTGGTTGGATAATGTAAACATAAGCATGACGTTATTATGGGAATTTCCACAGCAGGTTGAACACAGCTGCAGAAGTTTTAAAGACAACTTTGCCTGTCTGCATCTCACTCAGAAGGGGGATTCATGTCTGTTTGCATGTTTACATTGAGTTATAATGTAATTGTGCCACGCGAAAAATTTGCCTGTTCGCGTTTGGTGTGAATGCACCTTTAGGTGGCTATAAGAGATGACCCATGGCTCTGTGCTGTGCAGGACAATTATCCTAGGGTGGAGTCTGCTAAGTGCTGCCCTTTGTCACTGATCCTGTTCAGAATTTTTGTGGACAGGATTTCTAGGTGCAAGCAAGGAACACAGATTGTCACGTACAGCAGTCACAGGATCTTGTTTCTGCTGTTAGTAGATGATGTGGTCCTCTTGGCTTCATTATATAATCACCTACAGGTCTTACTGTAGGTGACTTTAATATACATGTGGATGTAGATAGTGACTGCCTTAATGTGGCATTCAATTCAATATTGGACTCGATTGGGTTTTCTCAGAAAGTAGGAAATTCTACTCATTACCTCCACCATACATTGGACCTTGTTTTGACATATGGCATAGAAATAGAAAATCTTGTAGTGTCTCCTCATAACCCTGTACTGTCAGACCATTGTCTGTTAACCTTTGATTTTACTATTTCTGACTATTTGGCTCCTAAAGAAAAATATTATTACAGTAGATGCCTCTCAGATGATGCTGTTTCCAAATTTATGCAGATTGTTTCCTCTATGCCATGTGTCAACACAACAGAAATAAGCTATAGACAGCTTGCTCCTTCTGTAATTGATAACATGGTGGATAGTGTTTCAGCTTCTCTGCATCAGACTCTAGACTTGGTGGCCCCCTTAAAAAAGAAAAAGTCTAATCAGAGATTTCTAACTCCTTGGTTCAATACAGAAACTCGTACCTTAAAACAGAAGACTCGTCAATTAGAAAGAAAATGGCGCTCTACTAAATTAGATGAAATCTATTTAGCTTGGAGAAATCATCTTTTAATTTATAAAAAATCTCTTAGAAAAGCTAGAACGAGTTATTACTCTGCATTAATAGAAGAGAACAAGAATAATCCCAGGTTTCTTTTCAGTACTGTAGCCAGGTTGACAAAGAGTCAGGACTCTGTCAATCCTAGCATTCCCTTAGAGCTTACTAGTCAGGACTTTATGAACTTTTTCAATAATAAAATTTCATCCATCAGAGATAAAATCAATCAGATTCTTCCCACAGTTAACTTAAATACTGTAACTACTACAACTCCTTCTATTGATCTCTGTCTTGATGAGTTTACTCCAATCGACCTTTGTGAGTTAGACAAAATAGTTTCCTCATCCAAGCCTTCAACTTGTCTTTTGGACCCTATTCCTACCAGGTTATTTAAAGAAGTCTTCCCACTTATTGGTAGCTTTATTCTTCATATAATCAATTCTTCATTAACTTTAGGCCATGTACCGCAGGCTTTTAAAACGGCTGTAATTAAACCCTTACTCAAAAAGCCAACGCTAGATCCAGGAGCTTTAGCTAACTATAGACCAATCTCTAATCTCCCTTTCATTTCAAAAATCTTAGAAAGAGTTGTTGCTATGCAATTATTTGACCACCTGCAGGGAAATGGTTTATTTGAGGAGTTTCAATCTGGGTTTAGAATCCATCATAGTACTGAAACAGCCTTAGCAAAGGTCACTAACGACCTCCTCATTGCATCTGATAATGGACTAGTTTCTGTACTTGTCCTTTTAGACCTTAGTGCAGCTTTTGATACTATCGATCATAATATTCTACTTGATAGATTAGAACACTATGTTGGACTTAATGGAACTTCGTTGCAATGGTTTAGATCTTATTTATCTGATAGGTTCCAGTTTGTTCATGTAAATAATGAGTTTTCTTTCAACTCAAAGCTTAGTCATGGAGTTCCACAGGGATCTGTGCTAGGCCCTACTCTTTTTAGTTTATATATGCTTCCTTTAGGCAACATTATTAGAAAGCACTGTATACATTTTCATTGTTATGCAGATGACACACAATTATACCTGTCAATGAAGCCAGATGATAGTAATCAATTAGCCAAGTTAGAAGCCTGTCTTAAGGAAATCAAAGCTTGGATGACTTGTAATTTCCTGCTATTAAATTCAGATAAGACTGAAGTCATTCTTGTTGGTCCAAAAAACCTTAGAAATTCCTTTCCAAATCAAACTTTCAGTTTGGATGTGGTTACTCTTTCTCTTAATAGCTCTGTGAGGAACCTTGGAGTTATTTTTGATCAGGATTTGTCCTTCAATTCATATATTAAATTTTTTTCTCAGACTGCCTTCTATCATTTGCGTAATATTGCCAAGATTAGGAGCATCTTGTCTCAGAGTGATGCTGAGAAACTGATCCACGCTTTTGTTAGCTCGAGATTAGATTATTGTAATTCTTTATTATCAGGCTGTCCTAAAACATCTTTAAAAAGTCTTCAGCTGATCCAAAATGCTGCAGCAAGAGTTTTAACAGGTACTAGAAAGAGAGATCATATCTCTCCGGTTCTGGCCTCCCTTCATTGGCTTCCTATAGAGTTTAGAATTAAGTTTAAAATCCTTCTTCTTACTTACAAAGCTCTAAACAATCAGGCTCCTTTTTATTTAAAAGATCTGATACTACCGTATTATCCTAACAGAGCACTACGCTCCCAAAATGCAGGATTACTTTTAATACCTAGAATCTCCAAAAGTACAATGGGAGGCAGAGCCTTCAGTTATCAAGCTCCTCTCCTGTGGAATCAGCTGCCAATCTGGATTCGGGAGTCAGACTCGATCTCTGTTTTTAAGAATAGGGCTAAAACCTACCTTTTTGATATAGCCTACAATTAGGGAGGGATCATGTGTTTCTGAACCCTCCCTTAGTTATGCTGCTAATAGGTTTAGTCAGCCGGGGGACCTCCAGTAATGCACTGGGCCTCACTCCTTTCCTCACTCTCTATGAAATATTTTTTTTTTTTTTGCTGGTCATTAACATTTGTTTGTTCTCTCCCATAGATTGAGTCCCCATCGTGCTGTTTGCTCTCTACATGTCTGTTCTTTTCTTCTTCTCTATCCCCTCACCCCCCAGCCAGTCGCAGCAGATGACTGCCCCTCCCTGAGCCTGGTTCTGCTGGAGGTTTCTTCCTGTTAAAAGGGAGTTTTTCCTCTCCACCGTCGCCAAGTGCTTGCTCACAGGGGATCGCCTGATTGCTGGGGTCTTTCTGCAACTGTGGGGGTTCCCCCCCTACAGTTGATAGTGCTATGAGATGACTGTTGTTGTGAAATGGCGCTATATAAATAAAGTTGAATTGAATTGAATTGAATTACTGGGGGGGGTATGCTTCTGACTGTGAAGAAGCAAGGAAGAGAATCAGCACCTCCATGTGAGGTGGTATGGGTATGTCCCACTGGAACCCCCAGGGCAGAGCAAGGACATCCTGGATTGACGATGTCTCCCAGTTGGCCTGGTGTCCTCCCTGAAGAGCTGGAGGAGGTGACTGCAAAGAGGAAAGTCTGGGCTTTTCTGCTTAGACTGCTGCCTCTGTGACTCGGACCCCCAGGTAAGTGGAAGAAGATGGATGGATGGATGGATGGATGGATGGATGGATGGATGGTGGGGTTTTTTTTTTTTAGGTGTTCCTAAATCCCTTTAGGTGAGGGGTTGATTAGGTGGTTAGTTTCCTCAAGCTTTAACTGCACTGCAGACACTTAGGGGCAGATTTACTAATTCATCGCAAATTAGCAAGTGCGCAATTTAGACAGAACACCTAAGAGAGTGGCCGATTTTTCCGAGTGATCTACTGACAACATGCAAAGTTATGAACACAGACACACAGTCACTTAATTTCAGTAGTCATCCACCAAGAGCAGCGCAAAATTGAACACAGGCACACCTGATGAGGGAGTGGTTCATCAATTAACCAGTGGCGGAGCCAAGAAATTTTCAGAATGGTGGCCAGGATGGATATGTGCTCAGCTTGGGGTGGCCAAGAAAACGATGAAATTAGCAAGAAATCAATAGCTGCAAACCTCAGTAAATCATCTTGTGCTAATCATTTAAATACCCTCCTCCACCAAATTTGGGCTTTTACATGACAGCTCCTACAAATACATACTATGTAATGAGGTCACGTGCAAAATTCACTTTGTCCACACCTGTCCAGCACTAACTTTGCACTGTGCCCTTTAGTAAATCTTGACAGTAGTTTTTTTTAATGCCACAAGAGGGTTTTGCACTGGCGCAGTGTGTTAGTAAATCTGGCCCTTGTTTCCTTGGGACACCCCTTCCCTTTGGTTTTGGCTTAAAGGTTAAGTTTGCACTGAGCTATGCAATTATCTGTTTAACACTATGTGAGGCATTCCTCTGGTGTGTTAGACATCTCTCCAGTCTCATTGGCGCTCTTGGATGTAGTCTGTAAGGTTCCAATATCTGGACTGTGATTGCTTCTATGGTAGTTTTCAGCCTTCTTTTTGTGGGAGAATGGTGTTTGTGATGGTGGTACTAAGTAGTAGATGGCCATTCTAATTGCAATTTCTGATACCATATTTTCCCTCCATGCTTTTGAGTCATGGCCTAATCACAGGATCAAGACTTTGTCATTTGTGGGGGTACTTTGCAGGAGAACAGGTCTTTTTCTGTAGGGTCTGCCTGAAGGGTCAGGACATATATGCTAAAAAGCTTGGTGTGTACTGCTTGATCAGTAGTGGGAAGCACATGCAGATGATGTGGTCAGAAGGGCTTATTGGTAGATTATCAGTTTGAGGGCAGTGCCATCTCTGATCATAAAGCCTACACCTGAAAGGTGCCTTTCTTTGCTAGTTTTTGTCATGATCTGGACATGGTCATGGACCATGTTTGTTTTTAGACTCAGTGTTATCATTATTATTGCCTTTTGTTGTATTCAGTTTATTCCCTAGGCCTTGTTTTTTTTTGTGATGTTTTCATTTCCTGTCTGTTCTTGGTTTTTATGTTTGTGCTTTGTATTCTTTTTTATCTGTAGTTCCCAGTCCATCTCCCTCATGTGTGTTATAGTTCTTAATTTGTCCCCACCTGACCTGCGTTTGTTAATTATTAGTTACTCTATATACATATGTTAGTCTCAATTTCTGTTCTTTGTGGTGACATAATTGGTACTCCCTTTGGTTTCCCCATGGTCTGTGTTTTCCCCGTAGCCTGTATTTTCTCCGTGAATGTGCTTTGTGCCTAGTCGGCTTTATTTTGTTCTCAGCTCTCGTGCTGCTTTTGCTTTCTTCACTGTGAATAAATCATGTTGCTCTGGAGCTCTGTCTGCACATCTGAATCCACTTATTCCTGCGTACTGGAGGTTGCCACTGACAGTTTTAGCATATTTGTTGCAAGTTTTTTTTTCATTACACAATTAGTTGTGGTCTCACCCCCCCCCCCCCCCGATGGCCACCTTATTGTGGTGAATGATTTTGCATGCCCTTATGATCCCATTAGCTATGTTGTCAGGGGTAGTTTGCTCCTGGTAGGGTCTCTCAAGGAGAACAGCCGGAACAGTAGTGAAGGTTCTCCAGGTAGGAGACCTGGCAGTCAGCGAGAAGAGTGCAGAGGTGCTGCAGAAACGCTGCAGGGAGAGTGCTGGGGAACAGGCTGGCCAGGCCTTGGGGTAGAGGAGATGGTGCAGGGAGTAGTAATACACTACGGTGGTAAGTCGATTTACTATGGGGAAGTGATGATGTGCACAAACCCAAGGGTGTCCAAATCCAAGTCCGTAAAGTGAGGTCCAAGGTCCAAAAGCCGATAAGGGTCCAAATATGGCAGAGGTCCAACAGATGAACAGAGGGACCAGGGCAAGAGGCGGGTAGCAGAGTCTAGGGCAAGCAGAGGTCAAACACAAACTGGCAAAACAAAGTTCAATAGTGCAGACAGAGCAGGGTTACAGGCGGGTGCAGAGTCTGATGCGACCAGACAGAGCAGTGGGAGAGCCTCCCTTATAAAGGGCTCCTTTGATTAGCCACAGGTGATGATCAGGGCTGCAAGGAGAGTGCTAATCAGCAGATTGAGAGGGAGACAGACACACAAAGAGACAGACACACAGGGCAGACCGAGATCCTTACACATGGGGGTGGCGGGTATCCCAGCTTCTTTGGGTGAGAGGCAGGGAACAGCCTGGACAGTTCACCAGTCCATCATAGGGCCAACACACACAGACAAACAACTGTTTATTCGCACATTCATTGCTACAGACAATTTGGAATTCCCACTTCCTACATATTAATAATATACACTACTCACAAAAAGTTAGGGATATTTGTCTTTCGGGTGAAATTTATGGAAAATGTAAAAAATTCACGCTCCAGTGATATCCATCCATCCATCTTCTTCCGCTTAATCCTTTTCGGGTCACGGGGGGGCTGGAGCCTATCCCAGCATCTTTTGGGCTAGAGGCAGGGTACACCCTGGACAGATCGCCAGTCCATCGCAGGGCCAGCACAGAGAGACAGACAACCATTCACTCTCACAGTCATACCTAAGGACAATTTAGAATCCCCAGTTTGATGTCAATTAACCTAACTTGCATGTTTTTTGGCATGTGGGAGGAAACCGGAGAAATCCCGGAGTAAACCCACACAGACACGGGGAGAACATGCAAACTCCGCACATATCACTGTTGGTCGGGGGCTGGGATCGAATCCAGGATCCCCCAGCCAAGGGTGAGTTGCTGTGCTGCCGCAGTGCTAACCACTCCTCCACCGCGCCGCCACACCAAACATTAGCTTTATTCATCTGCAGAGGGAAATTCAGAGCATCCACGTATGGCGCCGGTCCCTTCACCAGTCTCTCTCTCTCTCTCTCTTACACACACACGCATGTGCGTGCACGCACACACACACACACACACACACACAGCAGAATTAGCCATTTGGCTGCAACTTTTCCATCAGTGTTTCCCATTTGTCTGTAAATATTTAAATAAAAATGATTTATTTCATTATTTGGACATTTTTGCATCTTGTCATTTAGTCAAAGCGTGTGTCCGCATGTAATATGCAGTTGATCTGGTCATTCCGCTCCAAAATGAAGCAGCATTCGTGACTTTCGTCTACCACTGACCGGGCAGACTGAGCGTGCCTCCACCTGAATGTTCGGGGAGCGCCCAGTGGGACGGGAGTGTTGGCTGCTGCTTTATCCGTGTGCCAGTGATGTTACTTGCAGCACCACGGGTCCCCAGCAGCGGGTCCCCAGCAGCGGGTCCCCAGCAGCGGGTCCCCAGCAGCGGGTCCCTGGCAGCGGCCCCCCTGCACCTCATGTTCTCTGTGCCAAATATATCCATTAGACCTACGCACTCACAGCAACTTTATAGTTTATATTTTGACTGAGTGGCTCCATACTTAGGATGCAAACCTCAGCAGCAAAGCACTTCTTGGGCTGCACGGTGGCGCAGTGGTTAGCACTGCGGCAGCACAGTTTACCCTTGGCCGGGGGATTGTGGGGATCGTGGGATCGTGGGTTCGATCCCAGCCCCCGACCAACAGTGATCTGTGTGGAGTTTGCATGTTCTCCCCGTGTTGCGTGGGTTTACTCCGGGATTTCTCCGGTTTCCTCCCACATGCCAAAGACATGCATGTTAGGTTAATTGGCTGTTCTAAATTGTCCCTAGATATCTGTTTCCTATAGGCCCTTAGAATAGAGGGTTAGTATTAATGAAAGCGCTTTGAGTGGTCTTTGTGACTAGAAAAGCGCTATATAAGTGCAGGTTAGTAGTTAGTTAGTTCTAAAATCTTTGTTTGTGAAATGTTGTGGTGACTGACAGGTCGTGATGCTGTGTTATCCAATCAGCATGGTCGTGATGCCGCATATTCTCCAATGAGCACGGAGTCAGTCCGAAACCCCGCCCACGCTTCTTGAAGACAGGGGATGAAGACAGAGTGGTCACCCAGCGGTGGCTAAACTTTTATTGATAAAAATTGCATATTTTGACTGAGTGACTCCATTCAGCTGTATTCAGAAAACATTTACCTTTAATTTAAAGTATGATTTATTTGGGTTGGATGAAAATAATTTGAAAAACTGAAGGAGCCAGCATAGTGATCTATTTGTTCCTAAAATCAGTGCCAAAAGGCATAATTGAAGGTGGTGTACATGGACTGAAAAAATATAGTGCAAATGAGTTCGTACAATGTTACCTTCTCATTTCACATAGTGGACATCCCAAGGCTTCAAAAAAAAAAATAAACTGGTGCTTCTATACTGTTGAGGATGCATTGAGACCTTATTTGGACCCTGGACTATAGACATTTAATTGGTAAATTTTAGTTTCAGAATGCTCTTCTATTTTAATGGGTGAAAGGCATGCACGTGCAGAGGGGTGCTATGGGGCTTTAGCCCCTGGCTCTTTGCTCTTAATGTCCAAAGTGTCCCTTTGAGTGGCCATTTAAATTTTCACCATTCAGTATAATTAGGTGAGAACATTTCACAATAATTATCCTTAAAAATGAGAAACAATCGTCCACCATCTTCTTTGCTGCTGTCTGTTGGGGTAACAGTATCGGAGCCAGCAACACCAACAGATTTGACAAGATTATCAAGAAGGCTGGCTCTGTAACTGGTCCCAGGCTGGAGACTTTTGAGAATGTGGTGGAGAGGAGGACACTGAACAAACTGTGATCCATCATGGTTAACCCTGATCACCTCCTCCACCACACACTGGACAGACAGCGGAGCACTTTCTCCAGCAGACTGCTACAGCTCCACTGCCGAACGGTCAGGTGCAGGAAATCTTTCCTGCCACATGCCATTTCACAGTACAATAACTCACTTTAATGTTGACTCTTGGACATAACAATGCTGCCATACTGCACCTTACAGTCTAATTGGTACCTTACATTTCACCCTGTGCCCAATAGTCCTGCATTGTACAGCTAGTATGATCCATGTATCTATATGGGTCATCATCTATTCACCTGCGATGTATATAGAGTTATCTAGGCAGTTTTGCTTTCCCTGGGTAATTACCTCTACCAAGGGAGGAGGTAATGTGTTCAGTGGCGTTAGTTGGTTTGTTGGTTTTTCTGTTTGTCTGTCAACATTACTCAAAACGTTTTGAAAGTTATGACTGGATTTTGATGAAATTTTCAGGAATGGGGAACAGATGATTAGATTTTGGTGATGATCTGAAAGTGCATACCTCCACCAAAGGCTTTGTTTGTATTTGTGCAGCAGCATTACACAAAAACTTCTGGATGGATTTGGATGAAATTTTCACCAAAGGTGGTCCTTGGCCTAGAGAGGAAACCATTACATTTTGGTGTTCTCTGGCTACAGAACAATTTGGTGATGATCCAAGAATGTATACCTACACCAAGGCTCTTATCTTCTCACAGAGTGTTAGCAACAATAGTCCAAAACTGCTGGATGGATTTGGATGAACTTTTCACCAGAGGTGGTTCTTGGGCTGCAGACGAACCCATAACATTTTGTTGATGATCTGAGAATGCATACCTTAGCCAAGGCTCTTATCGTCTCAATTCAGTTCAGTTCAACTTTATATATATAGCGCCATTTCACAACAACAATCATCTCATAGCACTTTCAACTGAAGGGGAAACCCCCACAATTGCAGAAAGACTCCAGCAATCAGGCGATCCCCTGTGAGCAAGTGGTTGGCGACAGCGGAGAGGAAAAACTCCCTTTTAACAGGAAGAAGCCTCCAGCAGAACCAGGCTCAGGGAGGGGCAGTCATCTGCTGCGACTGGCTGGGGGGTGAGGGGATAGAGAAGATGAAAAGAACAGACATGTAGAGAGCAAACAGCACGATGGGGACTCAATCTATGGGAGAGAACAAACAGATGTTAATGACCAGCAAAAAAAAAAAAAAAATTTCATAGAGAGTGAGGAAAGGAGTGAGGCCCAGTGCATTACTGGAGGTCCCCCGGCTGTCTAAACCTATTAGCAGCATAACTAAGGGAGGGTTCAGAGACACATGATCCCTCCCTAATTGTAGGCTATATCAAAAAGGAAGTTTTAACCCTATTCTTAAAAACAGAGATGGAGTCTGACTCCCGAATCCAGATTGGCAGCTGATTCCACAGGAGAGGAGCTTGATAACTGAAGGCTCTGCCTCCCATTGTACTTTTGGAGATTCTAGGTATTACAAGTAATCCAGCATTTTGGGAGCGTAGTGCTCTGTTAGGATAATAGGGTAATATCAGATCTTTTAAATAAAAAGGGGCCTGATTGTTTAGAGCTTTCTAAATGAGAAGAAAGATTTTAAACTTAATCCTAAACTCTATGGGAAGCCAATGAAGGGAGGCCAGAACCGGAGAGATATGAGCTCCCTTTCTAGTACCTGTTAAAACTCTTGCTGCAGCATTTTGGATCAACTGAAGACTTTTTAAAGATGTTTTAGGACAGCCTGATAATAAAGAGTTACAATAATCTAATCTAGAGCTAACGAAAGCGTGGATCAGTTTCTCAGCATCACTCTGAGACAAGATGCTCCTAATCTTGGCAATATTACACAAATGATAGAAGGCAGTCTTAGAAACGAATTTAATATGTGAATTGAAAAACAGATCTTGATCAAAAATAACTCCAAGGTTCCTCACAGAACTATTAAGAGAAAGAGTAACTGCATCCAAACTAAGAGTTTGATTTGGAAAGGTATTTCTAAGGTTTATTGGACCTACAAGAATGACTTCAGTCTTATCTGGATTTAATAGCAAGAAATTACAAGTCTGCTCCTGAGCAGTGGCTCAGGAGGTAGAGCAGGTCGTCCAATAACCACATGGTTGGCGGTTCGAATCCTGCTCTCCCCAGATATCCTGCCGTTGTGTCCCTGGGCAAGACACTTCACCCCAATTGCTCCTGGTGGGTCTGGAAGCGCCGTGTTAGGCAGCATGCCACCATCAGTGTGTGAATGAATGGGTGAATAGCAGGATCTGTAAAGCGCTTTGGTCATCGAGAGATGAGAATAAAAGCGCTATATAAGTGAGTGCCATTTACCATTTACCATCCAAGTTTTGATTTCCTTAAGAC
Organism: Pholidichthys leucotaenia; assembly: GCA_020510985.1. Taxonomy (NCBI): domain Eukaryota; kingdom Metazoa; phylum Chordata; class Actinopteri; order Cichliformes; family Pholidichthyidae; genus Pholidichthys; species Pholidichthys leucotaenia. The sequence continues at coordinate 255,015,313 of CM035848.1, read as the reverse complement.
AGGCTTCTAACTTGACTAATTGATTACTATCATCTGGCTTCATTGACAGGTATAATTGTATGTCATCTGCATAACAATGAAAATGTATACAGTGCTTTCTAATAATGTTGCCTAACAGAAGCATATATAAACTAAAAATAGTAGGGCCTAGCACAGATCCCTGTGGAACTCCGTGTCTGAGCTTTGAGTTGAAAGAAAACTCATTATTGACATGAACAAACTGGAACCTATCAGATAAATAAGATCTAAACCACTGCAACGAAGTTCCATGAAGTCCAACATAGTGTTCTAATCTATCAAGTAGAATATTATGATCGATAGTATCAAAAGCTGCACTAAGGTCTAAAAGGACAAGTACAGAAACAAGTCCATTATCAGATGCGATAAGGAGGTCATTAGTGACCTTCACTAAGGCTGTTTCAGTACTATGATGGATTCTAAACCCAGACTGAAACTCTTCAGTTAGTTAGCTAAAACTCCTGGATCCAGCGTTGGCTTTTTGAGTAAGGGTTTAATTACAGCAGTTTTAAAAGCCTGCGGTACATGGCCTAATGTTAATGAAGAATTGGTTATTTGAAGAATAGAGCTACCAATAAATGGGAAGACTTCTTTAAATAACCTGGTAGGAATAGGGTCTAAAAGACAAGTTGAAGGCTTGGATGAGGAAATTATTTTATCTAACTCTAAAAGGTCATTTGTGAGACACTGTGAGAGTCTCACAGTGTGTTAGCAACAATACTCCAAAACTAATGGGCAGACTTTGATGCAGTTTTCACCAGAAGTGATTCTAGGCCTACAAACAAACCTATTACATTTTGGAGATAATACATGAGGGACGGAAGGAGCCTTGGCAGAGGTGTGTGCTCTCTGAGTGCTTTTCTAGTTCCTCTTTCTATTATTTGGTTTTATTATTTGGTTATGGTAAAAGGGACACTCATGTACAGATACAGGTAAATGGTATGGACATTGAAAGAGTTTATGAAAACAAATTTCTTGGTGTAATAGTAGATAACCGAATAAGCTGGAAATTTCACGTAAAGCATATACAGAACAAACTGTCAAGAAGCATTTCAATACTGAGTAAAACAGAACCTATTCTGGACCACAAATCACTTCACCCTCTCTACTGTTCACTTATTTTGCCATATTTAAATTACTGCGTGGAGGTTTGGGGCAATACATATAAATGTACACTACAGCCTCTACCTATACTGCAAAAAAGAGCTATAAGGATAATTCATAAAATTGGTAATAGAGATCACACAAATTCACTCTTCTTAAAATTAAAACTATTAAAATTCACTAATCTGGTTCATTTCCGAAGAGCACAAATAATTTATAAAGCAATAAACAACCGATTTCCTGGAAATATTCAAAAACTGTTTTTAATAGCGATGGGGGATATAATTTGAGGGGGGAATTAAAACTAAAACATTTTCAATTTCATACAACATTAAAATCATTTTGTATTCCCATATGTGGAGTGAAGTTGTGGAACAGATTAAGTGTGGAGCTCAAGCAATGTCCAAGCATGAGCCAGTTTAAAAAGATATACAATAACATGGTCTTCATGAGTTACAATGAGGAGGATGAAGGACGCTGACAATCATCAGGTGTTTTCACAGATTATTTATTTGTTATTTTATTACAAATATATGTATATATGTAAATATGGGTATGTATGGGTGTGTATATGCATGTACAGTGGGGAAAATAAGTATTGAGCACATCAACATTTTCTCATTTAACATATTTCTGATGGAACCATTGACCTGAGATTTTCACCAGATATCAGTAACAACCCAAGAAATTCATACATATAATGAAATCAAAGCAACTACACTACCGTTCAAAAGTTTGGGGTCACTTAGAAATTTCCCTATTTTTGAAAGAAAAGCACTGTTTTTTTTCAATGAAGATAACTTTAAACTAATCAGAAATACACTCTAATATCTAATATACATTGCTAATGTGGTAAATGACTATTCTAGCTGCAAATGTCTGGTTTTTGGTGCAATATCTACATAGGTGTATAGAGGCCCATTTCCAGCAACTATCACTCCAGTGTTCTAATGGTACAGTGTGTTTGCTCATTGCGTCAGAAGGCTAATGGATGATTAGAAAACCCTTGTGCAATCATGTTAGCACAGCTGAAAACAGTTTAGCTGGTTAGAGAAGCTATAAAACTGACCTTCCTTTGAGCAGGTTGAGTATCTGGAAAAAATTATTATTTCAAATACAAATCATTATTTCTAACCTTGTCAATGTCTTGACTATATTTCCTATTCATTTTACAACTCATGGTGGTAAATAAGTGTGACTTTTCATGGAAAACACAAAATAATTGTCTGGGTGACCCCAAACTTTTGAACGGTAGTGTATGTTCACAAAAGAAGTTATATTTAATAAAGTGGAATGACACAGGGAATAAGTATTGAATGTGCTTGGTGAAATTCATTTAATATTTAGTAGAAAAGCCTTTGTTTCATGATTCCGAGCATGAATGAGAGCCGTGCTCAGGTCTCAAGGTTTTGTTGGTCATTTTCTGTATTTCTTCTTCTTGGGGTATTTTGTATTATTAGCTTGCCTCAGTTTTCTCCTTTAGTGTATTGTTAGTTTGTCTTTTACCTTTATCCGGTCTGTGCTTAGTTATTATTCTTAGTGTATTCTTGTTCATGTATTTGTTTCTTGATTTTCATTTGTCATGGTTTGTGCTTTTATTTTGACAGTCACCTTGTTTACATCCTGTCAAGACCTGTTCACAGGCTTTGACAGCTGTCATCTGTGGTTCTGATTGCTTTTGCTCATGTGACCCACACCTGTCATTCATTGTATTAATTTCTTCTGTGCCTTATAAATAGGGTGTTGTAACGCTTCTTGTTGCAGCGCCCTTCTCTGTGTTCAGTCAGGAATCCCCGTCTGATTCCTCTGTTTAATTCTGTGTGTGCTCCATGCTTTATTTATCTTCTGTATCCTTCCTCGCCTCAAACTCTGTAAGTTATCCCTTGTTGTTATTATTTGTGTTTCATTATTATTAAATGTGCAAACTCACAACTAGCGATTGGTGTTGTTGTTCCTGCCCTGAAAGGGTCGTTTATGACACTTTGTTGGTAATAACCGCTTCCAGACACCTCCTGTATGGAGAAACTAGGTGCAGGCATTGCTCAGGAGTGATTTTATCCCATTCTTCCACACAAACTTTTTTCAAATCTTGAAGGTTCAGTGGGTGTCTTCTATGAACTCCGATCTTCAGTTTGTTTCGTAGATTTTCAATTGGATTCAGGTCAGGTGACTGGCTGCGCCATGGTAGCAGCTTTATTTTCCTTTTCTGGAGCCATTTGAAAGTTTCCTTGGCTGTGTGCTTGGGATCATTGTCTTGCTGAAATGTCCACCCTTGTTTCATCTTCAGCATCTTGGCAGATGGCTACAGATTCTTATCAAGGATGTCTCTGTATATTTGTCCATTCATCTTTCCTTCAATTATATGAAATCTGCCTGTACCATGTGCTGAAAAATGCCCCCACACCATGATGCTCCCACCTCCAAACTTCACTGTTGGTATGGTGTTTTGGGCAGATGTGCAGTGCCATTTCTCCTCCAAACATGCTGTGTGTTGTGGCATCCAAAAGGTTCAATTTTGGTCTCATCTGACCAGACTATATTCTCCCAGTGTTTGACTGACTTGCCTAAAAGTTGTGCAGCAAACTTTAACCCCTTGCACTCCTGTCAATTTCCATAAAAACGCCAAAAAATAACGTGCCCAAAGTAAATCGAAAGCTGTTCTTCAACCCTTTGCAGCATCTTCATGGGGTTGGTCTCATTTAAAAGAAAACACTTTGAATTTTTTGGCAAAATAGTCATAATCTCTCTAAGTTCTCCGGCCACTGAGTTACAGTCATCTAAACATACTGAACTTGAAGAAAATAAATTTGGCCTGGGTGTTTTTTTGGATACAAATGCTTGCAAATAACACACAGCTTCAGATCCGGGCTGGAAAATGCAACAGAAATGTAGAACCAAGTGTTATCCAGCTGAGGTCAAAATTTTGTAACAATACCACAAAAAATGAATATATTACACAGCTTTTTCCTCAGGTAGTTCCCAGGCGTTTTGGAACTGTGCCAAATTGTGCCAAATGGCACAGTTTGGAAAAACGTCTGTAACTTTTGAATGATTCAATATAGAATCTTCATCTTGGGCTCTAATGAAAGGTGACATTCAGGGCTGTGTGTGTATGTGTGTGTGTGGGGGGGTTGTCCCCCCCCCCTTGCTACAGAGGACGGGCATCAGCCATCGCTACATGACGGAATAGTCATGTGGCGACAGCGGCGCAGTCACCGCGGCTTCCCCCCCCCTCGCTACAGAAGAGTAGCGAGGGGGCGGCGTTCACGGTCTGGACGCGGTGCACCACCCGTGTACCGCGGGGCACGAACTTCAGACTTCATGCGCCGCACAGTTGTAATTTACCGATCGGTCAAAAGTCATTTTTGATTACAATTTTCAGGGATAAAGAATAATTTAGCTTATAACACCTTACCTCTTCACAGCAGCAGTGTCCTGGCAAACTTCTCTTCCTCATTGTCAGACGAACGCGACGCTGGTCCGCTCATGGTTCTGGTCTCGCGACCCGGTCAAAACATAATTCCATGATTGCGGTTTTGGCGAATGATTTTCGACCTTCGTCGTCGGCCTCCGTCGGTCTATAATGACCATGGAAGAGAATCTAAACGTCTATTCTGCTCGAATAAAAAAAAAAAAAAAAAGCACCGCCTGTGACTGAAGAGGCCGATGCGTGAATGGCTGTCCCTGTCACACAGGTAGCACTTGTGGGTGGTCTTCATGCTGCTGGTTCTTCCTGCGGGTCCTTTTTTCATCTGCTGCAACAGTCTGTCTTCACCCAGCCTTACAAAAAACAGCTCGCAAACTTCTCTGCTTCAATTGGCTCGCTGCATTCACAGCTTTGGTAGGCGGGTCCTTCTTGCTAGGTTTTCAGTCATTGGTTCTTCAAGGTTTCAGAAACCCAATTCAAGGCTCTTATTAGTCGAATGAGAGGTCAATCAGATGAACTAATCTGTTCGCGGCTGTGTCTGTAGTGGAAGAACTTTTTTTTTTTTTTCAGTGCGCGCTTGGAGGCATCGCCCTCGTGCGCTCTGGGACGCAAAGACTTGCCCGCCCGTGGTACAACGGAGTGCAAGAGGTTAAATGAGCTTTAACATGCTTGTGAGGTTAGCGGGCATAGAGCCTATGTAGGTCGAGTGCATTACTTATTGTTTTCTTTGAAGCATCAGTACCTGCTGACTCCAGGTCTTTCTGGAGCTTTCCACAAGTGGTCTTTGGCTCTTGGATAACTCTTCTAATAATTCTTTTGACTCCTCTGTCAGAAATCTTGCGAGGAGCTCTTGGTCATGGCCGGTTTATGGTAAAATGATGTTCTTTCCACTTCCAAATGATGGCTTCAACAGTGTTCACTGGAACATTCAGCAGTTTAGAAATGCGCCTGTAACCAATGCCATCATTATGTTTTGCAACAATAAGGCAATGAATGTCTAGAGAGAGCTCTTTGCTTCTACAAATCATAAGTTCTTTGTGGTGTGACAATCTGATATTCACAGACCTTTATAAAGGCTATCAGTCAGGATAACCAGCTGAAATTTAATTTGCATTGATGGTTGATGGAATAGCTTCCTAAATTCTGATGGATTTCAGCTGGTTTCTTGGCTTTCTATGCCTTTTTGCACCTCTTTTCTTCGTGTTCAGTACTTATTCCCTGTGTCATTGCACTTTATTAAATATAACTTTATTAAATATAACTTGTTTTGTGAACACGGTTGCCTTGATTTCTTTGTATGTATGGATTACTTGGGTTGTTTACCTGAATCTCAGGTCAATGGCTCCATCAGAAATATTTTTATGAGAAAAATGTTGACGTGTTCAATACTTATTTCCCCACTGTATATGTTTATTGGTGCAACTGATGATTAAGAGTGAATAGTGGAGAAGGGGTGGGATTAAAAAAAAACATTTCCGGGATTTCTCCGGTTTCCTCCCACATGCCAAAAACATGCAAGTTAGGTTAATTGGCATCAACTGGGGATTCTAAATTGTCCTTAGGTATGACTGTGAGAGTGAATGGTTGTCTGTCTCTCTGTGTTGGCCCTGCGATGGACTGGCGATCTGTCCAGAGTGTACCCTGCCTTTCACCCAAAGATGCTGGGATAGGCTCCAGCCCCAACGCGACCCAAAAAGGATTAAGCGGTAGAAGATGGATGGATGGATGGATTGCTTCTTCCTACTCCTTTTTGGATATGTTGTGTTTGTATTGTATTTGTTGATTTGAATGTTGTGATTTTGTCACATGAGTGAAGTGCTGTGTATGCGTACACACACATGCACCCAAGCAAGCACCTCACAGCAGCAACAGACAGCAACAAACAAGAGGCGGTGCATATCTGTGTGATGTACAAAGTGACAAAGATAACGCAAGTAAACACAAAATGCAGTTTTTAAATTAAGGTGTTTATTATTAAGGGGAAAAAATCCAAACCTACATGGCCCTGTGTGAAAAAGTGATTGCCCCTTAAACCTAATAACTGGTTGGGCCACCCTTAGCAGCAACAACTGCAATCAAACATTTGCTATAACTGTCAATGAGTCTTTTACAGCGCTGTGGAGGAGTTTTGGCCCACTCATCCTTGCAGAATTGTTGTAATTCAGCCACATTGGAGGGCTTTCAAGCATGAATTGCCTTTATAAGGTCATGCCACAGCATCTCAATCGGATTCAGGTCAGGACTTTGACTAGGCCTCTCCAAAGTCTTCACTTTGTTTTTCTTAAGCTATTCAGAGGTGGACTTGCTGGTGTGGCTTGGATCATTGTCTTGCTGCAGATCCCAAGTGTGCTTCAGCTTGAGGTCATGAACAGATGGCCGGACATTCTCCTTCAGGATTTGTTGGTAGACAGCAGAATTCATGGTTCGTTTTACCACAGCAAGTCTACCAGGTCCTGAAGCACTCCTTTTCTGAAATGCTGTTACTTTTACGCTGAATGTAATGGGACACACACCTTCCAAAAAGTTCAACTTTTGTCTCATCAGTCCACAGAGTATTTTCCCAAAGGTTTTGGGTATCATCAAGATGTTTTCTGGCAAAACCGAGACAAACCTTTAATTTAATTTTGCTCAGCAGTGGTTTTTGTCTTGGAACTCTGTCATCCAGGCCATTTTTGCCCAGTCTCTTTCTTATGGTGGAGTCATGAACACTGACCTTTACTGAGGCAAGTGAGGCCTGCAGTTCTTTGTATGTTGTTATGGAGTCTTTTGTGACCTCTTGGATGAGTTGTCGCTGCGCTCTTGGGGTAATTTTGGTCGGCCGGCCACTCCTGGGAAGGTTCACCACTGTTCCATGTTTTTGCCATTTGTGGGTAATGGCTCTAACTGTGGTTCGCTGGAGTCTCAAAGCTTTAGAAATGGCTTTATAACCTTTTCCAGACTGATAGATCTCAATTACTTTCTCATTAGTTCCTGAATTTCTTTGGATCGCAGCATGACGTCTAGCTTTTGAGGATCTTTTGGTCTACTTCACTTTGTCAGGCAGGTCCTATTTAAGTGAGTTCTTGATTGAGAACAGGTGTGGCAGTAATCAGGCCTTGGTGTGGCTAGCGAAATTGAACTCAGCTTTCCAAAGATGTGATCAACCATAGTTATGTTTTAACAGAGGGGCAATCACTTTTTCACACAGGGCCATGTAATTTTGGATTTTTCCCCCCCTTAATAATAATCACATTCATTTAAAAAACTGCATTTTGTGTTTACTTGTGTTATCTTTGTCTAATATTTAAATTAGTTTGATGATCTGAAACATTTAAGTTTGACAAACATACAAAAAAATGAGAAATCAGGAAGGGGCAAACACTTTTTCACACCACTGTATATACTTATGCGTATGCCGCAGAGCAACCGCAAGTTATGAGTACAGTTTTGATTGTTCAAAAGCCAATTTTTGCAGTGCATCTTAAAAGTGTTTAGTGTGGTATGTTCTCTGATGTCATGATTTAATTGTCAGAGGCTCAAATGTAGAGCAAGCAACACCAGATGAACACTCAGACTCAGGTGGTAACGTTTAACACAGTTTATTTTCACACAAAAAAATGCACAATAACGCAAACTTAATAAACACACGAAAACAACACAAGTGGGCATGTAGGAGCAGTGCACAGGCTGTAAAGGAGAGAGAAGAGAAATGATTAACAATGTGATTTTGGGAGAGAAGGGAGAAGATGAGAAAAGATGAGGAGAGGCTTACTAAACAAGCAGAGGGCCTGGTTGTGAACTGCAGTGTGTGGTGGTAGGAGCTGGTGGGGAAATGACCAGCGGGATGGCAGATGAGGGAAGTGGACAGGATGGATTTGAGTTGCTGGTAGACCTGGGTGGAGTGGAAGTTGTCTTGAGGTGAGAGATACAAGTGAGCGTGTGCAGCCCCGGAGAACACACCGCTGAGATGGCAGCAAACCTGAGGGGAGAACACATGAAGATAAGACAACTGAAAAAATAACACCAAACAACGTAACGTCAGTTGCTCTGGCAGCAATATCCAGCGGTCCAATGGAGAAGCATTCACAGACTGGCTCTTTTATACACTGGCAGACAAGGTAGCAGCAGAATCAGAATCAGAATCAGCTTTATTGCCAAGTATATTTACAAGTAAACATATGAGGAATTTGACTTGACATTGGACGCGCACGTTATGCGCATCCAATGACGCGGCAGCCATGCAAGGCGCCTGTCATACAGTGGGGGTAAAGAGGGGAAGGGAGGGGGAGGAAAACACAATAGGCAGAGAGAAAAAACATAGTTAATCAGAATAATGCTCGTATAAGCTCATATAAAGCTCAAATGAGCCAAATTTTGACTACACAGAAAAAAACCCTCTATGCACAATTAGCAGACAATAGATCACATAAAAACAAGAGTTGAGAGAGGCAGTGTATGTATGAGTCAGTATATATGTGTCAGTCGTGTAATGTTGTATGCATTTGTGTAGTGTAGGTGTGACAGTTGTTAGTGAACAGCAGAGGGTGCCTCCAGGCAGTGGATAGATGTTATAATCATGTGACTTATAAACAAGTCCAGAGTCTATCTCTTCGCTTGCAGATGAAGGCACATGGGCTGTCCTTGAGAAGTTCAATCCGCTGAAACAACAGCAATTGTCTGTCGATTGTTTGGGTTAGCAGCCGCCAGTTCTACCTTATCTCATCGAGGAGGAATGTAAACAGGGCATCAAAACAAGGTCAAATCTACACAGCTCAGAGCCCACGGAGAATAGAATTTTCCTCTCTCATGCGCTTGTGCTTCATAATTTCCATATACAGGCTTAAACAGGCATTCCATGGAAAGCACAGGGCTCCAGATGTATTCCTCCGCTGAATCACTGTCATTCAGTTCACCATTTGCCGCTAATCGTGCCCTCCCCAACTGGCCGAATTTGATGAAGGAGCTTGCTGGGTCCGCTTTGATCAGCTCTCTCACCTTCCTTCAATTTCTGATACATCAGGGAACTTCACAGCCAAAATAGAAGTCCTGAGATCATAACCAATAATGTTTCCTGCCAAATCTCCACAGACGCATGAATTTCAATGTCCATGAGTCTCCTTGTTGGGTTCCTTCTGACCCGATCTTCTTTTAAAGTGGTGACAATCACAGTTAAGCCGCTTTCCAGATCCATAATTTCCATTTAGATTAAGATTCAGCAGAAGAGCAACTAAACACAGACAAAAACGCAACATTGCAAGCTGGGATCAGAAGGGAGAGAATCAGGTGGGAGAGAAGGAGGAAAAAGCGTCTGCTCTCTCTCAAAAGCCGGAAGAGAAGGGGCACAGCAGGTGTGTCCACAGGGGCACAGCAGGTGTGATTGGACACAGCAGGTGTGTCCAATCATGCAGGTGCACTGATCAGCTCTGGAGCCGGGAAAGAGACAGAGGGAAAACATGCAGGAGGGGAGAGGAGCACGCTCACCGGACCATCACAGTGCTCCCCCTCAAGGGGTGCCTCCTGGTGTCCCTCTGGACTTGTTAGGATGCGTCCAGTGGAAAGCTCGAACCATGCCCTTGTCGTGGAAATACGACCCGGGGATCCACAACCTCTCCTCCAGTCCATAACCCTTCCAGTGGACCAGATATTGAAGACCCTGGCCCCGACGACAGACGTCCAGAATCGTCTGGACGGTGTAAGTGGTATGGCCGTTGAGAATCCGGGGAGGAGGAGGAGGCTTCGGTGGAGGACAGAGTGGACTGGCGGAGAGGGGCTTAATCAGGGAGACATGAGACATGGGATGGATGTGGAGTGTCGGAGGTAGCTTGAGCTGAACAGTCACGTCATTGATGATCCGTGAGATGGGAAATGGGCCCAGGAAACGTGGTGACAGTTTCCTTGACTCAGTTTTCAGTGGAACCTGCTTGGCAGACAACCACACCATCTTGCCAACGATGTATCTGGACGCTGGCACATGTCTGCGGTTGGCATAATGACAGTTTCGCTTGGCTGAGAAGAGAAGGGCAGCCTAGGCAGACCTCCACAAACATCGGCAGCGGCGAGCGTAGGCCTCCACAGGTGGGACAGCTACCTCCCTCTCCGCCATGGGTAGAAGAGGAGAGGTGTAACCCACAGAGGCCTCGAAGGGCGTCAGTCTGGTGGCAGAGGAGATGGCAGTATTGTATGCGTACTCCATCCGTCAAATGGGGGCTCCAGGTGGTGGGGTTGCAGGAAGCTATGCATCCCAGGGTGGCCTCCAGGGACTGGTTGGCACACTCAGCCTGCCCATTATTCTGAGGATGATAACCAGATGGCAGCACAAGAGGACGAGGGGAATGGGCACGACGCAGATGAGGAAGCAGAAGCCCTCTCTTCCCTTGCGCACTCATGGTATCGATTATCCAGGCCTATGGCCTGCTCAATTATTTCATCCAGAGAGGAGAAGTTAGCACGGATAGCCAGGTTATCGTGGAGGTTGGAATTGAGACTCCGGAGGAAGGTGCTGCATAGAGCAACGTCATTCCATCCGGAAACCGCCGCGACGACCTGGAACTCACCTGAGAAATCGGCGACCGACCAACCTCCCTGCCAGAGTCCCATCAATTGACTTGTGATAATACCCTTACTTTCTGTATGGTCAAATGCCCTGGTGAATTCCTACACAAACCAGTCGTATGTGTAATGGGGCCCTTCCAGACTACTTAAGATGGACTGAGCCCATTTAAACCCCCAGTCTCTGCATAACAGGGTCATGAATTGAATTTTGGATGAATCGTCCCTATATTCCCCTGCCACCTGCTGGAAATAGAGCCGACAGTTAAGCAGGAACCCTTTATGTCCCCCACCTCCCCTGCGTACGGGGCAAGAGAAGGGATGGAAATGGTCTGGCAGATGGGAGGAGCTATCGGAGCAGCAGGTGTAGGGGGACACGCCGCACCAGGAAGTCGACACAAATGATCAGTAATCGTAGCTAATTGCTGAGTGATTGTTTGGAGTTGTTCGGATAAGAACATAACTTGGCACTCTGTGGCATCTCAACAGGAGAGCGCTGACTGTTCACCTGGTGAAGCGCCTGCTGAGCCTCGATCCTGGCTAGACTATTCTGTCATAATTTAATTGCCAGAGGCTCAAACGCAGAGCAAGCAACACCAGATGAACACTCAAACTCAGGTGGTAACATTTAACACAGTTTATTTTAACACAGAGTGCCGCCACTCTGAGATGGCGGCAGCGCGCTCGGACGCAGCGGCCCCTCTTGGCATCAGTGAGTGTGAGAGTTTTGAGTGTTGTGATCATCCCAGACTTACATTCTGTAAAACTTACAACCGTGAGACCTTATTAAACATCAAGGTACTGCACGCTGCCAGAATCGCGGCGATCGGTTGTGATTTGGACATCCTACGCCAGCACGGAATTCTGGCGGAGTCCCCCCTGGAAGCTACCCGTGAGAGGAGGAAGCGGAAGCGGAGGGAACGCAGGAAAAAGCGAGGAAAAAGGGCCGGGATCCATGCTAGGCTAAAGGCTAACCCCTCCAGACCAGCAGTACCGTCGCTTCTTCTCTCAAACGTCCGCGCCCTCGAAAACAAGGTGGACGAACTGCGTCTGCTGAGAGAAACTCGGAGAGAGTGGAGGGACTGCTGTGTGTTTGTTTTCACCGAGACATGGCTCCACGACAACATTCCTGACGAGGCCATTCAACTGGAAGATATGGCGATGTTCCGTGCCGACAGGGAAACGGCGAGCTCCGGTAAGAGCCGGGGGGGGGGGGGGGGGGGCTATGCATCTATGTTAACAAGAACTGGTGCGTTAATGCCATGTTAGTGTCTAAACACTGCTCTCCGTTCGCGGAGTTCCTTATTGTAAATTGTCGGCCTTATTATCTGCCTAGGGAATTCAGCAACGTGTTTGTAGTCGGTGTTTACATAGCGCCGAGCGCTAACGCTAAAGCTAATGCTAAGAAGGCACTTGGGGAACTGCACAACGCAATCAGTGAAATCCAAACTTCACACCCGGACAGTTTTGTGGTGGTTGCGGGGGATTTTAACCACACCAGCCTAAAGACTGTGCTCCCCAAGTTTAAACAATGTGTAGACTTTAAGACCAGAGGAGAGAATATGTTGGACTTAGTGTACACAAACACAGATGCATATAAAGCGATACCCCGCCCCCATCTCGGCCGTTCTGATCACATATCCATGATGCTGGTGCCTGCCTACAAACCTTTATTGAAGCGCAGCAGGCCAGCAGTGAAACAAATCAGGATTTGGCCAGAGAGTGCAACCCCTGCACTGAAAGACTGTTTTCAGCACACGGACTGGAAGGTCTTCAAAATAGCAGCCTCCCAGGAAGACAGGACAGATGTGGAGGAGTATGCTGATTCGGTCACCAGCTACATCGCGAAGTGCACAGAGGATTTCACTACAGTGAAGACCATCACTATGCGGGGTAATCATAAGCCCTGGATGACTGCAGAGGTGCGCTCGCTGCTCACAGCCCGAGATGCAGCCTTCAGAGCGAAGGACAGGATCGCCCTCCGCTCAGCCAGGTCTGCGCTTTCTAAGGGAATTAAGGCGGCAAAGCGCGCCTATGCGGAGAAAATCCAGGGACACCTCTGTGACACTAGGAACACCAAGCAGATGTGGCAGGGAGTTCGGACACTGACGGGCTTTAAGCCTAGGCAGGGGGTCGATGATGACGACGCTTCGCTTCCAGACAGGCTTAACGACTTCTTTGCACGTTTTGAAGCATCAAACTCGACAATCAGAGGAAGGGCTGGCCCTCCCCCACCATCGGTCGGACCAGCTTTTACCATCAACACAGCGGACACACGGAGGACCCTAACCAGAGTCAACCCACGCAAAGCTGCAGGTCCAGACAACATTCCGGGACGTGTGCTCCGAGACTGCACGAGCGAGTTGGCGGATGTCCTGACTGACATTTATAACATCTCCCTGAGTCAGGCCATCGTTTCCAGATGCTTCAAGACCTCTATCATTGTACCGGTGGCAAAGAAACCAGTGGTGTCCTGTTTGAATGACTATTGTCCTGTTGCACTGACACCAATTGTGATGAAGTGTTTTGAGCGGCTTGTCAAACCACACATTACAGCCTGCCTCCCTGCATCACACGACCCGCTCCAGTTTGCATATCGTTCAAACCGCTCCACGGAGGATGCTATAGTCACCACCCTACACTCTGTTATCACCCACCTGGACCAGAAAGACACCTACGCCAGACTCCTGTACATTGATTTCAGTTCAGCATTCAACACCATTATTCCCCAGAGACTGATGGAGAAATTACTCCTTCTCGGTCTGAACACCGCCACATGTCTCTGGATCCTGGATTTTCTGACTGAGAGACCTCAGTCTGTCCGGGTTGGAAACAACATCTCCAAGTCTGTCACGCTGAGTACCGGATCCCCTCAAGGCTGTGTACTCAGTCCACTGTTGTTTACACTTCTAACACATGACTGTGTATCCAGACACGAGGGGAACCAGATTATTAAGTTTGCAGATGACACCACGGTGGTGGGACTTATCCAGAGGGATGAGGAATCAATGTACAGGGAAGAAGTGAGAGACCTGGAGGGCTGGTGCAGGGAGAACAATCTGGTGCTCAACATGGACAAAACGAAGGAGATGATTATCGACTTCCGGCGGTCGCAGCCTGAGCATGCCCCCTTCAGCATCGGCAGCCATTTAGTGGAGAGAGTAGAGAACATCAAGTTCCTCGGAGTGCAGATCTCGCAGGACCTGACCTGGAGCAAGAATTCCTTGGAGATCAGGAAGCGGGCTCAGCAGAGACTGCACTTCTTGAGGAAACTCAAACAGGCCTCTCTCCCCATCTGCATCCTCAGGACCTTCTACAGAGGTGTGGTGGAGAGTGTTCTGACGTACTGCATTGCTACATGGTACTCCAGCTGCAGTATGTCAGACAAAAAAGCCCTGCAGAGGATAGTCAAGGGGGCGGAGAGGTTAATTGGAGTCTCCCTCCCCTCTGTCCAAGAACTTTTTCAGAACCGTTGTAGGAGCAGGGCACTAAACATTGTCAAGGACCGTTCTCACCCTCTGCATAAACACTTTGAACTTCTTCCATCTGGTAAATGATTCCGGAGTATCAGAGGCAGAACCACCAGACTGATCAACAGCTTCCTTCCACAAGCTGTCAGGATGCTGAACAGTTGACCCGGAATCTCTCATACACACTACTGCACCTACGGACATTTTGTATATTATAGTTAGTTATTCTTTTTTTTCCCCCAAGTATGTCTCAGGGATGTGTGAATGGATGGGGGGGTGGGGGTGTGGGGGAGCTATGTGGGAATGTGTCTTAAATCATGCTGCTTCTTATATGGATGCCGAGAGAAACGCAATTTCATCTTGCCTGCACTACAGTTGTATGTACAGCAATATGACAATAAAGTTTGATTTGATTTGATTTAACACAAAAATGCATAATAATGCAAACTTAACTAGAAAAGCACTTATAGAGTGCATATCTCCACCAAGGCTCCTTCCGTTTGTCATAGATTACCTCCAAAATGTAATGGGTTTGTGTGTAGGCCTATAGCCACTTGTGGTGAAAATTGCATCAAAGTCTGTCCATCAGTTTTGGAGTATTGTTGCTAACACACTGTGAGAGTGTTAGCAACAATACTGAGGCTGAGGTATGCATTCTCAGATCATCACCAAAATATAATGGGTTCCTCTCTAGGCCAAGAACCACCTCTGGTGATAATTTCATCCAAATCCATCCAGTAATTTTTGTGTAATCCTGCTGCACAAATACAAAAAAGCCCTTGGTGGAGGTATGCACTCTCAGATCATCACCAAAATCTAATCATCTGTTCACCGTGCCATTACACACCTTTCCTGAAAATTTCATTAAAATCCGTTCAGAACTTTTTGAGTTATGTTGGTAACAGACAGACAGACAGACAGACAGACAAACGCTGGTAAAAACATAACCTCCTTGGCGGAGGTAATAAACACACAAAAACAACACAAGTGGGCACATTGGAGCAGCACACAGCCTGTAAAGGTGAGAGAGGGGAACTGATTAATAATATGATTTTGGGAGAGAAGGGAGAAGATGAGAAAAGATGAGGACAGGCTTACTAAACAAGCAGAGGGCCTGGCTGTGGACTCCAGGATGTGGTGGTAGGAGCTGGTGGGGAAATGACCAGCGGGATGGCAGATGAGGGAAGTGGACAGGATGGAATTGAGGAGTTGGTAGACCTGGGTGGAGTAGAAGTTGTCTTGAGATGAGAGGTACAGGTGATCGTGCGCAGCCCTGGAGAACACACTGCTGAGATGGCAGCAAACCTGAGGAGGAGAACACAAGAGGATAAGACAACTGAAAAAATAACACCAAACAACGTAACATTAGTTGCTTTGGCAGCAATACCCAATGGTCCAATGGAGAAGCATTCACAGACTGGCTCTTTTATACGCTGGCAGACAAGGTAGCAGCAAGTGTGTCCAATCATGCTGCTGTACTGATCAGCTCTGGAGCCGGGAAAGAGACGGAGGGAAAACATACAGGAGGGAAGGGGAGCACGCTCACTTGATCATCACATCTGATTGCAGGTGGTATATTTTTCCAGATCTTGGTGCCCCTCACTGATAGCACAGATTGAGCAAATGTGGTGCATCTGTGGGGGACCTCACAGTCTCCGCTAGTGATGAGACAAATTCCTAGTTTGTGTACTACATGAACAATGGCAATAAACCTGATTCTGATTCTGATTCTGATTCTGATTCTGATTGCTCTGGTGGTTGAACCGGTGACAGTTCTCAGTTTAACATATTTCTGGGGGGGGTGGGGGCACAACCATTTAATATTTCATAAACTGAACTGGCAAATTTGAGAGTTTTATAATTTTCAAAAGACAGAAGATTGTATTTCTTGTTAATGTGACAGCAATGATATGTGGGATCTTTCCTATCAAAGATTTTTATGTTTTTTTTGTATAAAGATTCACTGGGTTTGACTGTGGTTACGCCAATGAGGGACCAGTTGGTAAAATAGTAATCGATGTGTGAGAAGATCATTGCATGCAGAAACATTTTGGCTGCACTAACTGTCAGCGATGGTCTAATTTGTTAAAAATTTCTTAAATTGAATTGTCATGATCCTGGGGCACGGATGGGCGCCGTGCCCAGTTTCCTGTCTAGTTTAGTGTTTTTCTGTTTGCTGTCTTTGGTTCCTGTTTTTATTTTTGTCATTTTGCATCTGTAGTATTATGTACATTTTGGGTTCTGTTGTGTTTGCATCCTTATGGTTTCCGGTTGTGTTTTATTTTGACAGCGCTGTGCAGCTTCCGGCTGTGAAACTGTTCGGAGCTGCACAGCTGCTATTCATTCTGTTACTCATGGATCCACACCTGTGTCTGATTATGCATTGCATATAAGGGCACGGCAAACCTCTGGGGTTTGTCATGTCCTTCTTCCATGTTACCCCATCCTCAGGAGCAGAACTGGCCATCCTGAGTGTGTTTGGGGCCACTGTTGAGGAGAGTAGGAGAGCTCCGTCCAGGTATGTGTTTCTGTTATTTCCAGCCGTGAGCCCCCGCAGCCTTCGGGAGAGCTCCGGCTGGATTGCGCCCCTGGCTCGGTGTTCCCGGCTTCATGTCCCCCTGGACGTCGATCCCCACTCTCCTCCAGCATTTGTCATTGCACGCACTTATTATTTAGTATTTGTATGTTAACGTTCGTGTTTGTTTTTATGTTAATAAATGTGCAGAAACCACAGTGTGCGTTTGTGTCCTTCAATAGCCCTTGAAAAGGGCCTTTCACGACATGAATTTGATTATGTTTGAGATTTCTTTGATGTGTTTTTAAAAGGTAAATGAGGAAATCTAAAATCACGCCGAGATACTTAAATTCCTCAACTAGTTGCAGCTCCTCCCTTTTTAAGAAAATGTTTGAGTTTGTAATATTTGATCATTGTTTGGTAAACGTCATGCAAACAGTTTTTTAGTATTTAGTAGGAGACATGAATTATTAAGCCAGTCATGGATTTGGGCCATCGCTGTTGTAAGAATACAGGCGGCTTCTTGTGTGTTTTTTGCAAGTGTGAATATTACTGTGTCATTTGCATACATTTGTATATGAATGTTTCTGCATGCATTTGGTAAATCATTTATGTATAGGGAGAATAATATTGGTCCAAGTATGGAGCCTTGTGGGACACCAATTTGACATTTCAAATATTTGACACTGTTGACCATTACACATTGCTGTCTGCCGGTTAAATAGGATTTCATCCATTTGATAGTATGTTCTGAAAAATTAAAAACTGTGTAAGTTTGGTAAAAAGGATGTTGTGGTCAACGGTGTCAGATGCCTTCTTCAGATCTAAGAACACAGCACCTACACAATTGCACTCATCTATGAAAGATTTAGTTTTCTCTAAGAACAATCTTATTGCAGACTCTGTTGAGTGGTGGGCACAGAACCCAAACTATGCGTGACACAGGGGGGTGTTCCCATAATTCAGATGTTCACATAGTGTGGCCACTGATTTTTCAATTGCTTTGGAGATGACAGGTAAGATGCTGATTGGTCTGTAGTTGTTTATATCAGTTTTGCTCCCTGTTTTGAAAATTGATCTGACCACTCCTACCTTCCAAGCCGTTGGGATGACAGCATGTTTGATTGATGATTAAATGGGTAATTGGACAAATGAGAGATTCTGACATGATGTCCGGCTCAGGAAACACGCACGCAGGCTCAGGGTAGATTTAACAGCTTTATTCAACAAGCAGGCATGTATGGATGGATGTGTAAGGTATGTATATGTGATGAGGGTGAACGCCGATGCACAGGAAGCAGAGCGGTGCGCCGTACAGCCGGGCAACCCTATGGAGAGAACAGAGGACAGGGGTAAAGGGCACCACACCTATACAGGAGTAATGAGCAGTGTTCTGCTTACTTGTGGACGACAGGTGGCTGGCATTGGCCAAGGGAGAAGCCCGGAAGACAGCGTCCTGCTGAGCCTGTGACGACGGTGAGGGTTGGATGGCGATGACGGGGTATCCGCCGCCAAGGAATCCACCTGTGCACAGGGGAGAAGACTTGCAAAGGTAAGGGATAAGATGCTTATGTAGAAGCGTAGTTAGCTGTCGTTAGGAGACGATCCAGCTGCGAAGAAGTGCTGATGCGAACAGACGGCTCCAGACCGCTGCACAGGGCTGAGTGGGCTAAATAGCTCGTGGCTGACGAGGCACAGGTGTGCGCGCAGCTGAGGCAGATGATGAGCAGCGAGTCGTGACAGATTCTTTATGTTCTTGATTGTTTATGTTCTGCACTCTACAAGAAGGGACAGCGCAGGCTGTTCCTACTGAGGAGACTCAGGTCTTTTGGTGTACAAGGGGCGCTGCTGAAGTCATTCTATGACACGGTGGTGTCATCAGCCATCACTTTTGGAGTGGTCTGCTGGGGCAGTGGCATTACAGCAGCCGATAGGAAGAGACTGAACAAACTGATCAAGAAAGCTAGCTCTGTCCTGGGGCAGCACCTTGACCCAGTGGAGGAGATGGGAGAGAGAAGGATGGTGGCTAAACTGTCATCTCTGCTGGAGTCCGAGTTCCACCCTATGCAGGACATACTGAATGCACTGAGGAGCTCTTTTAGCAGCAGACTACATCATCCTAGGTGCACAACCGAGAGGTTTCGCAGGTCCTTCCTACCTACAGCTGTCAGACTGTACAACCTAAGCAGGACTGCTCGCAGAGATAGCAAAAAGACGTGACAACCTAATAGTATTGAATGCAAAAGACGCAGTAGACTTATACATTGGTCCCCTCTGGTATACAACTAGGAAAATACCGGTCGCTATGGAGGGTGACAATATGTATGAGTACATATTCATACCATGTAGGATAACTAAGTAGACGGTTATGCTGTTTCATTCCATCTAGCTACAATGCTCCGCACTGTGTGTGTTTATATATTTTTATATTTATTCCATCTAGCGACAATGCTCCACACTGTGTGTGTGTTTATATATTTACATATTTATTCCATCTAGCTACAATGCTCCGCTCTGTGTGTGTTTATATATTTACATATTTATTCCATCTAGCTACAATGCTCCGCACTGTGTGCATTTATATATTTACCTCCGCCAGGCCGAAAAGGCCAGGAGGAGGTTATGTTTTTGCCGGGGTTTGTCTGTGTGTTTGTTTGTCTGTCTGTCTGTCTGTCTGTCTGTCTGTCTGTTTGTCTGTTGGTTAGCAAGATAACTCAAAAAATCTTGGACGGATTTCCATGAAACTTTCAGGCGTTGTTGGAAATGGTACAAGGAAGAACTGATTAAATTTTGGGGGTGATCCGGTTCACCGTCTGGATACAGGAATTTTTTAAAGCATTTTTCATTCAACACTGTGACATACAGCCATTTTCAACATGTGCGCAGGCGCAATGGAGGGCACTGGTCGTCGTGTCTGCAACACAAACTCTGCGTTCTTCAACGTTTTAGGCACAAAAGGACGCGGAAAACACTGCTGGCCTGGGCCCACCAGCGTGCCTGTGTTTGCGCGCAACTGCAAAACCTCACACGGGCAGCTGTCCGCCGACGGATTCTTTGGCAGAAATTCCCCGGCCAGCCATAGAAGCTGCGCATTTGGCAGAAATTCACCGGCCAGCCATAGGCGCTGCGCAAAGATGAGCCCTCTGCCGGCGAAGCTTCTAAATTCTCGTTTGCCGCGGAGCGCAACCCCCAAAAAAATAATATTGTAGCGAACTCAATATGAGCACCCTACTTGGCTTGCCAAGTGGGTTGACCCTATTGGCGACACAGGTAGAGTGCGGGACTCCGGAGCGGGAGGCGGGAGTTCGAACCTCCCGGTGGGACGTCGCCATGTCAAGCAGCACGTTACAATATAATATAAAACCCACGGCAACCTGTCTACCCAATTTGCATCCGCCAGTGGAGGAGATGGACACAACAGCAACACTTTAGTTTATTACCTCCGCCAAGGAGGCAATGCTTTTACTACTGAACCACTAATCCTATCACTATCAGATTGATTGTCATTTATTAATTGTGTGTTTATTGCACTGTCCCTGTCAAATAAACAAATAATCATTGTGAATCCAATTGCTAGTCATATGTTTATATGCTCAAGGAATCTGAAAACATACACACAAACACTGTATGGGGGGAATTGTGGCGCTTGGCGGAGGTCTGCGCTCTCCGAGTTCTTTTCTAGTTACATATTTATTCCATCTAGCTACAATGCTCCGCACTGTGTGTGTTTATATACTCATACATTTATTCTATCTAGCTACAATGCTCCACACTGTGTGTGTTTATATATTTACATATTTATTCCATCTAGCTACAATGCTCCGCACTGTGTGTGTTTATATATTTACATATTTATTCCATCTAGCTACAATGCTTCGCACTGTGTGTGTTTATATACACTACCGTTCAAAAGTTTGGGGTCACCCAGACAATTATTTTGTGTTTTCCATGAAAAGTCACACTTATTTACCACCATGAGTTGTAAAATGAATAGAAAATATAGTCAAGACATTGACAAGATTAGAAATAATGATTTGTATTTGAAATAATAATGTTTTCCTTCAAACTTTGCTTTCGTCAAAGAATCCTCCATTTGCAGCAATTACAGCATTGCAGACCTAACATGATTGCACAAGGGTTTTCTAATCATCCATTAGCCTTCTGATGCAATGAGCAAACACATTGTACCATTAGAACACTGGAGTGATAGTTGCTGGAAATGGGCTTCTATACACCTATGTAGATATTGCACCAAAAACCAGACATTTGCAGCTAGAATAGTCATTTACCACATTAGCAATGTATATTAGATATTAGAGTGTATTTCTGATTAGGTTAAAGTTATCTTCATTGAAAAAAGTGCTTTTCTTTCAAAAATAAGGAAATTTCTAAGTGACCCCAAACTTTTGAACGGTAGTGTACTCATACATTTATTCTATCTAGCTACAATGCTCTGCACTGTGTGTCTATATATTTATATTTATATGTACATATGTATACTTGCTGCTCTTATTTTTTTTTTGTTTGTTTTTTTCTTGCCCTCTGATTGTTGCTCTGAGTGTTGCTATCCCTGTGCTGTTGCAATCCTGGAATTTCCCCATTGTGGGACTAATAAAGGCTTATCTTATCTTCTTTTAAAAATGTGGTGTTAAGACCATGTTCATCTGTTCCTTTTGAGCTATTCAATGAGCTGATGATATTTGCGACCTTATTTTCGTTATTTCTAATATATTAAAAACTGGTTGTGAGGGATTAATAGGACTAGAATTATGATCAGGTGGATTAAATGAATGGGATATTTCTAGCACAGAGTTTATGAAAAAGTTGTAGCAAGGACCGTGGGATTCTGTACCAATTTGTTATTAATATTAAGTTCCATGTCTCCATCATTGTTTTTGTTCTGTTTATTTGTCAGTTTGTTAATATTATTCCAAATTTTTTTGCCAGCTCCTTTTGCATTTTCAATAATGGTTATAAAAAAAGTTTGCCTTTGCTTTGCCTTCCTCAGAGTTTGTGTTGCCTTATTTCTAGCAGACGTAAATTTTTGTCTGTTTGTTGTTAAACCTGTTTTTAGGGCTATTTTAAGAAGCTGATATCTGGTCTTCATTAGTTGGAGACATTCGGAGCTGAGTCATGGTAAACTGATTCTTCTTCTGTTATTTTTTTTTTAAATGCTACAATAACCTCTTTGATTTTTGTTATAAAAATAATTGCTGTGATTTACATATGTTATTTGAGGAGGTGATTTCCTTCCATTCAGTTTTGTTTATTGCTATTGTTATATTTTGTTGTTTTTTTGGGATTATATAATTTACCATGTTACCTGGTGACTTCTTAAATGGATTTGAAAGCTGTTTCCATGGAAGTTTTCTTGTTGCTAATATTATATTATGGTCAGACAGTCCTGTTAAAAGGTTATAAGTCTGGGAGATTCTTTCAGGTGTATTTGTAAAAAGTTAATCAATTTTTGGTTTTGACTGGCTTGTGACTCTGGTTTGTTTGTCTGTTAATTGAGTTAGGTTATAGTGATCTGTAATGATTTTTAGATTTTCTCTGTCTTTTTTGTCATCCCAGTTTACGTGTATTAAAATCACTCAATAAGATTAATTCATTTTTAGGATTGCACTGATTAAGAAGTGCTTTAAATTGGTCATAAAAATCTGCTTTAGGGGAGGGTTTGCAGTATAAACAAATAACAGAGAAGGTCATATTGGCTGACAACTTAATGTTAACCCCTACACATTCTAGACTCATATCTTTTGACCATTCATCTGATTACATTTTAAAGTGTTTTTAACATACAGTAAAACTCCTCCACCTTTTCCTTGCTCCCCGTCTTTCCTATACACATTTTAGCCAGGCATGGTAACAACAGTTTTAGGTGATGAGGATGATAACCAGGTTTCAGACAGACCCATAAAATCAGTTTTAGAGTTTATCAGCAGATGTTCTAGTTGTTCACGTTTGGAGACCATACTTCGTCCATTTAAGAGACCAGCCGTTGGGTTGTGGTGCCGAGGTCCAGCAGCGGAGCCATGATGTATGGCTGTCGGGTGATGTGGGTTCTCCGCTGCGCCATGGTGAAGAGAGCTGATTGCTGTGCTGCAGGGACGTGGGTCGATCGCCAGTCCACCCCGGTTCTGTTCCGCTGTTGGTCTGTGACGACACCATCAGGCTGCCATGTCACAGTGATGTTGGTGGGCTGCAGGGCCACACTTATGCTTGTTGGTGTGGGCCACCTTAGCGCAGCCAGTACTGGTAGTGGGCGCAGTATTAATTCCGCTGACAATAGTGCTCGTGTCCATGCTGGTCCTGTAAACAATTGTGGTCTTGATGTCTCTGCTGATGATGGAAGCGTTAGCCATGCTAGTCCTGTTAGCGTTGGTGGCATCTGTCCCACACACAGGTCCGTGGCCACCGGTCCTGGGTTTATTTCCACGTCGCCCTGCAGGAGCAAGATAACGCTGAGGTGGAATAATCTCACAAATCCATTAACTGTGCAGAATTGCCCGTTGTAAGTTGGTGGTCTGGCACGTCCTTTGTTCAGGTAACTTGTGTACAAGGGATACTGGCCTCCATTACCTGTGGGGTGGAGCTGTTCTCTGCATTTTGTTGTTGAGAGCCAATGTCGTACTGTACTTAGACTTAAGTACAGGAGTAACGCAGCAGTTAACTGGTGGGACTGTAAGAGACATAGCGGTTTTGCTGTAGTTTTAGCTGTTTTTTTAGCTTACATGCAGGACCCGCCACGCTGCGTGCTCACTCTGTGTCGGCCATCTTGAAGGAGGAGTTGCCACTTGAAGGATGAGTTGCCGTGGATCTAAAGAACGCATATGATACAGTGCCAAGAGAGGAATGGGGTAGTGTATGAAGAAGTCAGGAGTGGCAGATGAATTCAAGGTGGGGGTGGGGTCAGGGATTGGCTCTGCGTTCCTTTTTGTTTGCTATGGTGATGGACCGGCTAACAGATGAGGCAGGTAGGATTCTCCTAGGACTATGATGTTCACAAATGACATTGTTATCTGTAGTGAGAGAAGAGATCAGGTGGAAAAGAACCTGGAGAGGTGGAGGTATGCACTGGAAAGTGTAATGAAAGCCAATAAAAGCAACAAAGAATTCGTCGGCCTCCATCGGTCTATGATGACCATGGAAGCGAATCCTAAATGTCTACTCTGCTGGAACAGCACCGCCTGTGGCTGAACAGGCCGATGCGCGAATGGCAGTCCCTGTCACACAGGTCGCACGAATCCTACCAAGAAAGAATACATGTGTGTAAATTAGAGGGAGGCAGATGTAACTGTAAAAATGACAGGAGTAGTGGAAGTGAAGGTAGGTGAGTTTAATGTTTTTGCACTTTATTTGTCCTTGATGTACAGCACTTTGTGTCAACTGTGGTTGTTTTTAAAGTGCTTTAGAAACAAAGTTGGATTGGATTGAAATGGATTAAATTCCTGGGGTCAACCATCCAAAGCAATGGACAGTACACAATAGAGGTGAAGAAGAGAGTGCAGGCAGGGTGGAGTGGTTGGAGACGAGTGTCAGGGGTGATTTGTGACAGAAGGATAGCAGCTAGAGTGAAAGGGAATATTTACAAGATGGTAATGAGACCTGCTATGATGTATGGTTTGGAGATAGTGCCACTGACAAAAAGACAGAAGACAGAGGTTGAGGTGTCAGAGTTGAAGATGCTAAGATTGTCATTGGGAGTGACTAGGAGGGACAGAATTAGAAATGAGTATATCAGAGGGACAGCTAAGGTTGAGCGGTTGGAGACAAAGTAAGAGAGGTAAGACTGAAATGGTTTGGACATGTGCAGAGGAGGCATAGTGGATATATTGGACAAAGGATGTTGAAGATGGAGCTGCCAGACAGGAGGAAAAGAGGAAGACCACAGAGCTGATTCATAGATGTAGTGAAGGAGGACATGGACAGGGTTGGTGTCACGGAAAAATATGCAAGGGATAGGGTGAGATAGAGGCAGATGATCAGCTGTGGAGCATAGGAGGAAGAAGAAGTCATTCATTCATTCATTCATTCATCTTGTCACAGGATAAACATTGTATTTGTTAGTTGTTGACATGTAAATAGCATGAAAAATCTTAGTCCCTAGTTGAGTTCTCCAGTGACAGGGGTTGTTTCCACAATGGAAAGAGCCCTTTTTTGCACCTTTTAGCTAAAAAAGGAGAAAAGATGAAGTGTGGGACCACACACTACAAATCCAAATTCCAATGAAGTTGTGAGGTTGTGTAAAACGTAAATAAAAACAAATTACAATGACTTAGAAATTTTTTTCAACCTATATTCAATTGAATACACTACAAAGATAAGATATTTAATGTTCAAACTTATAAACTTGATTGTTTTTTGCAAATTCACTCATTTTGAATTTGATGCCTGTAACACGTTCCAAAAAAAGCTGGGACCTTGTTCCATTACCTTTCCTTTTAACGACACTCAATAAGCTTTTGGGAACCGAGGACACTAAATGTTGAAGCACTGTAGGTGGAATTCTTTCCCATTTTTGCTTGATGTACAGCTTCAGTTGCTCAACAGTCTGTGGTCTCCATTGGCATATTTTGTGCTTCATAATGCGCCACACATTTTCAATGGGAGGCAGGCCTGGACTGCGGGCAGGCCACTCGAGTACTCGCACTCTTTTTCTACGAAGCCATGCTGTTGTAACATGTGCAGAAAGTGCTGAAATAGGCAGGGACATCCCTGAAAAAGATATTGCTTGGATGGCAGCATATGTTGCTCCAAAACCTGTATGTACCGTTCAGCATTAATGGTGCCTTCACAGGTGTGCTAGTTACCCGTGCCATGGGCACTACCACACCCCCATACCATCACAGATGCTGGCTTTTCGACTTTGTGCTGATAACAATCAGGATGGTCCTTTTCCTCTTTAGCCTGGAGGACACGACAATTTCTGACATCAGTTTTATCTGCTCCTATTTTTTCAGTCCTGTCTCAGTTAACTTTTACTTCTGGGTTTGTCATTAATTTTGGCGCTACATATTAATTAATTACACGTTTATAGGTGGTAAAGGTTAGAGTAATGGTCAAGTTTAGGAGGCACATTACTGTTCTCACCCTACGCCATATTGCTTCATGTAGTAACTTTTTTAGCACATAACAATAGGTTGTTGTACCTGATGTTAAAAATATAGTTTCTTATTTTCTGTACAAGAACCCAGATTAGGAAGGGGTTTTTTTTTTTGTTTTTTTTGTTACAAATTTCAGGCAGTTTTTTCCTCATTTCTCGGATCTCTGCCTCCAGGTTTGTCTGCTCCAGCTTACCATTCATTTTTTTTTTTCTTATAATGTAGTGTTTCATGCCACAAAGCCATATTCTAATATTTGACTTAATTTTAAAATCCTATTAAAATACCACAGTGACGAAGGTAAAATGCCAAAAATATAAGTGCTTTTTTTTGTTTGGTTTTTTTGTATTTTGTATATTTTATTAATCCCCAGAGGAAAATTCAGGTGGGTTTTTATGGGTTCTTCTGGGTTTTCTTTTTTTTTTTTTAAACTAAAGTGAAAGAGCTCATATTTTTTTCTGTGTGAAAGGTACATGTTTGTCAAATTTTCATTGCTTGTCATGACCGAGCCAAAATAAACCATCCACTTATGAGTGTGACATATTAAGGCGCTGAATAAACAATAGGAGTGTTACTAAAGTGGACTGTGACAATAAAAGGATGCACCAAAATTATGCGTTATCTTGACAAAACTCTTTTACTGAGGACTGAACTGCAATTTGCAAAACCTGTGGCCTGCCTAAAACTGTGCACATTAAAGTGGCCATTTATCATATTTAGCCCAATCCTGGGAAACGCTGGCCAGCATGTCACTAACACTGACTTTAATAAAACGTCACATTTTCATACAAATATGGTTTTTGTGTGCACCTAAAAAGTAAAAATAAAATGGCAGTTATGTAAAAGCTAAGGTGAATACATCCATTTTCTTTGCTTTGTTCTTCCAGATGAAGGGTTATTTTTTTCATTCAGCTTATTCAATTATTGCTTAGTATCTGTATTTTATTGGCCATTAGCACTAAGCTATGTTTTGTTGATATTTTTCTTTTTTTCCTTTTCCCTACTAACATGTCACATAGTAGCTTTTTTTTAATATATAAACTTAGTGTGGGATTACGGTCTTTCCATTTTTGTGGAAGCTGTTTTCTTGATTTATAGAGTTAATTCTAGTTGGAAAATATGAATAAATAGTCTGGTTTAATTCTTTCTCCTGGTGAAAATATACAAGTTTACAGTACCACATTAAATGGATGAGAGTTTCTCACTTAACTGATCTAGGGGCAAAACAGTTTTGTGCTGCTGTTCAAGTGAAATTTGAAGCTCAGTTTTAAGGCAGTTATGAAATAATTATGGAATAAGGTCAGATAAGTGTCATGATCCTGGGCATGGATGGGGGCCGTGCCCAGTTTCCAGTTTGAGTTCAGTCTTTTTCTGTTTGTTTCTTTATTTTTTCATGGACTGTTGTATTTTATCTGTCTGTTTTTGGAGTGTTGCATTCTTGGGGTTGTCCTTATTATCTCGTCTACTTATTGTGTGTTATTTTGTATTTATGGGTTTTGTTACATCTTTTGGGGTTGTGTTATCTTATTCTTGTGTCATCATTAGTTCCGGTCCATGCTTTTATTTTGACAGCGTCTATGCAACTTCCAGCTGTCAAACTGTTTTGCGAGCTGCACAGCTGTCACTCGTTGATTATTTTTTCACTCATGTACCTACACCTGTGATGCATTTGTTTTCGGGGCATTTATCTATTTAAGGACACGACAACCCTTCTCTGGTTGCCGTGTCCTACTGTGATGTCCTCAGAGGTTCTGCCACGACTCTGAGTGTTTATTGGTTTTGCCGTGGAGGTGAACAGGTATGCTCCGACCAGGTAACTTTTATCCTTCTCTCCCTTCCCCTCAGCCATGAGCTCCACTTCTGTTCGGGTGTGACTCCGGCTGAGCTACCTCTTTCCCCGGCGAGTTTGCGCACCTCAGTTGGTGTTTTTCCCCCGGCTGTTCTTCCTCCTCCTGGTCGTGAGCCCCGTTCTCCTCCGGCACCTCCACACCCTCGTTATTTGTAAGTGTAGTGTTTTTCTGTTCACTTGTCTTATGTTAATAAATGTGCAAAAACTACGGCGTGCGTTTGGTGTGCTTCTTAACCCTTGAAAAGGGTGCTTTATGGCAATAAGAATATGGGATTGTTGGTCACAGTGAAAGAAAGTATGCATTCCATCACATTTTTCTTCCTTTGAACTTACAATTACAATTATAATTACAATTATTATTGTCTGTTATTATTGAACAACACTGTACTCATTCAACTGTGAAAAATACTGTTTATAACTTCATTTAACTGCTTAGTAGTGGTGTAAAAATCATTTTACTTACTACTTTACTTTTTGAATCTTTTTGTACTGCGTAAATACTGTACTGTGTTTCGTTACCTTGTATTCATACATGTGTAATGACAATAAAGTTGAATCTAATCTAAATACTGTTTTGTCCTATATTTTTTATTTACTTATTATTGAGTGCTGCTATCCCTTTGCTGCTGTAATACTATGAATTTCCTCATTGTGGGACTAATAAAGGATTATCTTACCCTAACTTGTTTAGCTTTAGATCTTAAGTTAAACATGTAACTTGTAGGGTAAGGGCTAAAAAGCTACGTGGGACAGGCAAACCCTCCTGCCCATGTTGCAAATGCATGGCCTCTCTCATTTTAGACTCAGTGCATGCACAATGCACATGAGCCATGCGTATGGATGTTTGTACATGAGAAAGGACAGATACATGAATTAGGAGCCCTCAGTAATTTTTTGAAAATCTGTTTTCTTCTTCACAGTTGTCTCACCATAGTGATCTCATGCACAATATGACTTACTGAGCCATATGGCCATGTGTGTCTATTTTTACACTAAGTAGTACAGGTTCCTTCTTGCTGTTGTCAAGACTAAATGATAGGGGAAAGTTGTTACATTGTCACTATATACATTGTGGATTACTGCCAAGTTAATATTTAAGAACACGGTGTAATTATTTTTTTTTTAAAAAAAGCATAGAAATGTTTAAGCATGATCAAATGAACAATTTATTTTCGGAAATACTAATCGCAATACATGTTTAAGGTTTGTTTAAGATTTGTTAGACATAGCTTATCTCAGTAAGGAATGACTTCATAATTCCACCATGAGTTTGTGCACAGCTCCCTCTGTTTTCAGCAAATATTTTCATTTTAAGCCCTGTTTAGTCAGCAGTGTGGCATCTTTCTCTGTGTGGGCTGATACACCACATTCACATTTTATTTTAGATATAGCACATGGTGCAAAAGTATGGACTTTTGTTTACTGTTTGAAGTAGAGGGCACTTAGAGAGCACATACCTCCACCAAGGGGTCTGTCTAGCTGTCTGTCTCTGTTCAGGATTGCGCCAAAACTGCTGGATGGATTGGGCTACAGATGAACCCATTACATTTTGGAGGTGATCTGGGTCAGAATGTGGATTCCGGATCACTTTTTCACCTCTTTAACACTAGGGCCTTGGTAGAGCAGTTAAATCAATCAATCAATCTTTATTTGTACAGCACTTTTCAAACATCGGATGCTGTGCAAAGTGCTTTACATAGATACGTAAAAACAGTAGACAAATTTAGTTACATATATTTACATGATACATCCCACCCCTTCCAACCCTCCAATAAACATACCCACAAAACGCACACAGGCGCATACACCACTCCCTACTTCTCTTACACACATATAAAATAAAAGAGACATTGCTCGGCACCGAGGTACCATGTGAAGGAGCAGCCATCCTGTGGAGCCCCCCCCCCCCCATGCTGGGAGACCACACAGCCCATAACCACAGGATGTACCCCAACCAGCACAGGCCGGGGCCTACACCACAGCTGTAGGCAGTGGCACAAAGCCCCCACCCACCCAAGCTAGAGCGACCCACGAGACCAGCACCCCTGCAGATGGGCCAGAGTTGAAAAAGGTGATCAAGAATCCTCATCCTCACCCAGATCATCCTCCAAAATCCAACTGGTTTATCTGTAGCTCAAGGGCCACCTTTGGTGAAGATTTCATCATAAGCCATCGATTAGTTTTTGTGTAATCCTGCACACAAACCAACCAACCCCAAAACATTAGGAGGAGGTAATAAAAATTATAAGAAGCCCTTTGTCTTGTGAATTTCTTAACTTGCCGCCCACTGCAGCATCATACTCTGGTATATGTAACAACTTTCCCCGGCAGTGGGCTAAAAAGTTGCACGACCATGCGCATTTTCATTTGTCCACTAGTACAAAATAAAAAAAACATAAATTCATATGAAAGAGGACGTGTTCAAAAGTACATGGACAAGATTTGTGTGAAATAAAGTGTTATTAACCGCATTTATTTGACAATTGTAAATATATACATTTTTACCCACGGTTGCCCTACTTGACGGATTGTTTACCACTGTCGAAACAAAACAAAAAATGTAACTAAAACTTTGAGACTGAGCTGTTAGCTATTTTTTTTCCCCCCCAGCAAGGACACGCTCAGTTAGAGCTCAGTGGGCTCTACTTGTCCCATTATTGAATTCCCGGAAACGTCCCGTTGTGTAGGCTGCAATCCACTTCACAGCTAAACATTGGTGTAAACGGTTATGGTTTAAAAAAAAAAAAAAATCGACATAGGGCATGGCTTCGGCGGACTACCACGTGGGCTGTGCGCGGTCCGCCAGTGTGTGCAGGGCGCGCGTGTGAGATGGAGAGAGGCTTGTAGTTTAAAATGCGATGTGACAGCTCGGGAAAAGAAGGGGATAATAAAGGCGCTGTTATTGGATCAATCTGGCCCTGAACGCCGCCGCTGTAAAAAAAAAAAAAAAAAAGAAACACTTTACACACGCCGGGCGGGAGCGCGCACGCACGCACGCACGCGGGAAGAGAGGACAGAAATACCGCTTTAAACTCGGGAGAACTACAACGTTTTGTTAATGTAAAGAAGGCGTGGAAACGGGTTACGTTCTTGAGGATTTAATGGAGTTGGCTTTTCAGTTGTTTTCGGTTGTTTCCGGGCAGCAGCTCATCCTCATTGTTTTGACAGAGCTGAATTAAAGGGCCGCGCCAGGTGTAATTAGCGATCGATCCGGGGAAGGGAGGAAAAAAAAAAAAGCCAACTCTCTCTTCTGCTCTGCCCACCGTCGCCTACTCCATTAACCGCGCCTCTGACGTCACAGGGCGATTAACGTTTCTTATTGGTCCCGCGAGCAGATGGAGGAGTCCTAATGAGCTGGCTCGCGGAGAGAAAGAGCAGCTTTGACATCTCGGCTGGACCGTGAACGTCAGATACCTCCCGGAGCCGCCTGACTACACAGCGCACCGCGGCCGCGGGAGACAGCGGCGCTCCGCCCTGGGTCCCCCCACCACCGCCGCCGCCGCCGCCTCCATCTCCTCCACCACTTCCTCCTCTCCCCGACTGACTTCGGTCTCCCTGGCTGCATGTTCAGCCACACCGCCTCCCTCTGCGTCTTCACTTCGGCCCCGCCGCAGCCCCGGCGAGCATGGACGGACGGGTCCTCGAGCATCCTCACGCCCAGTTCGGAGGCTCCCTGGGCGGGCTGGTGGGATTCCCGTACCCGCTCGGCCCCCATCACCACCACCACCACCACCACCACCAGCACGTGTACGAGCTGGCGGGCGGGCACCAGCTGCAGTCCTCCGCCGTGCCCTTCTCTATAGACGGATTACTGAACGGCTCGTGCTCGGCGTCGGTGGTCAGCGCCAACCCGCTGCTGTCCGCCGACAGTCCGCAGTTCAAACTCTCAGGTAGGCCCGGCTCCGGTTCTTTCTGTTTGTTTCTGTCAGGAGAGGAAGCAATGTAGGCTACACTTTAAATGAAAAAAATTAAAATTAAAAAAAGCTTTGTGGCTTTTTGTTGGTGGACAGATGAGTCCGCTTGTGTGAGAAAGTCGAGTCAAATAAAAACGTGTTTTCCTTTGACGTTCGTTAAGCTCGAGGAAGTCATTATTAAGGAAATATTCAAATGTTTTGAAGCTTAACGAATAAAATTAATTGAAAAGTTAATGAGCCCGTGTTTAATGGTTTGTTTTTGAGAGGCGAACTGGAGGCTAAAATGAGGCCAGGAATAAGTTGTGATTGTGGGAATATTACTGGGGAAAACAGCAGCCGCTCTTTAGGAAATGCGGGGGAAAGAAACGGCTTTTGTTTTTCTTTTGAAATCTAGAAATAATTGCTGAGAAACCCTAAAGTGGTTTCAAGTGACATGAATCTTGTGGCTCAAACGCCCCTCTCTGTCTCACACTTACACACGCACATGCACACGCACTGGCACGTGCACACGCCTTCAGATTCGGGAGAGCCGGATAAGGACAGTCCCGGCTGTAAACGCAGGCGGACCAGGACCAATTTCACGGGCTGGCAGCTGGAGGAGCTGGAGAAGGCGTTCACCGAGAGCCACTACCCGGACGTGTTCATGCGGGAGGCGCTGGCCCTCAGGCTGGACCTGGTGGAGTCCAGGGTTCAGGTACAGCACACGCGCACACACGCGCATGCCTGCACAAATCAATGCAGTGGCACAGCTACCACCATATATAGATATAAAATGAGTTTAGACTGATTTAAACCAGATTTATTTCAGCTATTGCACAGTGACCAACATATGTCATTATTATGCCAATTTACCAAAAATATTTATTGCTTTGTGATGGATCATGAAGATCTATAGTCCACCCATTGCCTAGGTGGCCATTTGTCAATAAAGGGCCTCTTTGAATTATGCATGTAGGCAACCTATTGATTTATGGGTTAATAAAAACAAGGCTATTTACTGAGCAAACCAGGGAGGGAGCAGAGACGACAATTCTTCTATCTTTGCGTCATTTAATATTAAAGTTGCAGATTTTTTAAAAAAGGAAAAAAAAATCATATGCATGCCTGGTTTTATTGTCGTCTCTAATTCAAGCTCAATAATAATAATGATAGCAACACATTATTATTATATGTGTATTATTAGCAGTAAGCTTTATAAAATAACATAAAATATTAATCACGTGAATTATACAAACTGTCAGTAACAGTGAACACTAATATTTATAGTGGTATACAATAATAAAGTATTTTTTTAAAAGGAGTGTATGCTTAAAAAGGGTTTAGCCAACCTAAATAATAATAATAATACTTTATTATTATTATTATTGTTATTATTATTATTTCGTTGGTGGTGCTAACGGTAGAAGCTGGGTTATTCGGTGTAAATGAGCAGATGCTCCCTGATTCAAATGGGTGGATGGGGACAGAAACAGGCCGTCGTCGTCTAGTGTTGTTGGGGGATTTCTCCCTTAAACCTCAGATTATTCTCCCCCTCAAGCTTCTTAGCGCTCCTTTATCAGCAGGTTTGCGGAGGCAAAGATATAAACAGCATTACCAATTCAGGAGACGTGCCTTTTGTCGGGCATCATGCCGGTCCTCAGCCTTTATTATGCAATGCTCGCCGGTGCCACTGTCGATCCCGCGGACGTTATCAGCGCCGAACAGCCGGACACCAGTGCGGCCACAGGCCGGGGAGGGAGCGCTCCATGGCGGGGGAAGCTCCTTCCCCCGGCTCGGCGTGGAGGAAGAGCCAGGGACCGGCGAGCATAGCGGCACACGGACGGGATACGGCTGATTGAGCCAGTGTACAATTAAAATGTGTTTGCCGAGGTGCTCATTACACAGAGTGGTTGGTAATTAACACCGACACATCTGTGCGCGTGCACGTCCACCACTCTGACCTATTAACCTGATGTGCTCTTTAGACGGTTAAAGCTGCAGCAGACAGAGGCACGGACACACACCTCTCTTGTTTCAGGGCTTTGTGGAATTTTTCGCGGATTTACAAACAGTCTGGTCCTTACCTGCGTTGTCGGTGCGCCGTGGTAGTTGTGAGGCCTTGTCATGGCTTGGTAGACACACAAGACAAGGCACAGCAAACTTTACTGTCACCGCACAGCTGTTCGTCAGCTTTACAGCAAAATATTAGTGTTCCATTGTTTGATTTAAAAAGGTTAAAACAGTAAAATTAAAAAGCTGGAAGTAAAATAATTTAGGTCACCCAGAGGGGCTAAAGTGCAGACCAGGCTGTTAACCAGTATTATAGATCACACATTTTAACCTGATATTTGCAGCCAAAATATTGTAGC
Organism: Pholidichthys leucotaenia; assembly: GCA_020510985.1. Taxonomy (NCBI): domain Eukaryota; kingdom Metazoa; phylum Chordata; class Actinopteri; order Cichliformes; family Pholidichthyidae; genus Pholidichthys; species Pholidichthys leucotaenia. Next base: position 254,981,036 of record CM035848.1, on the reverse strand, counting down.
ATTAGGACAGAATTACACATAATTAAGTAATGCATGTAAATATTGTACATTTATGGGTATTAATGATGAGGTGGTTGTTGTAACATTACTGTTATAGCAAAAAAAGCCATAATAAATAATAGAGATTAATTTACATATGAGGTAATTGTATTACATTACACACACATATGAAACATGTCATATTTGAGTGAATTTGTGTTTTCTTTTAAATGTAATTAATCTAACCTTTTTACAGGGGTTTAAAACTATTCCAGACCGTTAAAGTTCAGATTTGATGAAGAGTTTGATACCCTGCTAAAATGTTTAGGGCTGCCTGTTGATGCCAGTCGTCAGTATCAGGTGCTGTCTTGCTGTGTTTGTCCAGGCCATCATAATCCCAACAGTTCTGCAGCAGCTACCTTCATTATTGCCTAATTGATCTTTCTACTTTCTGCAAAATGTCAGCAAAAAGCGTAAGATAAAGAAAAGAGTTTTAAATGAGCTTTTCTGGAGGCCACATCACTAAAACTAAATGTTTTAAATGATTGATTAAGTACCTTAATTACTTTCTGGCAATCAACCAATTGATTGCCTGGCTAATCATTTAAACAGCAGCTGAACAAACGTGCAGGAGCCGTGGTGTGACCTTAAAGAGGCTCATTGACAGGTGTGAACTTGCAGGGTTCTTCTCATGCTCCAGCCTTTTGTGTGTATTGTGATGTTTATGATCTTATCTGTGCATAGGTGTGGTTCCAAAACAGACGTGCGAAATGGAGAAAAAAGGAGAACACGAAGAAAGGGCCGGGTCGGCCGGCTCACAACTCCCATCCGACCACGTGCAGCGGCGAGCCCATGGACCCCGAGGAGATCGCACGCAGGGACCGCGAGCGGGCCGAGAAGAAGAAACGGAAACAGGAGAAGAAGCTGCTGAGGTCCCAGGGCAAACTTCTCCCAGGCGACAGCTTCCACACCCCCGCAGGTTCAGAGAGTGACAGTGGGGTCTCTCAGTTCACGGACAGCGAGCAGCAGTCGACGAACCTGAACGGGAGTTTTCATGTCGAACTGCCAACCAATAAGGGTCCGGGAGGCCACCAAACCGAATCCAGCTGTGACCAAACGCCACACGATTTCAGTCAGCTCCAAAACCACCAAAACCAAAGAACCGCTGGAGAAGCTGAGCAGGTCTCGCCGGGCAGCACGCACAGCTCCAGCCCTGGGGGCCCGAGGTCCTCAAGCCTGCAGAAGCGAAACCCTTTCAGTGTGGAGAGCCTCCTCTCTGACACCATGCCTAGACGGAAAACTCACCTGGACTTCCCCTTGCTACCCAATCAGAGGACACTGGTGGGCAAAGGTCACTTCTTGCTTTACCCCATTACCCATCAGCCTTTGGGTTTTCTAGTGCCCCAGACAGCTCTGAAGGCCACACCGTGTCAGGACAGCATTAACAGGCTCAGTCTGGGGCAGAGATGTGTGCCAAGTGAAGGGAGCCCTGCTCCCCCCGACCTCTCCAGCTTTGCCAGCATCACTAAGCCTCTAAACTCGGATCATACAGAACATGACACGCAGCATCACCACAATCACATTAGCAGCAGAGGGGATGGAGCCGACATGGAGGAGTGTGGTGGTGGTGGTGGTGGTGGTGGTGACTGCAGCAATGGAAGCTTCCCTGTTTCTCCTCCACCAACCAGAGCTGCACCAAGCAGACTGAGCTCCTCACAGTCCAGTGACTGTGGCGACGAGGGGAGCCTCAAAGTTCAAACGGAGACAGAGGCCGACGCCTGCCAATCTGCTGAGCTGTGTGCAAAAGAGAGGGGTGCAAGAGAGGAGCGAGCATCTCCAGACCTCTCCGAGTGTCTCAAGGCAAACACAGACTGTCGAGAAACACCCGGAACAGATGGAGAGGATGTCGATATGGACTAACACTTTGAAGGAGCAAACATAAACAAAGGACCAGGAACAGCGCTCAGACTATTCAAACATTCCCAAAGCTCTGCTGAGACACTGCTGAAACATATCAGGAATCAGGAGACTTAATTCTCATCTATTTTTTAATCACAAGGTGTGATCACATCCAGATGGCCCCCGTGAAAACTGTGTGGCCGTCCCCATATCTGAGCTTTAGGCCTCAACACCTTTAGACGCAGCTTCCTTTCTCTTCTTCTTCTTCTTCTTCTTCTTCTGTTTTTGTTGGGCGGGGTGAACAAGTTGTAACAGAAACTAGTCTACAATAAACATCACACACAACAAAAATCCTCAGATATTGTAAGAAAAAAAATGAGAAAACGATATTTATATGTAAACATTTTTGATAAATAAAGTTATTGTTTAAATTGAATGACTGTCTTTTAAGGGCCATGCTGGATTTCTTTTTTTTGGGGGGGGGGGGGGATGAGGATGTGGTTGTTCTGTGGTAGAACCTTGGATGTGAGGGCTGGAGCTTTTTGGTGGTGTAACAGCAGATAACCACACGCGCGCGCGCACACGCACACACACACGTGCACCTTCCCGTGTAGTGAGCCGGAGCTGAGGCTCAAGTCCGTCTGGCTGTTTGTATTTATTGCTTTAACAAATTTATTCATTTGAAAGGCCGAGCTGGAATGAGGTTAGTGGCCGCGGGCTATAGGACCCTGCGCCTCCTGCTGAGTTTTGATATGAAAGTAATTATTTTCCCACTGGCTGCCGTGGCTCTCCAGGCGGTTTTTTTTTTTCCCCTCTCTCCTCCTCCTCCTCCTCCTCCTCCTCCTTCCTTCCAGCCCAAAGGGTTATTAGACATTACCGATTTCTAGTGATATGGAATCACATAAACTTCCTACAATAATAGAATTAGCATGAAAGGCAGGGGTGTCAAATTGAAATGGGGAAATAATAGCCGCGCCAGCTGCACCGCGGATGTGCGCCCGCGTGCGTGAGGGCGCATAGACTACTGAGGAGGAGGTGTGGGTGGGGGGGGGGGAGATTTGGTGGGAGATTCGTGGGGCGGAATTTTCATGAGCTGCCGCGGCTGTCAGACGGCCCTTGTAGTCGGCTATATTAAGATAGATGTTCGATGATATCCCTCATTGTTCTGTCGCTTATATTGATGTTGCTGCGTTATCGCCCTATTGATCATGTGTCGCACATAATAGGACAGGCGCGCGCACCCGCCCGCCCGCCTGCGCCTTTTTTTTTTTTTTTTTTTTTACAAAAGCTTCCCCCCCCTCCCTCTGTCATTTGTTCTAATAGGACTGCGAGTCCCTGGAGGGGGAGACAGATAAAGATACAGGGGAGGAAGAGGGAGATGGCAGAGGAATAATATGCCAGGGGTTTGCCTCCATGATTTCCCAACCAGTTGTTTTCTGAACTCAAGGAGAGGTGGGCGTGTGGGTGAAGGATGGGGCGAATTAAAGATATTTAGAGGACACGCCTTCCCCGGAAAAGTCTCTGAGTGTGTGCGTGTGTGTGTGTTGGGTTTATGAAGTGTAAACGCCCCAAATTCCCCCCCAGAAACCGGAATCCCAATTATTAAAACCATCAATTGTGGCTGCAGCGCGGCGCCGCGGCGCGCAAGGAGCCGCGCGGCGCTGACAGCCGCGGCTAAATATGCGCGGTCCCTGCCGGTCACCTCGCGCCTTTATTTGCAAATAAATTGAGGGGGATCCGAGGGACAGGGCTTTACTCTGCCGCTGCACACCCAAAATGAATTTCCGTGCCTGAGTCCCTTTAATAATATTTACATAATTTTCGCTCGGTGACTCCGCTGTTTGCGCTCATAAGAAGCGGGGGAGGAGGAGGTGGGGGGGTATGGAGGTGGAGGGGGGGGTCTTAGAGGAAAATAATTAGACAAGAGGACGAGGAAGGAGGAGAGCAAAAAGCAGCAGCGGCAGCAGGAGGACGGGTTAAGACCGAGGAGCTCAGCGCTAAATTCCCAGACAGCTAAAATCAATGAAAGTAATAACCCTATTATTTAATTCATAAGGACATTATTTTCCCATAAGGCCTCGGGAAACGTCCCCTTCCACCGAAACAATCACATTAAATCGCTCATTCCGCGCGAGCTGTGTGAAATTCCCACTTTTATTCTCTCTCGCTCTTTTTTTTTTTTTTTTTTTTGGAGGAGGAGGGTGGAGGAAAGGCTTTATTAGAAGCGGTTAGTTTGGAGAGAACGATTAATTAGAAAATATAGGTGTGATCCGCCTTCAGCAGGGCTTTCACAGGTGTTGTCTAAGTGCTGAGAGACGAACCAAAAAATGAGCTTTGGCCATAAATTTGAACCGATGAAGGTAAACGGAGGAGGCGAAGATGGTCCTGGTTTTGTGAGGAAAAAAAAAAAACAACGAACATAAAAATATAATTAGTTGAAGCCTCTTTAATAAAAAAGATCAAGTTTCATTATTCAGCTTCTGAGTGGCTTGTTTCCCCCCATAGGCACAAACCAAATTTGCACAAAAGTACTGCATTCAGCAGGGCTTAGAACCAAAATATCAATGGAAAAGTGAACCTCATCTCAGAATAATTTCTAATGTTTGGCTGCTTTTAATGAATGTAAAGGCAGGTCGCACTGTTAGAAACCAAGGATTTTTTTTTTTTTCATGGTGAAATTTTGGGTCGACGCCAGCACCAATTTTTGAAATAGGTTGATTCTTTTGTTTTGTTGTTATTTATTCTATCTCTATTGCCAGAGAAACAAAGAAATATGTGTCTTATCCTGTTTAGCAGTCAGTCAGCAGTATCGGCCGATACCAGTAGTGCATCAGTGCATGCTGACCAGGGTGAAACCTGCAGAAATCGCAGCAGCGCTGCGCCGTGTGTGCGCTGGTTTATTTGGCACCAAAGATGTCCACGTATAGTTTAATTTTAAAAGCAGAGGGAAAAAAAAGTGATCTTAAAGTTTTACGCATATATAACAGAGGGGGAGGGAGGGCGGTTCGGGTGTCACCGGCACAAACGACCAATCGATCACGCGCAGCGGGCCCGGTGCGGGCCCTCCCGCCGTGGCCGCGCCGCTCATGCATCACACTTTATGAATTCAATTTCAACCGGGAGAAATTTTCAATTTGAGCGCGCGATCATTACGGCTTGGGGTGGGTGGTGGGGGTGGGTGGGGTGGGGGGGCAGCGCAAATTGTTTTTGCTCTATTATGCATTCGGACGCCATCATTTTTCTTTCTAATTACCGAGGTGTCAGCGCGGCCTGTCACCCCGGCGCTGATTTTCAATTTAACTGATCATCATACATTCATTTTCCCATTTGATAAATCTGCTATCTAGACGCGCCCGCCATGCCCGGAATATTAAGCGGCGCCTGGGCGCGGTAATAGGGGGATGTGTATGCGGCAATGAGCGCGGATCAGGCAGCTAATTTAGCACCTTCCACACACCCTGCCTCCACCCCCCAGTTCCAATTCTCAAGAGGGGGCAAAGGGAGAGAGAGAGGAAAAAAAAAACCCGGGACAGAGGAGAGTCCAACGGCTGCATAACCTCCAGCAGCTGAGGAAAAAGCCCAAGGTGGAGAGAAGCACAGAAATGAGAAGTTCCCCAGCTCCCCATATGCGTGTTTTAGAGGCAGGATTAATGAACGCTAATTGACTTCTTCAAATCTTATGTTTATTTAATAGAAACACATTTGCGCAATTAATTAAATGTATAATTTGAAGACCCCCCCCCCTTCCCAAATCCCCCCTTTCTGACTCCCCATCATCACCTCCCATGTTCCACCTCAGAGTAAATCCGCAGCCTTATTTGGGGCGTTTGGTCCGGACTGGATGGGCTACATACACCCGCCACCACCAGACACCAGGGACCCCCTGTTAGACCCCTTAGACCCGGGCCTGGGCCCCCGCAGCCACGGCTGTCTACATCAGCATCAAAAGAGCCATTTTTGATGAACTTACAGGTCTTATAGTCACGTTTATACTTCAGAGTCAAAGAAGTTATCATTTGTTTAATGCAAGTCAAAATTTGCATTTATAAAGCAGTTATAATAGTGACGGCCTGTTACAATCAACGTAATTAACTCTCAACTTTGTGTTTGAGATTGCTATATTTAAATATATCAGTGTATTATATGAGCAAAGTAACACTGTTGATGTGGACATGAATGCGACAGATTTACTGTTTGAAATGCATTTTCTTTCCCCCTTTAAAAATACTACTTCTCTTATAGAATCAGTGTCTTGTTCAGTTCTAAAAGCCTTAATTCTGTCAGTGAGAGAAAAATTAGAGAACAGATTCACGAGTCTGTCAGTGGGCTTTAACTCAGGGACGGACGTGTTATTTTTAAGCCTGACGCATTCAAAGGATAGACTGAATTTCAAATCATTTGGGCACAGGATTACTTTCCCCAATAATTTTATAAGAATTGCTTTGAGCTTGATTTTATCCACCGTATTCCTAGCCCCCATGATGCCTTGCATGAATTATGGGCGCAACTTCCGGTACTAGTTTAGAACGTGGGGTTGCCACAGAAACGGGACACTTTTCCTTCTTAAAAAACAATGACTTCAGCATCAGAAATGCGGGAACACGGCCTTTTGCACCTCAAAAACAGTAACATTATCATACCGCTTCCCACGACTATGGAGGGATGAGAAGATGACCTTATAAAGTGGCCTGGCAGACAGTAGCTCCACTAGTTAGCTCCGCTGCTAAGACGCTAACACTGTAAACAAATATAAGCTTTGAGATATCAGTGTCTCCACCGCAATAAAATCGGTTGCATTTTGTTAAAATGTGTTGGCCATAAATCAAATTTACCTCAGAGCAGACGTAGAATCTAGTCAGAACCACAAAGAACCGCAGCAGCGTGCTTGGGTGTTTTAATGCAGCCGTTTTACCCCAAAATTAAAATGCTCATGCTGCTGTCATGCCGTGAATTCTTGTTATTTAACTTAACAGGTAGAGACATTTTCTGACAGTTGTTCAAAATTTTATTGATCTATATTTTGCGATAATTTAAAAATGAATGTATGCTGAAGCTGCTAATATAAAGTCCATATTGTTCCATTGCAGTGCAATGAATGCAAAAAAAAAAAAGAAAAACTATTTGATATCTTTCTTAAATCGTTAACCCTTAGGAAGCAAACTGTTACTATTTTTTTTTACTTATTATTTTACATCATGCAGCCTTGCATCTGGTGACATACATGAACGTCAGATCTGTGGCATTCGTACAAGTGAAAACATACCTGGTGCTGTTGTGTCTGTCCTGCATCTGTACCACCGATCACACCAACAGTCCTTTTTAGTTTTCTGTGCATGATCTATGCATTTGCTGTTGAAGCCACAGATTTAGCTGAGCTTATCTGTGAGGAGCCTCACGAAAAGCAGCAAATACCAGAACTATGCAGAAACATTCAAAAATATAAAAACTACAAGTGCTGAAATTATCTGCCACTTGACTGCAAAACAGGTATGTGGACCACACATTAAAACAAATCCGAAACACTTTTAAAAATGCTATTTTAAATGCCCCTCTACTCCATTCTTGCTGACTGCTTTAACGCTACTTCAGCTGAAACCGGAAGTTGTGCCCGTAATCGTTTCTACAGCAGCGCCCTCAGGAATAAGGTGGATATCTTTGACACTCTTTCAGTCCTGTTTGACAAAAATGATTTGCTGTATTAGAAAGTATTTAGAGAGTGCACACCTTTACCATTATTAAATGCCACACCCAGATTTTTTTGGGACACAAATCATAATGCACCCATAGGTGTCCGCTTCCAAAATATGCCAGAATTTTTTGTCATCAAATTTAATGCATGACTGCTGCATTTTCCCAAATGTTACAGAAAATGGGGGGAAAAAATCTTGACCAGCCCTTTGATTTGGCTCTGCTTTAGTCCTTTCTGAATTTAACTGATATCATGTCAGTATCTTTAGAGTAAAGGTGCTTTCACACCAAACACAAACAGGCGGCGTGAATGCATACAAAGTCGATGGGAAGAGGCGAGTGTAGTGTAGTTATTTATTGTTCATATTGTGTTGTATGTGGAGCTCTTATTTGTGTGGTACGGGGTGGTGGCTCCCTGTTCTGGTTCCGCCAACCCCAAGAAGGGCTGCAGGTGGGAGGGGCGCTCTCAACCGCCTTTACCTCTGTAGCAGGTGTATGTGTGGTCAGGTGCACTGCGCCCTGTAATATAATAAATGTGTGTTCAGCTCCACTACTGCTCTCTTCCTTGACTCCAGTTCCAGACATAACATTTTGCGACGAGAAGAAATGCCATGGAAGCGTGTGGAGCACCAATTCGGCCTTTCTTGGAGTTCCCAGGTGAGCCTCCGGTGCCGTGGCCTCGGTGGTATGAAGCTTTTAAAACGTATATGGTGGCGTTGGACCTGGGAAGGATGGAGAAGCTGAGGGTGTATGCGTTGCTTGTGCACAAGTTGGGAATGGAGGGCCAGAGGATTTTGGGCACGCTTGGTGACGCGGACAGTTGTGAAGAAGTGGTCGGGCTGATGGCGCGGCATTTCAGGGCGCCGGACAACATAATCGTCCGGACCATTAAATTCCGACAGTACCGCCAACAGGTTGGCGAACCCATCCAGTGGTTTGTATTGGACTTGAGTCAGCTAACCGCTGAGTGTCAGTTCGTACTGTTGGAGGAAGAAATGGTTCGCGGCCAGTTGGCAGAGCACACCAGCTGTGCTGCGGTCCGGTCTGGGCTGCTCACATTTCCGGGTGAGTTGGTGTTGGCCAGGGCAGTCGAGTTGGCTCTCCAGCTGGAGGCAGCGGATGAGCTGACTCAGGAGCTAAGTGAGCATCTGTCACCACGAGAGTTGGGATCCTCCATGGCCACACAGGTAGTGGACCCGGACAGCGATGGGAGTGTCAAGGATGACAGTGCTGTTTGGATGAGTTCTGCCCCGGGGAAGCCCAGGTGTATGGGCTGTGGGTCCACAAAACACCACTACAAGGCCAGAGAGTGTGTGGCAAGAGGAAAGCGCTGTGGCAATTGTGGCCGTCTACATCATTTTGCAAGGGTGTGCCAGTCAGCGGAACAAGATAGTCCGCGCAAGAGCTCAACTCCTCACGCCCCAGTGGTGACTTATACTGTGTCCCCGCGTACCAGTGGGCACACACATTGCACGGTAGAGTTGGATGGAGTACTGGTACCAATGCTGATCGACATGGGGTGGAGCGTTTGCTGCAGAACTGAGCTACGGTTAGAGAATGTTTTCCCCACTACAGAATTGGAGGTGACTCAGCGCCACTTTGTGGCTATGGAGGAGGACAGTTGGCTACGGTGGGTACCGTCAGACTGACAGCTCGGTACAAGTCGGCGGAGATTGCCGATGTGGAGTTTGTCGTGACGGCCTGCGGCACGAACATCATAGGCTGCAACTTATTCTATGGCCTTGGATTTTCCATCAGGAGCAGCGCTGAGGAAGAGTGGTCGGGCTGCGGACTGTGGGACCGACCGGTTCCGAAAGTTTGGGACGATGCTGTGTGGGATGAACAATTGCTGGGTACTCCGGAAAGTGGACAGGCCTTGTCACGCTCAGGGTCGCCACGGGAGGGCCCCAGTGCCAGTGTCCGAATCACCCTGGATGAGGGTACCGGGCGGCATGGGGGGAGAGCCTGTGGCAGTGAGCGGTGCCCAAAAGATGGTCCCAGGTGTTCCTGGAGCACGGCCGTGGCGGGCCGGTGAACACGGGGCCACATAGGCAGGGTCCGCAGCGGATTTACAAGCAGTCGGGGCAGGACCGAGTGGCACTGGGAGAGCAAATGCCAGACGGAGACACTACAGGCCGTGCAGGGCCCTGCTTGGAGTCACGGACTGGGTTCAGGCTCGGGTGGAGGTGAGCTCCAGGCGGGTGAGAGAAAAGCGGAAGATGAAGCAGTACCAGGGCCGGCTGCAGGTGACAGGCGAGTGGCATGATGGTTATCTTCTGCTGTCAGATGGCTCGTAACGCCATCCTAATGAGTTACGGCGTGCCCCGAAGAAGGCAGTTGGGCATGGCCCCAGACAACTGGAGCACTCGGAGGTGTGGAGGAGAAGGCGCATCAGGACTGAGGCGACCAGCTGTGGCCCGGGAAGCGAGCTACCTCCAGGGGCGGACTGAATGGTGAAGGGTCTGGGGGGCCACAGGTTATCCTCACCGAGCCATGGATGTGTATGTGTTGTTAGTTGTTAATACACTACCGTTCAAAAGTTTGGGGTCACCCAGACAATTATTTTGTGTTTTCCATGAAAAGTCACACTTATTTACCACCATGAGTTGTAAAATTAATAGAAAATATAGTCAAGACATTGACAAGGTTAGAAATAATGATTTGTATTTGAAATAATAATTTTTTCCTTCAAACTTTGCTTTTGTCAAAGAATCCTCCATTTGCAGCAAATACAGCATTGCAGACCTAACATGATTGCACAAGGATTTTCTAATCATCCATTAGCCTTCTGACGCAATGAGCAAACACATTGTACCATTAGAACACTGGAGTGATAGTTGCTGGAAATGGGCCTCTATACACCTATGTAGATATTGCACCAAAAACCAGACATTTGCAGCTAGAATAGTCATTTACCACATTAGCAATGTATATTAGATATTAGAGTGTATTTCTGATTAGGTTAAAGTTATCTTCATTGAAAAAAAGTGCTTTTCTTTCAAAAATAAGGAAATTTCTAAGTGACCCCAAACTTTTGAACGGTAGTGTATGTATTTATCGTTGTGGGATTATTTTGGTGTTCTGTTTAAGTAGGAGACACAGCAGTAATTTTTTTTTTCCAACAGGACTTTTATATTTCATAGGCGGCAGAATAACCCGCCTCGCCATGTGGGGGGGGTAGGACAGCAGTCTACCCGTCCCCCCTAATTTTTGTTATTTTGTGTGAATGCCATAGGCCCCTTTTGTGATTTTTTTAGTGCAGTTATGTTTAGTGGATGATTCAGGTTCCAAATTGGGGTGGGCTGATTGTATGTGTGTGTTTTGGACCTTTTCTGCAGGATGGGGGGGATGTAGTGTAGTTATTTATTGTTCATATTGTGTTGTATGTGGAGCTCTTATTTGTGTGGCACGGGGTGGTGGCTCCATGTTCTGGTTCCGCCAACCCCAAGAAGGGCTGCAGGTGGGAGGGGCGCTCTCTTCCGCCTTTACCTCTGTAGCAGGTGTGTGTGGTCAGGTGCACTGCGCCCTGGAATATAATAAACGTGTGTTCAGCTCCACTATTGCTCTCCTCCTTGACTCCAGTTCCAGAAATAACAGCGAGCGCACGCGAAATCGCACATTCACACATTCATGTCCTAGGGATAGCGCTAGCTTTGAGATTCCGCCATCACCGGAGTAACAGTATCAACATTGGAGAGTAAACTAGTTTGAAAATGACACTGCCGCTCACCTGGAGACAGAAGGACCGGGAGCTCTTCAGCTGAATCGGGATGTCGGAGTTATTTACCCACGGATTCCTGCCATGGACGTGCTAACAAGGCTAGCAAGCTAGCAACGGAAACACCCATCATCTTGTAAAGTTTTGGAGACAGGAACAACTTTTTCAGGTGAGCTCCCCCGCCCCCCTCCCCCATCAGATAACGTAAACCTAAGCATGACGTTATTTTGGGGATTTCCACAGTAGGTTGAACACTGTTGCAGAAGTTTTAAAGGTAACTTTTTCTGTCTGCATCTCACTCAGGCGGTGAATTCATGTCTATTCTTGTGTTTACATTGAGTTATAATGTAATCGTGCTGTGCGAAAAATTTGCCCGTTTGCATTTGGTGTGAAGGCACCTTAATTCTGCCAGCAGACAGACACCACTGAACACATACCCTCCTGGCAGAACTAGGAAAATGATAGCATGCATTATGTAACTGCATTTCTTAACTGACATCACCTTTTGCACTTCACATCTAAAACATTAAACGCTGATAGCACTCCCCTTTGTTTTCCATTGAGAACAAATGTTTAATACAGGATGTGTGGATCACCAGAAAACGAGGAGTTGAAGCCAATGTAAACAAGCACAAGGGTTAATTTTCACTTAATAGCTTCCTCAAAGCTCCTCTTTGGAGTTTCTGCATGTTGACTGAGGCACTCAGCAAGCCCACCTTGTTTAAGTGCCAGTGAGTATAGAGTCAGGGTTTGGTGTTTGCTGCAGTTGTAATGAACGTTTATGGGCACAAAGCAGCTTTGGTTTAGTCGTATTCTTTGTTTCATTAGCCCAGTGGTTGTAATAAATGCCAGCGAGCCAACGGGATAGATTTTAATTAAGTCAGTGAGAGATGAGTGGAGTGACACAGAAAGCGGCGCAGGGTGGGGGAGATGAAAGTGGAGGGGGACAGCTTTTCAATAAATCGGTTCGCTCAGGGGTTAGTCGGTGATTTCCTCGGCAAAGTGTTGGGGCCGAGCAGGACTCGCAGTAATTTGGTTGATAAATCAGCAGCGTTAGGGGCATGAAGCTTGCTGGTCGACCGGTTGGTTCTGCGTGTGATTTATGCGTTACCCGGGGGTCGTACACAAGCCCGTGACAGTCCAGGATGAATTAACCAGGAGCCAGTGCACTCCTAATGAGCGGGTATTATTTCGCACACTCCCCTCCTTTAAAAAAAAAAAAGTGTGAAGAACGAGCCTGGCATACGACCCTCCCTCACCCCCTCCTATACTCAGCCCACCTCCCCCTTCCTCTGTGCCATCCCTGAGGTGCCTCATTGATTCAGCATCACGGAGTCACACACGGAAAGATGCTGCTGCGCCTTATTTATCTGCAGTATCTGAGAGAGAAATTGTTCAATAAAGGTCTGGCACCAGCTGATTGGGGTTAACTGAAGCATGGAAGTGACAGAGACATGTCCTCACAAAAAATGTAAAAACAAATAAAACACTTCCACATGATATTGATCACCAATACAATATTTTTCTTGTCTTGAGCTCAACTGTTCCAACCTTTAAGGTGCTCTAATGTGCAACAAGTGAGGACATAAATGGATCCTTGACAACAGCAATATCAGACTGAGGGAATGCTGCTCTTATTGAAAAAAAAAATATGGGTAAGTCATGAAAGATTAGTCCTTAGTGAAAGCCGGATTCAAAAAGATAGGACGTGGTAATACTACAGAGTAAATAACATTTCTAAGTTCCCATTCTCAAAAAGTATTTTTTAAAAAGTCCTATAGTTGTAATCAGTAGCTGGTTATGGCCAAGGAGATTATGTTTATTTATACAACAGCTAGTTCCGACCGAGCAATTTGATTGGCCAATAGGGAGTCCAGGAGTTACTATATTCCAACATTTCACTGGCTATGTATCACTCCGCTTCAAAGGTGTTTTAGTAACTGTTAGCTACGAAATGAGCGAAGTGTGCCGAAGCCAAATCGCTAGCATGCTAACTAGCCACCGGCTTTGACCACTTTTCGATCTCGGCCCTCCTGCGGTACGGACTCAGCAGGTGACTGGTATGTATTATAAACACTGACTTTTGCACTTGACAATATTTGTTTACATGTGTGTGAAATGACAATCGACGTCTTCAAGCTAATTGAGATGTTTAGCAACAGTTACTGGCTAAGGGACTACTTTTTCTCAGCTGTGCAAAATATCCGGTTAAACAAACAAATCATGATATTTTGTCCAGCATTGCTGTCATTTAATAAATTGTGCTGGTGGAACTATTGTATAAAAGCAATATTACACTCGAGGTCGTATGGTGTCAATGAATACGCATCAGGCATATGACGTATCACACCCGCAGTTACTATATTCATTGACACTGTACTCCCTCTCGTATAATATTGCTTAATAATTATACTGTTTGTGTTTATGTTGTAACAACGTAATTTGTTTGCAGATTTTGATTACATTTTCAAAAGAGGTTAGAACTGGACTAAAGACCCATTGATTGAATTCTCAGAATGGTCTGAATCATTATCAGCCTTAAGGAATTAAAAAAAAATAAATCCAAGAATGAACACACTGATTCCAGAATGAACAGTGTTGGTCACAGTCACTGAGTGCTGTCCGGTAACATACAGGCTGTAAGGAGAAATTAAAATATGAGGGAGAAAATTGGCTTACTTGGCAGAGGTTTGCCGTTTCCAGCTGCCTTCCACTTAATTTATTCCACATTACTGATTGTTTCAGTGGACTTTGCATTTCCCCCTGGCAGCTGATCAAGGTGGTAAATTATTTAGTTACATTTTGGTGGTTTGCAATACATAAGTGTTAAATATGTGGTTACTGTGAAGCAGTAGTGGGCCGTGTATTTTACGCCTGGGCCTTCGGTGATGTCCCACCCATAGAGATGTGCAGTAATATAGTTGGTTTGGTTGGTGTTTATAAGACATCAGTGGTCCTATGTGTGCGTGTCCGCCTAGGTGCCTTCTGACGCTACGTAAATCCCCGCACTGCTGCTGCTTCAGGGATCCGGAGGCCACATAATTTAACTGATTGTTGATCGCTTCATACTGCAACCACAGCAATATTTGTACTTTGTCTTTTCATCAATAAGGTTTATTTTAAAGAAGGGGCCAAAATGCATGAACTGCACCTCATTGGTCGACACTACGACACGTCGTCTGGTGGGCATTCTGTCAAATCTGCGTCCAAGATCGTGCCAGGACAGTAAACCTGTTCCTGTATCTTCAAACGTAAACACAGACATGTTTCTGAAAACAATCGAAGTGAGAAATAAATGGTGTAGTTACTGAATATGCGTTTACTTTTTACTAACAATTGCTGTTTTAAAAGTGCAGCACAAGGAAGTGATCGCCTACACGTGCCCGCGTCCTACATAGACAATGAATTGCAAGGAGAAAACACGCCCAGGCAGACAGATACCATTAATCCACCCAGGATGTAGCGCAGAATGTTTAAACCAGCAGTTGCTGATATCAAATAACAACAGATTCATTAACTGTGTCAACTATTTCTGACCTCAAATGTTGTTAGAGACACTTTCCTCTAGTTTGTTTGAAAGACATCAGACAAAGTTTACTTGTGATCTGCCATGTTTTCAGGAAGGTGAAAGATCGTCCACGGCAGGAGGCGTCAGCTAATCAGGTGCAGCCAGGGGCGTCGGACTGGTGGGAGGGAAGGGTACTCTTTACCCAGGGCCCACTGCAGGGGGGGGACCCTCAAAAAGCCTGGAATGAAAAGGTTTTTTTGTGTTGCATTCTTTTCATTTCTAATTGGGTGGGCAGTGGTGGCCTAATGGTTAGGGATGTGGACTGGTGAACAGAGAGTCGTGGGTTTGATCCCTGGACCAGCAGGATTAGATCTGGGTGGGACAGATAACACAGCAGTGTTTGCCCCACCCTCCTTAACCCCACTGTGGTGCCCTTAACCCCAACTGCTCCAGTGGAGCTGCTCAGTGGCCACAGGTCAGTCGGTGGTTGTACTGGGCAGCTTCCTGGTGTGAATGTGTGAGTGTGAACAGGGCGTCCTTGAAAAACAGAGGTTGGCTCTCAATAAAAATAAAATAAAAATTAATTAATGTCATAGTAAAATTCACCCTGGCTGAATGAAGTGTTTGAGAGACTAAATTTTGCATTAACAGTGATGATGGATGTGGTCTGAGGCCCCTATTACCCCTTTAAAAAGGTGCAGAATAGTTTAGTCCACACACCTGCGCCCGGATGATTCAACTGCAGGACCAGTCACACAGCAACCTGCAGCATTGGGGTGCTGGAAAAAATCGATTCACATAAAAATCTAGATTCTCGTTTTAAATGGTCCAGAACCAATTCACAAAAATTAAGAATCAATTTATTTTTATTATTATCATCATAATTTATTTATTTATTTATTTTTTTGCTGTGGTGCCAGGGTCCCATCACGTGGCATGTATTGCCCATTCGTGATACGCAATTACACACTGACGCTGCCGACGCAGGAGAACTATGCAGAGTAGCTTACTAAGCTTGCAGCCAGATGAAGCAGTCGGAATAAAGAAAAATGGAGCAGCAAGAAATTCGGGACAGGTCCGTCTGCAGCGCATGGACTCCGTCAAGTTACAACCCTTTAACTAGTTACACTCCCTCAGCAAGTTACGCCCCCACGTTATGTCACTCCACAAAATGGCTGACCGTAGCTGACCATGCAGATATGGCTGAGCCAGCACTGGGCTGATCATACACAGATTCAGGTGTTGTAGCCTTGTAGACGGGCCGACGGTGGCCACACATTTCAAAGGACGAATGTGTGATGTTGTTATTTATAGTTCGTATTGTTCTGCATTGGAGCTTTTATTTGTGTAGAACGCAGTGGTGGCTTCATCTTCCGGTGCCGCCAACCCCGTGTGTATAAGAAGGGCTGCAGGTAGGGGGGGGCGGTCTCTGTATGGGCTGTATAGGTGTATGGGCTGCGGGTCCACGAAGCACCGCTACAAGGCCAGAGTGTGTGCGGCAAGAGGGAAGCGCTGCGGCAGGTGTGGCCATCTACACCACTTCGCGAGAGTGTGCCAGTCAGCAGAACAAGAGAGCCCGCGCAGAAATTCGACCCTTCCCACCCTGATTGTAATCCATACTGTGTCCCCAAGTACCAGTGGGGGCACACATTGCACGGTAGTGTTGGATGGAGTACCGATACCGATGCTGATCAACACGGGGGCAGAGAGTTCTCTGCTGAACTGGGCTACAATTAGACAATGTTTTCCCCACTACAGAACTGGAGGTGACTCAGTGCCGCTTTGCGGCTATGGAGGAGGACGGTTGGCCACGGTGGGTACCGTCAGACTGACAGCTCGGTACAAGTCGGCGGAGATAGCCAATGTGGAGTTTGTCATGATGGTCTGCGGCACAAACATCATAGGCTGCAACCTGTTCTATGGCCTCGGGCAGCGCTGGGGAAGAGTGGTCAGGCTGCGGACTGTGGGACCGACCGGTTCCGAGAGTTCGGGACAACGCTGTGTGGGATGAACAATTGCTGGGCACTCCGGAAAGTGGACAGGCCTTGTCGCGCTCAAGGTTGCTGTGGGAGGCCCCCAGTGCCAGTGTCTGAATCACCCTGGACGAGGGTACTGGGCGGCATGGGGAAGAGTCTGCGGTGGCAAGCGATGCCCAAAAGATGGTCCCAGGTGTTCCCAGAGCACAGCCGTGGTGTGCCGTGAACACGGGGCCACATTGGCAGGATCCGCAGCAGGTTTACAAGCAGTAGGGGCAGGACCGAGTGGCACTGGGAGGGCGAGTGCCAGGCGGAGACACCTCGGGCTGAGCAGGGTCCCACTTGGAGTCACGGACTGGGTTTGGGCGTTTGTGGCGTCATCCTAACGAGTTACGGCGTGCCCCGGAAAAAGCAGTTGGGCATGGTCCCAGACGATTGGAGCGTCTGGAGGTGTAGAGAAGGCACACCGGGATTGAGGCGACCAGCTGTGGCGCGGGAAGCGAGCTACCTCCAGGGGTGGACTGAATGGCTAAGGGTCGGGAGGGGGGGGGGGCACGGGTCATCCTCACCGAGCTATGGATATGTATGTTATTAGTTATTAATCTGTATTTATAGTTCTGGGATTATTTTGGTGTTCTGTTTTAAGTAGGAGACATATGGCAGTAATTTTCTTTTTTAGTTTATAACAGGACTTTTATATATCATAGGCGGCAGAATAACCCGCCTCGCCGTGTGTGGGGGCTAGGACAGCAGTCTACCCATCTCCCCTAATATTCGTTGTTTTGTGTGAATGCCATAGGGCCCTTTTGTGATTATGTTTAGCGGATGATTCGGGTTAAAATTGGGGTGGTTCTAATGATGTGTGTGTTTTGGTCTTTTCTGCAGGGGTGGGTGGGGGTGGATGATGTTGTTATATATAGTTCATATTGTTCTGCATTGGAGCTTTTATTTGTGTAGCATGGGGTGGTGGCTTCATCTTCCGGTTCCGCCAACCCCGTGTGTATAAGAAGGGCTGCAGGTAGGGGGCGGTTTCTTCCGCCTTTACCTCTGCTTGTGGTCGCATGTGTAGTTTGGTGCACGGAGCCCTGTATTTAATAACGGAGTGTTCAGCTCCACTCCTGGCGTTCTCCTTGACTCCAAACTCAGACAAAACAGAATGTAAAAGAATCTAAAAATGAGAGAGTTTAGTCCATAGATGGTAAAAAAAAAAAAGTTTATGGTGTGTGACCATGCACTACCCCATTGCCCAGCAACCCTGACAGCCACAGTTGAGGTTTTTTTTTCTATTTCTTGACAGCGATGGAAGCAGTGTTCTTTTCAATGAATAAAAAACAAACCTTGTTATTGACTAAAAGTAGATAAAAACTATTGATAATGAACAGACTAAAATAAAACTATAAAAATAAAATCATCACAATAAATTTGGACTCAAATTAGGTGTCAAAAGTAAAATGCATAAATGGTAATTTTAGTTTAATTTCTAGCTTTAAGTTAAGTTAATTCCCTTCCACGGCATGTGGGACACCATATGGTTTTTGGGGCGGCGCCTATCTCCGTTTCTCTGACCCTAGGCCACACAGCTACTGTAAGTAGTGAAAGCTACAGTGGGGGGGTCAGTCCTCTGGTAGCTCTGTGCGTTAACTTTCCTTTCCCCATTCTATTATGCTGAGCACCAAGCTAGAAGGCGTAAAGCACCATTTTTTTTATATGGTCTTTGGTGTGACCTGGCTGGGTCATTTCTAGCTTTAATGGATGAAAAAATATAGTTTTAATTAAAGAAATTAACACTGGATGGAAGTTTATTTTTATTTGTTTGTTTTAAATTATTGCATTTACTTTACCTTTTACCGGAGAAGCTTCACCAGGCAAAGGACCACGACCAGATAATCACCCAGAGTTGAAAGAAGTGGAAAATGTTCAAGTCCTCCTGCTGAACAACGCACACTGCTCCACTGTAACAAACTCCCAGCAAATTCTGAACGGGCAAAAAAATTGTGAAAACTTGTAACAGCACTTTATTTTGTTTTATAACTTTAGTTTTTTTAAGTCTCCCAAGAATTTAGATATTTAAGTTTATATTTGTACAGGTTTAAAATTAATGCTACTTATCTTATGCATCAGTTGCATTCAGTTCTTATTGAATTTGTTCATTGCATTAAGTTACTGTATGGGTAACTGTACACTGACTGCGTACAGTCAGGTAGCACTTCTATTTAAATAGATGTTCAGAGTATTTGTGATAGAATTTACTTTTGTTTTTCAATGAATAGCCTATATTTCTAGAATGCTGGAGGACGACCAAACCTACACACTGTGTAAAAGCTGTTAAGAATTGTGATACGCTGAAAAGGAAAATTTTCAAAATTTATTTCACTTGTGTACAATTTCATTTTTGAAACTCACAAGTTTTCAAAAAATAGAACAGTAGCCTACTTTTTCATTTAACAGTATTTTATTGCAAATCAGTTGATGTAATTTAAAAAAAAATATAAACCCCCAAAACATCAACGCACTGTGCTCTGCTTTCAAGCTTACCTCAGCATTTTTGCTTTTTTTTCCCCCCTGAGATTAGTGGGTTTTTGAACTTAACTGAGAGCCAAATGTGAATCGAAAATCAATTTGAATCAGAAATCGATACTGAAGCTAATCGTGACCCCAAAATCGGAATCAAATTGAATCGAGAGTGAATGGTTGTCTTTCTTTCTGTGTTGGCCCTGCGATGGACTGGCGATCTGTCCAGGGTGTACCCTGCTCCCACCCAAAGATGCTGGGATAGGCTCCAGCCCCCGCACAACCCAAAAAGGGTTAAGCGGAAGAAGATGAATGAATGAATGAATGAATTGAATCGTGTGACTTCTAAAATTTCACAGTCCTACTGCAGCACATCTGCTTCCTCAGCCAGGTTAGTGCATTGTTACCCTAAACCTTGCCTTTCATATTTATTTATTTATTGCTTTACTGTGTGAAAGTAAAGACAGTAGATGATTTGTTATTTTTTAACAAGGGGGTTGTGGTCGATATTCTTAAAGCTAGGATTTGGTAGGCCTACAAAGCTATAAACTAGTTTCAAAAATATGACAAAATATGGTCATTTACAACTTTAAAAGTCACATATTTACTATAAGCAAGTCCCAAGTTTATGAGAAAAACATTTGATTTTTGTGAGAAAGACCAGAGCTTCCAAATGGCAACCCCCCCCCCCCCCCACACACACACATTTATAAGAAAAAAAATCTGACATTTACAACAGTAAAGTCACAAATTTACAAAAAAAAGTTTTTCTGAAACATTTTAATATAGTCTGTATATACAGCGGGGAAAATAAGCATCGAACATGTCAACATTTTTCTCATTAAACATATTTCTGATGGAGTCATTGACCTGAGATTTTCACCAGATATCAGTAACAACCAAAGTAATCCATACATACAAAGAAATCAAGGCAACTGTGTTCACAAAACAAGTTACAGTGCAGCCTTATTCCAAAAGGGATTAAAACATTTTTTTCCTAAAAATTCTACGCACAGTACCCCATTATGACAACAAGGAAAAAGTCTTTTTGAAATTTTCGCAAATTTATTAAAAATAAAAAGTAAGTATTTACAGCTTTTGCTCAACACTTTGCTGATGCACCTTTGGAAGCAATTACAACCTCAAGTCTTTTTGAATATGATGCCACAAGCTTGGCACACTTATCTTTGGGCAATTTCACCCATTCCTCTTTGCAGCACCTCTTAAGCTCCATCAGGTTGGATGGGAAGTGTCGGTGTACAGCCATTTTCAGATCTCTCCAGAGATGTTCAGTTGGATTCAAATCTGGGCTCTGGCTGGGCCACTCAAGGACATTCAGAGTTGTCCTGAAGCCACTCTTTTGATATCTCGGCTGTGTGCTTAGGGTTGTCCTGCTGAAAGATGAACTGTCAACTCAGTCTGAGGTCAAGAGTGCTCTGGAGCAGGTTTTCATCCAGGATGTCTCTGTACATTGCTGCATTCATCTTTCCGTCTATCCTGGCTAGTCTCCCAGTTCCTGCCACTGAAAAACATCCAGACAGCATGATGCTGTTACCAACATTGGTGTGGTTATGAGTGGTGCCTGGTTTCCTCCAAACATGATGCCTGGCATTCACACCAAAGAGTTCAATCTTTGTCTCATCAGACCAGAGAATTTTGTTTCTCATGGTCTGAGAGTCCTTCAGGTGCCTTTTGGCAAACTCCAGGCGGGCTGCCATGTGCCTTTTACTAAGGAGTGGCTTCCATCTGGCCACTCTACCATACAGGCCTGATTGGAGGATTGCTGCAGAGATGTTTGTCCTTCTGGAAGGTTCTCCTCCCTCCACAGAGGAACGCTGGAGCTCTGACAGAGTGACCATCAGGTTCTTGGTCACCTCCCTGACCGAGGCCCTTTGCCCCAGTCGCTCAGTTTAGATGGCCGGCCAGCTCTAGGAAGAGTCCTAGTGGTTCCAAACTTCTTCCATTTACGGATGATGGAGGCCACTGTGCTCATTGGGGCCTTCAAAGCAGCAGAAATTTTTCTGTACCCTTCCCCAGATTTGCGCCTCAAGACAATCCTGTCTCAGAGGTCTACAGACAATTCCTTTGATTTCATGCTTGGTTTGTGCTCTGACATGCACCGTCAACTGTGGGACCTTATATAGACAGGTGTGTGCCTTTCCAAATCATGTCCAGTCAACTGAATTTACCACAGGTGGACTCCAATTAAGCTGTGGAAACATCTCAAGGATGATCAGTGGAAACAGAATGCACCTGAGCGCAATTTTCAGCTTCATGGAAAAGGCTGTGAATACTTATGTACTGTACATGTAATTTCTTAGTTTTTTATTTTCAATAAATTTGCAGAAACCTCAAAAAAAAAAAAAAAAACTTTTTCATGTTGTCATTAAGGGGTATTGTGCGTAGAATTTTGAGGAAAAAAGCTTGGGATCAGTCCGCCAAGGTCTCCGCCTTTGACCGCCACCCAATCCACATAGCACCGGACCCCCATGATCCCTCCTGCAGGTGGTGAGCCCACTGGAGAACGGGCCCATGTAACTCCTTCGGGCTGAGCCTGGCCGGGTCCCATGGGTGGAAACCCGGCCACCAGACGCTAGCCATCGAGCCCCTCCCCCAGGCCTGGCTCCAGGGTGGGGCCCCAGTAACCCCATACTGGGCGGGGTACACTGCATCCTTGATCTAGAATTTATCATGTGAGTCAGTTGGTTCGTTCTTAGTCTGGCCCTTCACCCAGGACCAGTTTGTCTTGGGTGACCCTATCAGAGGCAAATTGCCCCGGACAACATACATAGCTCTTGGGATCACTGGAGCACGCAAACCCCCCACCACGATGAGGTGATGATCTGCCTCCCTGGGAAGGTCTATGCCAAGGTACTGGAGAGGAGAGTCTGGCCGTTGGTCGAACCTCGGATTCAGGAGGAGCAATGTGGTTTTCGTCCTGGCCGTGACACATCGGACCAGCTCTTTACCCTCTCGAGAATTCTCGAGGGTTCGTGGGAGTTTGCCCAATCAGTTTACATGTGTTTTGTGGACTTGGAGAAGGCATTCGACCGTGTCCGTTGTGGTTTTTTGTGAGGGGTGCTTCGGGAGTATGGGGTATCGGGCTTGTTGTTACGAGCTATTCGGCCTCTGTACGACCGTCATGAGAGTTTGGTTCGTATTGCCAACACTCGGTCAGACTCATTCCCAGTGAAAGTTGAATTCCGCCAGGGCTGCCCTTTGTCACCGATCCTGTTCATAATTTTTATGGTGTGGAAGATGTGAAAATGACGAGGCAGAGTTCTTTCTCAGAGTCAGCTTTATTCACATCTCCATCATTTCAAAGCAGAGAAAAAAGGGGGTGAAACAGTAAACTCTCGTCCTTAAATATCAGGGACTTCACACCTCATAGATCACATGTCACACAGACCACCTTGCATAATAAAGACAGTCAGAATCAGAATCAGAATCAGAAAAAGCTTTATTGCCAAGCATGTAGAAAACACACGAGGAATTTGACCTGATATTGTCACACTATGTAAGCGTATCACAACGACACGGCAGCCATCATGGCGCCTAATCAAAAAGATGGGGGATAAGGGAAGATAAGGGGAGGGAAAAAAGACACAATGGGTGAGAGAAAAAAACTTCATCATCAGAATACAGCTTATAATTGTAAGCCAAATTTTGATTATAGAGAAAAAAAACCTCTCTTTGGCACAAAGCAGGCAAACAAACCTCACAAAAACAAGACAGCAGAGAGAAGGCAGTGTGTGAAAAAAATCAGTATGATGGAGTCAGTGTGTGTACAGTGTTGAGTATATCAGTTACTGAAGTACAACAAAGATAGTCTCCTAGGCAACGAAGGATGTTATATTTTCATGTTTATAAACATAGTTGAACATGTCCAGAGTTATCTCCTCTTCATGCCAGATGGTAAAAGCTCCATGTTAGTCTCATGAACGCTGTCCTTGGAGAGTTCTGTTTATCGTACAGCAGCGGTAGTGTTTAGGTAACAGAACCAGCTCACACATCTGCTTATCTCAGCTCTGGAGGAGTGTTGTCCAGGGGCGCCGATCAAGGTCGAATCTGCACAGAAACTTAGAGTGTAGGATTTTCTTCTCTTCGATTCTGTGCATCATAATTCCAATTAACATTCACTGGCTTTAAGTTCATTCCTTGAAGAACATTCAGTGACTCCGAGATGTAACCAACCTTTCGATTCAGTTCAGCATTCGCCGCCATCAGCGCTCTTCCAATCTGGTCAAATTGATGGAGAAGCTTAGCCGGGTCCGCTTTTTGATTAGCTCCTTCCAGTTTTTTAGATTTGCGGTACACAAGGAAGACCCCCAGGCCAATCAAAAGGTATCCTGCGACCATGAAGCCAAATAAGTATAGATCTTCCGCATCTTCGATGGAAAGATCACACAGACACATGAGTTTCCAATTGTCCCATGAATCTCTCACATAACCTGCAGCCAAAGTGCCTGCGGGACATTTGGGCTCCCCCGGGTCCGATTTCCTGGTTGAAAAGATTGTGTCAATTGCATTTAAAGCCCAGCTAATAAGATCCATTTTCGTTTTTTCCGTTTGGGTTGAGATCAGCGAGAAGGAGAACAGGTACAGACAATCACTCAGATAGCCAGCTGGGATTTAGGTCAGGAAGGCAGGGTAGGAGGAGGTGGAAAAAATGCGATTGCTCTCTCTAGTAGCCGGAAGTAGAAGAGTAGAAGAATCACAATGCATTTCACCACCTTGCATAATAAAGACAGTCACAACGCATTTCTCTCCATGATATCACTTCCGCTGTCTCCCATGCAGCCTTTCCTTAATCCCTTAATTGACCCCCCTCAGTCTCCAGCCTTGCATACCAAGGCTAAGATTCCTGCCTTTGTTCTGACCTAAAATGTGATTCACAAAACCGGTCCAACAGGTCCCATGTGTGGAAGATGTGAAAATGACGAGGCAGAGTTCTTTCTCAGAGTCAGCTTTATTCACATCTCCATCATTTCAAAGCAGAGAAAAAAGGGGGTGAAACAGTAAACTCTCGTCCTTAAATATCAGGGACTTCATACCTCATAGATCACATGTCACACAGACCACCTTGCATAATAAAGACATTCACAATGCATTTCACCACCTTGCATAATAAAGACAGTCACAATGCATTTCTCTCCATGATGTCACTTCCGCTGTCTCCCATGCATCCTTTCCTTAATCCCTTAATTGACCCTCCACAGTCTCCAGCCTTGCATACCAAGGCTAAGATTCCTGCCTTTGTTCTGACCTAAAATGTGAGTCACAAAACCGGTCCAACAGGTCCCATGTGTGTTCCCACACAAGCCCCCCCCAGCATTTTAGAAAAACAGAACAACAAGAAGATAACCACATGCATGCCGTGATAGCATCAATACACATCAGTCCACATGCTGGATAGGCTTCAGCCTCCTGCCGAATCTGCTGTAGCTGGGGTTCACCGTCTCTGCAGCGCTGTCATGCTGGGGGTTTGCCATCTGGGGGCGGAAACCCTTTGTCAGTCTCTGCGGGTGTTCTGGGGAAACATTACTTTGGAAAACATTACTGTGTGAAACCCTCCATGGTGGTCTACCTCACTGCGGGGCCTTTGCCAACAGCACTTCCTCATCTGCAACCACAAAAGCGGGTTTAAGTCTGTTTATGCCAATTTTCTCTTTCCTACCCCCCAAATCTAGCAAAAACTGCTTGTCCCCTGTTTCTAGCACTCTGAATGGTCCGTCATAAGGCGGCCGCAATGGGGTTTGATGCACATCGTGTCTAACAAAAACAAACTCTGCGTTCTTCAAAGTTTTAGGCACAAAAACGCGCGGAAAACTGTGGTGTGCGGGGCCGGGCAGCGTGCTTGATTCTATGTTACTCCGCAACAGCTGAGACGGGGAGGTGTTTGGCGCAGGGTTATCTGGGAGAAACTCCCCAGGCAGCCGGAGTGGCTGTGCAAACACGAGCTCCGCTGGTGAGGCTTCTAGATCCTCTTTAGGTGCAGAACGCAACCCCAATAACACCCATGGTAACTTGTCAACCCAATTTGTATCCGTCAGTGATGCTCTGAGAGCCGCTTTCAATGACCTATGAAAACGTTCGCATAAGCCATTAGCCTGCGGATTGTACGCGGTTGTGCAGTGAATTGTGACACCCAGGCTGCGGGCCATTGTCGACCAAAGATCGGAAACAAATTGAGGGCCTCTGTTGGACGTAATGTCCTACGGAACGCCGAAGCGCGCCACCCAAGCTGTTAAAAACGCGCGCGCCACTTCCTCGGCCGGGGTTGATGCCAGCGGGACCACTTCAGGCCAGCGCGTGGTGCGGTCCACCATTGTCAGAAGATGTGCGCACCCCTGTGACAGCGGGAGGGGTCCAACGAGGTCCACATGAACGTGATCGAACCTCTTGGCCGGAATGTGAAACTGTTCCAAAGGAGACCTCGTGTGCCTGTGTACTTTGGCTCGTTGACACACCGTGCAGGCTGCTGCCCACTCTTTGACCTGTTTGCGGAGGCTCGGCCACACAAATTTCTCTCCCACCATTTTGACCGACGCGCGCACTCCAGGGTGTGCCAAAGAATGAACCGAGTCAAAAATGCGGCGGCGCCAGACGCGGCCGTCCAGTGGAGACATCACAGATTAGGGGGGGCATACCGTCTTGCAGCACCCTGCTCTCCAGCCTTAACCCTGTTGGTCCAGACTGGAGCGCGCGCACGTCCGCGTCATTAACCTGCTCCGCAGCCGTGGCTGCATAATCTAACCCTACGCTGATTGGGGCCGCCATGGCGCGCGAGAGGCAATCTGCCACTACATTGAGTTTGCCCGCCACATGCTGAATATCAGTGGTAAACTCTGATATCGCGGCCAGCTGCCTCTGCTGCCGGCCTGACCACGGTTCAGAGACCTTGGCCATCGCGAATGTTAGCGGTTTGTGATCAACGAACGCGGTGAAAGCGCGTCCTTCCAGCCAGAACTGAAAGTGGCGGATGGCCAAATGGAAAGCGAGCAGCTCCCTGTCGAACGCGCTGTATTTACGTTCGCTATTGCGCAAGGTCCTGCTGAAAAATGCGAGGGGCTGCCAAACCCCGGCTACATGTTGCTCCACGACCGCCCCTATGGCCACCTCTGACGCATCAGTGGTGAGCGCTATGCCGGCCGTTGGGTCTGGGTGTGCCAACAACGCAGCCTTTGCCAAGGCTGCTTTCACCTCCGAGAACGCTTGGTCCCGCTCCGGGGACCACTCGACCTTATCCGCGGGTTTCTTTTTTTTGAGCGCGGCATACAGCGGCTGCATGAGTTGCGCTGCGCGGGGGAGAAAACGGTTATAAAAATTCACCATTCCCAAAAACTCCTGCAACGCCCTGACTGTCTGCGGCCGGGGAAAATCTGCCACGGCGCGCACTTTGTCAGGCAGCGGAACTGCTCCTTTGGGGGAGACGCGGTGTCCTAAAAAATCGATCTGCGCCACTCCGAACTGACACTTCGCTGGGTTGATTATTAACCCGTGATCTCCCAACCTTCGGAAAACTGTGGCCAGGTGTTTTTCGTGTTCATCTTTGGACGCACTGGCTACTAAAATATCGTCCAGGTAGACGAACACGAAAGGGAGATCGCGAAGCACCGCGTCCGTCATGCGTTGGAACGTCTGAGCAGCCCCTTTAAGTCCGAATGGCATGCGTAAAAACTCGAATAAACCAAACGGAGTTATTACCGCTGTTTTGGGTATGTCCTCAGCGCGCACTGGGACTTGGTGGTAACCGCGGAACAAGTCTATTTTAGAAAAAATGCGCACCCCTGCCAAATGAACCGAAAAATCTTGGATATGTGGGATTGGGTAGCGGTCATGCGCCGTAGCGTTGTTTAACCTGCGGAAATCCCCGCAAGGGCACCATGATCCGTCAGCTTTCGGGACCATATGTAGGGGGGAAGCCCACGGACTGTTTGAACGTCGGATAATGCCCAACCTCTCCAGGTTGGCAAACTCCTCGCGCGCTATGGCTAGTTTAACTGCGTCCAAGCGCCGAGCTTTTGCAAAAACGGGTGGTCCGGTAGTATTAATAAAATGCTCCACCCTGTGCTTAGTGACTGTTGCCGAAAAAGTGGGGACAGTGAGTGCTGGGAACTGAGTGAGCAGTGTGTGGAACTTACCGCCTGCTGCTGTGACGTTGGCTTGTGCTGTTGGCGGGGCCACTCGTGCTGTACAGGGGATAGAATCAAAAGAAAGTGCATTAACCAGGCGCCTGTTAGCGAGATCAACCAACAACCCATGTGAGCACAAAAAATCAGCCCCCAGCATATTGAAATTTACTGTTGTTACAACAAAAGTCCACTCATATGCACGGCCGTGTAGAGACAGAAGCAGAGTCTTCTCACCAAAGGTCTTAATCTCCGAGCCGTTCACCGCTGTCACCCGGGGACCTCCGGAACCAGCCAGTCTGTCCGCGTAGGAAGGTGTGATGAAACTCAACTGGGAGCCTGTGTCGACGAGGAACAGCCTCCCGGAGCGTGCGTCCGACAAGTAGAGCAGCTTGTTCTCTTCCCCGAGGGCCGCGGCTGCTACTGACCCCCGGTCTTGGCGTTTCCCGAACACCCGAACTGGCACGGCGGTACACACTTGTGTGCCCTCTCTGCGAAGCGGCGATGGTAGAAACAAAAGACGTCCGGTCCACGCTCCCTGGCTCTTGCCGCCGCCGTCGTCGGTGAGTCTGGCACCGCTGCCTCTGGCCTCCTGTCATCTCCGGTCGTTGCGCCGAGTTCCACTGCAGCGGCCGTGGCTGCGCGCCGCTTGGTGGCGTTGACAATCCGCTGCGCCTCTCGGCCCAGCACGCGGTAGTCCCGTAGGGCCAACAGTGGCGAACTGGCCAGAACCGCTCTCGCTGCTGACGGTAGAGTCCTGAGGAAGAGGTGGGTGAAAATGAAGTGATCGTCATCAGAGTCTTTCAACCTCAACAACTTCTCCATCAGGCTCGCGGGCATGTCATTTTCCCCCTCCGTCAGCGCCAGGAGCCTCTCTGCTCACTCCTCCGCCGAGGGGGTGAATTGCTGGATGAGTGCAGCCTTCAGCGTGCCGTATTTGTCGCTCTCCGGCGGCTGGTCGATCAGGCTCTCCACATGCTGGGCCGTGTTGTTGTCCAGCTTTGCGACTACATGGTAGAATTTCATGGCATCTACCGATATCCCCCGGAGGTTGAACTACGCCTCAACCGCGTTGAACCAGGAGCACGGATTGTTCTGCCAGAAGTCCGGTAGCTGGACTGTAGCGGCATTTGCTTGGCTGGGGGCTCCTGACGCGGCTGGCCCGGGGGAATTTTCTTCTTCCATGATACGTCTCGGGTCACCAGTGTGGAAGATGTGAAAATGACGAGGCAGAGTTCTTTCTCAGAGTCAGCTTTATTCACATCTCCATCATTTCAAAGCAGAGAAAAAAGGGGGTGAAGCAGTAAACTCTCGTCCTTAAATATCAGGGACTTCACACCTCATAGATCACATGTCACACAGACCACCTTGCATAATAAAGACAGTCACAATGCATTTCACCATCTTGCATAATAAAGACAGTCACAATGCATTTCTCTCCATGATATCACTTCCGCTGTCTCCCATGCATCCTTTCCTTAATCCCTTAGTTGACCCCCCACAGTCTCCAGCCTTGCATACCAAGGCTAAGATTCCTGCCTTTGTTCTGACCTAAAATGTGAGTCACAAAACCGGTCCAACAGGTCCCATGTGTGTTCCCACAATGGACAGGATTTCTAGGCATAGCCAGGGAATGGAGGGTGTCATGCTTGGTGACTACAGGATCTCATCTTTGTTGTCTGCAGATGATGTTGTCCTGTTGGTTTCATCCAGCAATGACCTACAGTTCTTGCTGGGACAGTTTGCTACTGAGTGTGAAGCGGCTGGGATGAGAATCAGCACCTCCTAGTCAGAGTCCATGGTCCTCAGCCGGAAAAAGGTGGATTGTCCTCTTTGGGTTGGGGACAGGCTCTTGCCCCAAGTGGAGGAGTTTAAGTATCTTGGGGTCTTATTCACGAGTGAGGGGAGAATGGAGCGAGAGATTGACAGACGGATCGGAGCAGCATCTGCAGTGATGCGGACGTTGTACCGGTCTGTTGTGGTGAAGAGGGAGCTGAGTTCTAAGGCAAAGCTGTCGATTTACCAGTCAATCTACGTTCCTACTCTCACCTATGGTCACGAGCTTTGGGTAATGACCGAAAGAACGAGATCGCGGATACAAGTGGCTGAAATGAGCTTTCTCCGTAGGATTGCTGGACTCACCCTCAGAGATAGGGTGAGGAGCTCAGTCATCTGGGAGAGACTCAGAGTAGAATCGCTGCTCCTCCACATTGAAGGGAGTCAGTTGAGGTGGTATGGGCATCTGATTAGGATGCCTCCTGGACGTCTCCCACTTGAGGTGTTTTGGGCTTGTCCCACTGGGAGGAGACCCGGGGGCAGACCCAGGACTCGCTGGAGAGACTATGTCTCCCAGCTGGTCTGGGAACGCCTTGGTATCCTCTCTGAAGAGGTGAAGCAGGTGGCTGGGAAGAGGGAAGTCTGGGCTTCTCTGCTTGAACGTTTGCCTCCGCGACCCGGACCTCCGGAAAAGCGGTAGAAGATGGATAGATGGATGGATTTTGAGGAAAAAAATGAATTTAATCCCTTTTGGAATAAGGCTGTACCACAACAAAATGTGGAAAAAGTGAAGCACTGTGAATGCTTTCCAGATGCACTGTATATTTAATAAGGTGGAATGTCACAGGGAATAAGTATTGAACAAGCTTGGTGAAATTTATTTAATATTCAGTAGAAGAGCCTTTGTTGGTAATAACGGCTTCCAGACGCCTCCTGTATGAAGAAACTAGGTGCAGGTATTGCTCAGGAGTGATTTTAGCCCACTCTTCCACACAAAATGTCTTCAAATCTTGACAGTTCCGTGGGTGTCTTCTGTGAACTCTGATCAGGTCAGATCTGATCAGTTCTGATCAGAACTATGTTTGTTCCATAGATTTTCAATTGGATTCAGGTCAGGTGAGTGACTGGGCTATTCTAGCAGCTCTATTTTCCTTCTCTGGAGCCAGATGAGGATTTCTTTGACTGTGTGTTTGGGATCATTATCTAGCTGAAATGTCCACCCTCATTTCATCTTCAGCATCTTGGCAGATGGCAGCAGGTTCTTATCAAGGATGTCTCTGTCCATTTGTCCACTCATCTTTCCTTCAATTATATGAAGTCTGTCTGTACCATGTGCTGAAAAACACCCCCACACCATGATGGTCCCACCTCCAAACTTCACTGTTGGTAAGATGTTTTTGGGCTGATGTGCAGTGCCATTTCTCCTCCAAATATACTGTGTGTTGTGGCATCCAGAAAGTTCAGTTTTGGTCTCATCTGACCAGACTATATTCTCCCAGTATTTTTACTGGCTTGCCCAAATGTTGTGCAGGAAACTTTAAACGAGCTTCAACATGCTTTTTCTTCAGCAATGGAGTCTTGTGAGGTGAATGGGAATATAACCCATGTCGGTTGAGTGCATTACTTATTGTTTTCTTTGAAACAGTAGTACCTGCTGACTCCAGGTTTTTCTGGAGTCAGCATGGAGTTAATGGAGTTTCTTCATGAATGGTCTTTGGCTCTTGGATAACTCTTCTGATAATTCTTTTGACTCCTCTGTCAGAAATCTTGTGAAGAGCTCCTGGTCGCGGCCGGTTAATGGAAAAATTATGTTCTTTCCACTTCCAAATGATGGCTGCAACAGTGCTCATTGGAACATTCAGCAGTTTAGAAATACACCTGTAAACAATGTCATCATTACGTTTTGCAGCTGTAAAGTTGCAAAGGTCTAGAGAGGTCTTTGCTAAAGGTTATCAGTCAAGACTTAACTAGCTGAAATTAATTTGCACTGATGGGGATGGGATGGCTTCCTAAATTCTGATGGATTTCAGCTGGTTTCTTGGCTTTCTATGCCTTTTGCATTTTAAAATGTAACTTGTTTTGTGAACACAGTTGCCTTGATTTCTTTGTATGTATGGATTACTTGGGTTGTTACTGATATCTGGTGAAAATCTCACATCAATTAGGGATATTCGGCTTTCGGGTGAAATTTCAGGATGTACCTAAAATGCACTATAACTTTTCCAGGTGAACTTAATTTGACCTTCTCTAACCTTTTGAATGCACATGTCCAACTGTTCAGTGTTTCAGTACTTTTTGCATAACTTGCTGTTGTCTAACAAGGTGCTTAGTGGCAAAATTCACAACAGGTGTTTGATCCATGAATCGATCAATAAATGTTCTGGTTCAGTTTGAACTGGTATTTAAACGGTCATCTTCATCATGCTGTTCACATTTTGACATCATGAGACCAAGACAACAGCTTACAATTGATCAACAGTACCTCGCAATTATGAGGCTTCAAACAGGATGTTCTCAGAGGGAAGTGGCCACTGAGCTTAAAGTATCACAGAGTGTCATCAGCACATTGCAACAGAGATGCAGGCAGACTGGAAGAGTCACAGAAAGGCACAGAAGTGGACATCCTTTGGCCACATCCCACGCTGATGATTGTGAACAGTGCCCTGCAGAACTCGATGATGAATGCTACTCAACTCCAGGCACATTTAAGGGAGGTGAGAGGCGCCCAATTGTCACGTCAGACCATTAGAAACCATTTACATCAGCGTGGTCTGCATGCTAGATGACCTGCAAAGGTACCTGACCACACCAGACACAAGTGTCATTGTCTTGCATGGGCCAGGGAGTATTTATGCTGGACAAGGGACCAGTGAGCCTCAGATGTGTTCTCTGATGAAAGTCAATTAATGTTGAGCAGAAATGATGGCCACCAACGATGTTGGAAACTTCAAGGAGAACGCTAATCATTAGCCACTGTTGTGGTGGTATTACACTCTGTGTAGGTGTGTCTAGTCAATACAGACCTGCCCTACACCTTGTGAATGGTACAGTGAAAAGCCGGTATCACCTGAATAACATCATTAATCTAGTCATTGTGCCCCTGCATGAACAACACAGGCCTAATTTCATCTTCATGGACAACAATGCTCCAGCTCATCAAGGTTGCATCATTAGGGAAGGGCTGCTGGAGGCTGGGGTACCTCAGATGGAGTGGTCTGCACTTTCTACAGACCTGAATCCCATAGAAAATCAATGGGATCAGCCGAGTTGCTGTGTAGAGGTTCGTAACCCTGCACCCCACAACCTCAATGACCTGAGGGCCACCCTTCACGAAGAGTGGAATACCATGCCTCAGCAGACAATAAGTCGACTTGTGAACAGCATGAGACGTCATTGTCAAGCTGTAATTGATGCTCAAGGGCACATGAGAAGTTATTGAGACACCTGACATGTTGTGGTATATCCACCACTGTTGTTGGCTTTTGTTTGAATAAATTGTTTAAAATGAGGAAATCACCATTGCATGCTTCTACTTAAATGCCCTACTTTCATGATATAATTTCACTGTAGCGTGAACTTCTCACATTTTCCATAAATTTCACCCGAAAGCCAAATACAGTATCCCTAACTTTTTGTGAGTAGTGTGTATACACTACCGTTTAAAAGTTTGGGGTCACTTAGAAATTTCCTTATTTTTGAAAAAAAAAGCACTTTTTTTCAATGAAGATAACTTTAAACTAATCAGAAATACACTCTATACATTGCTAATGTGGTAAATGACTATTCTAGCTGCAAATGTCTGGTTTTTGGTGCAATATCTACATAGGTGTATAGAGGCCCATTTCCAGCAACTATCACTCCAGTGTTCTAATGGTACAATGTGTTTGCTCATTGCGTCAGAAGGCTAATGGATGATTAGAAAACCCTTGTGCAATCATGTTAGGTCTGCAATGCTGTAATTGCTGCAAATGGAGGATTCTTTGACGAAAGCAAAGTTTGATGGAAAAAATTATTATTTCAAATACAAATCATTATTTCTAACCTTGTCAATGTCTTGACTACAGTATATTTTCTATTCATTTTACAACTCATGGTGGTAAATACGTGTGACTTTTCATGGAAAACACAAAATAATTGTCTGGGTGACCCCAAACTTTTGAACGGTAGTGTATATATATATATATATATATATATATATATATATATATATATATATATACAGTATATACAGTATATACAGTATACAGACATGGACAAAATTGTTGATACCCCTCTGTTAATGAAAGAAAAACCCACAATGGTCACAGAAATAACTTGAATC
The DNA here is from genome assembly GCA_020510985.1 of Pholidichthys leucotaenia. Taxonomy (NCBI): domain Eukaryota; kingdom Metazoa; phylum Chordata; class Actinopteri; order Cichliformes; family Pholidichthyidae; genus Pholidichthys; species Pholidichthys leucotaenia. The sequence goes on along the minus strand of CM035848.1, from coordinate 254,947,528 downwards.
TGACAAAAGTGGTAATAAATAAAAATTCTATGAAAATTAACCAATGAAAATCAGACAATGCTTTTGAATTGCTGTTCAACAGGATTATTTTAAAAAACAAACTCATGAAACAGGCCTGGACAAAAATGATGGTACCCTTAACTTAATATTTTGTTGCACAACCTTTTGAGGCAATCACTGCAATCAAACGATTTCTGTAACTGTCAATGAGACTTCTGTACCTCTCAGCAGGTATTTTGGCCCACTCCTCATGAGTAAACTGCTCCAGTTGTCTCAGGTTTGAAGGGTGCCTTCTCCAGACGGCATGTTTCAGCTCCTTTTACAGATGTTCAATAGGATTTAGATCAGGGCTCATAGAAGGCCACTTTAGAATAGTCCAATGTTTTGCTCTTAGCCATTCTTGAGTGTTTTTAGCCGTGTGTTTTGGGTCATTATCCTGTTGCAAGACCCATGACCTGCGACTGAGACCAAGCTGTCTGACACTGGGCAGCACATTTCTCTCTAGAATACCTTGATAGTCTTGAGAGTTCATTGTACCCTGCACAGATTCAAGACACCCTGTGCCAGATGCAGCAAAGCAGCCCCACAACATAACAGAACCTCCTCCATGTTTTACAGTAGGGACAGTGTTCTTTTCTTGGTATGCTTCATTTTGGCGTCTGTGAACATAGAGCTGATGTGCCTTGCCGAAAAGTTGCAGTTTTGTCTCGTCTGTCCATAGGACATTCTCCCAGAAGCTTTGTGGCTTGTCAACATGCAGTTTGGCAAATTCTAGTCTGGCTTTTTTATGATTTATTTTCAACAGTGGTGTCCTCCTTGGTCGTCTCCCATGAAGTCTACTTTGGCTCAAACAATGACGGATGGTGCAATCTGACACTGATGTACCTTGAACTTGGAGTTCACCATGAATGTGTTTAGAGGTTGTTCTGGGCTGTTTTGTTACCATTCGTATTATCCATCTCCTCCTGCGGCCACATCCAGGGAGGTTGGCTACAGTCCCGTGGATCTTAAATTTCCGAATAATATGTGCAACTGTAGTCACAGGAACATCAAGCTGCTTGGAGATGGTCTTATAGCCTTTACCTTTAACATGCTTGTCTATAATTTTCTTTCTATTCTCCTGAGACAACTCTCTCCTTTGCTTCCTCTGGTCCATGTTTAGTGTGGTAAACACCATGTCACCAAACAGCACAGTGACTACTTGTCACTCTTTAAATAGGCCGACTGACTGATTACAAGTTTGTAGACACCTATGATGTTAATTAGAGGACACATTTTGGTTGAACATGTCCCTATGGTCACATTATATTCAATCTTTTCTAGGGGTACCATCATTTTTGTCCAGGCCTGTTTCATGAGTTTGTTTTTTTAAAACAATTCTGTTGAACCACAATTCAAAAGCATTGTGTGATTTTCATTGATTAATTTTCATAGAATTTTTATTTATTACCACTTTTGTCAGATTCAAGTTATTTCTGTGACCATTGTGGGTTTTTCCCACAATGGTCCCACAATTTTTTTAAGTGCTTTATAAATAAAGTTGATTGATTGATTGATTGATTGATTGATTTGGTATGGGGGAAAGATCAAGCTCCTTTTGTGGCTGCTGGTTGGCTGGTTGTTGTTTAGTGACGTTATTGAGCCCTGGCATTCTGTTCTTTGCACATGCAATAATACTTTTGAGAATTTTCTGGAGAATAGTCTGGATAGTTTTTGTCGTTTGTTGTTTGTCGTTTTGTTTTTGAGAGCTTTAATAAACCTGCAGGTGAAGACAGCAAGCATATTTGTCCACTCCCATGTTCATAACAGTATGACAAACTTGAAAAGTTACCAACTTAAGGTACATTGTATCTGCATGGAAAAACATGCGATTAATGCGTTATTAATTGTGATTAACTCAACATTCTAAAAAATTAATTGCGATTAAAAATTTGAATCATCCAACACCACTAATATACAGTGGTGTGAAAAAATGTTTGCCCCTTCATGATTTCTCATTTTTTTGTGTGTCTGTCACACTTAAATGTTTCATGTCATCAAACAAATTTAAATATTAGACAAAGATAACACAAGTAAACACAAAATGCAGTTTTTCAACAAAGGTGTTTATTATTAAGGGGAAAAAAAAAACAAACCTACATGGCTCTGTGTGAAAAAATGATTGCCCCTAAACCTAATAACTGGTTGGGCCACCCTTAGAAGCAACAACTGCAATCAAGGGTTTGCGACAACTGGCAATGAGTCTTTTACAGCGCTGTGGAAGAATTTTTGCCCACTCATCTTTGCAGAATTGTCATAATTCAGCCACACTGGAGGGTTTTCGAGCATGAACCGCCTTTTTAAGGTCATGCTACAGCATCTAAATCGGATTCAGGTCAGGACTTTGACAAGGCCACTCCAAAGTCTTCATTTTGTTTTTCTTAAGCCATTCAGAGGTGGACTTGCTGGTGTGTTTTGGATCATTGTCCTTCTGTCATGGGTGGCTCTCGCGAGCCACCATAAGACGCCACACAGTCACCAGTGAGTTCAGTGAGTTTTATTAACGGTGAAAATAGTGACAACACAAGCTGCTGAGACAATGACACTAGAGTCTACTCACAACAGGAGGCATAGGGCTAAACAGCTCTACAGGTCCATAGCAGGAGACGGTCATACACAAGGCAGGCAAGGTTGGTGAAAATAATAATTACACCAGCTGCTAAGGCAGAGACACACAGAGATCGATACACACCGGGAGGGGTAAGGCTATAAAGCACACTTACTATTTCCGGAGAACGACAGTCAAGCCAAAGGCAGACGTGGTACGAATAAGTATCGTGCATCCGTAGCGTGACAGAGTGTAAACAGACACTGCTGCGAGGATGTGGTCGCCAGCGAGGGTAAAAATAGTCCTAGCACTAATGACTACAAATGCAGCGCAGCTGTTCAGGGTTTGACAGCTGAGCGGAAGCCTTCCCAAGCACTATCACAATAAGAGCTCGGAGAGCTAGAATAATAACGCCGCTGTCAAACCCTAACAAGAATAACCCGAGCACCAAGACCTAGTGCTCGGGTCATGACAGTAGCCCCCCCTCACTTGACGGGCTCTGAACGTCTAGTAACACCTGCCCCCCCCCCCCAACCACAGGGTGAGTGGATTGAGGAACAGGCAAGGAGGGAGCCAAACAAAACCTAACACCCTAAACAGGAAAAGAAACGAATACATCACTTGACATATCCATCCTATTTCCCCCCAGAACAATGACGAAAGAAGAAAAAACAAAACAAGACCTGACTACAAAACAAGGAGAACACAATCATACAAAGCAAAAAACACTTGACCCTGAAAATTTTCCCACCGAGGCCACAGACAACCCGTCTAACCCCAGTGTACATAACGTGGCCCAAAAAAATAAACCCTCAACATACAGTAACTATAGGAACAAAACAAGAAATAAATGCAAACACATAACCATGGCAAAAAAAGAAAAAATTACATGACGGTAACTATGGAAACAAAACAAAATGCAAACACAAGACAACTATGGGGGGGGAGGAACCAGAAATGCATGACGCCAACTATGGACACAGAAACAAGAAATAAATACAAACACATGGTAACTATGGGAACAAAACAAGACGTAAATACAAACACATGAAGACTATGAGCAAGAAATGCATACAAACACATGGTAACTATGAAAGAAAAACAAGAAATAAATGCACACATGGTAACTAAAAAAACCCCCCACAAGAAATACGTGCTAACACACCGTGACTATGAAAAACAAACACACACGAAACCAGAAATACATGTAAACACCTGGAAACTATGAACGAGAACACCATACTATGGCCCCTCAAGAAGAAGAGGGGAACAAAACAAAAAGCAAAATACGGCCATAGCCCCCCAAAGGAAGAGGGGAGGACAAAACAAAAAAAAAAAAACAAGACCCAGACTATGGATTACAAAAACTCATGAGGCAATCTAAATTGCTTAACATAACTTGACATGACCAGACACCGTATGGGCCAAAACAAAAGATGATCGGCGGAGATCCAACACCCCCCAGGCAGAGCTCCGGCGACCTCCCTGCCTCCGATGGCCCACGGATAGTCCCACAAAACAGTACATGGTCAGGCGGCCTGCCCCAGTCCCAGGCCCCCAGAAACAAGTCCTCTGGTGGCCGAACCAGGTCACCCAGTGGCAAACACAGTTTATCGGGCGACCAACCCAAGATGCCGAACGCACAAAGCAGTTCCTCGGGTGGCCGACCCGCATCCCACAACCACCAGGACCGTGGAGGAATTGCATGCAGCCGCCCGCCTAATGACGACAAGACATGAGAGCGCCAGTCTGCCAGACAAAAACCTCCAACGGCCCCCAGCTGGTGGCTCCTGAAAGGGGAACAACCAAGAACTTGGACGTCCTTGAATCCTGATTGGGTCGCAGCCGCACTTGCGCTGGACCCCCACTGGACCTCGTCGGACCCCGATTGGGTCGCAGCCACACCAGAGCTGGACCCCCACTTGACCTCGTCGGACCCCGATTGGGTCGCAGCTGCACCTGCGTCGGACCCCGACTGGGTCACCTCGGCCCACGCGTCGGACCCCAGCTGGGTCAGGATGGACCCCGATTGGGTCACCGCTGCACCCGCGTCGGACCCCGATTGGGTCACCGCTGCACCCGCGTCGGACCCCGACTGGGTCACTGCTGCACCCGCGTCGGACCCTGACTGGGTCACCTCGGCCCACGTGTCGGACCCCGACTGGGTCACCTCGTCCCACGCGTCGGACCCCGACTGGGTCGGCACTGCACCGGCGACGACCTCCATCCCCGAACCTGGGACCTCCAGTCCCGTGACCTTGACAGATTCCAGACTGGTAACGCTATGGAGAGGCTCAGAGAACAAGAGAGGACCGGGATCAGTCTCACCGGCAGCGCCAGAGCCCAGCGAGACGAGCTCGGGTGCAGCAGACGGCTGCCTCTCGCTCGCCTCCCCATGAGGCAGGCAAAAATGCTCTAACACAAAGGAAAACAAGGAAGAGCACTTGCCTGCACTCGGGCTCTGGAGCCGTCCAGGACTTCGTCGATCCAGGTTCAGACAGACGCTCGTCGTCGGGCTCCCACTCGGCTGTGTCGGGTTCCACAGCCGGCCTGATGGTCTCTGCAGCTGGATCCTCTCGCGCTGACGTCCACACCAATAACCCGTATGGCGTGGGAGCAGAGGACCCTCGACCTGCTGACTCGGGCTGCATCTCTGAGGAACCCTGGGGACGCTCACTCGTCGGCTCTGGCTCCTCACCGCAGTCCGTTCTCCTCCTCTGTCCAACACAAGGCTGCAGGGCCAGGATATCTCCCAGAGCTGCAGGCCTCCCCCTCGTTCGACGGTGTGGGACTGACGCCGAGGACCGCTCCGCAGGAGGAAACACAGAGGCAGCAGGTTCAGTGTTACTGGCTACAGCTGGAGAAGGAAACTCGGGGAGCTGTGAACCCCGAGCTTCATCCCCAGGAGTCAGACAAGACAGATCACTATGATGGATAGGTAAGTGAAATTGAACTTGCCTGTCTCCTGAAGGGAAGATGGTGCCAGCTGTAGAGGACGTTGCTCCTTCCCTCGCTCGCTGGATGGTAACACAGGACCCATGGACGGAGCTCACTGACACAGGACTCAGCTCACTCTCAGCAGCTGGCTGATTGAGCGGGTCATTCCGGTGGCCCGGAACTGGATCCGGAGCAGGAGCTTGCTGAAGACGTGCTCGGCCGCAGCGCCGACGCCTCCGCCGGCCCCCAGATGGTGCGAACTCCAGGACTGGATCGAGGACGGGGTCAGGATCCGTAGGCCAAGAGCAGGAGTGCCTCTTCTCCTGCTTCACGCCGCGTTCCTCCTCCAGCATCAGGAAAATCTCGCGTTGTGCACCGATATCTTCCCTCCTCGCGTCGACTTCCGGGTGGTCGGCCCAGTGGGAAGGGAGATGACGAAGGACGTCTTCAGCAGCGTCTAGGTACCAGTGTATACTGTGATGGTAGTCCAGCAGGGAAGCGGAGATGAGCATCTCATCCACAACTTCCAGAAAGCCTGTCAGCTCGTGGCTCGGGCTCCCAGCGCGGACCCTCCGCGACGGCATTCTTCCCACACACTCAGTACCCAGACGGAAACAGCAACTGTCCAAAAAACTCAAAACTCCCTGATGAATTGCGTCTCGGGTTGGCGTCACCGTAAACGCCGTTTTGGCAGCAGTGTACTGTCACGGGTGGCTCTCGTGAGCCACCATAAGACGCCACACAGTCACCAGTGAGTTCAGTGAGTTTTATTAACGGTGAAAATAGTGACAACACAAGCTGCTGAGACAATGACACTAGAGCAGGGGTCACCAACGCGGTGCCCGCAGGCACCATGTCGCCCGCGGCGACCACATGAGTCGCCCGCAGGCCTGTTCTAAAAATAGCACAACTTGCAAGTGAGCTGCGTCAAAGATGTAATTTTTTCTGCCGCTATTTTTTATTTTATATTTTTTATATTTTTTAAAATCACACTTGCATTTATATAGATTTTAAAATGACAATGTCTTAAAAATAAAAAAAATGAAAATATGTTTATTATACGTAAAGTTAAGGTGAACTCTGACCTAGTTCAAAGGTCAGTATTGTGCGCATGACAAAACCTTTGCGCTTGTGGAGCGTAAGCTAGCGGGCGGTTAAGATGGTGAGTGGAGTGCAGTTTCCAAGCCCAAAAACATGGCAAAAAAAAGACAGAAAATTTATCATTTTCAAAGTGAGCGGGAGGAAGAGTTCTTTTTTACTACCGTGAAAGGAAGCTGCGTGTATTTCATTTGCGGGGCGACGGCGAAGCGCATGTGGAGCGACACTTCACTACCCACTCTTTTTTTTTTGGACTTATCTTGTACCCGTAGGTAGATTTGTTCTGCAGTCCGGTGACAAGCCACCAGCCGCTGCGTGCGCAAGCGCCCTTTAACTCCCTAACCTGCATGTTTTTGCATGAAAAACGAGAACATGCACCACCAGAACATGCAAACTCCACACAGATCACTGTTGGCCGGGGGCAGGGATCGAGCCCATGATCCCCGCGATCCCCCGGCCGAGGGTAAACTGCTGCCGCGGTGCTAACCACTGCTCCACCGTGCATATAAGCACTCTCAGTGCTGTTTAGCTTCTTCTCATGAAAGGACAGTGCTGGTTGCTCAAGCATGATTCTTGGCAAGAACTGTATGGATATAATTCCAGTGAAGAAGAACACACAAAAGTGTGTTTATTAAATGTAACAGATTTTGAGCAGAATTGCAGCAGATTTGTTCAGTTAAAAATGTGATAAGATTTATTTAATATCAAAGTTGATTTTTCTTAAATGTTGCATAACTTTTTCAAACATGGTTCAACATAGTTCATGAATTAAAAGGGTTTAGTTTTTTATGGTTCAAAGGGACTGGTGAAAACTGGACATTCTTTTTATGAAATGTAGAAGTGATCATCTGAACAATTGCTGAGATTAATAAAAAAGTGTTGAATATTGATCTTGTCTGTTACCCACTCTAAGTTATTGATAATTATTTATTTATGTATATATATACACTCACCGGCCACTTTATTAGGTACACCATGCTAGTAACGGGTTGGACCCCCTTTTGCCTTCAGAACTGCCTCAATTCTTCGTGGCATAGATTCAACAAGGTGCTGGAAGCATTCCTCAGAGAGTTTGGTCCATATTGACATGATGGCATCACACAGTTGGCGCAGATTTGTCGGCTGCACATCCATGATGCGAATCTCCCGTTCCACCACATCCCAAAGATGCTCTATTGGATTGAGATCTGGTGACTGTGGAGGCCATTTGAGTACAGTGAACTCATTGTCATGTTCAAGAAACCAGTCTGAGATGATTCCAGCTTTATGACATGGCGCATTATCCTGCTGAAAGTAGCCATCAGAAGTTGGGTACATTGTGGTCATAAAGGGATGGACATGGTCAGCAACAATACTCAGGTAGGCTGTAGCGTTGCAACGATGCTCAATTGGTACCAAGGGGCCCAAAGAGTGCCAAGAAAATATTCCCCACACCATTACACCACCAGCCTGAACCATTGATACAAGGCAGGATGGATCCATGCTTTCATGTTGTTGACGCCAAATTCTGACCCTACCATCCGAATGTCGCAGCAGAAATCGAGACTCATCAGACCAGGCAACGTTTTTCCAATCTTCTATTGTCCAATTTCGATGAGCTTGTGCAAATTGTAGCCTCAGTTTCCTGTTCTTAGCTGAAAGGAGTGGCACCCGGCGTGGTCTTCTGCTGCTGTAGCCCATCTGCCTCAAAGTTCGACGTACTGTGCGTTCAGAGATACTCTTCTGCCTACCTTGGTTGTAACGGGTGGTTATTTGAGTCACTGTTGCCTTTCTATCAGCTCGAACCAGTCTGGCCATTCTCCTCTGACCTCTGGCATCAACAAGGCATTTCCGCCCACAGAACTGCCGCTCACTGGATATTTTTTCTTTTTCGGACCATTCTCTGTAAACCCTAGAGATGGTTGTGCGTGAAAATCCCAGTAGATCAGCAGTTTCTGAAATACTCAGACCAGCCCTTCTGGCACCAACAACCATGCCACGTTCAAAGTCACTCAAATCACCTTTCTTCCCCATACTGATGCTCGGTTTGAACTGCAGGAGATTGTCTTGACCATGTCTACATGCCTAAATGCACTGAGTTGCCGCCATGTGATTGGCTGATTAGAAATTAAGTGTTAACGAGCAGTTGGACAGGTGTACCTAATAAAGTGGCCGGTGAGTGTATATATATATATATATATATATATATACACACACACACACACACACACACACACAATTTGTTATTTTAGAGCAGTGTGTCAAGCTGGTGCCCTTCACATGACTCGATACCCATGAAGTAGCTCTTGGTTTCAAAAAGGTTGGTGACCCCTGCACTAGAGTCTACTCACAACAGGAGGCATAGGGATAAACAGCTCTACAGGTCCATAGCAGGAGACGGTCATGCACAAGGCAGGCAAGGTTGGTGAAAATAATAATTACACCAGCTGCTAAGGCAGAGACACACAGAGATCGATACACACCGGGAGGGGTAAGGCTATAAAGCACACTTACTAGTTCCGGAGAACGACAGTCAAGCCAAAGGCAGACGTGGTACAAATAAGTATCGTGCATCCGTAGCGTGACAGAGTGTAAACAGACACTGCTGCGAGGATGTGGTCGCCAGCGAGGGTAAAAATAGTCCTAGCACTAACGACCACAAATGCAGCGCAGCTGTTCAGGGTTTGACAGCTGAGCGGAAGCCTCCCCGAGCACTATCACAATAAGAGCTCGGAGAGCTAGAATAATAACCCCGCTGTCAAACCTTGACAAGAATAACCCGAGCACCAAGACCTAGTGCTCGGGTCATGACACCTTCTGCAGAACCCAAGTGCACTTCAGCTTGAGGTCACAAACAGATGGCTGGACATTCTCCTTCAGGATTTGTTGGTAGACAGCAGAATTCATGGTTCAATTTAAAACAGCAAGTCTTCTAGGTCCTGAAGCAGCAAAACAGCACCAAACCATCACACTACCACCACCACATTTTACTGTTGGTATGATGTTCCTTTTCTGAAATGCTGTGTTACTTTTACACCAGATATAATGGGACACACACCATCCAAAAAGTTCAACTTTTGTCTTGTCAGTCCAAAGAGTATTTTCCCAAAAGTCTTGGGGATCGTCAAGATGTTTTCTGGCAAAACTGAGACGAGCCTTTAATTTCTTTTTTGCTCAGCAGTGGTTTTCGTCTTGGAACTCTGCCATGCAGGCCATTTTTGCCCAGTCTCTTTCTCATGGTGGAGTCATGAACACTGACCTTAACTGAGGCAAGTGAAGCCTGCAGTTCTTTGAATGGCATTGTGGGGTCTTTTGTGACCTCTTGGATGAGTCCATCACTGTTCCATGTTTTCGCCATTTGTGGATAATAGCTCTCACTGTGGTTTGCTGGAGTCCCAAAGCTTTAGAAATGGCTTCATAACCTTTTCCAGACTGATAGCTCACTTACTTTGTTTCTCATTTGTTCCTGAATTTCTTTGGATCGCAGCATGATATCTAGCTTTTGAGGATCTTTTGGTCTACTTCACTTTGTCAGGCAAGTCTTATTTAAGTAATTTCTTGATTGAGAACAAGTGTGGCAGTAATCAGGCTTGGGTGTGGCTAGAGAAACTGAACTCAACTTTCCAAAGATGTGATAAACCACAGTTAATTTATGTTTTAACAGGCGGTGGGGCAATCACTTTTTCACACAGGGCCATGTAGGTTTTGATTTTTTTTTTACCCTTAATAAAAAAAAAAACACCTTCATTTAAAAACTGCGTTTTGTGTTTACTTGTGCTATCTCTGTTTAATATTTAAATTTGTTTGGTGATCTGAAACATTTAAGTATGACAAACATACAAAAAATGAGAAATCAGGAAGGGGGCAAACACTTTATATATATATATATATTTTTTTTTAAAAACCTTTTGCTCTCATAAATGTCCAGCTTTCTCAACAATTACAGGTTTTTGTTGTAAACATTTTTCTTGGAAAGTTAACTTTTTAAAAAATACATTTGCAGCCTTTTCCTGATATATTGCTTTTTATTATTTTATTTTATTATATTTTTTTATTGCTTTTTTTCCAAGGAATAAATGCCTGCAATCTTGATTCCTTAAGGCCCAAGGCAGATTTCTTTGACCTTTGCAACACATGATGGCTGAAGTATGACTGGACATAAACTCTGACATACACTACACTACTGGAAGCAGTGCAATCAAGAGAAAAGCTGTGAAATGAAGAGGATAGACTATTGGGACTAACTGAATACATCCTCATGGAACAAATATGAGAATGTCAGGTGTAAATGTAGTGTTTAGGCCAGCAGAGAAGGCTTTGCTGGCCGCTGCTCAAAAAAGTATCCTTGACTGGAACTATATATATATATATATATATTTATATATATGACTTATCCAGGACTTCGTGGACTGGTGCCATCGGAACTGCCTCCAGATCAACACAAGAAAAACTAAGGAGCTGGTGGTGGACTGCCGCAGGGAAGGACAACCCCTCACAGCACCAGTAAACATCCGGGGAACAGACACTGAGATGGTGACATCCTACAACAGGGGTCACCAACGCGGTGCCCATGGGCACCATGTTGCCCGCGGCAACCACATGAGTCGCCCGCAGGCCTGTTCTAAAAATAGCACAACTCGCAAGTGAGCTGCGTCTAAGATGTAATTTTTTCTGCCGCTATTTTTTATTTTATATTTTTTATATTTTTTAAAATCACACTTGCATTTATATAGATTTTAAAATGACAATGTCTTAAAAATAAAAAAAAAATGAAAATATGTTTATTATACGTAAAGTTAAGGTGAACTCTGACCTAGTTCAAAGGTCAGTATTGTGCGCATGACAAAACCTTTGCGCTTGTGGAGCGTAAGCTAGCGGGCGGTTAAGATGGTGAGTGGAGTGCAGTTTCCAAGCCCAAAAACATGGCAAAAAAAAGACAGAAAATTTATCATTTTCAAAGTGAGCGGGAGGAAGAGTTCTTTTTTACTACCGTGAAAGGAAGCTGCGTGTGTTTCATTTGCGGGGCGACGGCGAAGCGCATGTGGAGCGACACTTCACTACCCACTCTTTTTTTTTGGACTTATCTTGTACCCGTAGGTAGATTTGTTCTGCAGTCCGGTGACAAGCCACCAGCCGCTGCGTGCGCAAGCGCCCTTTAACTCCCTAACCTGCATGTTTTTACATGAAAAACGAGAACATGCACCACCAGAACATGCAAACTCCACACAGATCACTGTTGGCCGGGGGCAGGGATCGAGCCCACGATCCCCGCGATCCCCCGGCCGAGGGTAAACTGCTGCCGCGGTGCTAACCACTGCTCCACCGTGCATATAAGCACTCTCAGTGCTGTTTAGCTTCTTCTCATGAAAGGACAGTGCTGGTTGCTCAAGCATGATTCTTGGCAAGAACTGTATGGATATAATTCCAGTGAAGAAGAACACACAAAAGTGTGTTTATTAAATGTAACAGATTTTGAGCAGAATTGCAGCAGATTTGTTCAGTTAAAAATGTGATAAGATTTATTTAATATCAAAGTTGATTTTTCTTAAATGTTGCATAACTTTTTCAAACATGGTTCAACATAGTTCATGAATTAAAAGGGTTTAGTTTTTTATGGTTAAAAGGGACTGGTGAAAACTGGACATTTTTTTTATGAAATGTAGAAGTGATCATCTGAACAATTGCTGAGATTAATAAAAAAGTGTTGAATATTGATCTTGTCTGTTACCCACTCTAAGTTATTGATAATTATTTATATATATATATATATATATATATATATATATATATATATATATATATATATATATATGTGTGTGTGTGTGTGTGTGTGTGTGTGTGTGTATATATATGTGTGTGTGTGTGTGTGTGTGTGTGTGTATATATATATATATATATATATATATATATATATATATATACTGTATATACAGTATATATACTGTATATATACACACACACAATTTGTTATTTTAGAGGAGTGTGTCAAGCTGGTGCCCTTCACATGACTCGATACCCATGAAGTAGCTCTTGGTTTCAAAAAGGTTGGTGACCCCTGTCCTACAAGTACCTGGGTGTTCATCTGAACAATAAACTAGACTGGTCACACAATACCGACGCACTCTACAAGAAGGGACAGCGCAGGCTGTTCCTACTGAGGAGGCTCAGGTCTTTTGGTGTACAAGGGGTGCTCCTGAAGACCTTCTACGATTCGGTGGTGGGATCAGCCATCACATTTGGAGTGGTCTGCTGGGGCAGCGGCATCACAGCAGCCGACAGGAAGAGACTGAACAAACTGATCAAGAAAGCTAGCTCTGTCCTGGGGAAACGCCTTGACACAGTGGAGGAGATAGGAGAGAGAAGGATGGTGGCTAAACTGTCATCTCTGCTGGAGTCCGAGTCCCACCCTATGCAGGACATACTGAACACACTGAGGAGCTCATTTAGCAGTACATTATCCTAAGAGTGCGACCGAGAGGTTTCGCATGTCCTTCCTACCTACGGCTGTCAGACTTTATAACCTAAGCAGGGCTGCTCGCAGAGATTGTGAAAAAGCGTGACAACCTAATAATATTGAATGCAAAAGACACAACAAACAAAATGGTCCCCTCCAGTATACAACTAGGACAATATCAATTGCTACGGAGGGTGACAATATGTATGGGTACATATACGTATGTGCGGGTAACTAAATAGACTGTTATGCTGTTTATTCCATCTAGCTACAATGCTCCGCACTGTGTATATATATTTATATATCAATGTGTACGTATGTATATTCACTGCTCTTATTTTCTTATCTTCTAAATCATTGTTCTGAGTGTTGCTATCTCTGTGCTGTTGCAATCCTGGAATTTCCCCATTGTGGGACTAATAAAGGCTTATCTTATCTTATCTTATCTTATATTTTTCATACGACAAAATTAGCACAATTCACAGAATTGGATAAAGAATCTTTTGTCATGTGGTGATCCTCGCGGATCACCAAGAGACGCCACAGAGTTCACCAGGGAGTTTGGCTGAGATGTTATTTATTTACAGACGTGACAAAAACACAACTATGAACCCATAAGGGCAAACACACACATGACTGAGACTTGGGCTCGTAGGGCTAACCCAGCCGCTACGAGCTAACTGTGACATAACTAAGATGACAGACCTGACATGAAGGTCTGCGGCACTCACAGGTATGACGAGGCGCAGGCGCAGGCGCAGGCGCAGGCGCAGACCCAGACTTGACAAGACAGACGAGACGTTGACAGAATGTAGACCAATACTCCTGCGTCTTACCGTCATCAGTGCCGGGCTTAAAAGGGCGAAGCACTAACGACGGTAATGACAATCAGCTGACCGGCCATTGACAGGCGGAAGCCCCACCGAGCACTTTCATAATAAGAGCCCGGCGAGGCCAGAATACAGCCCGCAGCTGTCACGGCCGGCAGCGAGAATAACTTAGCCCGAGCGCGATCAGAACCGGCGCTCGGGTCATAACATCTTTTTTGGTTATTATAACTCCTGCTTCATTGTTGTTTATATTGTTGGTCACTTCATGTTGCACCCCATTTTCTCCTGGTATTAAAATTATTTTTTTTTCTGATTGGACTACAATTGGATGCTTGACCACTGAAAGAGGATGGATGGATTTTGATATAATCTGTCAAACCACTTCTGATGGTGGTCAGGGCAGCGTTGTGGCCACATTAAAGAGAAATGTAAAAGTCAGTGTATCTCCAAACCACATCAGTGGTGTGTAATAATTAACCATTAAAACAGTGCTACAAATAAATTGTAAACTGTTAAGAAGAAATTTTATTCTACTATAGCCTTGTCTGAAGGCATGTTTTTCAGAGGAGTTACGCACTCTCCTCATGCCGCACCTCTTGTGAACTGATATGGAGTTGTTCTTGTGTTGACAAACTGAGGCACTAAATAAAGCCACTTGTAATTTGCATATTTATAATTTATAAATTTGGCTTAATTTAGTATTACTGTTAATTATGATAATGTAACAACTTTTGGTCAAGATTTTCATTCATTCACAGGCTAATCGTTGTATGATGCTTCCCCTCATGGCAAACTGTTACTCCCAAAGGGTGCATAATATGGCCAAGATTTATGAAATGTATTTTGATAATCTGTATGAGTACATACGAGGGGGGTGGGGTGGGGGCTAAAACGTTCATAGGATGACTGAGAAGACGTTACTGTATGTCTTTGAGGATCAAGAAGAGAGCTTCTATACCGCAGGGTCCAACTGCTGCAACACCGATGTTGAAATGTTGAAAAATATATTGAAAAATAAACCACATTTTGACATAACGTTCGGCTCAGGAGACGCACACACACAGGCTCAGAGTAGTTCAAACTGTTTATTAACAACAGGGATGTATGGGTGTGTGTCTGCGGAATGTAAATGTATTGGTGGTGGCGTCTGCTTCAGGCACAGAGGCAGGAGACCGTTCAGCCGGCAACCCTATGGGAGAGAACAGACACAGGGTGACGGGCACACACCAATACAGGAGGAGAATAGGCGAGGGAGAGAAGCTTACTTGTATTTGACTGATGGCAGGCACTTCAAGGACGGAACCCCGGGAGACAGTCACCTGCAGGACTCGGTGCAGCAGCGAGGAGGGACGAGGGACGGAGTTGTCCGCCGCCGAGGAATCCACCTGTGCACAGGGGAGCAGACTGGAAAAGGAGAGGTAAGTGATCTTCTTACCGCTTAGCGTGGTGCTGAAGAAAGAGTGGTCGCTTCTCATGGAAGGGAGATGAAGTCTAACGGCTTCAGGCCGAAGCTCAGGGCGAGGCGGCTTTTATCCCTCGCCGCTGATGATTAGCAGGTGTGTGAGCAGGTGGCGCCGTTGATGAGCGGCGCGGCGTGACAGTACTCCCCCCTCTAGCAGCGCCTCCTGGCGATGGCTTATCCGGGTGCGCTCGGTGGAAGTCCGCGATGAGCGATGGGTCCAACACAAACGACGGGGGCACCCACTGTCGATGCTCGGGCCCATAGCCCTCTCAGTCCACCAAGTATTGCAACCCACGACCCTGGCGCCGGGAGTCCAGGATGGAGGAGACGGACCAGGCCGGATGGCCACCAATCATCCGGGGCGCGGGTTGCGCTGCAGGAGGAGGGCAAAGGGGGTCGGTGACTGCCAGCTTCACCTTCGACACGTGGAAAGTGGGATGAATGCGGAGGGAGGGGGGAATAGCCACGCGCACAGCCACCGGGTTGATGATCCAGGTGATGGGATAGGGACCCATGAAGCGCTGTGCCAGCTTTCTCCTCTCGCCTTTTAAAGTGACGTCCTGGGTGGAAACGTAAACAAGTTGCCCAACTCTGTACGCCGGGGCAGGTCTTCTACGCCGGTCCGCCACAGTCCTGTTGCGCTCCGCTGTGCGTAAGAGCGCATTGCGCGCAGCAGTCCAGGTGGAGCGGAACTGCCTGAGATGGGCCCTAACTGACGGGACAGTTACCTCACTCTCCTGCTCCGGAAACAGCGGGGGGTCGTAACCCAGGGACGCTTTGAAGGGGGACATCCCTGTAGCAGAAGAGCGAGCGGTGTTGTGGGCATATTCAACCCAGGCAAGATGGTTGCTCCAGGACGTGGGTTTGGATCTGGACACACAGCGGAGCGCAGCCTCCAGCTCCTGGTTGGTCCTCTCACACTGCCCGTTGGATTGGGGGTGATGGCCGGAGGAGAGGCTCACCTTGGCTCCGATGGCGTTGCAGAAAGACCTCCAAACCTCAGATGAAAACTGGGGGCCCCGGTCCGAGACCACGTCCACCGGAATCCCGTGCAGCCTGACCACGTGTTGGACGAGGAGGTCCGCCGTCTCCAGGGCAGTAGGGAGGCCTCGCAGGGGGGCGAAGTGCACGGCCTTGGAGAAGCGGTCCACGATGGTCAGGATGGTGTCATAGGAGTTGGAGACAGGGAGTCCGGTGACGAAATCCAACGCGATGTGCGACCAGGGCCTGCCAGGGACGGGCAGGGGCTGGAGCAGACCCGCTGGAGGGGCATTTCCCGACTTGCAGGTGGCACAGATTGGGCAAGCCCGGGCGTAGCGGGCTGCATCCCTCTGCAGGCCTGGCCACCAAAAGGACCGTTGGAGGAGATCTATCATCCGGGAGGTGCCAGGGTGACAGGTGAGCTTGGAGGTGTGTAGCCAGTGGATGACCTCTCCTCGGACCGCGGATGGCACGAACAGCCTCCCCTCCGGTCCGCCGCCAGGGTCAGGCTCCACCTCCTGTGCCTTCCGGATCTTGCTTTTGATGTCCCACGAGATGGCTCCCACGACGCACGACCTGGGCAGGATGGAGTGGGGCGCCTCCTCCGACTCCACGGGAGTGAACTGCCTGGAGAGGGCATCAGGCAGGCCGTTCTTAGAGCCAGGCCTGAAGGTGATTGAAAATTGGAACCTGGCGAAGAACAAAGACCAACGCGCCTGGCGGGCGTTCAGGCGCTTGGCAGATCGTAGATATTCTAAGTTCTTGTGGTCCGTGAGGACCACAAACGGCAGGTTCGCCCCCTCCAGCCAGTGACGCCACTCCTGCAGGGCGAGTTTGATGGCCAGGAGCTCTCTGTCCCCCACATCGTAGTTCCTCTCCGCCGGGGCAAGCGCCGGGAGAAGAAGGCGCAGGGCCGTTTGGCGCCATCGTCCGGCGATTGCTGGGACAGCACTGCCCCCACTCCCGTGTCCGAGGCGTCTACCTCTACGATGCACTGCAGCGCGGGGTCGACCTGGCGAAGGACCCGGGAGGAGGAGAATTCCGCCTTCAGCGCCTCAAAGGCGGCAGCGACCTCTTCGGTCCACCGGAACGGGACCTTCGGGGACGTGAGGCGGGTCAGTGGTCCAACGATGGTACTGAAGTTGGGAACAAAGCGGCGGTAGAAATTGGCGAAGCCAACAAACTGTTGCACCTGCTTCCGGGATGCAGGTGTAGGCCATTCCACCACCGCCTTTACCTTCTCCGGGTCTGGGAGCACCTTGTCGTGGGTGATGATAAACCCCAGGAAGGACGTAGTCCTGGCGTAAAATTCACATTTCTCTGCCTTTACGTACAGACGATTCTCCAGCAGCCTTTGGAGGACCCGCCTCACGTGGACCTGGTGTTCGTCCCTGGACTTGGAGAAGATGAGGATATCGTCCAGGTAGACGAACACGAAAAGGCCGATGAAGTCCCGGAGGACGTCATTTATGAGGCGCTGAAAGACTGCAGGAGCGTTGGTCAACCCGAACGGCATCACCAGGTATTCAAAGTGGCCGTTCGGGGTACGGAAGGCTGTTTTCCACTCATCTCCCTCCCGGATCCGGACGAGGTGGTAAGCGCTGCGTAGATCCAGCTTGGTGAACCAGGTCACCCCCTGGAGGGAGTGGAAAGCAGTGTCCATGAGAGGCAGGGTGTAACGGTCCTTCTCCGTGATATCGTTGAGGGCCCGGTAGTCAATACAAGGGCGGAGGGACCCATCCTTTTTTCCCACGAAGAAGAACCCTGCCCCCACGGGTGACGATGATGGGCAGATTATCCCAGCACTTAATGACTCTTTCAGGTAGGCGTTCATCGTCTCCTTCTCCGGCGCAGACAGGCTGTAAAGGCGACCAGAAGGTAAGGGAGCCCCCTGGCGGAGGTTGATGGCACAGTCATAGGGCCGATGAGGGGGGAGAGACATAGCTTTTGCTTTGCTGAACACCATACCCAGGTCGTGAAATTCCGGAAGCACCAGAGACAGGTCCAGGGGTGCAGCGTCCGTCACAGGGGGAGGAGCGGACGGAGAGCAGGCAGCGGACTGAAGGCAGGTGCCCATGCAGAATGTACTCCATGCCGATATCCCAGCTGATTTCCAATCCAGGACCGGGTTGTGAAGGCGAAGCCAGGGATACCCCAGGATGACGGGCGACACAGAGTTGGGGAGGACATAGAAGGTCATCTCCTCCCGGTGGTTTCCCGAGATGATGACCGGAACGGGGATGGTTTGGTGTGACACTCTCCCAAGGGAGGCACGGGAGAGGTTGACAAGGGAGATGGGATTTTTCAGTGCCTGACAGTGGATGCCCAACCGGGTTGCCAGGCTCTGTGAAATGAAGCTGCCTTCTGCACCCGAATCCACCAGTGCGTGGGTGAGATGCCCAGTGGGGTTGTGGCAGAAACGGATGGGCAGCTTTAATTGAGTGAGTGGACCTAACCGATTGACGTCCGCGAGGCCCCCTACAGTGACTCGCGGACCCCGCCGTCTGGCTTTTTGTGGACAAAGCTCCACCGTGTGTTGACTGTCTCCGCAATACATGCAGAGATTCAACTCACGGCGGCGTTGTCTCTCTGCCGGAGAGAGCTTTGTCCAGCCCGTCACCATCGGCTCCGACTCCTCGGGGCACGATGGTGACGGGCTGGACAAAGCGCCGCCAGGGGGCGAGCTTGGGGCAGGCGCAGCGAGACTCCCCGAGGGCGCGAAGCAGACGACTTCCGTCCTGAGGAGCGCTCGCGCAGCCTGTTGTCCAAGCTGATGGCTAAAGAAGTTAGCTCCGCTAGCGTTTCAGGGATATCCCGTCCAGCCAGTTCATCCCTCAGATCATCATTGAGGCTGCGGAGGAACAGGCCACAGAGGGAGCGTTCCCCCCAGCCCAATTCCTCCGCCGCTACCCGGAAGTCGACCGCGTAGTCCGCTGCCGACCGGCTTCCCTGCTGGAGCGCGAGAAGCCGATCGGTCTGGACCGTCTCGGTTTGAGAATGGTCAAAGACCTCCAGAAAGCGCCTCACGAATTGGTCATAGGTGAGGGTGGCATAACTGGGCCTCGTCATTACGGCATAGGTCCAAGTTAACGCACGCCCCTCCAGAAGATTCCCTATGTAACCAATTCGGCTGTGATCCGAGGGAAAATCTCCGGGCACACGGTGGAACACGGACTCACATTGCATAATGAACCCCCGCGCTCCACCGAGCTTACCGCTAAAGCGGGCGGGGATCGGAATCGGTGTGAGCCGAACCGGTGCCACTGGAGCCGGCTGGACGGCCGCTGGAACAGCAGGAACCGCGCCACCCTGGCGAGCCGGGGGGAACGGCTGTTGGGGGTCCAGGCGGTTCAATCGGTTAGTTAAATTTACTAATTGATTTAGGATCACCTGTTGCTGATAAACAACCTGATCCACTCGAGCCTCGAGGATGGTAAACCGGTGTGCGAGCCCACCGTCTGCCGAGCCGCTCGGCTGAAGCCGTACTGACATAACGTTCGGCTCAGGAGACGCACACACAGGCTCAGAGTAGTTCAAACTGTTTATTAACAACAGGGATGTATGGGTGTGTGTCTGCGGAATGTAAATGTATTGGTGGTGGTGTCTGCTTCGGGCACAGAGGCAGGAGACCGTTCAGCCGGCAACCCTATGGGAGAGAACAGACACAGGGTGACGGGCACACACCAATACAGGAGGAGAATAGGCGAGGGAGAGAAGCTTACTTGTATTTGACTGATGGCAGGCACTTCAAGGACGGAACCCCGGGAGACAGTCACCTGCAGGACTCGGTGCAGCAGCGAGGAGGGACGAGGGATGGAGTTGTCCGCCGCCGAGGAATCCACCTGTGCACAGGGGAGCAGACTGGAAAAGGAGAGGTAAGTGATCTTCTTACCGCTTAGCGTGGTGCTGAAGAAAGAGTGGTCGCTTCTCATGGAAGGGAGATGAAGTCTAACGGCTTCAGGCCGAAGCTCAGGGCGAGGCGGCTTTTATCCCTCGCCGCTGATGATTAGCAGGTGTGTGAGCAGGTGGCGCCGTTGATGAGCGGCGCGGTGTGACACATTTGGCCAAATTTGACCACTGCATCATGGTCAGCCTATGAACATTTCAGCCCCCCCTCATATATTCTAAAATGAATATGAGATTTGAGACATAATCTAACCAGATTATAGACCATTTTTAATCTGAAATTTGAAGAAAAGTTTGTGTTCCTTCAGAGTGACTTCTTTACAGTCTAAATATTTGAACCGTAACAAAAATCTGAGTCTTGTTACAGTAAGTAAAGCAGTGAGTTTATTAACGACTTGGGCCACACTGTTACTATGTGTTTAAATTACAGTGTCATCATGACAGACGTGGATGCTGGTGACAGGGAAATATGGATAGAAAATCCCTGAACTATAATTAAAATGAAAATGAGCCTAGAATAAACCCTTCCGCAACAAAAAGTCATGAAAAATGATGAAAACTTAAACAAATTATGAGGAAAAAGTTGCAGATTTACCATAAAAAGTAGCAAATTTATGAAGTTAAAAAATGGAAATTTACAAATAAAATATCACAAATGTCTAAAAAAAATGTAAATTTGTATGAAATAAGTTACGGCTTTGTGGTAAAAATTCACTTGAAAAAGATGCAAATTCATATAAAAAACTCACAAATTAAAAAACTGTTTAAACAAACTAAAAAAATGCACACATTTATTACGAAATACAAATATGCATGAGGCAAGAAGTAGCAAATAAACAAGAAAAAAAATTAAGACTTTATGATCTGAAAAAATCCCAATGCAATTATTACAAAAAAGTCACAAATTTTCAAGAAACAGGCTTTAAATTTACAGTTAAAAATTGCAAGTTAATCGAAATTAAGCTAAAAATACACTTCTATAGTCACAAATTTGTACAGAAAAATTATAGTGGCTCTTCCATGTCGGTGGGTGGCAGATTGATCCCCCAATATTAAAAAAATCTAAATTTGCCATGAAAAAATATATTTAAAATATTTGCATTTTTAAAATAACTCAATTTATGAAAAAAGTCATAAATTGATAAATAAAAATTCCAGATTTACTATAATACAGTGCAAATTTAAGAATAAAGTCTGTTACATGAAAAAAATATGAGAGAAACAAGAAAAACAGCAAATTTAATAGTATAATGTCATTCATTTGCAAAAAAGTCAGAACAGTTTTTTCCCATCTAGACAGGAAGCTCATAAAAAAATGGTAAATGATATCTGTGCACGTCCTTGTCTCTAATTATACAACTGCTCGTTTTGACCGAGCAATCTGATTGGACAGTGGGGTTCCAGGAGTTACTATGTTCCCCTAAAATCGCACTTGGATGTTTCGCCAATTATGTATCACTCCACTTCAGCTGTGTTTTAATGATAAGTTCATCTTAGGCCCTCATTCTTACCCTTTATGATTCCTTGACAATTAATAGTATTATGCACTGGTTTCAAACACATTTTAAAAACACTCTCTCACTCTTTTGCACTTTCTTAGCATTTTGCCAGTATTTTGTGTTTTATCCGATTATGTAAGATGCACTTATGGCTGCATCCGCTTACTAATACTTTGATATAAGTCTCATTTCAAGGCCAGCAATTTTGCTGGTACAACTGTTAATGTCACATTTTGTCAAAAAATTTTAGTTTCACCAATTTGCCAACATGTTTTGTTTAATATTAATTATATATACAGCATGCAAATAATTGCTCTGTCATTACAGTTTGATGATCTCTTTATTTCAGCAGAACAAAAAAATGCTAACAACTAGGAATGCTTTGATAAATTAGCCAGTATATTAATATTAGCCAATTTTCACACTATTGACTGTTATCATCTATCACAGTTAAGATATGGGCAGTAGCCAATATTTATCTAGTGTGCCCCAGGTGTGTGGAATTGATTTTTGCACTGAAAGCAACAGTAGACTGCAGCTGGAAATTCAAAAAACATCCAGGACTGAACCATTTTAAAGTATTTCAGTTCAGATATTGTTTTAAATGCATATGTTTTATCTCGATGGCAATGAAAACAAAAACAAAAGAAACAATCAGGATTGGCTATCAGCCATTGCCCAACTTACTATTTTCAACACTGGTATCAGTATTGGTCCAAAATTTCATAACTGATGCATCTCTACTAACAATACAAGAAGTTGTTCTCATTAGAAAATCAAAAATATGTTTTGTATTTGATGTCAGCATTGAGGTAGAGCATCTGCCCCACAACCAGAAGGTTGTGGGATCAAGTCCTGGCCGAGTCATACCAAGGACCACATTAAAAAATGGTACTTCCTGCTTTCTAGCTTGCTGCTCAGCATAATGGAATGGGGGAAGGAAAGTTGGTTACCCAGCCACAGGTGGAGCACAAGCTGGTGTACTAGCTGTGCTGGTTCCAAGCCCGGCAAAGGGAGCAGCTGAAAGACAAAAAACAACAAAAAAAATAAATAAATACAAAAAAAATTAGGGCCTGATAATGAAATAGTGATCATTAGTGAAAATAAGTTGATCACATTTCTGAAAATATTAGAAATAAGCCAAATTCTAACCAGTAAATGCAAACATGTTATTCTAGTGTGATTACAAACAATTCTAAAATGAATGTTATTACTTATTTTAACTGTAAATCATTAATTGTAAAGGATATGATAGATATGTGCCTCTTTTGAATTAAATCAATGCTAATTATACTGTCAGAGCATTGAAATGTTAAAATGCCTTTAAGACACAATATGTCTATTTTTTGTGAAGTGATCTATTGGACTGGTCATGTATTAGTTTTTTGATTGATTGATTTTATTTATTTGAACATTCAGACAAAAAAGAAAAAAAAAAGAATTTAAAACAAAAATCAAAACCAAAAAAATAAAATATTCAAAAGGAGTGGGAAGAAGCCAACACTTGTATAGTCCCACCCCTTCTCCATACCCAATAAATTATAATATCATTCTATCATTATTCATCCCACAACTACATTCATTATACAATACCATAATATATAATACATCTTATATTTAAATTATGCAATAGAAATGATACAACAATAATAGTTTATATTGACAATAATACCAACATCTGATAATAATTGTAATAATAATAATAAAATACTTCTAGTATGGTTAATATAATTATAGACAATATTATCATCATCATAATCACCATATGGACTAAGGAGGACCTTAACACTAAGGAGGTGTACATCTCATCACAACTCCCCCCACTTGGGAGATCGGATCACAACTTGGTTCATCTCCGGCCGGTGTACAAACCCCTAGTGCACAGACAACCTCCGGCCATGCACACTGTGGAGTTATGGTCTGAGGAGACAATGGACACTCTAAAGGACTGTTTTGAAGCCACTGCCTGGAAGCAGCTCTGCAATCCACATGGTGAGGACATTGATGGCCTCATTCACACCTTCACGGGCTACCTCAGCTTCTGTGTGGACAAATCCGTTCCCACCAAGACCATACGGCGTCACTCAAACAACAAACCCTGGATCAACCCTGAGATAAAAACACTTCTGAGAGAGAAGAAGAGGATCTTCAGGTCGGGGAACAGGGAGATGCTGAAGTCCGTACAGAGGGAGCTGAGGAGAAAGATCAGAGAA
The DNA here is from genome assembly GCA_020510985.1 of Pholidichthys leucotaenia. NCBI lineage: Eukaryota > Metazoa > Chordata > Actinopteri > Cichliformes > Pholidichthyidae > Pholidichthys > Pholidichthys leucotaenia. Next base: position 254,923,582 of record CM035848.1, on the reverse strand, counting down.
GGCAAGGACAGCTTCAGGAAGAAGATGGAGGACAAGCTGCAACAGAGCGACATCAGCGGGGTCTGGAGAAACCTCAAAACCATCTCGGGGCTCCAGAATACCTCCCCCCAGGCCACGGGGGGCAGGGAGTGGGCGAACAACCTGAATCTGTTTTTCAATAGATTTGACCAACCGCCCTCCCCCCTGTCTGCACAACAACCACTGCTGCCTCTAAGAAATCAAGTCCTGCTGCCCACTCCCCACTCCACCGACACCCCCCCCACTCCCAACACACAGCCCCCCATCCTGACCCTGACCAAGACCCAGGTGAGGACGGAGCTGAGGAAGATCAAGGCGAGGAAGGCGTCGGGACCGGACGGCATCAGCGCAAAGCTCCTCAAGTCCTGTGCAGACCAGCTGTGTGGGATTGTGACGTATATCTTCAACATGAGCCTGAAACTGGGGAGGGTACCACAGCTGTGGAAAACATCTTGTGTGGTACCTGTACCAAAAACTTCCCACCCCAAAGACCTGAACAGCTACAGACCGGTGGCCTTGACGTCCCACTTGATGAAGACCCTGGAGAGACTGCTCCTTGCTCATCTCCGCCCCCTGGTGGAACCAGCGATGGATCCACTCCAGTTCGCCTACCAGCATGGCATTGGGGTGGAGGATGCGGTGATCTTCCTCCTTCACCGTTCTCTGTCCCACCTGGAGAAGCCCGGGAATATGGTGAGGATCATGTTCTTTGACTTCTCCAGTGCTTTCAACACCATCCAACCGATGATCCTGAAGGACAAGCTGCTGCGCGCAGGGGTGGACCAGCACCTGTCATCATGGATCCTGGACTACCTCACGAACCGGTCTCAGTTTGTGAGAACCCGGGACTGTGTTTCCGACACGATCATCAGTAGCACGGGGGCCCCCCAGGGAACGGTGCTGGCTCCCTTCCTGTTCACTCTTTATACTGCGGACTTCTCACACAACACAACACATTGCCATCTACAGAAGTTCTCTGATGACTCTGCGATCGTTGGTCTCATCTCCAACGGAGATGAAGCTGAGTACAGAGGGCTTATCCAGGACTTTGTGGACTGGTGCCATCGGAACTGCCTCCAGATCAACGTGAGGAAAACTAAGGAGCTGGTGGTGGACTGCCGCAGGCATGGGCAGCCCCTCACAGCACCAGTAAATATACAGGGAACAGACATTGAGATGGTGACATCCTACAAGTACCTGGGTATTCATCTGAACAATAAACTAGACTGGTCACACAATACTGACGCACTCTACAAGAAGGGACAGCGCAGGCTGTTCCTGCTGAGGAGACTCAGGTCTTTTGGTGTACAAGGGGCGCTGCTGAAGTCATTCTATGACACGGTGGTGGCATCAGCCATCACTTTTGGAGTGGTCTGCTGGGGCAGTGGCATTACTGCAGCCGATAGGAAGAGACTGAACAAACTGATTAAGAAAGCTAGCTCTGTCCTGGGGCAGCGCCTTGATCCGATGGAGGAGATAGGAGAGAGAAGGACGGTGGCTAAACTGTCATCTCTGCTGGAGTCCGAGTTCCACCCTATGCAGGACATACTGGATGCACTGAGGAGCTCATTTAGCAGCAGACTACATCATCCCAGGTGCACAACCGAGAGGTTTCGTAGGTCCTTCCTACCAACGGCTGTCAGACTGTACAACCTAAGCAGGGCTGCTCGCAGAGATAGCAAAAAGACGTAACAAACTAATAGTTTTTTTGAATGCAAAAGATGCAATAGACTTACACAATGGTCCTCTCCGGCATACAACTAGGAACATACCGGTCGCTATGGAGGGTGAGAATATGTATGGGCACATAATCATACCATGTAGGATAACTAAGTAGACGGTTATGCTGTTTCATCCCACCTAGCAACAATGCTCTGCACTGTGTGTGTTTATATATTTACATATTTATTCCATCTAGCTACAATGCTCAGCACTGGGTGTGTTTATATTTATATATCTATATATTTATTCCATCTAGCTACAATGCTCCGCACTGTGTTTTTATATATCTACATATTATTCCATCTAGCTACATTGCTCCGCACTGTGTGTGTTTATATACTTGCATATTTATTCCACCTAGCTGCAATGCTCCGTACTGTGGGTGTTTATATATTTACATATTTATTCCATCTAGCTACAATGCTCTGCACTGTGTGTTCATATATTCATATATTTATTCCATCCAGCTACAATGCTCTGCACTGTGTGTCTGTGTGTGTGTGTGTGTATATATATATTTTATAGTAATATGTACATATGTATATTAGCTGCTCTTGCTTGCTTGTTTTTTTTTTTGTTTTTTTTTTCTTACCTTCTGATTGTTGCTCTGAGTGTTGCTATCCCTGTGCTGTTGCAATCCTGGAATTTCCCCGTTGTGGGACTAATAAAGGCTTATCTTATCTTATCTTATCTTATATATACCACCATATACCCCCACATGGCTTACAATACCTAGGTGCAATAAGTAACCATATAATAATAATAACCATAATAATAGGTAGCCATATAGTAGTTACAACAACAATAATAATAATACCACCTGGCCTATATAATACTTCAAATAATTCCATCCTAACAACAATCCTACTACTATAATTCTAGTAATAATGATATTTTGGGGACCTTGGGGAAGTCAGGTTATTTAGCACCTCAGACAGAGACAGGGAATAAGCATGGGAGAACAATGCCCAGGAAGGACAGAGGGGGTTGAATGCAGCGTAGTGTAAATATCATGCTGTGTGAGGTGAAGTGCCATGAAACTTGTGAAGTGTGACTTGGGATATAGAGAGGAGAGCTTGCTGTAACAATTCAGTCCATTCTGTGCTTGTGAGATGTGAGTGTGTAATAAATCGTCTGTCATGAATCTGCCTCTTCATTTACACACTCCACACTGGTGACCCAAGACGTATTAAGGAACATGAGGCAAGAACCCCGGAGCCGGCCTGTTCGGGAAGCCCCAGCGACACAGCAGCCATTCCACAGACAGCCCGGACTGGAACCCCCAGCAACGCGTGTGCGGTTTCAGTCAAGCTACCGGATTTCTGGCAGCACAACCCGCGCTCTTGGTTCCACCACACCGAGGCCCAGTTTGCCCTCTGGGGAGTAACGGCAGACAACACCAAGTTCTACCATGTGGTAGCAGTGCTGGACTCCCGCACAGCTCAGCAGGTAGCGAGCCTGCTCGATCAGCCACCAGCCCGCAACAAATACAAGGCGGTCAAGGCTGCGCTCACCCGACGTTACACACTCTCGGAATGTGAGAGAGCGGAGAGGCTCCTGGCGCGGACCGAGTTAGGAGATGGGTCGGCCGTCGACCTGATGGAGAAGATGCTGGCGTTAATGGGCACGGACGACGGGCACTTGCTGTTTGCCCACCTTTTCCTCCGGAACCTTCCAACAGAGGCGAGAGCAGTTCTGGCCAATTCGCCGTTGCTGGCCGCGCGTGACTACCATGCGCTAGCCCAGGAGGCAGACAGGATCATCCTCACCACCAGGGCGATCACAGTCAACGCGGTGGCAGCGGAGCCCAGCGAGACGACCAGAGGAGGCGAGGAGCCACTGATGGTAGCAGCAGCAGGGGCCAAGGAGCGCCAGAGAGACACGCTCTGTTTCTACCACCGCCGCTTCGGAGAGAACGCACGCAGATGTGCGCCACCGTGCCAATTCAAGCGCTTAGGAAAACCCCAAGGCCGGCAGTCGGCAGCAGCTGCGACCCTCTGTGAAGAGAACAAGCTGCTCTACATGAAGGACGCGCGCTCGGGGAGGCATTTCCTCGTGGAGGCGTTTCCTCATGGACACCGGAGCCCAGAGGAGCATCATCCTGCCGACCTACGCTGACCGGCTGGCAGGACCTAGCGGCCCCAGGTTGTTGGCAGCAAACGGCTCAGAAATTAAGACCTTTGGTGAGAGGACACTGATCTTATCTCTACACGGCCGTACATACGAGTGGACTTTTGTCGTAACAACACTGAATTACCATATCCTGGGGGCTGATTTTCTGTGTGCACATGGTTTACTGGTTGATGTTGCTAACAGGCACCTGGTTAATGCACTGTCCTTTGACTCTCTCCCCTGTATAGCTCGAGCGACCCAGCCAACAGCACAAGCCAACGTCACAGCTCCAGGCTGTAAGTTCCACGCACTGCTCACTCAGTTCCCAGCACTCACGGTCCCAACGTTTTCGGCGGCCATCGCTAAACACGGGGTGGAGCACTTTATCACCACCACCGGGCTGCCCGTTTTTGCAAGACCTCGGTGCTTGGACGCAGCTAAACTGGCCATAGCGCGCGAGGAGTTCGCCAACCTGGAAAGGTTGGGCATCATCAGGCGTTCGAACAGCCTATGGGCATCCCCGCTACACATGGTCCCTAAGGCTGAGGGATCGTGGTGACCATGCGGTGATTTCCGCAGATTGAACAACGCCACAGCGCACGACCGCTACCCGATTCCCCACATACAGGATTTTTCTGTTCACCTCGCCGGAGCACGCATTTTTTCCAAAATAGACCTGGTCCGCGGTTACCACCAGGTCCCAGTGCGCGCAGAGGGCGTACCCAAAACAGCGGTAATAACTCCATTCGGTTTATTCGAGTTCCTGCGCATGCCATTCGGGTTAAAAGGTGCAGCATAGACGTTCCAGCGCATGATGGATGCAGTGCTGCGTGATCTCCCGATCGTGTTTGTCTACCTGGACGATATCCTGGTAGCCAGTACGTCCGAAGACGAACACGAAACCCACCTCAGGACGGTTTTCCGGAGGTTAGAGGAGCACGGGTTGATAATCAACCCGGTGAAATGCCAGTTCGGTGTGACGGAGATTGACTTTTTGGGGCACCGCATCTCTCCGGAAGGAGCGATCCCGTTGCCCGACAAAATGTGTGCCGTGGCAGATTTTCCCCGGCCTCAGACGGTCAGGGCACTGCAGGAATTTTTGGGGATGGTGAACTTTTATAACCATTTCCTTCCCCGCACGGCGCAGCTCATGCAACCATTGTACGCCGCGCTCAAGAGACAGAAACCCGCGGATGGAGTTGAATGGACCCCGGAGCGAGAACGGGTGTTCTCGTAGGTTAAAGCAGCCCTGGCAAATGCCGCACTGCTGGCGCATCCGGACCCGCCGGCCCGGATAGCGTTCACCACCGATGCTTCAGACGTGGCCATAGGGGCTGTCGTGGAGCAGCGCGTTGCCGGGGCTTGGCAGCCGCTCGCCTTTTTCAGCAGAACTTTGCGCGACAGCGAACGTAAATACAACGCATTTGACAGAGAGTTGCTGGCTCTCCACCTGGCCATACACCACTTCCAGTTCTGGCTGGAAGGACGCAGCTTCACCACGTTCATAGACCACAAGCCACTAACGTTCGCGATGGCCAAGGTTTCAGAACCGTGATCGAGCCAGCAGCAGAGACAGCTGGCCGTGATCTCAGAGTTTACTACCAATGTTCAGCATGTGTTGGGTAAACTGAATGTGGTGGCGGACTGCCTCTTGCGCGCCGTGGTGGCCCCGGTCTACGTGGGGATAGATTACGCAGCCATGGCCGCGGAGCAGATTAGTGATGCAGACATGCGCGCGCTCCAGTCTGGACCGACAGGGTTAAGGCTGGAGAGCAGGGTGCTGCAAGATGGCGGCCCCCCCAATCTGCGATGTCTCCACGGGACGCCTGCGTCCAGTGGTCCCGGTCGCGTGGCGCCGCCGCGTGTTTGAGTCGGTTCACACTCTGGCGCACTCAGGAGTGCACGCGTCAGTCAAAATGGTGGAAGAGAAGTTTGTGTGGCCAAGCCTACGCAAACAAGTAAAAGAGTGGGCTGCAGCCTGCATGGCGTGCCAACGAGCCAAGGTACACAGGCACACGAAGGCTCCTTTGGAGCCGTTTCTGGCACCGGCTAAAAGGTTTGACCATGTGCACGTGGACCTCGTGGGCCCCCTCCCGCCATCACAGGGGTGCACGCACCTCCTGACAGTGGTGGACCGCACCATGCGCTGGCCAGAAGCGGTCCCGCTGGCGGCAACCACGTCCGCGGACGTAGCACGCGCTTTTTTAACAGCATGGGTGGCGCGTTTTGGAGTCCCGTCGGACATTACGTCTGACAGGGGCCCTCAATTTGTTTCCGACCTCTGGTCCACGATGGCCCACAGCCTGGGTGTTACAATTCATCGCACAACTGCGTACAACCCACAGGCCAATGGGTTATGCGAGCGTTTTCATAGATCACTGAAAGCAGCACTCAGGGCTTCACTGACGGATGCAAATTGGGTAGACAGGTTGCCGTGGGCTTTATTGGGGTTGCGCTCCGCGCCAAAAGAGGATTTGGAAGCTTCCCCTGCAGAGCTCGTTTTTGCACAGCCCCAACAGCTGCCCGGGGAATTTCTACCAGGTACTGGAGAGGAGAGTCCGGCCGTTGGTCGAACCTTGGATTCAGGAGGAGCAATGTGGTTTTCGTCCTGGCCGTGGCACATCGGACCAGCTCTTTACCCTCTCGAGAATTCTTGAGGGTTCGTGGGAGTTTGCCCAACCAGTTTACATGTGTTTTGTGGGCTTGGAGAAGGCATTTGACCGTGTCCCTCGTGGATTTTTGTGAGGGGTGCTTCGGGAGTATGGGGTATTGGGCTTGTTGTTACGAGCTATTCGGTCTCTGTACGACCGTTGTGAGAGTTTGGTTTGTATTGCCAACACTCGGTCGGAGTCATTCCCAGTGAGAGTTGGACTCCGCCAGGGCTGCCCTTTGTCACCGATCCTGTTCATAATTTTTATGGACAGGATTTCTAGGTGCAGCCAGGGAATGGAGGGTGTCATGCTTGGTGACCACAGGATCTCATCTCTGTTGTTTGCAGATGATGTTGTCCTGTTGGCTTCATCCAGCAATGACCTACAGCTCTTGCTGGGACGGTTTGCCGCTGAGTGTGAAGCGGCTGGGATGAGAATCAGCACCTCCAAGTCCGAGTCCATGGTCCTCAGCCGGAAAAAGGTGGATTGTCCTCTCCGGGTTGGGGACAGGCTCCTGCCCCAAGTGGAGGAGTTTAAGTATCTTGGGGTCTTATTCACGAGTGAGGGGAAAATGGAGCGAGAGATCGACACACGGATTGGAGCAGCATCTGCAGTGATGCGGACGTTGTACCGGTCTGTTGTGGTGAAGAGGGAGCTGAGTTCTAAGGCAAAGCTGTCGATTTACCAGTCAATCTACGTTCCTACTCTCACCTATGGTCACGAGCTTTGGGTAATGACCGAAAGAACGAGATCGCGGATACAAGAGGCTGAAATGAGCTTTCTCCATAGGATTGCTGGACTCACCCTCAGAGATAGGGTGAGGAGCTCAGTCATCCGGGAGAGGCTCAGAGTAGAACCGCTGCTCCTGAATTGAAGGGAGTCAGTTGAGGTGGTATGGGCATCTGATTAGGATGCCTCCTGGACGCCTCCCACTTGAGGTGTTTCAGGCACATCCCACTGGGAGGAGACCCCGGGGCAGACCCAGGACTCGGTGGAGAGACTATGTCTCCCAGCTGGTCTGGGAACGCCTTGGTATCCCCTCTGAAGAGCTGGAGCAGGTGGCTGGGGAGAGAGAAGTCTGGGCTTCTCTGCTTGAACTGCTGCCTCCGTGACCCGGACCTCCGGAAAAGCGGTAGAAGATGGATGGATGGATAATCCTGCGCCGGGCAGCTGCCCGTCTCAGCTTTTGCAGCGTAGCACAAATACAGGCACGCTGCCGGGCCTTGCCCACCACAGTTTTCTGCGTGCCTTCGTGCCTAAAACTTTGAAGAACGCGCAGTTCGTGTTCGTCAAACACGACGCCCACCGCCCTCCATTGCGCCCACCCTATGATGGACCGTTCAGAGTGTTGGAAACAGGGGATAAGCATTTTGTGCTAGACTTGGGGGGTAGACGGGAGAAAATTGGCATAGACAGACTCAAACCCTCCTTTGTAGTGGCAGATGAGCAAATGCTGTTGGCTGGGGCCCCTTGGCGTGAAAGACCCCCACGGAGAACTCCCCAGGGAAACGATTCACCAGAGCAGCCACACAGGCAGAAGTCCCCCCACCACCACGCTCACCCGCAGTCAGACACGCTCCCAGCAGCCCCCCACCGCCACAGCAGCGCCACGGAGGCGGTAAACCCCAGTTACAGCAGATATGGGAGGAGACTGAAGCCAAAAGCGAGTGTGGACTGATGTTCTGTCTTAGATGCTTGGGGGGGGGGGGGCGTTTGGGGACCTTGGGGAAGTCAGGTTATTTAGCACCTCAGACAGAGACAGGGAATAGGCATGGGAGAACAATGCCCAGGAAGGACAGAGGGGGTTGAATGCAGTGTAGTGTAAATATCATGCTGTGTGAGGTGAAGTGCCATGAAACTTGTGAAGTGTGACTTGGGATATAGAGAGGAGAGCTTGCTGTAACCATTCAGTCCATTCTGTGCTTGTGAGATGTGAGTGTGTAATAAATCGTCTGTCATGAATCTGCCTCTTCATTTACACACTCCACAATATCAATAATAATAGTACTCAGCATATACTGTATATTCACAATAACAACCTTTCTTCATTGAAGACACATTGTAATATTACTGTCCTTTATTTTTTATATTGCTCAAAAATCATTTCTTTATATGTTGATTTAAATATATGGATGTTTGGACACTGCCTGTGTTTCTCCTCCAACCCATTCCACAATTTTACCCCACACACAGACACACAAAAACCTTTCCTAGTAGATCTTACTCGGTGCATTTTATATTTTGCATTCCCCTATAAATTATATTTCCATTCTCTCTCACTGAAAAGATTTTGTATATTGTGTGGCAAAAAGTTTTTACTGACTTTAAACATTAATTGTGCTGTATAATAATCAACCAAATCCTGTAATTTCAATAACTTTGAATGCAAAAACAATGAATTAGCATGTTCAAGATACCCGACTTTGTGTATAACACGGACTGCCCTTTTTTGTAATATTAGCAATGAATTAAGTGTACTTTTATAATTGTTACCCCAGACCTCTATACAATAGGTCAAGTATGGAAGTACTAATGAGCAGTACAAGACATGAAGTGATTTGTAATCTAGGACTTGCTTAATTTTATTTATAATTGCAATATTTTTTGCAACTTTATTTTGTATGTATCTGACGTGTGGTTTCCAATTAATTTTATCTAGTATTACACCAAGAAATTTGATCTCCTTAACATTTTCAATAATTACATTATCTATATGAATATGTATATTGTAGAGTGTGTAAATGATGAGGCAAGTTTGTCTCAGGCAGTTTATTACACATTCTCTCACATGAGCATAGTAGAAAAGAGGACATCTCAAACAGAACTCTTCACTTATATACTCAGGTCCTTCTACATATCAAAAGGTCACATTGCATTCACATAAAAGATCACATTGCATGCACTTCCTTAATCCCTTAACTTCCCTCTCACAGTCTCTGGCACACAAAGGATCCTCCAAGCCGTCTCTGACACACAAAAGATCACATTTCACAGCTTCCTGTTATTTCCAAGGAAACTCTGCCCTTTGTTCTTATCAAAGATGCTGCTCATTATGTTTTGGCCATGTGTGGCCACAATATCTTCTTTATTTTTACAATTACCAAATATTGTTACCTTAATTTTATCTATATTTAGTGATAATTTATTACAATCCATCCATTTTTTAAGCTTATTTAATTCATTATTTAGAGTATGGATTAGTTGATTATAATTATTTCCAGAATAAAATATATTAGTATCATCAGCAAATAATATTATTTTTAATAATTTAGAAACTTGGAATATATCATTTACAGTATATATACTGCTCAAAAAAATAAATTATGTTAAATAATTTGGGGCCCAATACTGACCCCTGGGGGACCCCACAGGCAATTCCCATACATCCAGACAGATATTCTCCCATCTTCACAAACTGTTGTCTCTCAGATAAATAACTTGTAACCCAATTCAGCTGATGAGGTGGTGCTGACATTTTCTGTAATGGGGTTGGACAGGGTAATGTCTCCACTCCTGTTTAATCAGATGACATGTCTGGCCATTGACTGCAGGTGTTTTTTATCATTTTATCATTTGAGAGTATTTTCTCACTCTAGTTCCAATCATAAGCTCTTACTATAGTGCTGACTATGATGGCGATTTAATGGAAAACCAAGTTACGCCCCCTCTACTTCCGCATATGGGACCTTAAATCGGAAAAAAATCTCTATTGAAGTGAATGGCAAGCGAGAAATTATCTTTTGATCCTGATCTAATTTTGTCACAAGTTGCACAGATAATGTTTGTCAATTTAAAAGAGGCATTCACTTCTCTCCCCCACAACACATAGTTCAGGGCAGAGCAGGAGAAATACAGTGGCGGGTGGCCGACCAGAGTTCATGGCTCACCCAGCAGAGAAACACAGTTTGTCAGGAGGCTGGCCAAAATCCCAGACCGACCAATGCACAGCCCATGCAGTGGTATTTGGAATGGCAGATACATAAACACGATACGTAGCTGCTAGCTGCTAAGCTAACTGGGGGAACTATTAAATGGCTCAGTATGGTTACAAAAACAATCAAAATGTGAAACACAAACTTTCTAAAGAAAAAACAATCTGCCCGGACTGGAATGTGGAAGTACGTTACTCTACATTGTGCAAGAGGTCCATTGCAAGGAATTTAGGGATTTCATCATCTACACTCCATAATATCATCAAAAGATTCAGAGCATTTGGAGAAATTTCTGCATGTAAGCAGCAAGGGTAAAAACCAACACTGAATGCCCATGACCTTTGATCCCTCAGGCATCCCTGCTTTAAAAACCAACATGATTCGGGACTTCCGGGAAGATGGCGGAGAGACATAACGCTTAAACAGAGAGCTCTCCCTAGCCGGATTAAAAATCATCGGTAAATGGCCAACTCGACATAAGCGGATCAATAAACTAAGGGATGAAAACACGAAGGAGCCGGGCACAAGGACAAAAGCAGAGTAAAATTAAAGAACTCCTCTTCAACAACGCAGGAGAAACCGCTGAACACGGGGCCCAAAAAAACGAGGTGACCGCAGCAGAGAAAATGGAGGACACAAAACTCGATACCATGAACACTGGCATCGCCAGTTTGGGTAAAGAGTTGAGAGACTTCAAACGGCAGCTACAACAGGATTTAGCGGCTCTTAAGGAGGAGCTGAAAAAAGAGATTAAGGAAGAAATTATGGGCCTCCGAAGAGAAATGGAGCGCAAGCTAGCAGAAAACATGGAGGAGCTGCGCTCCCAGCGGGCGTGTATGACAGAAGCGCAGGCCCGAATATCAGAGCTGGAAGATTGGAATAGCGAGGCAAGCGAACAGCTGCAGACCCTGACGGCACAAATGCAGAGGATGCAGGAGAAAGTAACCGACTTGGAGAGCAGGTCCAGACGGGGCAATATACGCATCTTCGGGATCCCGGAGGGCATTGAAGGCAACTCGATGACGAAATTCATGGATCAGTTCTTAAAAAAAGAGCTGGAACTGCCCAGCGAAGCGGATCTGCAGATTCAACGAGCGCACAGAGCCTCGGCACAGAACCCGAACCCACGCTCTACACCCAGGTCAGTTGTGGTAAACTTTCTGAAATATGATGTAAAGGAAAGAATCCTGACACGAGCGTGGAAAAAAAAGATACGAATCGGCGACAAGCAGATATTCTTTGATCATGACTACCCGGCGGAAATTGTGCAGCAGCGGAAGAAATATGCCAACATTAAAAAAACGCTGAAAGAAAAAAAAATTAGATTCCAAACGCCGCTAACGAAGATGAGGATTCATTGGGAGAACGGCGTAAGAACCTACAACACAGCCAGAGAGGCAGCGCAGGACATGATGGAGCGGGGCCTTGAGGTGTACGTGCCGGAGGAAACGGTAGGAGCAGCGGAGGCCCTGAACGCATCACGACAGCCGGAGTGGAGGCGAGTGAACGGCAAAAGACGGGGGGAGACGTGGTGCAGCGGGCCCAGGAAAGACTACAAGGCTTTCAACTGAAAGCCTAGATTATAACAAAGATTAAGAAAGACACAGAAGAAATGAAGGCCAAGAAGACAAGGTAAAAGAGAAACAGACGGCTAGGAGAGGTTTAAGTGATATTTGTTGGACATTTCTAGACTAATGACTATTTCTTGGATAGTAAATACAGGTCTAGGGAGGGCCCTACACTCGGTGAGGACAATCCCTCCACCCACCAACAGGGACCAGTGGGCAGAAGAAAGGCCCAAAGTACGGAGGTCGAGATTTTTTAATGTGTTTTTATATAAATATGTGTTATTTTTGTTGTTGGGGGGGCTGGGAGCACGGGTTGGAGGGGTGGGGGAACGTGATTGTGGGTGGGAGTCTTGGGATGGTGACACTGGACGTGAGTGGTCTGGGCTCGCCTGTTGGAGGGGAGGGAGTGATGGGAGGGTTCGGGAAGGAGGGAGCCGAGATTGTGTTTGTGCGGGGGACGCATTTGAGCAGGGCAGAGCATGTGAAACTGGGGAGATTTGGCTGTGGGAACTCCTGCTGCAGTTCATTTGGGGGAGGAACTGGGGGGGGGGTTGTGATGCTAGTCTCGGGTAGAGTGCGGTTTGAATGTGGGCGGGGGGTCCAGGATGGGGAAGGCGGGTATGTGATGATGGAGGGTGGCGTGGATGGAGTGCAGATCACGTTGGTGGGCATCTGTGCCCCACCAGAAAGTGGCGGGGGTTTTTTTCGGCATCTGTTTGATCTCGTGGCGGCACACAGTGGAGGAGTCCTGGTTTGTGGAGGAGACTTAAATGCTGTCATGGAGCATGAAATTGATACAGCGAGTGTTGGGAGGACAAGAAAACATGTAGCAGGATTCATGGGAGCCTCACTGGCAGAAATGGGTGTGGTGGACATTTGGAGGGACCTGCACCCACTCGAGAAAGACTGTGCACATTGTTCAGCGGTCCATGGAGTGCACTCTAGAATGGATTGCTTCCTTGTGAGTGAGGATGACAGACACGGGGTGAGAGGTTGTTGGATTGGAGGGGCAGAAGTGTCAGATCATGGTCCTATATACATGGAAATAAATTTAAACAGTGGAAAGCGACAGACAACATGGAAACTTGGTGTGGGACTGTTGGGTGATGATGGAATGAAGGAGAGAATAGAGGTAAGCGTGGATGAATATGTCCGAGGGAGTGACGATGAGGAAGTGGACCCAACGGTGCTGTGGGGTGCACTGAAAGCCGTGTTGAGAGGTGGATTGATTGTTGAGGCAGGAGAAGCAAGTGGGACTGAACTGGAAGCATATGGGCGGGGATGTGGGAGACTGAGGGAATTGGAACGTAGGCATCGGAGCACAAATGACCCAAAAATATGTCGGGAAATTGAAGAGGAAAAAGTGAGGATAGAGGAAGCACGGGTGGATGGGATTGAAGGGAAAGATAGATATCTAAAGCAGAAATGTTATGGGGCGGGACCGGGAGCCGCGGGGCTGCTGGCGAGACGGTTGAGAAAACAACGAACAATGAGTAATGTATATAGGATTGGAGACCCCATCACGGGTAAAGCCGCAGTTGGCCCAGGGAACATCAGGGAAGTATTCCATGGTTTCTACCAAGAGCTGTGCTCGCAGCCTGAAGAAACAAATACTAAAGATATTGGAAGATTTCTATGCACATTGGGCTTGCCATCAGTGGGAAATCAACAGGGTGAAGGGCTAGCAGCAGAAGTGGCGACACGAGAGATTGGAGATGTGATTAAGTCACTTAAAAACGGTAGGTCGCCGGGTGGTGATGGATACCCATCTGAGTTTTATAGACTGTTTGTAGAGGAACTCATGCCACAGCTTCTAAGGTCGTTTAGTTGGACGTTGAACAGCAACGAAGTGCCTCCAGCATGGAGCGAGGCCATTGTTTCAGTCATTTTGGAGCCGGGGGGGGATGGAGAGCAGTGCGGAAACTATAGGCCAGTCTCTTTATTAAATGTGGATTATAAAATATATACAACAATTATATGTAGGCGAATGAGGACATTCTTGGCGGAATTGATAGAGGATGATCGGGCTGGTTTCGTGGAGGGACGCCGGACACATGACAATATCGGGAGAGCAATACATATAATTAATCAAATGCATGGGGAAGGGAAAAGCGCAGTAATGGTGAGTTTGGACGCAGAGGAAGCATTTGGCAGGGTTGGCTGGAAATTCCTGTGTAGTGTGCTGGAACGCTTTGGATTTAACGAGGGGTCAGTGCAATGCGTGGGGACGCTGTGTCAAGGGCCTGTGGCGGGAATCAAGATGAACGGTAGCTTAGCGGACGAGGTAAATGTACGAGGATCGGCTGGGCAGGGATGCTGCTTGTCGCCCACCTTGTTTGCTCTGTTCGTGGAGCCACTGGCTCGAGCGATGCGACAAAATGGGAAGTTAAAAGGTGTGGCAATGGAGGGGGCGGAGCACAAGATTGGGCTATTTGCAGACGATATTGTGGTTTGCCTTGAACGGCCAGATGGATCAATGATGGAAATGATGAACTTGATAGAAAATTTTGGAAAATTATCAGGATGCAGGATGGGCATAGCAAGGACACAGATACTGACGTTCCACTGTGACCCTCTGGGCCAGATAGCTGATGGGATCAAACTAGACTGGAAACAAAAAGAAATAAAATACCTTGGAGTGAACATACCTAAAGATCTAAGCAAAATCTATAAAGCAAACTATGATAGGTTGGAACAAGAAATAAAAAAAGATGTTGATGGATGGTCAATCTTAAATATGGATCTGAGTTCAAAAATTGAGACAGTCAGGATCAGCATGCAGCCTAGATTACTTTACCTCTTCCGGGCTGTACCGGCAGGGATTCCAGGTGCCCAGTTCTCGAGGTGGGACGGGATGGTATCGAGATTTGTTTGGGGAGGTGGAAAACCAAGAGTGAAATATAAAGCTCTCCGGTTACCAAGAGAGAAAGTAGGCATGGGCCTGCCGAGTCTGGAGGAATGTTACTACTCGGCACAAATGGGATATGTCATATGTTGGTGCGACGAGGGATGTGAGGCAGGGTGGAGGGAAATGGAGAGGGAGATTGAGGGGCTCCCAGTGCAAGGCATGATAGGAGGTGAAGATGCATATAAGCAGGTCGAACAAGTGGACCCGATCACTGGATTTACTTTAGAACTGTGGTATAAAATGGTACAAAAGTATAATATAGGGGAGGGCATAAAACTGTTGAGGTGGGTGGCATTTGGCAGTCGGTTTGGACCGGCGGAACGGGATAGGGGATGCAGAGGTCTGGTGAGCGGGGGAGTCACAGCATGGGGCAATGTCGGGAAGAGGGATCTCGGGAGCTTTGTAGACATCAGGAGAAGGTTTAGGCTGGAAGGATCGGAGTTCTTCGGATGTCTGCAGATGAGAGACTATTGTGTGAAGAGGATTGGGCATGGCCTCCGGGCGGATGTGGGCGAGATTATACAATTCATTTTAAGCTCATATGCAGGAAGTGGAACAGGAATTATTTCAAAGCTGTGTCAGGGACTTGTGGCGAACAATCATTCAAGTAACTATATGGAGGAGGGGTGGGGGAGGGAGCTCAATTTGGACATAGCAGAGGAGGGCTGGCGGGAGATATGGAGAGCACAGCACACGTCAACAAGTTCGGGAACATGGAGGGAATTTGGATGGAAGAACCTGATTCGCTTTTTCATTACACCACAGATTCAAGGAAAGTATACAAATACCCAGTCTATATGCTGGAGGGGATGTGGGGCTCAAAATGCAGACCACTCGCATATGTTTTGGAAATGCTGCAAAATCTCATCATTCTGGAAATCTATACATGTGACAATACAGAGGATATTAGGATGTAATATGCCAGTGGGCTGTGACTTGATGTGCCTGTGTGATCTTGAAAGAGACGGTGTTGTACGGGCTGAGGACAGATGTCTAGTTAGAATCTTGTTGATTGCATGTAAAAAGACAATCACGGAAAAATGGCGATCGGGGGTTCTTCCTGACCAAGAGCAATGGACTGACATTGTTGAGGACATGCGTATGATGGAGGGACTGACATGTCGACGAGGAATGCGGGAGGGACTGTGGGGGAAAAAGTGGCGGAGGTGGACGCACTGCAGAGTGCAACAACGAGACAGATATTGAGGGAATGGCCAGGGACGCTGGAAAGGCCAGAGGAATTGAGGGATGGAAACTAGGGGCTTGGTGCTCCAACATTTGTCCCCCCCCCCCCTTTTTTTTTTTCTCCTTTTTCTTTTTTGCTCTGGCCCCTTTGTTTTTTTTAGGTGTAGACTGTGATCTGAATGCAATATATATAATGAAAAATGAATAAAAATCTTAAGTTACAAAAAAAACCCAACATGATTCTGTAAAGGATATTACTACCTGGGTTAAAAGAACACTTCACAAAACCGTCATCAGTTAACACAGTTCATCGCTACATCTACAAGTCCAAGTTAAAACTATCATGCAAAGCGAAAGCCATATATCAAGAACATCCAGCAACGCCGCTAGTTGCTCTGGGCCGAAGCTCATCTGAGGTGAACTGACGCAAAATGGAAAAGTGCTGTGGTCTGATGAGTCCTCATTTCAAATTGTTTTTAGAAATCATGGATGTCGTGTCCTATGGGCTAAAGAGGAAAATGACCATCTAGACTGCTATCAGCGTTAAGTTCAAAAGCCAGCATCTGTGATGGTATGAAGGTGTGTTAGTGCCCATGGCATGGGTAACTTGCACATCTGTGATGGCACCATTAATACTGAATGGTACATACAGGTTTTAGTGCAACATATGCTGCCATCCAAGCAACATCTTTTTCAGGAATGTCCCTGCTTACTTCAGCAAGACAATGTCAAACCACATTCTGTACGTGTTACAGCATGGCTTCATAGTAAAAGAGTGTGGATACCAGACTGGCCTGCCGACAATCCAGACCTGTCTCCCGCTGAATATTTGTGGTGCATTCCATCCATCCATCCATCTTCTACCGCCCTTCCGGAGGTCCGGGTCGCGGAGGCAGCAGCCCAAGCAGAGAAGCCCAGACTTCCCTCTCCCCAGCCACCTGCTCCAGCTCTTCAGAGGGGATACCAAGGCGTTCCCAGACTAGCTGGGAGACATAGTCTCTCCACCGAGTCCTGGGTCTGCCCCGGGGTCTCCTCCCAGTGGGACGTGCCTGAAACACCTCAAGTGGGAGACGTCCAGGAGGCATCCTAATCAGATGCCCATACCACCTCAACTGACTCCTTTCAATGTGGAGGAGCAGCGGTTCTACTCTGAGCCTCTCCCGGATGACTGAGCTCCTCACCCTATCTCTGAGGGTGAGTCCAGCAATCCTACGGAGAAAGCTCATTTCAGCCGCTTGTATCCGCGATCTCGTTCTTTCGGTCATTACCCAAAGCTCGTGACCATAGGTGAGAGTAGGAACGTAGATTGACTGGTAAATCGACAGCTTTGCCTTAGAACTAAGCTCCCTCTTCACCACAACAGACCGGTACAACGTCCGCATCACTGCAGATGCTGCTCCAATCCGTCTGTCGATCTCTCGCTCCATTTTCCCCTCACTCGTGAACAAGACCCCAAGATACTTAAACTCCTCCACTTGGGGCAGGAGCCTGTCCCCAACCCGGAGAGGACAATCCACCTTTTTCCGGCTGAGGACCATGGACTCGGACTTGGAGGTGCTGATTCTCATCCCAGCCGCTTCACACTCAGCGGCAAACCGTCCCAGCAAGAGCTGTAGGTCATTGCTGGATGAAGCCAACAGGACAACATCATCTGCAAACAACAGAGATGAGATCCTGTGGTCACCAAGTATGACACCCTCCATTCCCTGGCTGCGCCTAGAAATCCTGTCCATAAAAATTATGAACAGGACCGGTGACAAAGGGCAGCCCTGGCGGAGTCCAACTCTCACTGGGAATGACTCCGACCGAGTGTTGGCAATACGAACTAAACTCTCACAACGGTCGTACAGAGACCGAATAGCTCGTAACAACAAGCCCGATACCCCATACTCCCGAAGCACCCCCCACAAAAATCCACGAGGGACGCGGTCAAATGCCTTCTCCAAGTCCACAAAACACATGTAAACTGGTTGGGCAAACTCCCACGAACCCTCAAGAATTCTCGAGAGGGTAAAGAGCTGGTCCGATGTGCCACGGCCAGGACGAAAACCACATTGCTCCTCCTGAATCCGAGGTTCGACCAACGGCCGGACTCTCCTCTCCAGTACCTTGGCATAGACCTTCCCAGGGAGGCTGAGGAGTGTGATCCCTCTAAAGTTGGAGCACACCCTCCGGTCCCCTTTTTTGAAGAGAGGAACCACCACCCCGGTTTGCCATGCCAAAGGCACTGCCCCCGACCTCCACGCAATGTTGCAGAGGCGTGTCAACCATGACAGCCCAACAACATCCAGGGCCTTGAGGTACTCGGGGCGAATCTCGTCCACCCCCGGGGCCCGGCCACCAAGGAGATTTTTAACCACCTTGGCGACCTCAGCCCCTGTGATAGGCGAGTCATCCCCCTTGTCCCCAAACCCTGCTTCCTCTGTGGAAGGCGTATCAGTGGGATTGAGGAGATCCTCGAAGTATTCCTTCCACCGCCCGACGATATCCCCAGTTGAAGTCAACAGTGTCCCATCCGCACCATACACAGTGTGGACGGGGAGCTGCTTTCCCCTCCTGAGCCGCCGAACAGTTTGCCAGAATCTCTTTGAAGCCGACCGAAAGTCTTGTTCCATGGCCTCACCGAACTCCTCCCATACCCGGGTTTTTGCTTCAGCAACCACCCGAGCTGCACTCCGCTTGGCCTGCCGGTACACCTCAGCTGCTTCGGGAGTCCCACAAGCCAACCAAGCTTGATAGGACTCCTTCTTCAGCTTAATGGCCCCCCTCACCACTGGTGTCCACCACTTGGTTCGGGGGTTGCCACCACGAGATGCACCGACCACCTTGCGGCCGCAGCTCTGGGCCGCCGCTTCAACAACAGAGGTGGAGAACATGGCCCATTCAGACTCCATGTCTCCAGACTCCCTCGGAATGTGGTTGAAGTTCTTCCGGAGGTGGGAGTTGAAGACCTCCCGGACAGGGGCCTCAGCCAGACGCTCCCAGCACACCCTCACTATACGTTTGGGTCTACCAGGTCTGAATGGCTTCCTCCCCTGCCATCGGATCCAACTCACCACCAGGTGGTGATCAGTTGACAGCTCTGCACCTCTCTTTACTCGGGTGTCCAAGACATACGGTCGCAGGTCTGATGATACGATAACAAAATCGATCATCGACCTGCGGCCTAGGGTGTCCTGGTGCCAGGTGCACATATGGACACCCTTATGCTTGAACATGGTGTTCGTTATGGACAGACTGTGGTTAGCACAGAAGTCCAATAACTGAACACCACTCGGGTTCAGATCGGGCAGGCCGTTCCTCCCAATCACCCCCCTCCAGGTTTCACTGTCGTTGCCCACGTGCGCATTGAAGTCCCCCAGTAGGACAATGGAGTCTCCAGGAGGAGCACCCTCCAGCACCCCAGTCACAGACTCCAAAAAGGGTGGGTACTCTGAAACATCATTTGGTGCATAGGCACAAATGATGGTCAGGACCCGTTTCCCAACCCGAAGGCGCAGGGAAGCAACCCTTTCGTCCACCGGGGAAAACTCCAATATAGAGGCAGCAAGGTGGGGCGATACAAGAATACCTACCCCTGCTCGTCGCCTCTCGCCCGGGGCAACTCCAGAAAAGGCCAAGCTCCAGCCCCTCTCCAGGAGACTGGTTCCGGAACCGGAGCTGTGTGTTGAGGTGAGGCCGACTATATCTAGCCGGTATCGCTCAATCTCGTACACCAGCTCAGGCTCCTTCCCCACCAGAGAGGTGACATTCCACGTACCAAAAGCCAGTTTAGAAAGCTTGGGATCAGTCCGCCAAGGTCTCCGCCTTTGACTGCTACCTAATCCACATAGCACCGGACTTCCATGATCCCTCCTGCAGGTGGTGAACCTACTGGAGGGCGGACCCATGTAACTCCTTCGGGCTGAGCCCGGCCGGGTCCCATGGGTGGAAACCTGGCCACCAGACGCTAGCCTTCGAGCCCCTCCCCCAGGCCTGGCTCCAGGGTGGGGCCCCGGTAACCCCATACCGGGCGGGGTACACTGATCCCCTCATGGATCGTCACCTTATCGTGGTGGGGGGGTTTGCGTGCCCCAGTGATCCCAGGAGCTATGTTGTCCGGGGCAATTTGCCTCTGATAGGGTCTCCCAAGACAAACTGGTCCTGGGTGAAGGGCCAGACTAAGAACGATCCAACAGACTCTCATGATAAATTGTATATCAAGGATTCAGTGTGGTGCATTATGAAGCACAAAATATGACAACAGAGACCCCAGACTGTTGAGCAACTGAAGTCGTACATCAAGCAAGAATGGGAAAGAATTCCGTCTACAGTACAAAGCTTCAATAATTAGTGTCTTCAGTTCATAAATGCTTATTGAGAGTTGTTAAAAGGAAAGGTGATATAAACAGTAGTAAACATGCCCCTGTCCCAGCTTTTTTGGACTGTGTTGCAGACATCAAATTCAAAATGAATGAATATTTGCAAAACAACAATCAAGTATATCAGTTTGAACATTAAATATCTTGTCTTTGTAGTGTATTCAGTTGAATATAGGTTGAAAAAGATTTTTAAATCATTGTCTTTTTTTATTTACATTTTACACAATGCCCCAACTTCACTGGAATTGGGGTTGCAAGACATGTGTAACTTTGTGTAAAAGAGAATGAGCATTATGTGACCAAAGAAAGATACAGTACATAAAAGATTTTTCAGCATGTTGTCATGCTCTTAGCAAAAATGTATCACGGCTGCTGTCTAACCAGCACTCTGCGGTGGATGGACTCATTTCACTTGAAAGCAATCATGCAGCTAATTGACAAGATAATAAAAGGCATTTCATTCTTTTTGCTTGCAGAGTCAAATAAAGTAGTTATCAGTGGTGTCTTTATACACCTGAAAAAAAGTGTCTGAAGTGGCCCATCTTCTGTTGTGAACAACTGGATGACAGACTGAAGTTCGCATGTTCAGAAAACAATCAAAATTACAATGAAGGGGGAAAAACATGCTGTACACACTACAATATTACAAAATTATTATCAGAAAAATGCATTATAATTGGTTATTTATTTATTTGGGCAGCTTGGCTCATAATACAAGTGCATGCCAAAATATTAGAATATCATCGAAAATGTAATTTATTTCAGTTATTCAATTCAAAAAATTAAACTCATATTGTATAGATTCATTACACACAGAATGATATATTTCAAGTCTTTGTTTCTTTTAATTTTGACAATTATGGCTAACAGCTAATGAAAACCCAAAATTCAGGTTCTCAGAAAATTAGAATATTCCATAAGACCAATAAGAAAAAAAATAATTTTTTAATAATACCCATCATGGATCATCACCTTATCTTGGTGGTGGTGGTGGTGGTGGGGGGGGGGTGCATGCCCGAGTGATCCCAGGAGCTATGTTGTCTGGGGCAATTTGGCTCTGGTAGGGTCACCCAAGACAAACTGGTCCTGGGTGAAGGGTCAGACTGAGAACGATCTAACAGACTCTCATGATGAATGCTAGAACAAGGATTAAGTGTACCCCGCCCGGTATGGGGTTACCGGAGCCCCACTCTGGAGCTAGGCCTGGGGGAAGGGTTCGATGATTAGCATCTGGTGGCCGGGTTTCCGTCCATGGGACCCGGCCAGGCTCAGCCTGGGTCCATTACAGGCTAGTTACATGGCAAGTTACAGTCAAGTTACATGGGTCCGTCCTCCAGTGGGCTCACTACCTGCAGGAGGGACCATGGGGGTCCGGTGCTATGTGGATCAGGTGGCCGTCAAAGGTGGAGACCTTGGCGGTCTGATCCCAAGCTTCCTAAACTGGCTTTTGGGACGTGGAATGTCACCTCACTGGTGGGGAAGGAGCCTGAGCTGGTGCATGTGGTTAAGAGATACCGGCTAGATTTAATCGGCCTCACCTCAACACACAGCTCTGGTTCTGGAACCAGTCTCCTGGAGAGGGGCTGGAGCTTGGCCTACTTTGGAGTTGTCCCGGGCAAGAGGCGACGAGCAGGGGTGGGTATTCTTGTATCCCCCCACCTTACTGCCTCTGTATTGGAGTTTTCCCCAGTGGACAAGGGGGTTGTTTCCCTGTGCCTTTGGGTTAGGGAACAGGTCCTGACTATCATTTGTGTCTATGTACCAAATGATGGTTCAGAGTTCCCACCCTTTTTGGAGTCTCTGACTGGGGTGCTGGAGAGTGTTCCTCTTGGAGACTCTATTGTCCTACTGGGGGACTTCAATGCACACGTGGGCAATGACAGTGAAACCTGGAGCGGGGTGATTGGGAGGAACGCCTGCCCGATCTGAACCTGCTAACCACAGTTTGTCCATAACGAACACCATGTTCAAGCATAAGGGTGTCCCTGTGTGCACCTCGCACCAGGACACTCTAGGTCAAAGGTCGATGATCGATTTTGTTATCATGTCATCAGACCTGCAACGTATGTCTTGTACACTCGGGTAAAGAGAGGTGCAGAGCTGTCAACTGATCACCATCTGGTGGTGAATTGGATCCGATGACAGGATAGGATACCATTCAGACCTGGTAGACCCAAACGTATAGTCTGGCTGAGGCCCCTGTCCGGGAGGTCAACTCCCACCTCCGGAAGAACTTCAACTACATTCCGAAGGAATCTGGAGACATGGAGTCTGAATGGTCCATGTTCTCCACCTCCATTGTTGAAGCGGCTGCCCAGAGCTGTGACCATGAGGTCGTCGGGGCATCTTGTGGTGGCAACCCCCGAACCAAGTGGTGGACACCAGTGGCGAGGGGAGCCATTACGCTGAAGAATTCAATTCAATTCAACTTTATTTATATAGCACCATTTCACAACAACAGTCATCTCATAGCACTATCAACTGTAGGGGGAACCCCCACAGTTGCAGAAAGACCCCAGCAATCAGGCGATC
This sequence comes from Pholidichthys leucotaenia, assembly GCA_020510985.1. Taxonomy (NCBI): domain Eukaryota; kingdom Metazoa; phylum Chordata; class Actinopteri; order Cichliformes; family Pholidichthyidae; genus Pholidichthys; species Pholidichthys leucotaenia. The sequence continues at coordinate 254,900,593 of CM035848.1, read as the reverse complement.
CCCTGTGAGCAAGCACTTGGTGACGGTGGAGAGGAAAAACTCCCTTTTAACAGGAAGAAACCTCCAGCAGAACCAGGCTCAGGGAGGGGCAGTCATCTACTGCGACTGGCTGGGGGGTGAGGGGATAGAGAAGATGAAAAGAACAGACATGTAGAGAGCAAACAGCACGATGGGGCCTCAATCTATGGGAGAGAACAAACAAATGTTAATGACCAGCAAAAAAAATATTTCATTGAGAGTGAGGAAAGGAGTGAGGCCCAGTGCATTACTGGAGGTCCCCTGGCTGACTAAACCTATTAGCAGCATAACTAAGGGAGGGTTCAGAAACACATGATCCCTCCCTAATTGTAGGCTATATCAAAAAGGTAGGTTTTAGCCCTATTCTTAAAAACAGAGATCGAGTCTGACTCCCGAATCCAGATTGGCAGCTGGTTCCACAGGAGAGGAGCTTGATAACTGAAGGCTCTGCCTCCCATTGTACTTTTGGAGATTCTAGGTATTACAAGTAATCCTGCATTTTGAGAGCGTAGTGCTCTGTTAGGATAATACGGTAGTATCAGATCTTTTAAATAAAAAGGAGCCTGATTGTTTAGAGCTTTGTAAGTAAGAAGAAGGATTTTAAACTTAATTCTAAACTCTATGGGAAGCCAATGAAGGGAGGCCAGAACTGGAGAGATATGATCTCTCTTTCTAGTACCTGTTAAAACTCTTGCTGCAGCATTTTGGATCAGCTGAAGACTTTTTAAAGATGTTTTAGGACAGCCTGATAATAAAGAATTACAATAATCTAATCTCGAGCTAACAAAAGCGTGGATCAGTTTCTCAGCATCACTCTGAGACAAGATGCTCCTAATCTTGGCAATATTACGCAAATGATAGAAGGCAGTCTTAGAAACAAATTTAATATGTGAATTGAAGGACAGATCTTGATCAAAAATAATTCCAAGGTTCCTCACAGAGCTATTAAGAGAAAGAGTAACCACATCCAAACTGAAAGTTTGATTTGGAAAGGTATTTCTAAGGTTTTTTTGACCAACAAGAAGGAGTCCTATCAGGCTTGGTTGGCTTGTGGGACTCCCGAAGCAGCTGAGGTGTACCGGCAGGCCAAGCGAAGTGCAGCTCGGGTGGTTGCTGAAGCAAAAACTTGGGTATGGCAGGAGTTCAGTGAGGCCATGGAACAAGACTTTTGGTTGGCCTTGAAGAGATTCTGGCAAACTTTTCAGCGGCTCAGGAGGGGGAAGCAGCTCCCTGTCCACACTGTGTATGGTGCAGATGGGGCACTGCTGACTTCGACTGGGGATATTATCGGACAGTGGAAAGAATACTTCGAGGATCTCCTCAATCCCACTGACACGCCTTCCACAGAGGAAACAGGGCTTGTGGACAAGGGAGACAACTCGCCTATCACAGGGGCTGAGGTTGCCAAGGTTGTTAAAAAACTCTTTGCTGACCGGACCCTGGGGGTGGATGAGATTCGCCCTGAGTTCCTCAAGGCCCTGGATGTTGTAGGGCTGTCATGGTTGACACGCCTCTGCAGCATTGCATGGAGGTCAGGGGCAGTGCCTTTGGCATGGCAAACCCGGGTGGGGGTTTACGCTCTTCAAAAATGGGGACCGGCGGGCGTACTCTAACTTCAGAGGGATCATACTCCTCAGCCTCCCTGGGAAGGTCTATGCCAAGGCACTGGAGAGGAGAGTCTGGCTGTTGGTCGAACCTCGGATTCAGGAGGAGCAACGCACGCTTCCAAATTGACTGAACCATAATGATAATGTTTTATCGGGCTTTTATTGAATCTGTTTTATCCTTTTCTTTAGTGTCATGGTTTGGCCAGATAAAACTGAAACAGAGGAAATCCTTGGATCAGGTAGTTAGATGGTCCAGTCGTTTGCTTGGTGAGTCACAGCTGAGCCTGACATCCCTGTACACCAGACAGGTACAGAGGATTGCTGCCTCCATTTTAAATGATGACTCCCACCCTTTGCACTACCACTTTCAGCTTCTTCCCTCCAGCCTGAGGTTTGCTGTCCCAAAAAGTAAAACCCAGCGCTACAAAAACAGCTTTGTTCCTGCTGCTGTCAAAGAGTTGAGCAAGTTGTAACAATATATTGCACATAATTTAGTTACCAATTTATTAACTTCATTTTATATTTACTTATTTTTGTAGGTTCTTTATTTGGGTTCTAAATGTTTTATTGGGTTTTAGACTTTTGAGTTTTTAACCTCTTTGACTAGTCTAACTTTTTAATATGACCCTTCTCTCTTATCTCTCTGTTTTTTCTCTCATCTCTTTGTCTTATGTCCTGATTGATGGAGCCTTGAGTATTTTTATCATGTTTATAGTCAGCTTCATGTGTGCCTGCGTTTGTGTTTATGTTGAATGTAATTGTGGTTTGTAAATATGGATGTCACCTGACTGCAAAACAAATCTACCTACAGGTACAAATAAAGTAACCTGAACCTGAACCTGTGTTTTTTGTCCTGGTCGTGGTACACTGGACCAGCTCTTTACCCTCTCGGGAATCCTCGAGGGTTTATTGGAGTTTGCCCAACCAGTTTCCATGTGTTTTGTGGACTTGGAGAAGGCATTTGACTGCGTCGTTTGTGTTTTTTTGTGGGGGGTGCTTCAGGAGTATGGGGTATTGGGCTTGTTGTTACGAGCTACTCGGTCTCTGTACAACCATTGTGTGAGTTTGGTTCGTATTACCAACACTCGGTAGGACTCATTCTCAGTGTGAGAGTTGGACTCCACCAGGGCTGCCCTTTGTCACCAATCCTGTTCATAATATTTATGGACAGGATTTCTAGGCGAAGCCAGGGAACGGAGGGTGTCATGCTTGGTGACTACAGGATCTCATCTCTGTTGTTTGCAGATGATGTTGTCCTGCTGGCTTCATCCAGCAGTGACCTACAGGTCTTACTGGGACGGTTTGCTGCTGAGTGTGAAGTGGCTGGGATGAGAATCAGAACCTCCAAGTCCAAGTCCATGGTCCTCAGCTGGAAAAAGGTGGATTGTCCTCTCTGGGTTTGGGACAAGCTCCTGCCCCAAGCGGAGGAGTTTAAGTATCTCGGGATCTTATTCACGAGTGAGGGGAGAATGGAGTGAGAGATTGACAGACGGATTGGAGCAGCATCTGCAGTGATGCGGACATTGTACCGGTCTGTTGTGGTGAAGAGGGATCTAAGCTCTAAGGCAAAGCTGTCAATTGTTCCTACCCTTACCTATGGTCATGAGCTTTGGGTAATGATCAAAAGAATGAGATCGCTGATACAAGCGGCTGAAATGAGCTTTCGTTTTAGGATTGCTGGACTCACCCTCAGAGATAGGGTGAGGAGCTCAGTCACCCGGGAGAGGCTCAGAGGAGAACCGCTGCTCCTCCACATTGAAAGGAGCCAGTTGCGGTGGTATGGGCATCTGATTAGGATGCCTCCTGGACGCCTCCCACTTGAGGTATTTCGGGCACGTCCCTCTGGGAGGAGACCCTGGGGCAGACCCAGGACTTTCTAGCGAGACTATGTCTCCCAGCCGGTCTGGGAACGTCTTAGTATCCTCTCTGAAGAGCTGGAGCGGGTGGCTGGTGAGATGGAAGTCTGCGCTTCTCTGCTTGAACGTTTGCCTTCACGACCCGGACCTCCGGAAGAGCGGTAGAAGATGGATGGATGGATGATTTTTAATACAAATGTTGGCCTACTGAAAAGTATGTCCATGTACGCACCCAGTACTTGGTGGAGCCTCCTTTTAAGATAAGATAAGCCTTTATTAGTCCCACAATGGGGAAATTCCAGGATTGCAACAGCATAGGGATAGCAACACTCAGAGCAACAATCAGAAGGCAAGAAAAAACAACATCTAGTAAACATATGTCCATATTACTTTAAATATATATATATAGACACACAGTGCAGAGCATTATGGCTGGTGAATGTGCAGCAGAAAGTCTAAGCTCTCTCTCCGCGGATGCAGCGGGCCAGCTGGAAGTCTTTGGGCATGATGGTGACCCTCTTAGCGAAGAAGAGACCACCAGGTGGGCCTCGCTGGTCTCCTGCAGAGCCATGACGGCGAAGCTCAGGAAACGCAGGACGGTCTTGAAGTCCTGAGCGATCTCCCTCACCAGGCGCTGGACGGGCAGCTTACGGATGAGCAGCTCCGTGGATTTCTGGTAGCGACGGATCTCTCTCAGAGCCACGGGCCTGTAACGGCGAGGTCTCTTCACTCTGCCGGTGGCATTTTAATTAATTAAAAAAAATGTTTTTTAATAAAAATGTTGGCCGACTGAAAAGTATGTCCATGTACACACTCAATACATGGTCAGGGCTCCTTTTCCATGAATTACTGCATCAATGCAGCGTAGCATGGAGGTGATCAGCCTGTGGTACTGCCAAGTTGTTATGGAGCCCCAGGTTGCTTTGATAGCGCCCTTCAGCTCGTCTGCATTGTTGGGTCTGGTGTTTCTCATCTTCCTCTTGACAATACGCCATAGATTCTGTATGGGGTTGAAGTCAGGCTAGTTTTCTGGTCAATCAAGCACAGTGATACCATAGTCATTTAACCAGGTTTTGGTACTTTTGGCTGTGTGGACAGGCACCAAGTCCTCCTGGAAAATGAAACCAGCATCTCCATAAAGCTTGTCAGCAAAGGGAAGCATAAAGTGCTCTAAAATTTTCTGGTAGATGGCTGCACTGACTTTGGACTTGATAAAACACAGTGGACCAACACCAGCAGATTACATGGCTCCTCAAATCATCACTGACTGTAGAAACTTCACACTGGACCTCAAGCAACTTAGATTCTGTGCTTCTCCACTCTTCTTCCAGACTCTGGGACCTTGATTTCCAAATGAAATGCAAAATTTACTTTCATCTGAAAAGAGGTCATCTGCTGGTGTCGGTCCACTGTGTTTTATCAAGTCCAAAGTCAGCGCAGCGGTCTACCAGCAAATTTTAGAGCACTTCATGCTTCCCTCTGCTGACAAGCTTTATGGAGATGCTGATTTCATTTTCCAGCAGGACTTGGTAACCCCCCCCCCCCCCCCCACACACACACACACACTGCCAAAATTGCCCAAACCTGGTTTAAAGACCATGGCATCATTGTGTTTGATTGGCCATAAAATTAGTATACTATATAGAGAATTTACTAAATATAAATACTATAAATATATATATATATAAATATATATATATAAATACTATATAGAGAATTTATGGAGTATTGTCAAGAGGAAGATGAGAGACACCAGACCCAACAATGAAGACGAGCTGAAGGGCGCTATCAAAGCAACGTGGGCCTTTTTAACACCTCAGCTGTATCAAGGGCTGATCACCTCCATGTCACGCCACATTGATGCAGTAATTCATGCAAAAGGAGCCCCAACCAGGTATTGCGTACATGGACATAGTTTTCAGTCGGCCAACATTTCTATTAAAAATCTATTTTTTAAAATTAAGTCTATGTAATATTCTAATTTTTTGAGAAACTGAATTGGTGTTTTCTTGAGCTGTAAGCCATAATCATGAAAATTAAAAGAAATAAACACTTTGTGGCGATGTTAAAATAAGGCATGGCGACTGGAGTTTTTAAGGAAGTTTATTCATCAATCATCGCCATCATGAAGCTCACCCCAGCTACTGTATAAGCATGCTGGAGCGAACTCTCAGGCTCTCATGAGCAGTAGTCAGAAGCAGTCAGAGTGAGAAGAGAGAAGAGAGTGAACATGTCATATTCAGCCACTTAAATACCCAGCTACAAACAATACATCAAAGGCATGTTAACATCAAAGACATTGCAGGGCGGCATGTGACATTCGTACCACAATGAGAGCAGGAAGCATGAACGTTTGCATTTGAGTCATACATATCCACAGGATACTGGCGCCTGAACTAGACACGGAGAGGCTGCCTATTGATCTCAACACACACATCACATTGCTCTGCTAATTGCCCCGGCTGAGCGCTCTGTTTATCCGTGGCTGTTGTGGGGGTTACCCCATACACTCCCCCCCCAGAGGGCTTAGCGGGGAGCCTCGATCGTCCGGCATTGGGAGCGAGCAGCTGGGAAGGTCTGTGCCGGGGGAGGGAGGAGGGTGGGGGTAGCAAGTGCCGGGGGATGTCCGTGGCTGTGGGAAGAAAAATTAGTCTCTGATTCCTCTCGCGATTCAGTCCGGTAATGAAGAAAAACAGGAGCTGAAGCTGTGTGAGGGACTTGGTGTTTTGGCTTTAGGCGCGTGCGCGGCCCCCAAAGCCCTCGGGGACCGTTGACGGCTGAATTCCCGTCGTGCGCCGTGGCTGGGACCTACACAAAATCCTGCGTGCGGGCTGCGTGTGTGCTTCAGGTGTGTGAGTAGCCCTGAAGAGCCGTGTGCAGCGGCGGAGGATGATGTATAAGCCTGTAGAGCCAGCTTGTCTCTGGTGCGCGGCACGCACTGCGGCCACGTACCTTCCAGCTTCGCTGTTCTGCTGCGAGGCTCCTGTGCATGGCCGGTCCGCTGTTGCGAGGCGAATCAGGGTCAGGGGGCTTGATGGAGATTTGCGCAGTCGGCGCCGATGGTCTCCCCCGTTCGGGCTGTTGGTCGTCGCTCGTGCCGGGTCATGGTGCGTTGGGGCGGTGAGAGGGAATAGACGATCTTTGTCCCTCGGGCTCACGTAGATGCGTAGGAGCAGTGAGAGGGAGGAGACGATCTTTGTCCCTCGGCCGGTTCCTGCGTGGATGTGCAGATCTCAGGCGTGGATCGCACAATGACGCTTTCTGCAGCTTTCCCAGTCGTGGATGATCTCCGAGGGAGTTCGCCTGATTTCGGTTCTGTGTCGAGGTCTGTCGTGTGGCAGAAGGGAGGGCAGTGCTCTTGCGTCAGGCTGCTGCGTTCTCTTGTCGTCGGAGATACCATCGGGGCTGCATTCGTTGTCAGCGTGTTCTCTTCAGCGTCGGGTCACCAGTGTGGCGATGTTAAAATTAGGCACGGCGTCTGGAGTTTTTAAGGAAGTTTATTCATCAACCATCGCCATCACGGAGCTCACCCCAGCTACTGTATAAGCATGCTGGAGCGAACTCTCAGGCTCTCATGAGCAGTAGTCAGAAGCAGTCAGAGTGAGAAGAGAGAAGAGAGCGAACATATCATATTCAGCCACTTAAATACCCAGCTACAAACAATACATCAAAGGTATGTTAACATCAAAGACACTGCAGGGCGGCATGTGACATTCCTACCACAATGAGAGCAGGAAGCATGAACGTTTGCATTTGAGTCATACACATCCACAGGATACTGGCGCCTGAACTAGACACGGAGAGGCTGCCTATTGATCTCAACACACACATCACATTGCTCTGCTAATTGCCCCGGCTGAGCGCTCTGTTTGTCCGTGGCTGTTGTGGGGGTTACCCCATAACTTCAAATATATCACTCTGTGTGTAGTTAACCTATATAATATAGGAGTTTCATTTTCTGAATTGAATTACTGAATTGAATTAACTTTCCGTTGACATTCTAATTTATTGAGATGCACCTGTAGCTATAGTGTGGAGCCCTGGAACCACTACAGTTCTAGCCTGTTCTTATATGGGTTTGTAATTATGTCACCCTTGTCTAGTCAGCCTCCTTTGTCCTTAGTCTAGTTTTGTGTCTCCTGTGTTTTATTCTGAAAGTGTTTCTTATTTTCTGGTTAGTTTGCAACCCGATTTCCTATTGGCCTTTTGTTCTTATTAAAGACAAAAATAGAAAGGAGATGTTTTTACCTTCTTTACATGTTTCGACTGTTCACTGCAGCTTTCATCAGAAGTGTCAGCTGATTGCTGCATGGTGTCATTTTATGTTTTCACTTTTGTAATAATTAATTTTCTATAAGTTTCGTCTGGTTTCTTCTCCCTGCCTTGTGGTGACAGTAACCATTACCTGTTGTGGACAATTTAATTGTGGTTTTGTCTCTCTGTGTTCCTGGACTCCTTCATGGTTTGCGCTTTAGTTATTTATGTTCCTCAGTTTATTATCTTGGTGTTTGTGTTTATTTAGTGTTTTTCAGGCCATTGTGTCTTGGTTTATTTTCACAGTTATTTCAGTATTCAGTTAGCTTTCTTCTGGTGAAGAAAGCCGGATTAACCCTGTGCCTGGGTCCTCTTTACCCACCTGCCTTGCCAGTTCTTGATAAAAATGTTCAAACTTCCCAATGGCACTATATAATTTTTGCCCACATCCTATTTTATTCATGTATGGTCATGACAGAAAATGAGCTTTAATGACAAACAAGCTAATGTTGCATAATATCATCTCAATCTCAATCTCAATCTCAGTCTCAATCTCAATCAATCTTTATTTCGGATAGATTAAAAGTACAGATTAAAAGAAACAGAATAATATAACAAAGGGGGAAAGAAAATCCAACAAGATCAAATTAGACAGTAACTCCTCTGATTACACAGTTCAACATAAGTTATCCGAAATGGGTGATGGCTGAAGCCGCAGCTTATATTGCCCACCCATATTCCATCCAAGAATTCAAAAGAAAAACAAACAAAAGCGATTACAATTCAGAACAAAGCTAAGACAAAATGTGACAAAACAAAAAAACAAAAAAACAAAAAACTAAGCAACAACACAATGCAGACTGGATATGACAATCCTTATGTGATTTTACATGTCATCTTGTATATATGTTTGGAGTATTTCTTCCTTTATTTTTGTTTAAATTGTCCAAGCGTTGTACATGATTTTAATTCAGGTCCAAAATCGTTCCATAATCTGACTCCTTGCACTGAAACACAGTGTTGCTTGGTGGTAGTTCTCACTGAAGGTTTTTGAAATATACATGTTCCTCTGAAATGATATTGTTTCTCCCTTATTTGGAACAGCTTTTGGATATTTGCGGGCAGTGATAGATTCTTCACTTTAAACATTATTACTGCAGTTTTAAAGTCAACCAGATCTTTCAACTTGAGAGCTATTAATTTAAGAAAAAGTGGGTTTGTTGGTTCCCTGTAAGCAGCTTTGTTTATTATTCTAATAGCTCTCTTCTGAAGCATAAAGACTGGATATATGTTTGTTACCTCCGCCAAGGAGGTTATGTGATCATCGGCGTTGGTTTATTTGTTTGTTTGTTTGTTTGTTAGCAAGATAACTCAAACACTTATGGACGGATTTTCATGAAATTTTCACAGATTGTCAGAAATGGGGTATCCTACAGATGATTACATTTTGGTGGTGATCCGGATCACCGTCCACAAGAAAACCGCCATTACGGAAAATGCCATTTTCGTGAATAACTACTGAACCACTAATCCTATCATTGTGAATCCAATTGCTAGTCATATGTTTTCATGGTCAAGGAATCTGAAAACGTACACACAAACACTGTATGGGGGGAACTGTAGTGCTTGGCGGAGGTCTGCGCTCTCCGAGTGCTTTTCTAGTTTTATATGTATTTCCCCATACTTCAGTTCAATATGTCATGTATGGGAGTATTAATGAATGATACAAGGTATATAGTGTGGGTTGATTCAGCAAATATTTACCTCCACCAAGGAGGTTATGTGATCATCGGCGTTGGTTTGTCTGTCTGTTTGTCTGTCTGTTTGTTTGTTTGTTAGCAAGATAACTCAAAAGGTTATGGACGGATTTTCATGAAATTTTCACAGATTGTCAGAAATGGGGTATCCTACAGATGACTACATTTTGGTGGTGATCCGGATCACCATCCACAAGAAAACTGCCATTACACAAAATGCCATTTTCGTGAATAACTACTAAACCACTAATCCTATCATTGTCAATCCAATTGCTTGTCATATGTTTTCATGGTCAAGGAATCTGAAAACGTACACACAAACACTGTATGGGGGAACTGTGGCGCTAAACCGCAATTATGGAAAATGCCATTTTCGTCAATAACTACTGAACCACTAATCCTATCATTGTGAATCCAATTGCTAGTCATATGTTTTCATGGTCAAGGAATCTCAAAACGTACACACAAACACTGTATGGGGGGAACTGTGGCACTAATCCGCCATTACGCAAAATGCCATTTTCGTGAATAACCACTGAACCACTAATCCTATCATTGTCAATCCAATTGCTAGTCATATGTTTTCATGGTCAAGGAATCTGAAAACTTACACACAAACACTGTATGGGGGGAACTGTGGCGCTTGGCGGAGGTCTGCACTCTCTGAGTGCTTTTCTAGTTACCTCCGCCAGGCCGAAAAGGCCAGGAGGAGGTTATGTTTTTGCCGGGGTTTGTCTGTGTGTTTGTTTGTCTGTCTGTCTGTCTGTCTGTCTGTTGGTTAGCAAGATAACTCAAAAAATCTTGGACGCATTTCCATGAAACTTTCAGGCGTTGTTGGAAATGGTACAAGGAAGAACTGATTAAATTTTGGGGGTGATCCGGTTCACTGTCTGGATACAGGAATTTTTTAAAGCATTTTTCATTCAACACTGTGACATACAGCCATTTTCAACATGTGCGCAGGCGCAATGGAGGGCGCTCGTTGTCGTGTCTGCAACACAAACTCTGCGTTCTTCAACGTTTTAGGCACAAAAGGACGCGGAAAACACTGCTGGCCTGGGCCCGCCGCAAAACCTCACACGGGCAGCTGTCCGCCGACGGATTCTTTGGCAGAAATTCCCCGGCCAGCCATAGGAGCTGCGCATTTGGCACAAATTCACCGGCCAGCCATAGGCGCTGCGCAAAAACGAGCTCTCTGCCGGCGAAGCTTCTAAATTCTCGTTTGCCGCGGAGCGCAACCCCCAAAAAAATAATATTGTAGCGAACTCAATATGAGCACCCTACTTGGTTTGCCAAGTGGGTTGACCCTATTGGCGACACAGGTAGAGTGCGGGACTCCGGAGCGGGAGGCGTGAGTTCGAACCTCCCGGTGGGACGTTGCCATGTCGAGCAGCACGTTACAATATAATATAAAACCCACGGCAACCTGTCTACCCAATTTGCATCCGTCAGTGGAGGAGATGGACACAACAACAACACTTCAGTTTATTACCTCCGCCAAGGAGGCAATGCTTTTACTACTGAACCACTAATCCTATCACTATCACATTGATTGTCATTGATTAATTGTGTGTTTATTGCACTGTCCCTGTCAAATAAACAAATAATCATTGTGAATCCAATTGCTAGTCATATGTTTACATGCTCAAGGAATCTGAAAACGTACACACAAACACTGTATGGGGGGAATTGTGCCGCTTGGCGGAGGTCTGCGCTCTCCGAGTGCTTTTCTAGTTTTATATGTATTTCCCCATACTTCAGTTCAATATGTCATGTATGGGAGTATTAATGAATGATACAAGGTATATAGTGTGGGTTGATTCAGCAAATATTTACCTCCGCCAAGGAGGTTATGTGATCATCGGCGTTGGTTTGTCTGTCTGTCTGTCTGTTTGTTTGTTTGTTTGTTTGTTTGTCTGTTTGTTAGCAAGATAACTCAAAAAGTTATGGACGGATTTTCATGAAATTTTCACAGATTGTCAGAAATGAGGTATCCTACAGATGATTACATTTTGGTGGTGATCCGGATCACCGTCCACAAGAAAACCGCCATTACGGAAAATGCCATTTTCGTCAATAACTACTGAACCACTAATCCTATCATTGTGAATCCAATTGCTAGTCATATGTTTTCATGGTCAAGGAATCTGAAAACGTACACACAAACACTGTATGGGGGGAACTGTGGCGCTTGGCGGAGGTCTGCGCTCTCCGAGTGCTTTTCTAGTTCACTCTGTGTAGTATTGCAATTGATTTTGATATTTACCTCCGCCAAGGAGGTTATGTGATCATCGGCGTTGGTTTGTCTGTCTGTTTGTTTGTCTGTCTGTTTGTTTGTTTGTTAGCAAGATAACTCAAAAAGTTATGAACAGATTTTCATGAAATTTTCACAGATTGTCAGAAATGGGGTATCCTACAAATGATTACATTTTGGTGGTGATCCGGATCACCATCCACAAGAAAACCGCCATTACGCAAAATGCCATTTTCGTGAATAACTACTAAACCACTAATCCTATCATTGTCAATCCAATTGCTTGTCATATGTTTTCATGGTCAAGGAATCTGAAAACGTACACACAAACACTGTATGGGGGAACTGTGGCGCTAAACCGCCATTACGGAAAATGCCATTTTCGTCAATAACTACTGAATCACTAATCCTATCATTGTGAATCCAATTGCTAGTCATATGTTTTCATGGTCAAGGAATCTCAAAATGTACACACAAACACTGTATGGGGGAACTGTGGCACTAAACCACCATTACGCAAAATGGCATTTTCGTGAATAACTACTGAACCACTAATCCTATCATTGTGAATCCAATTGCAAGTCATATGTTTTCATGGTCAAGGAATCTGAAAACGTACACACAAACACTGTATGGGGTGAACTGTGGCGCTTGGCGGAGGTCTGCGCTCTCCGAGTGCTTTTCTAGTTTACCTTTAATATAATTAATATGTGACTTCCAACACAGTTTATTATCAATTATTACACCAAGAAATTTAGTTTTGGATACCCTTTCAATCGCTACACCATTTACACTGAGTTTAGATACAAAGTTGTTGTGATGGTTGTTAAAAACTATAAATTTTGTTTTACTAAAATTGAGCATTAATTTGTTTGAATCAATCCACAGTTTAAGCTTTCCTAATTCCTTTTCGAGTGTATCCAAAAGTTGTTCCAAATTGCTTCCACTGCATAATAAATTAGTGTCATCGGCAAACAATATTAAATCCATTTTTTCTGAAACTTTACTTATATCATTTATATACATATTGAATAACAATGGCCCCAAAACTGAACCCTGTGGGACTCCACAAGCAACCTTCAGTAACTGTGAGTTTTTGTTACCTACACATACATACTGATATCTATTCTTTAAGTAACTACATAACCAGGACAGTGCTACTCCCCTAATACCACAATTTTGTAGTTTCTTTCCTACCAACGCCCAACGCTGGAAGGTAGAACACCGGATCACTGGAGAGGACACTCCAGCTTCGCCTTTGGCATAGACAAAACACGGGGAATGACAGTTACCGGTTATAAGCCACCGCTCAATTGGCGTAGAGCGCGGCGCCAGGGGTTGTTCCTGACGGTGGGAGGGATCATTGGATCTCACTGGACAGCTACCGCCCGCCTCAAGCTGGGCAGCCCCCAGCCAATAAGGTGTTGTCCCGCCACAGCTTGCTTTCCTCATTGGGTGCATGGGGATGAGGAGAAGTCCGAACAGCAGGCTGAGAACCTTCACACCAGGCAAGACAAAAAACAAAAGAGACCAACTCTAAAACTGGGAACTTGGAACGTCCGCACTATGATGACAGGACTCGCTGCTAACCTCAAGGACATCAACGACACCTGGAAGCCTGCCATCATCAATAATGAGCTGAAGAGACTGGGAGTGGATGTCGCCACTCTCCAGGAAACACGGTTGGCTGACGCAGGCACACTGAGAGAGAAGGACTACACGTTCTACTTGCAGGGAAAGGGCAGTGACGAACACAGGGAACACGGAGTGGGCTTCGCAGTGAAGAACACCTTGCTGAAGATGGTGGAACCGGGCAGCAATGGCTCTGCACGACTCCTCACCCTCCGCCTCAACACCACTCAAGGCCCAGTCACCCTCATCAGTGTGTATGCCCCAACACTGACAGCCACACCAGAGGCAAAAGACGAGTTCTACCAGAATCTCGCAACAACTGTCAGGATCATCCCCAACTCTGAACAACTCATTCTCCTTGGAGACTTCAATGCCAGAGTGGGTGCTGACCACGACTCCTGGCCCTCCTGTCTTGGACCATTTGGCGTGGGCAGAATGAACGACAATGGACAGCGGCTGCTCGAGTTCTGCACATATCACGATCTGTGCATCACAAACTCGTTCTTCAAGACCAAGCCCCAACACAAGGTTTCCTGGCGACATCCGCGCTCAAAGCACTGGCACCAGCTAGACTTGATCCTGACCAGGCACACCTCACTGAAGAACGTGCTAATCACCCGTTTGTTCCAGAGTGCAGATTGCGACACAGACCATTCATTGGTGTGTTGCAAGGTCAAGCTGCAGCTGAAGAAATTCCATCGTGCTAGACAGCCTGGAAAGGCACGGATTGACACCAGCAAGATGGCCCAACCAGAACTTGTTTAGCAGTTTGCCTCCACCTTTGAGAAGGAACTTGGTGCACCACAAGAAGGAGAATCTGCAAAGCAGAAGTGGGAAGAGCTGCGAAACACCATCCACCGCACAGCCTTGGCTACCTTTGGGATGAAGACCTTGAAGTCACAGGACTGGTTTGATGCCAAGTTGACCGAGATGACCCCCGTCATTGAAGCCAAGCGCTCAGCACTTGCTGAGTACAAGAAGTACCCAAACGAGAAGAATCTCCAGATTCTCAGGGCTGCGAGAAGCAAAGTTCAGCAGATTGCTCGGCGGTGTGCCAATGAGTACTGGACTCAGCTCAGCCAAGACATTCAAACCACTGCCATAACAGGGAACATCCGTGGTATATACGATGGCATCAAGAAAGTACTTGGTCCGGCTCAGAGCAAGACGGCCTCCCTCAAATCCTCCACTGGGGAGATGATCACAGAAAAGAACAAGCAGATGGAGAGATGGGTGGAACACTACTCCGACCTCTACTCCAGACAGAACACTGTGACACCGTCAGCCCTTGATGCCATCAACTGCCTGCCATCCATGGACGAACTTGACGCCGAGCCAACCATCGATGAACTCAGCAAGGCCATTGATAGCTTGGCCGCTGGCAAGGCACCCGGCAACGACGGCATACCCCCCGACCTGATCAAGCACTGCAAGACTGCCCTACTGCTGCCATTGCATGACGTCCTCTGCCAGTGCTGGAAGGAAGGTGCCGTACCACAGGACATGAGGGATGCCAAGATCATCACCCTCTACAAAAACAAAGGGGAGAGAAGCGACTGCAACAACTACAGGGGCATCTCCCTCCTCAGCGTTGTTGGCAAAGTCTACGCACCAGTTGTTCTCGTTCGTCTACAGAAGCTTGCCGAACGTGTCTACCCCGAGTCTCAGTGTGGCTTCCGCGCTGAGCGATCGACGGTAGACATGATATTCTCCATCCGCCAACTCCAGGAGAAATGCAGAGAACAGAACATGCCCCTGTACGTCGCCTTCATCGACCTCACCAAAGCGTTCGATCTGGTCAGCAGAGAGGGCCTTTTCAAGATCCTGCCAAAGATAGGATGCCCACCAAAGTTGCAAAGCCTCATCGAATCGTTTCACACCAACATGCAGGGGATAGTGCAGTACGACGGCAACGTTTCAGAGCCATTCAACATACGCAGCGGAGTGAAACAGGGCTGTGTATTTGCGCCAACCCTCTTTGGGATTTTCTTTGCTATGCTCCTGAGGCATGCCTTCAGCACAGCAACAGAGGGAATCTACCTGCACACAAGATCTGACGGCAGGCTTTTCAACCTCACCCGCCTGAAAGCCAGAACCAAAGTACGCGAGGCTCTAATCAGAGACATGCTGTTCGCAGACGACGCTGCAGTTGCAACCCACACACAGCAGGAGGTTCAGACCCTGATGGACCGCTTCTCCCAGGCATGCAAGGACTTCGGGCTTACCATCAGCCTGAAGAAGACTAAAGTCTTGGCGCAAGGCACGGAAGCACCACCAACCATCACCATCGATGACTACGAGCTGGAGGTCGTGAATCAGTTCACGTACCTGGGGTCCACTATCAGCAACAACCTCTCCCTTGATACAGAGATCGACAAGAGGATTGGAAAATCAGCCTTCACACTCGCTCGCCTCACCACACGAGTGTGGAAGGATCCCAAACTCTCTGTCAAGACGAAGATGGCAGTGTACAACGCCTGCATCTTCAGCACACTGCTCTATGGGAGTGAGACGTGAACAACATACGCCCGGCAGGAAAAGAGACTGAACTCCTTCCACTTGCGCTGCATTCGCCACATCCTGGACATATCCTGGCAGGACAAAGTGCCCAACACAGAAGTTCTGTCCCGCGCTGGCCTTCCCTCCATGTTCACTCTACTCAGGCAGCGCAGGCTCCGCTGGCTAGGCCACGTTCACCGTATGGAGGATGGCAGAATCCCCAAAGACGTCCTCTACGGAGAACTGGCGACTGGCAGGAGAGATGTTGGCCACCCACAGCTGCGCTTTAGAGACGTCTGCAAGAGAGACATGAAGACCCTGGAGATCAACACAGAGCGCTGGGAGGACCTTGCAACGGACCGCTCCAAATGGAGAGGCACCCTGACCAGACAGCTCAAGGCGGGTGAAGAGAGACTGACTGCTGCAGCAGATGAAAAAAGGACCCGCAGGAAGAACCGCCACAGACCCAGCAGCACGGAGACCACCCACAAGTGTGACCTGTGTGACAGGGACTGCCATTCGCGCATCGGCCTGTTCAGCTACAGGCAGTGCTGTTCCAGCAGAGTAGACGTTTAGGATTCTCTTCCATGGTCATCATAGACCGACGGAGGCCGACGACGGTGTAGTTTCTTTAATAATAAATTATGATCCACTGTATCCACTGTATCAAATGCTTTTTTAAAATCCAGGAATACCCCAACTGAATACTCTTCATTTTCAACGGCAGTTGATATTTTTTTCTATAAATTCCATTAGAGCAAATGCAGTTGTTCTCTTGTGTCTGAACCCATATTGCTGCTCACACAATAAATTATTCTTCAGTATGAAGTTGTCAATTCTCTCATAGAATATTTTTTTAAGTATCTTGGAAAATTGCGGCAATAGTGAAATTGGTCTATAGTTTGAAAGTTCCCCTCTGTCACCCGTCTTGTATATCGGAATTACTTTAGCTATTTTCATTGCATTGGGAAATATACCTGTTTGGAGAGACAGCTTACAGATATACGTCAGTGGTTTCACTAAGCATTCAATAATAGTTTTGACTAAGAGTATGTCAATACCATCACAGTCCGTAGATGTTTTACTTTTAAACGATTTAACAATTTCAATGACCACTCTCTCGTCTGTGTTCTTTATGAAAATGGAGTCTTTTATAGCAGTGTTTTTGCTTATTGTATCACCTGTGGGTGCCGTAATGGGTATTTCTCGAGCCAAATTAGGACCAATGTTAACAAAAAAGTTATTAAATTCATCTGCAGGTGAAGCTGCATTCACACTCTGAGTCGTTTTATTATTATTATCATAGCCAAGTCCCAACTTTATTTCTGAAATTATTTGACACATTAGAATCTTCTTATCCACACAAAAACAATACACAGCATAGCTTTCATCACATAATTATCAAAAATAGGTGACTTTATGACATGGAATAAAGGCTTATATTTCATTCAGTTATTAACATGTTGTGTAAGAGAATGCATCATCTTTGTCAGTGTTTTTCAACCAAGGTTCCCTGACATGTTCAGGTTTCTGTAGGAAATTTTCTAATTTCACGTAATCGGTGTAAAACATTTAAAATAGTTTGCCATTGTTTTGCATGCGTGCCTACAGAATCCACACACAAACACAACAAATTATTTTCAGTTTTTTGGGACCAATAACTGAGAAGACAAACAAAAAAATTTCCTCAGAAACTTGGACGTTCCAGGGAACCCTGGTTGAAAAATACTGGTCTTTGCAATATTTACACTGGAGCCATTATATAATAACTTAATATATTCCAAAATATTTGAATTCTCTGAAACTGTAAAGGAAACCAACAATCTTTAACCCCAAAAAATGTTCAACTACGAACCTAATGTTCCTCTTAACATAGTGTGCTGGAAAAATGTAACCAAAATTCCATCCATCCATCTATCCATTTTCTACCGCTTTTCTGGAGGTCTGGGTCATGGAGGCAGCAGATCAAGCTGAGAAGTGCAGACTTCGTTCTCTCCAGCCACCCACTCCATCTCTTCAGAGAGGATACCAAGGCATTCCCAGACCAACTGGGAGACATAGTCTCTCCAGTGAGTCCTGGGTCTGCCCCGGGGTCTCCTCCCAGTGGGATGTGCCTGAAACACCACAAGTGGGAGGCGTCCAGGAGGCATCCTGATCAGATGCCCATACCACCTCAGCTGGCTCCTTTCAATGTGGAGGAGCAGCGGTTCTACTCTGAGCCTCTCCCGGGTGACTGAGGTTCTCACCCTATCTCTGAGGGTGAGTCCAGCAATCCTACAGAGAAAGCTCATTTCAGCCGCTTGTGTCCGTCATCTCATTCTTTCAGTCATTGCCCAAAGCTCATGGCCATAGGTGAGGGTAGGAATGTAAATTGACCGGTAAATCGACAGCTTTGCCTTAGAGCTCAGCTCCTTCTTCAATACAACAGACCGGTACAATGTCCACATCACTGCAGATGCTGCTCCGATCTGTTTGTCAATCTATGTATAGGCATCTAATCTCACTCCATTCTCCCCTCACTCGTGAATAAGACCCCGGGATACTTAAACTCCTCCACTCCTCATCTGCAAACAACAGAGATGAGATCCTGTGGTCACCAAGCATGACACCCTCCTTTCCCTGGCTGCGCCTAGAAATCCTGTCCATAAAAATTATGAACAGGATCGGTGACAAAGGGCAGCCCTGGCGGAGTCCAACTTTCACTGGGAATGAGTCTGACCGAGTGTTGGTAATACAAACCAAACTCTCACAACGGTCGTATAGAGACCGAATAGCTCGTAACAACAAGCCTGATACCCCATACTCCTGAAGCACCCCCCACAAAAAACCACGAGGGACGTGGTAAAATGCCTTCTCAAAGTCCACAAAACACATGTAAACTGGTTGGGCAAAGTCCCACAAACCCTCGAAGATTCTTGAGAGGCTAAAGTGCTGGTCCGATGTGCCACAGCCAGGACAAAAACCACATTGCTCCTCCTGAATCCGAGGTTCAACCAACGACCGGACTCTCCTCTCCAGTGCCTTGGCATAGACCTTCCCAGGGAGGCTGAGGAGTGTGATCCCTCTAAAGTTGGAGCACACCCTCCGGTCCCCCTTCTTGAAGAGAGGAACCACCACCCTGGTTTGCCATGCCAAAGGCACTGTCCCCAACCTCCATGCAATGTTGCAGAGGCGTGTCAACCATGACAGCTCTACAGCATTCAGGGCCTTGAGGTACTCAAGGCGAATTGAGTCCACCCCTGGATCCCAGCCACCAAAGAGATTTTTAACCACTTTGGCACCCTCAGCCCCTGTGATGGGCAAGTTGTCCCCCTCACCCACAAGCCCTGCTTCCTCTGTGGAAGGCATGTTAGTGGGGTTGAGGAGATCTTCGAAGTATTCCTTCCGCCACCCGATGATATCCCCATTTGAAGTCAGCAGTGCCCCATCCGCACCATACACAATGTGGACAGGGAGCTGTTTCCCCCTGCTGAGCCGCCGGACAGTTTGCCAGAATTTCTGCAACACCGACCGAAAGTCTTGTTCCATGGCGTCACCGAACTCCTCCCACACCCGAGTTTTTGCTTCAGCAACCGCCCGAGCTGCACTCCGCTTGGCCTGTCGGTACACTTCAGCTGTTTCGGGAGTCCCACAAGTCAGCCAAGCTTGATAGGACTCCTTCTTCAGCTAATGGCTCCCCTCACCACTGGTGTCCACCACTTGGTTTGGGGGTTACCACCATGAGATGCACCATCGACCTTGTGACCACAGCTCTTTGCAGCCGCTTCAACAATGGAGGTGGAGAACATGGCCCATTCAGACTCCATGTCTCCAGACTCCCTCGGAACGTGGTCAAAGTTCTTCCGGAGATGGGAGTTGAAGACCTCCCGGACAGGGGCCTCAGTCAGACGTTCCCAACTCACCTTCATTATACGTTTGGGTCTACCAGGTCTGAATGGCTTCCTCCCCTGCCATCGGATCCAACTCATCACCAGGTGGTGATCAGTTGACAGCTCTGCACCTCTCTTTACCTGAATGTCCAAGATATACGGTTGCAGGTCTGATGACATGATAACAAAATTGATCATCGACCTTTGACCTAGGGTGTCCTGGTGCCAGGTACACATATGGTCACCCTTATGCTTGAACATGGTGTTTGTTATGGACAAACTATGCTTAGCACAGAAGTGCTAACCACAGTGCTAGCCATAACAGTGGCAGCCATCGAGCCTCTCCCCCAGGCCTGGCTCCAGAGTGGGGCCCCGGTAACCCCATACCGGGTGGGGTACACTGAATCCTTGTTCTAGCATTCATCATCAGAGCCTGTTGGATCGTTCTTAGTCTGGCCCTTCACCCAGGACCAGTTTATCTAGAGTGACCCTACCACAGGCAAATTGCCCCGGACAACATAGCTCCTGGGATCACTCGGCATGCAAACCCCCCCACCACGATAAGGTGATGATCCATGAGGGGTTGTAACCAAAATTGAAAGGAAAAAAAAAAAAAAGATACTAAAGAGACACTTAGTGACTTTTTTCTTCTGTAACTAAAATTGAAAAAAAAAAAAGATACTAAAGAGACAGTGACTTTTTTTCTTCTGTAACCAAAATTGAAAGAAAAAAAAAAGTTTTAGGAAGGTTGATTTTACTACTTGCAAATGTTCATGCATTTCTGCCTAAGCTATTATGTGATAGTGGCTTAGCTACTGCAAGTACACCACATTCTTCTTTTTGTACAGCAAACAAAATGATTTTGAGGGAAGTGTTTTTTTTTCTGTTAATTCTTGAATTTCAGAGGATTTTTGAACAGGCAGCACCGGCTCCCCCCATAAGCCGAGTCTCCAGATGCTCCTGTTTGTAAATCTGTCATTTGTAAAACATTATGGGCATCTAAAGAAATTACAGAGACTCAAAATCTCATCAGCAGAGAGAGCAGGACAAACAAAGAGATTTGCTTGTGCTATGTGGTGAAGTCTGCATCTGCTGAAGGAGCAGGGCTATTTCCATATTTCCAAAAAGGCAGAAAAATCTATTAAAGCAAGGAATTAAATACTTCATCTGCCAGATCCCAGAGCGCACATGCCAAGAGTTTTGTATTATAACGCACCGGTAGTTGAAACTTTTGTTTTACCCGTGTGCACTAATCTCATCCTATCCTGCTCCCACTATAATTTTGTTAGACTTTTTCATATTTATTTAATAAACGCTCCCAATTCAAATTGTAACTTTGTGTGTCAAGAATTAATGGGAAAAGCCCTAACTGTTAAATCGTAAAATTTGAATTAGAAAGTTCCCATGTAATGCATATCAAACATTTATTAAAGCCACACGGAATAATTGAATTGTTCTGCTGGTCTGATTTGTTTAACTAAATTCTTTGGCTGTTCAAGTGTGAGACAAGATTTCCTGCAAAATCCATTACAGACACAGGTGTCTTTTGTGTGTTTATGTGTCTCCAATACATTTTTATCAAGTTTTATCTTCCCTTTTCCCCTCTTCTCCCTATCTAAGCCCCAGCTCTGCCACTGCTTATCCACATCTTCACTGCTTATCTGCATCGAGGCCCTCAGTGAGATTTCAACCACTGTGACATGCGGTGAAAGCAGAGGCTGTGCCAAAAAGATTGAAATCGGAGAGGGATAGGGGAAAAAATAGGGGAAGAGCGAACCAAAGGGAGAGGGTAGGAAAAAGGCAAAGTTAATATAATTTCTTTTTTTACCCCCTGTGACAGAAAGCAGCCTTGATATACAATAAGCTTATAGAGAGTGAATGTATTAAATCAGCTTCCTCAGCTCAAGTAAATGTCAGCCCGTGTATCCCCGCCAAAGAAAAACACAAACACATCTGGGAGAAGGTCTGCTCTCCCCTTATTGGGCTGCTTATTAAGCAAAGTTTATAATGTCAGCCTCCCATTTACACACACCACGAAAGCATGCCACACTCACACACACACACACACACACACACACACACACGTGCACAAGCAGTAGCCATGGAGAAACTTTGTGTTTTAGTACGCTAAGTTTCACACATTGACTGGAGGTGTCCTTGCTCTCTACTGGTGTAATTATCACTCCGGGACAAGTGTTTCATTAGGAAAGCTCCTCTCTCAGACACATTACTCACAGAGGGATGGACACAGACACCCTGGACAACACACACACACACACACACACACACACACACACACACACACACACGTGCTCACACACAAAGCGTCTCCATTCATCACCCCTCATTCTTGTCCTCGTTTGAATTATTATTTCTTGAATTTATCCTGCTCATCTGCTCTTCTTTGAGATGAACTTTTCTCTGATAACGCTTTCTTTTTCGCCTGCTAGCAATTACAGAAAACTGCTGTGAAACAGTAGCAGTAAATCAAAGTCAAATGTTTTAATCCATCTAGTTAGTAGACTCACATCTTGGTGTCAAATGTAGTAGCTCAGTTTTTCTTGACTCTTCCCATCATTTCTCCATAGCATCCCCCTTTCCTCCCTGGCTCCTCTCCATCATCCTCCTATCTGTCCTTCATCCTCCTCTTCCTCCTCCCTCCACATCCCCTGCTCTGCTCTCTCGCTGCCTCTCTCTGCCCCCCTCTCTCTCTGCGACGCCTTGGGGGTCTGCAGGTTAATGAGTCATGAAGTGTGAAAACTTCCTGAGAGTCAGCCGAGGTAAATGCTGTTTCCAGATGTGACTCGACCAACGTCTGCGTGTCCACTTGGAACGAGTGAGAGTGGAGTGTTGGGTCGATGGGTGAGCAGGAGGACAGGGTGTGCAAGGAGGATGTGCAACCTGAAAACGGGAGAGAGATGATAAGAAGGTGGGAAGGAGAATCTATCAAGTACCTTGTTTACTGGAGACATATATACAGTAAGAACCTACTGGTGGAACTATAGAGACATTTGTACAGTTTCCACAGTTGCTGAATTAGGAGAGGGTTTGATTAAATTTTCACCAGAGGCAGCTCTTGAGCTATACGTGAACCCGTTAGCGATCCATGAGCGCATACCTCCCACCCAGGCCCTAACTTGCAGTGCACGGAGGGATGGAGGCAGGGAGGTCACGGGAGAGATGGATGGACAAAGGGAGGGAGGGAGGGAAGGAGCCTTGGCAGAGGTATGTGCTCTCTGAAGTGCTTTTCTAGTTATATATAAAATTGTTGGAGACCACCTGACTGACAGACGAGCACCAGCAACCCCAGGATTGTTACTGACTCGGTCAAGATGAATTGAACCCATAAGGACACGCAGAAAGTGCAAACCCAACCAATTAAAATGCTGATAAAATGAGTCATTTTATAGGAGCCTGTTGTGCTTGTGTATTTTCAGGTTCTTTAGCCCATTATGTTTCATGACCAAAAATTCATTAATAAGCCCTATCTCCCAATGTTTAAAAGGGTCTATAAGTGATAGTATGCACATATCAATCTACATCTGACCTAAAATTTGTTGGGTTCATCTTTGAGCAAAGGCAACCTTGATGACAATGTCTTCAAAATCTGTTCTGTTGTTTTTGCATAAGACAGACAGACAAACAGACAGACAGACAAAGGCAATTATCACATCTACATGGCTGATGTAACAAAAATCAGGAAAAATGTTTGTTCATTCATCTTAACCCTTTTTGGGTCGGCGAGGGTATCCCAGCATCTTTGGGCGAGAGACAGGGTCCACCCTGGACAGATCTCCAGTCCATCACAGGGCCAACACAGAGAGACAGACAACCATTCACGCCTAAGGGCAATTTACGGGTGAGATCAAACCCTGGACCACTGTGCTTCACAGTAAAAAATGTATTGTTGTAATTTTTTTTAGAAAACCCATTTCTAAAATAAATTCTGAGGGGAAAATGTTGCAAATTTATGGAAAGAAGCACAAATTGGCAAGAAAGCTATGAGAAAAGCAAAATCTCCACTTTACAGGAAAAAAATGGCAATTTACAAAAAAGTCACAAATCTATAAGAAATACATTTCTAGGAAAAACGTTTTAGAAACTACTATATTTTAAGGCTAAATTATTTACACCTCCATACAAACGTTTTTAGCCAAAAATTACTGAAAATGGTGAATGGTGTTCAGTTATCCAGCATTTTTTTCTCATCCCTTGGGTTCGGTGTCTTGCTCAAGGGCACTTTGACATGCAGGCAGAGCAGGAATCAAACCACCAACCCTCCGATCAAAGGTTGACCACACTCCACACTTGTGCCACAGCCACCCCAAAATGACTTCCATAACAGATTGCCAGCTCTTGTTGCAGTATGTTTAGCCATTTTTGTAAAACTTGATCAGATGCATCTAATGACATGCTGACAGTGACCCATTGTACATCTGTAAGCATGTGTGCTAGCGTGGGTGAACATGTACAGTATCTCACAAAAGTGAGTGCACCCCTCACATTTTTGTAAATATTTTATTATATCTTTTCATGGGACAACACTGAAGATATGACACTTCGATACAATGTAAAGCAGTCAGCGTGCTGCCTGTATAATAATGTAAATTTGCTGTCCAATCAAAATAACTCAACACACAGCCATTAATGTTTAAAGTGCTAACAACAGAAGTGAGTACATCCTGAAGTGAAAATGTCCAAATTGCACCCAATTAGCCATTTTCCCTCCCCCAGTGTCATGTGACCTCATTAGTGTTACAAGGTCTCAGGTGGGTTGAATGGGGAGCAGGTGTGTTAATTTGGTGTTTATCGCTCTCACACTCTCTCATACTGGTCACTGGAAACTCAACATGGCACCTCATGGCAAAGAACTCACTGAGGATCTGAAAAAAAGAATTGTTGTTCTTCATAAAGATGGTCTAGGCTATAAGAAAATTTCCAACACCCTGAAACTGAGCTGCAGCACATTGGCCAAGACCATACAGTGGTTTAATAGGACAGTTTCCACTCAGAACAGGCCTCGCCATGGTCGACCAAAGAAGTTGAATGCACGTGCTCAGTGTGATATCCAGAGGTTGTCTTTTGAAAATCGATGTATGAGTGCTGCTAGCATTGCTACAGAGGTTGAAGGGGTGGGGGGTCAGCCTGTCAGTACTCAGACCATACGCCGAACACTGCATCAAATTGGTCTGCATGGCTGTCGTCCCAGAAGGAAGCTCCTTTTAAAGATGATGCACAAGAAAGCCTACAAACAGTTTGCTGAAGACAAGCAGACTAAGGACATGGATTACTGGAACCATGTCCTGTGGTCTGATGAGACCAAGATAAACTTATTTGATTCAGATGGTGTCAAGCACGTGTGGCGGCAACCAGGTGAGGAGTACAAAGACAAGTGTGTTTTGCCTGCAGTCAAGCATGGTGGTGGGAGTGTCATGGTTTGGGGCTGCATGAGTGCTGCCAGCACTGGGAGCTACAGTTCATTGGGGGAACCATGAATGCCAACATGTACTTTGACATACTGAAGCAGAGCATGATCCCCTCCCTTCGGAGACTGGGCTGCAGGGCAGTATTCCGACATGATTTTGACCCCAAACACATCTCCAGGACGACCACTGCCTTGCTAAAGAAACTGAGGGTAAAGGTGATGGACTGGCCAAGAATGTCTCCAGACCTAAACCCTACTGAGCATCTGTGGGGTATCCTCAAATGGAAGGTGGGGGAGCGCAAGGTCTCTAACACCATGATGTCGTCATGGAGGAGTGGAAGAGGATTCCAGTGGTAACCTGTAAAACTCTAGTGAACTCCATGCCAGAGAGAGTTAAGGCAGTCCTGGAAAATAATGGTGGCCACACAAAATATTGACACTTTGGGCACAATTTGGACGTTTTCACTAGGGGTGTACTCACTTTTGTTGCCAGCGGTTTAGATATTAGTGGCTGTGTGTTGAGTTATTTTGAGGGGGCAGCAAATTTACACTGTTATACAAGCTGTACACTGACTACTTTACGTTGTATCAAAGTGACATATCTTCACTGAATAAAATATTTACAAAAATGTGAGGGGTGTACTCACTTTTGTGAGATGCTGTATGTACACGAATGTGTGAGCCCGTGTGCCCATAATCTGGCGTAAATAATGACATCTCTGTCCCCAGTCTAGTCCTTGCCAACTCCACTAATTATTTATTCTTGGACGCTGCGAGGTGTCAAAGCTCACACTCCTGCATCTCAAACAGTGCTCCCCTTTCCAGCTTTGGTGCCTGCTGCTTCTCTCTGCCAGTTGGGAGTCTTAATGTTATAACAATGGTCTATAGCTATTAATCACCAACCATCGTACTTGCTTATAGGTGTGATGTAAATAACAGTGTTGATGCAAGGCTGTAGAGAGAGACGGGGGAAGTAATTGTTTTATTGGACACATCTGCACCTCACTCAAAAGAATGGTCTCAACCAACCAATTAATTCTGCTAATACGCAGATGTTGCATGCCCTGAATCTTTCCATAGATACTGTAAGGTACTGACATCATGGCTCTTCAAAACCACTTAAATGATCATATGGAGGCAGGTAGGGCACAAGAGCCAGCACCAAAAACCGCTCTCCCATGCTGGAGACCAGTGCTCTCATTCCCATCTTGCTTTTTTTCCACTGCTATCTGTTTTAACCACACTAAATACCCTTTTTTAGGTGGTAAAGGTTACAGTTTTAATGTGTATAAAGTAGACCTTAAGCTTTTCTTAAAATCAAAATGTACGTATAGGTTGTAATGACTGCTGTTGAAAATGACCACATGGCTCATTTTCTGTTTTACAGGCTCCAGTGAATGTCCATGAAACATCCAGATGATCAGTAAACTGTATAGAGAGCCTAAGTCACCCTCTCTACTTCTGCACATGGGACCTTAAATCGGAAAAAAATCTCCATTGAAATGAATGGCAAGAGCGAAATTATCTTTTGATCCCGATTAAATTTTGCCACGAGTTACACATATAATGTTTGTCAATTTAAAAGATAATTTTCCACATAAATAATGGTGTAGGTTGTTGTTTAACTGTTAAGATATAAGGTTGTGAAAATATGTAAATTAAAAAACTACAAACACAGACATCTTAAACTACGTCACGTTTTCAAAGCGCGCCCAGAGGGGAAGTAACTAACAGTCCTTTGGATCAGCTCCAGCTCTCAAAATACAAAACAATACCTTTGTGTTGTTTTTCTCCTCTTTGGATCCTTCTTTCATCGGTCAGGAACCATTAGGTGAGGTTTTAGTAATCTCCCGTTATGATCGTGTTTGGTGATGTGGGATGATGGGAGATGCTGTTCACTAATCGTTTTGACAAAAACTAAATATTACTCTATTATTATATGACAGCCAACAACTTACAGTATGTGGAAAATAATTTGTTAAATTGACATAACATCATTTGTGTAACTTGTGGCAAAATTTGATTGGGAACAAAAGATAATTTCGCTCATGCCATTCATTTCAATGGAAAATTTTTCCGATTTTAAGGTCCCATGTGTGGAAGTAAAGGGGGCGTGACTTAGGCTTTCTGTTGAGTTTTAAAAAGGTGATGGTAAGGCCATCTGGTGTTCTAGCATCATGGCAGGAGTGACCTTTCCGGGACGTCTCCCCCATTTCATGTTTCTTTCTTAACTGAATCTGTTCAATAAAGGAAAAAAAATAAGTCTTACCAAAAGCTGGTTAATTTGATTTAGTATAAAGTTCAGGAAACTGTGTGTAACTTTTGGATTTTTTGTTTTTTTTGCCAAGCCTTTTTGCTGGTTACTCTATCAACTTTCATGAAAGACTACCACATTGTCACTTCAGGCACATAATAAATTGCTATATTGCTACATTGGTTTAAACCTTGTGTGTCACAGACATGCATGGGATATATTCTGCAAGCTGAAAACAATAATGGGAGGGGGTAATACTCACTTTTTAATGAGCCACAAGTCCTCATAAGGAGGTTGTGAGCAGTCATGGTGGCACAAATCAGAGTAATGATGGGAATAATGGGTCCTTGGATGGAGACGAACTTATAGCTCTATTTCATGAGTACAAAATAGCTTATGTTTTTGTGTTTTTTGTTTTTTTTTTAAATAGGAGGCAGTTGTTTTCAGTTCCCAGTATTGGTCATTTGACAAGACATTACAATATCTGTGTCTCTCTCATGGCACTTTCAGAGTACCCCGGCAATCCAGAAAACCCAGTACGGTCCCGATTTCCTCTGTTGTCTGAATAGGTTACCTGCACTACCTGACATGGACTAAATGACCCTGCATTTGACGTGGGTCGTTGCCCACCTCACCTCAGTTCACTGCAGCTCGGTGGACATTTGTATAGGAAACATGGATAAACACGCAATGAAGTAGGTGTCACCTACGGTCATGTCACAGCACAGCGACAGAAAGTGGAAATGAATTTGAAGGCTGTCTGCCATTACTCTGACAGATTATATTAATTTTGAAGCTGCAACAGACAACTGTGTATGCCACAATTACACAAATAACACAGTGGCTGAGAGTGAGAGCTTTCTTTGAAGAGCATTTTTCCAGTCTTCCTGTTCAGCTCTGTTCTGTGCTCATCCGTGCATCCCAGTTCACCGCACATTAATTTATCCTCTGCTCCTCTTTTTTTTCCCATGACAGCTCACTCTGAAATAAAACATATCCCACTTTGTGTGATGCTGGACATGAAAAGTGACGCACAAACACACGTCCCCACCAAATAAAAGTGAAAGCGTGCGCGCGCACACACACACACACACACACACACACACACACACACACACACACACACACACAAGCATGCACACACACACACACACACAGAGTGTCTCTTCTTGTAAATATGAAAGCTATTCAGTGCCGTTGTAAAAAAACCCCAGTAATTCTGTAAAATGTCAGGTGCATTTTGCAATCTTTACCTCGGCCAGGCCGCAGGCCAGGAGGTTATGTTTTTGCCGGCGTTTGTCTGTCTGTCTGTCTGTTGGTTAGCAAGATAACTCAAAAAGTTGTGGACGGATTTCGATGAAACTTTCAGGCATTGTTGGAAATGGTACAAGGAAGAACTGATTAAATTTTGGGGATGATCTGGATCACCGTCTGGATCCAGAAATTTTTTAAAGGATTCTTTAACATTGTGAGATAGGGCCCGGAGGTAATGTGTAGTTCAGTGCTTCCGCCAGCAAGAAGCACTGAACTACATATTGAAGCTCGTCGAGCTTGTGACAGAGCCGCTAAAATGCAGCATACACTGAATGAGAATGAGAGCCCACAGGCTCGTTGAGCTTATGACAGAGCCGCTAAAATGCAGCATAGACTGAATGACAGTCCACAGGCTGCTGTTTCTCGCCGTGCTCAAGACAGAGACAGTACACGGCAGCATAGACAGGGTGAGGGGCTATCCCCAGATGCTATTGAAGCTCGTCGAGCTTAGTTTTATTTTATTGATTTTTTCTTATTACCTCCGCCAGGAGGTTATGTTATTTTTTAAAAGAAGATTGGAGTTTATGTTGTTCTATTCTACACTACGTATATGTACATATTTTTAATTTCCTGGAAAGAAACGAAGTTAGAAAAATTATGTTAATGGTAGCTTTTCAATATCCAGAACTTATTATTAGGAATAAATTTCATGAATGTGTTCTCCAACTAAAGACTTGTACATGTTGTATCTCTTGTTAAATTAAATAAATTGTATTTGTGTAGTTCAAATAACATTTGTTTTGTTTTCTTGACCAATCATATGACATACAGAAACACATAATACAGGGAAAGAACAATAACAAAATTAGTGTAGAATATTTATGGTATAAATCACAATACTGGGGGGACTGTTGCTCTTGGCGGAGGTCTGCGCTCTCCGAGTGCTTTTCTAGTTTCCGTTGTAATGGAGGACAAAGATGAACCATACTGTATACAGTGGGGGAAAAATTATTTGATCCGCTGCTGAATTTGTAAGTTTAGCCCCTTACAAAGAAATGAACAGTCCATAATTTTTATGGTTTATTTTAAGAGAGAGACAAAAGATCAACAAAAAAAAATCCAGAAAAAAACCATGAAATAAGGGTTATAAATTAATTTGAATTTTTAATTAGGGAAATACTATAAGTATTTGATCCCCAAGCAATACGTGATTTAGTACTTGGTAGAAAAACCCTTGTTGGCAAGCACAGAGGTCAGATGTTTCTTGTAGTTGGTCACCAGGCTTGCACACATCTAAGGAGGGATTTTGGTCCACTCCTCTTTACAGATACTCTCCAAATCCTGAAGGTTTCAAGGCTGTCGCTTGGCAACTCAAAGTTTCAGCTCCCTCCACAGATTTTCTATGGGATTAAGGTCTGAAGACTGGCTAGGCCACTCCAGGACCTTAATCTGCTTCTTCTTGAGCCACTCCTTTGTTGCCTTGGCCGTATGTTTTGGGTCATTGTCATACTGGAAGACCCACCCACGAGTTATCATCAGTGTTCTGGCTGAGGTCAGGAGGTTCTCATCCAAGATTCTATGGTACACGGCCCTGTTCATCAGCCCCTCAAAGTGGTGAAGTCTTCCTGTACCCTTTGCAGAGAAACAGCCCCAAAGCAGACTGTTTCAACCTCCATGTTTGACAGTGGGGATGGTGTTCTTGGGGTCATATTCAGCATTTCTCTGCCTCCAAACACGGCGAGTCAAATTGATGCCAAAGAGCTCAATTTTGGTCTCATCTGACCATACCACATTCTCCCAAGTCTTCTCTGAATAATTTAGGTGTTCACTGGCAAACTTCAGATGTGCTTTCTTGAGCAGGGGCACCTTGCAAGCACTGCAGGATCTCAATCCATTATGGCGAAGCGTGATACCAATGGTTTTCTTGGTGATAGTGGTCCCAGCTCCCTTGAGCTCATTAACAACTCCTCCCATGTAATTCTGGGCTGATCCCTCACCTTTTTCAGAATCATCCTTATCCCATGAGGTGTGATCTTGTATGAAGCTCCAGAGGATTCAAAGATTCAAGGATTCAAGATTTCATTGTCAATACTACTATATGTGCAGGACATACAGGAGAACTAAAATGGCGATTCTGTCTTTCTACATTGGTGTGCATTTTATAAAAAGAAGGAAATTTTAAGCTGAAGAAGATGGATGGATGGATGGAAATTAGGCTGGATTAAAAAAAGAAAAACAAGAACAAACAGCGACAGCAACAGTCAATGTACAGTCTATATACAATGATGCAACCCGTGGTGCTAATGGCCGCCAGAAGGACTCTGACCTCCATAGTGGTAAATGATTAGTTTAGGTAAACGATTAGTGGTAATAAACCCAGCAATCCTATATTCGGACAGCTAGAGATGGATAACTGTAGTGCATTTCAATGCAATAGTGTAGGTGCAGATAGTGACAGATATGATTGCACATGATCAGTACTGCAGTGATATACAGATACACAGACAGCAGCAGATATGGCATTTGTGCAAATGGCTGCAGTTAAAGTGCAGAGACATATAGCGGTGAAAGTACAACAGAACAACAGTATTATTGTTGGTGTGCCAGTCTTTCTGTGCCAACATCTGAGGTAGTTATTGTGCAGGAGTTACTGTCTAGGAAGCGGGGAATGAACAGAGTTAAGGGTCGTGATGGCCTGATGAATGAAGCTGTTCAGCAATCTTGTGGAGCGGGCCCGGAGGCTATGGTACCTTTTCCCTGAGGGCAGGGGGCTGAAGAGGGGATGTAGGGGATGGGAGGTGCCGCCTGTGATGTTGGTGGCTCTGCGGGTGAGGCAAGTGGGGTAGCTGTCCAAGAGGGGGACAGGGGGCACCGATGATCTTGCTGGCTGCATCCACTATGCATTGTAGTGTCTTCCGGCAGGCGGCAGTGCAGCTTCCATACCACACCGTGATGCAGTTGGTGAGGATGCTCTCAATGGTGCCCCGGTAGAAAGACTGCATGATGGGGGGTGGGACTCGTGCTCTCCTCAGTCTGCGGAGGAAATAGAGGCAAGTTTGGGCCTTCTTGGCCAGTGATGTGGTGTTGTTGGTCCAGGTAAGGTCCTCAGAGATGTGCACCCCCAGGAACTTGGTGCTGTTCACCCTCTCCACAGCTGCACCGTCAATGATCAGAGAGGGGTGCTGTGTGTGACCCCTCCTGAAGTCGACCACAATCTCCTTGGTTTTTCCCATGTTCACAAAGAGGTTGTTGTCTTTACACCACTGGACCAGTTGGCTCACCTCATTTCTGTAGTTAGCCTCGTCATTGTTGGTGATGAGGCCTACTATAGTCGTGTCATCTGCAAACTTGATGATGTGGTTGGTGTTGTAGGCTGGCACGCAGTCATGGGTCAGCAGGGTGAAGAGCAGCGGGCTGAGCACGCACCCTTGTGGGGCCCCTGTGCACAGTGTGATGATCTAGGAGATGTTGCTGCCAACCCGCATGTTCTGTGGCCTTCCTGTGAGAAAGTCCAGCACCCAGTTACAGAGAGAGGTTTTGAGTCCTAAGGGTCTGAGTTTTTGTATTAGGTGCTGGGGGGTGATTGTGTTGAATGCTGAGCTGAAGTCCAAGAACAGCATGCACACATACAAGTTTTTTGAATCCAGGTGAGTGAGGGCTGGATGGAGAGCAGCAGTGATGGCATCTTCTGTGGATCTGTTCAACCTGTATGCAAACTAAGATAAGATAAGATAAGCGTTTATTAGTCCCACAATGGGGAAATTCCAGGATTGCAACAGCACAGGGATAGCAACACTCAGAGCAATGATTTAGAAGATAAGAAAGTAAGAGCAGTGAATATACGTACATATGTACACATAAATATATAAATATATATATACACAGTGCGGCGCATTGTAGCTAGATAGAATAAACAGCATAACTGTCTATTTAGTTACCCTACATGGTATGAATATGTACCCATACATATTGTCACCCTCCATAGCGACTGATATTGTCCTAGTTGTATACTGGAGGGGACCATTTGTGTAAGTCTGTTGCGTCGTTTGCATTCAATACTATTAGGTTGTCACGCTTTTTTGCTATCTCTGCGAGCAGCCCTGCTTAGGTTATACAGTCTGACAGCCGTAGGTAGGAAGGACCTGTGAAATCTCTCGGTCGCGCATCTAGGATGATGTAGTCTACTGCTAAATGAGCTCCTCAGTGCGTTCAGTATGTCCTGCATAGGGTGGGACTCGGACTCCAGCAGAGATGACAGTTTAGCCACCATCCTTCTCTCTCCTATCTCCTCCACTGGGTCAAGGCGCTGCCCCAGGACAGAGCTAGCTTTCTTGATTAGTTTGTTCAGTCTCTTCCTATCGGCTGCTGTAATGCCGTTGCCCCAGCAGACCACTCCAAAAGTGATGGCTGATGCCACCACCGTGTCATAGAATGTCTTCAAGAGCACCCCTTGTACACCAAAAGACCTGAGCCTCCTCAGTAGGAACAGCCTGCGCTGTCCCTTCTTGTAGAGTGCGTCGGTATTTTGTGACCAACCTAGTTTATTGTTCAGTTGAACACCCAGGTACTTGTAGGATGTCACCATCTCAATGTCTGTTCCCTGGATGTTCACTGGTGCTGTGAGGGGTTGTCCTTGCCTGCGTCAGTCCACCACCAGCTCCTTAGTTTTCCTCGCATTGATCTGGAGGCAGTTCCGATGGCACCAGTCCACGAAGTCCTGGATAAGTCCTCTGTACTCAGCTTCATCTCCATTGGAGATGAGGCCGACGATCGCAGAGTGGTCAGAGAACTTCTGTAGATGGCAGTGTGTTGTGTTGTGTGAGAAGTCCGCAGTATAAAGGGTAAACAGGAAGGGAGCCAAAACCGTTCCCTGGGGGGCCCCCATGCTGCCGATGATCGTGTCCGACACACAATCTCGGGTTCTCACAAACTGTGGCCGGTTAGTGAGGTAGTCCAGGATCCATGATGACAGGTGCTGGTCCACCCCTGCGCACAGCAGCTTGTCCTTCAGGATCATCGGTTGGATGGTGTTGAAAGCACTGGAGAAGTCAAAGAACATGATCCTCACTGCATTCCCGGGCTTCTCCAGGTGGGACAGGGAATGGTGAAGGAGGAAGATCACTGCATCGTCCACCCCAATGCCATGCTGGTAGGCGAACTGGAGTGGATCCATCGCTGGTCCCACCAGGTGGCGGAGGTGAGCAAGGAGCAGTCTCTCCAGGGTCTTCATCATGTGAGATGTCAGGGCCACTGGTCTGTAGCTGTTCAGGTCTTTGGGGTGGGAAGTCTTTGGTACAGGTACCACACAAGATGTTTTCCACAACTGTGGTACCCTCTCCAGCTTCAGGCTCAGGTTGAAGATGTGCTCCACAATCCCACACAGCTGGTCTGCGCAGGACTTGAGGAGCTTTGTGCTGATGCCGTCTGGTCCCGAGGCCTTCCTTGTCTTGATCTTCCTCAGCTCCGTCCTCACCTGGGTCTTAGTGAGGGTCAGGTTGGGGGGCTGTGTGCTGGGAGTGGGG
Organism: Pholidichthys leucotaenia; assembly: GCA_020510985.1. Classification (NCBI taxonomy): domain Eukaryota; kingdom Metazoa; phylum Chordata; class Actinopteri; order Cichliformes; family Pholidichthyidae; genus Pholidichthys; species Pholidichthys leucotaenia. The sequence goes on along the minus strand of CM035848.1, from coordinate 254,866,392 downwards.
GGGGGGGGTGTTGGTGGAGTGGGGTGTGAACAGCAGGTCTCGATGACTTTAGAGGCAGTAGTGGTTGGTGTGCAGTCGGGGGGGAGGGCGGTTGGTCAAACCTATTGAAAAACAGGTTCAGATTGTTTGCCCACTCCCTGCCCCCCGTGGCCTGGGAGGAGGTATTCTGGAGCCCAGAGATGGTTTTAAGGTTTCTCCAGATCCCGCTGATGTCGCTCTGTTGCAGCTTGTCCTCCATCTTCTTCCTGAAGCTGTCCTTGCTTTCTCCAATCTTCCTTCTCAGCTCCCTCTGTACGGACTTCAGCATCTCCCTGTTCCCCGACCTGAAGATCCTCTTCTTCTCTCTCAGAAGTGTTTTTATCTCAGGGTTGATTCAGGGTTTGTTGTTCGAGCAACACCGTATTGTCCACACAGAAGTTGATGTAGTCCGTGATAGTGTGAGTGAGGCCATCGATGTCCTCACCATGTGGATCGCAGAGCTGCTCCCAGGCAGTGGTTTCAAGACAGTCCTTTAAAGCGTCCATTGCCTCCTCCGACCATATCTTCACCATGCGCATGACCGGAGGTTGTCTGTGTACTAGGGGTTTGTACACCGGCAGGAGATGAACCAAGTTGTGATCCGATCTCCCGAGTGGGGGGAGTGGTGATGAGGTGTACGCCTCCTTAGTGTTAGCATAGAATAAGGCCAGTGTTTTATTGTCTCTAGTGTGGCACGTGACATACTGGGTGAATGTGGGCAGAATGGGGGACAGTGAAATATGGTTGAAATCACCGGAGATAAGGACAAGAGCATTTGGGTGTTCTGTGATCAGCCTGCCAGTTACTGAGTGAATGACGTCATGCGCTGTCCCCACGTTTGCTGTCGGATTTGCATAAATAACAATGCAGATCACATGTAAGTATTCCCTCGGAAGATAGGTAGGCCGCATGCTAACAGCTAGCAACTCAATGTCTTTGCTGTAGTGATGTTGTTTAACTGTGATATGTCCCGGTCTGCACCAGCTGTTATTGGCATACATTATCACTCCTCCGCCCCTTGCCTTCCCACTGTCTGGTGTCCGGTCTGCCCGTATTGCGTGGAAACCCTCCAGTTCAATGTTAGCATCTGTTGCTAGTTCTGTTAGCTACGTCTCAGTAAACAACATCATGCTACTCTCTCTGAAGATGCTCTCGTAGCGGGAGATGGCCGCTAGCTCGTCGGTCTTATTGAGTAGCGATCGAACGTTCCCCATAATAACAGATGGAAGGACGGGTCTGTACCTTATATTTCTCACCCGCTGTCTTGCTCCAGCACGGCATCCATGTCGTTTCTGTCTTATTTCACCCGGTATGTCGAAGTCTTGCGCTAGCATCTTGGTCCGGTTAAGTGCTAGCAGCTGGTCTCTGCTGTAACATATCCTGCTAAAAACAGTGGCTCTGTCTGCCGGGTCAGGAGACATTTGGGCGATCCGTGTGTCTGTCCGATGTATAAGGTGTCGCCGGATCAGAAAGATTAGCGTGGAATGGGTCGTGAGAGGGAGGCAGGGTGGACTTGATGTGCTGCATGATTAGCCGCTCAAAGCACTTCATTATAGTGGGGGTGAGTGCTACCGGCCAGTAATCATTGTAGCTGTATGGGACGGGCTTCTTCGGGACTGGTATTATGGTTGCAGTCTTGAAGCAGCAGCAACTTGAGACAGGGAGATGTTGAACATGTCGGCCAGGACATTCTTAAGCTCCTCTGCGCAGTCCTTCAGGACGCGACCCGGTATGTTGTCTGGCCCAGTTTGTCACCATGGGTTGAGATGCTGTCTCAGCGCTCAGCCCATGTTTTCCCTCATCCCTGCTTCCCATTGAGCAGCGTCTCAGCAGGCTCCCAGCTGGCAGCATTACAGACGGCTGGGGCCAATTAGTCCTCATCAGCTGGGGCGCTGCCAATGAGAATAAATAGGAGCAGCCTCGATGACTCGGGGCTGCGACATAAGCACTGCTAGGCTGAAGCCCCTTCGTCTGGTGTCAGCCTCTACTCCCCTTGCAGCATTCCTGTGATTGTAACCCGCTGTGAGTATGTACGCCTTGTTACCCCTATGTCCGGTACGAGCTTCCTACCCCTGCACTGTGCAACCTGTGAATGTACTTCTGTATGAGTATCTGTGCTCTCCTCATCCCTCATCCCTCACCCTAAATAAAACATCACAACTCACTGGCTCGCCCTTGGCTCTTATTGCGCGGCTCCCTAGAGCCGTGTGTGACAGTATGTCGCAGACAGGCGAGTTACCGGCGGCCGTGAGTCGCCGTGGAACTGTACCTTTCTGTCCAGGTGTCAGCGCTACTAGCATGCCGTTTCCCAGGAGTCACTCCCGGCGCCAGGGCGACGAGCTGAGGTTCATCTCTGAGGCTGTCGACGGGACGCTCTTCACCCTGTACGACGCCTCCAACGCGAGACGCTGGCATCCGGGCCGTGCTGAGGAACTCCTGGACTGTTACCCTCATTCTGTGTTCCATCTCGAGGACAGTGCCAGGATAGACGCCACAGGTACACAGCGAGAGAAGCTCCGCGGGTTGGATGGAAATCCCGGCAGGAAGCCGAAGTGGGTGACGTTGCCTCCCACTTCGGGACCCCGTTCCTGCCGCCATTCCAGTCCGGGAGTTCGCGCCAACCAGAGGGCTTCCCCCGACCTGCGCCACGTCACTCGGGATTTCCTTCAAGGAGCCGCAGCTGACAGCAGTTATGTCTGGGGTCGAGTGGCTGTCGCGAGCTCCACTGTGTGTCCTGTTACCATCTTCAGGCATGTGGCGGCGGCAGTGAGATTGATGGAGAGGACTCCAGGGCTACGAAGCTTTCCCGTGCTCGACGCCTTCCTTGCCTCGATCTCCGATCAGGAGCGGCGATTCCTGGGTTCCCCCCTCGCTTCGTCCCCTGGGAATGGCCATCATCACATCGCCGAGTCACCTCTGCACGAACCTCGTCCGGATCCAGTTCTGGGCCACCGCCAGGACCGTTCCTCCCACGCAGCTTGTCACCTCTTCGCCTCGTCAGTGTGGAGTTTTCACAGCCTCGTTCCCTGAGCCTCATTTCCCTGCTGTCATTCCTGGACATTCGGGCTGGCTCACCCCGGCTGTTTTCCCCTCCTCCTCGACGCGCTCCCTGACTGCTGTGTGTGCCTGGAATTCCGGCCTGGTGAGCTCTCTGCTGGAGACAACGCGAGCGATCCTCAGACGATTTCCCGGGGGGTCCTCCGTTATCGCCGGGCGGGGAGAGGAAGAAGCAGTATCCACCACAGCAGGCGATACTCAACCTCCAGGAGGCAGGCAAGTCATAGTTTTTTCACACCTGCTTAATGATTTGCTCTGTCACATTCCTGGAGGAGGAGTTCAGGGTTCGCAGCTCCCTGAACTCCCCCCACCTGCTGTAACCTGTGTTCCTAATCCCGCATCCTCTGTGTCTCTCTCTTCCGAGCGATCCCCGGCTCCGGGTCAACGTGGTGGGATAAGGAGAGGGCCTGTGGTTCCGCAGCTACGTTGCGGATGGAGGAGGGGGACTGACTGCTGCGTGGAGTCTGCGCCGACGACTGAGCGTCCCCGGGTCTCCATGGAGGAGCGGTTCGGTCCAGCGGGACGAGGTTCTTCTGGCTTCACGCCGAGTGGATCGTCGGCGGGGTTACCGGAGCTGGAGGAACCTCAAGCTGCGCTGACCATCGTGCTGGCTGCGGGGCCCGACGCGGCTGGATGGGAGCCTGACAACGACCTCCTGACGACGGATCCTGGATCTTCGCAGTCCTGGACGGCGTCAGAACCCGAGATCAGGCGAGTGCTCTCCTTTCTTTTCTCCCTTTTTATCTTCGAGCACTTCAGCCTGTCTCTAGGGGAGACGAGCCGGGTGCAGCCGCCCGCTGCGTCTGAGCTCGTCTCGCCGGGTTCTGGCGCTGCCGGTGATCCTGATCCCGGTTCTGTTTTCTCTTCTGAGCCTTCTTCCAGGGTCACCGGCGAGGAGTTGCTGTTCCTCGTGGTGCTGGAGGGTCCAGGTTCGACATTGGAGGTCGGTTCTGGTGCGGTGTCCAACGTGGGTTTGCCCGAGACCCGATCGGGGTCCAATGTGGGTGCTGCTCCAGCGGCGTCCAACGTGGGTTTGCCCGAGACCCAATCGGGGTCCGACGTGGGTGCTGCTCCAGCGGTGTCCGACATGGGTTCGTCTAAGGCCCGATCGGGGTCCGACGTGGGTGCTGCCCCAGTGTTGTTCAGGTCCGGTGAGGAGGTGGCCGTTTCCCTGTGGCCTGACGCTCGTCGCCCTCGTCATCGGCTCTCCCCTGTGCCTCTTCCACCGGGACCCGCTCTGACCCTTCGTCCGTCTCAACGGTCCTGGTGGTTGAGTGATGCGGGTCTACGACCCAACCCGCAAGACTTTCGGTTCGGTGATCTGGTTCCCCCCGCTGGTCTGTGTTTGCCTTTGGGTGGCCTGGTTCGGCTGCCGGTGGACTGGATTCCTGGGATCTGGGTCCGGAGTTCGCCGTCCGAACATTTCCCTTTCCCTGGTTCGCCAACTGGACAATGGGCGGGGAGACCTCCGGAGCCACCTCGGCCATGTTGGACTCTGCCTGCCATACTCCTCGGGTGTCGCTTTTTCTTTTATCATTATTGAGGTCACTCGGGTGTAATATTTTGTCCTGTTGGTGGATGTGCATTTATAGTGCTGTGTGTTTTCCATTCCTCGTACTCAGCATTTTACTTTTTGTACCTTGTTTTTAGCCTTGTCCTTGCATTGTAGAGTTATGTGTTTTGTTTCTTATCAGACCATACTCTGCAGTTGTCCGTTCGTTCCAGTCACTTTCGCTTCTTTAAGTGACTGTGTGTATTTTTATATTCGTAGTGCTGTGGGTTTTCCTTTGCCCGTACTCAGCATTTCCTTTTTGTGCCCTGTTTATAATTTTGTCTGTTCATTATAGAGTCATGTGCTTTGTTTTCCTTCAAACCATGCTCTGTAATTGTCCGTTTGTCCCAGTCACCTTCACTTCTCTTGGTGACTGTGGGTGGATATATATATGGTGCTGTGTATTGTGGTTTTTTTTTCTCTCCCTCTTCATTACCCGTACTCAGCGTTTTTTTTTTTTTTGTCACTCTTGTCCTGTTCTTAGTTTTGTTTGCATTATGGAGTAGTGTTCTGTTATCCACACTCTGTAATTGCTTTATTCGTTTTTTATCATTCTTTTGGTGGGTTATCTATTCCCGTGTTCTGTATTCCCCCCATCTGTGCCCTGGGTTTTTTTTTCTTTTTTTTTGGTGCGATGTAGAGTACTGTGTTTGGGTTTTTTTTTGCCCTGTTACCCTACATTGGCCTGTTGGTGTTTCCCTTTGCTTCGTCCCCTCCGGTCCTGCCTCCCTTCCTCCCACCCTAGGTGGTGGTGGGGGGGGGGGGGGCTGGGATGTTTCTGGTCGTTCAGGAGCCCGACCTTGAGGGGGAGGCTCTGTCACCATGGGTTGAGATGCCGTCTCAGCGCTCAGCCCATGTTTTCCCTCATCCCTGCTTCCCTTTGAGCAGCGTCTCAGCAGGCTCCCAGCTGGCAGCATTACGGACGGCTGGGGCCAATTAGTCCTCATCAGCTGGGGCGCTGCCAATGAGAATAAATAGGAGCAGCCTCGATGACTCGGGGCTGCGACATAAGCACTGCTAGGCTGAAGCCCCTTCGTCTGGTGTCAGCCTCTACTCCCCTTGCAGCATTCCTGTGATTGTAACCCGCTGTGAGTATGTACGCCTTGTTACCCCTATGTCCGGTACGAGCTTCCTACCCCTGCGCTGTGCAACCTGTGAATGTACTTCTGTATGAGTATCTGTGCTCTCCTCATCCCTCATCCCTCACCCTAAATAAAACATCACGACTCACTGGCTCGCCCTTGGCTCTTATTGCGCGGCTCCCTAGAGCCGTGTGTGACACAGCTGCTTTACGTGGGTTGATCCTGCAGAGGGTCCTCTTCACGCTCGCTGGATTCAGACTTAAGGCCAGCTCATCCGGAGGAGGAGTGGTCTTCTGTGCTGGTCTGCTGTTTTGTGCTTCAAATGAGCAAGGACAATTGACTGATTTGAGCGAGGGCGATTGACTGTTATCTTAAATTTCTTCCATTTTTGAATTATCACACCAACAGTGGTCTCTTCCTCACCAACCTTCTTGCTGATGGTCTTGTAGCCCATTCCAGCCTTGTGTTGATCTACAATCTTGTCTCTGATGTCCCTTGACAGCTCTTTGGTCTTGCCCATGGTTCTGGAGAAGTTTGAATTTAAGAGATTCATTGTGACATGAGTCTTTTATACACATAATGAATTGAGATTAGGAGTACTTTCCTAAAGGGACAGGACTCATTTATGTGCCTCATGGATACATAACCGGTCTGTGAGGGTAGGAATTCTTGCTGGTTGGTAAGGGATCAAATAGTTGCTGTATTTCCCTTGATCAAATGCAAATTAATTTATAACCATTATTTGATGTCTTTTCTGGATTTTTTTTTGTTGAGATTTTGTCTCTCTCTGTTAAAATAAACCTACCATGAAAATTATGGACTGTTCTTTTTTTTGTAACGGGGCAAACTTACAAATCCAGCAGGGGATCAAATACTTATTTCCCCCACTGTAGATGGGTTGTGTGTTCCTATATCCACCACTGATCTGCACTGAGTTTGAAATGGGGCAGCACAATTAAAGACTTGTAAAAATGCCAATGACTCTCAACTAGTAGCGGCTGCCATCATCATCTTCTGGGTTGACCAGTGCATTTGTGTGACATCTCAGTGCCGGTGCTCGGGGTATGGTAAGAGAAGGTACCAAGCGTGGCAATAAGGCGCCTGCGTCGGCGAGTGATGCTGACGAGCGAGCCTCAGTTTCCTCCGGAGCTCGGCCACAGTGGGCTGGAGGATTTGGAGCTACAACGGCAACCGCTGCAGCAGCTTTACAAGGAGTTGGGGCCAAACCAACATGCACGGAGGGACCGCGTGCCAATCAGCAACACTGCAGGCCAAGCAGAGCTCCTCTGAGAGTTACGGACCTGGTCCGGGCTCGAGGGGTGGGATGTCCACGGTGAATATGGGCCAAATGACAGCCAGAGGGTCACCAGGAGGGGCTGCGCATCGTGGTTAAATGGGGCGAAGCCTTCTTCCAGCTGTTGGAAGGCTCATGGAGGCACGCCAATGAGCTGCGGCGTGCCTGGGAGGAGGCTTCAGATGGTGGGTCCGGACGAGAGGAGTGGCCGACGGCGAGGAGGAGATGCACCATCGTTTACGAGATCAGCCGTGGCCCCGGAGACATACCATCTCCAGGGGCAGGTCTGTTGGGCGACGGCCCAGGGCCCCCGTAAGCCAGTTCTACCCCTATTCCGCCAAATGGACAGTAGTGTGGGTTTGTAAAAAAAAAAAAAAAAAAAGAGCTCCAATGTTATAATGTTCGTGTGTTTGCATGTGTTTGAAAAAAAAAATCATACTGGCTGTATTTAGGAGCATTTGCAAATTCTTGTTGCATGATAATACGGTATTAGAAGATAAACCCTGTGTGTATGTGCAGTACATATCCCTAGTTTTATGAGTCTCTCCCTTTGTTTTACCTGAAAATTAAAAAAAAGGAAGAAAAAGTAGAAAAAACCCCATTTGTTATCAGGGGTTATTGTTATTGTTCTGTGCTTTTATTTTAGGAAACATGGCAATGCTCTGAGTTTTCATGGACCTTTGTTTAGGTTACGGGTGGCAGAAAAAACCACCTTGCCATGTGGGGTAGGAAGGTAGCCCACCCATCCTCCCTAGTTTAGATATTGGTTGTGTGAATGCATTAGGCCATTTGGTAATTTCAGTTTAGTTTTCTTAGTGCGTGATCCAGGTCCTAAATTGAGGAGGGTCTTAATTGTGTGTGTGTTTTTGGACTTTTCTACTGAGGGGGAAAATGTAGTATTGTAAGTGATGCCTTTATTTGTGAAGTGCAGTGTAGTGACGGCCACTTCCTCTTACGCCACTGCACCGCCCCATAAATACCAGCAGGCATCTCCATCCGGTCTCTTTGCCGAAACCCCTGCCTGGTGGCTGTGTTGTGTGTGTAACCACACCTTTAATAAAAGTGAGCTCTATTGTGCACCTGGCCCCGTTATTCAAAGATAATTCTATACATAACAGGTGACAGCCAAGAACCGTAACCCGTTTAGGGCTTAGGTGTTGTCATGCTGTTATATTAAAATAAAGGCATTCTGAAGAAGAGCTGACGGTCTGGTGCTTGAGAGAAACTACAGATGTTACCATATTAGGTGTCCCACAAGAGGGGAAAGAACAATGGATCAATGGCTATGGCTACACCTCAGGTTTTAATGCTCAATTCAGATTTTTTTTGCGCAAATGTGACCCTTATCTGATTTTTTAATGACAGTCTGAACAGCACATATCTGATTTTTCCACACCAGACCCAGGCCACTTTCATATGTGGTTCTAATTCAGATAAGTATCTGATATTTTCCAAAGCGACCTCAGTCTGAACGGTCATGTCACATTTCATCTGACTTTTTCCTCATTGAAGTGAAACAGGTGCTACAATTCTGTGGTGGAGGATGCAGCAAGCCTGGCAGATACAGCTGAGTTGTGCTCTCTTTTTAATCAATCTTCTTCCCTTTATCACTGGATTGTAATTTTGTCGGCTCCGACTGCACAATAACTCCAATTTTTTTTTTTGGGAGGGGGGGGAGTTCGGGGCTGAAACCATCAGACAAGCAGGCGCACAGTAACGACACATTTAAAAAAAAAAAAAAAGGAACGACACATTTACTGGACGCTGCAAATTCCTTTTTCCCTGGAAACAGCACACCATGAGTCCTGGCCGCTGTAATATCTAAAATGTAAATGTGACAGTGTAGTCACAATGTAAGGGCTTTGGTGCATTTTGTTACAAATTTCCAGGGGTATCATGAGGTTTCATATTTTCTGAGCAGGCTCCAGAATGCAACCAGTGGTGTGGGGAAGTGTGAGTGTGTGTTTGCTTTCTGGTTTAGCGTGGAAAAGAAGGGCGGAAAAAAGCACAAATACAGAGAGAGGGGTGAGAGGCTGACGAGAGACGGGTCTAAGGTGGCTGCTGCAAGTGATCTCCCCGTTTATCCTTGGCTTGGGTCCATGAGGTAGATTGATAGCATACGTTTGCAAGCACTGGAGGGGCAGCTGTGCAGACTGGTACAGACAGGTGCACGTAACGGGGCCTGAGATGGCAAGAGGAGCAGTAGGATTCTGATTCTGAGGGCCGTGGCTGCTGAGAGGGAGAGGACTGAAGAGGGAGAGGTGACTGGTGTGAGCGCTCCAGATGGGTGAGGGAGACATCAACTGCCTGTGGAGCTGAGTGACCGAGCGAGGGGAGCTGTGTGGCCAACAGGAGCGACAAGTGCGGGACAGAGGGGCTTTGGCTGAGTGAGCTGTGGGAGACTGACATCGGCCGCCATTCCGAGAGGCTTCTGCTGAGTGAGCAGTGGGGAACGGACGTTGGCCGCCATTTCACCGAACTATCACGCAGAAACGTTAATTGGACAGCCTGTAAAGCTAGAGACCTCCCACCATAAAGCAGGTGAAGTCGTTTTATCATGGACCGGAGTGGTGGCTCAGTTGGTAGAGCATCCGCCCCACACCCGGGAGGCAGGGGTTCAAATCCCGGCCGGGTCATGCTGAAGACCATATAAAAGTTGAACTTCCTGCCTTCCAGCTTGGTGCTCAGCAATAATGGAATGGAGGAGGGAAATTTGTGGCGGTGCCTTGTATGGCAGCGGCCCTCTGATTCTACACTTGGGGTGTGTGTGATTAACTCAGTAGATAGGTAAAACAATCTCGTTCTACTGTACATGATTGGTTGTACAGTTGAATGACAATAAAGGGTGATTTAATTTAGGGTTAAGTCAAGACAGGACTAAAGTTATTTCACTCGAAGGGAACTGCCGTTATTTTTACCTAGACTGAAATAAGATTGGAACTGCTGTGAATATACTGTATATATCAGTCCCTCCAGGATTTCGTGGGATGTTTTCATGATTATTTACCTTTTGTTCTTATTAAAGACAAAAATAGAAAGGAGATGTTTTTACCTTCTTTACATATTTCGACTGTTCACTGCAGCCTTCGTGAACAAGAAGACAAAATGAACCTACTTGAGCGGTTTTCGTGATTGTTGCGGGCCAAAACACCTGAATTCACGGGAGCTTTTTTAAAACATTGCAATGTTTTTAGTGTTTTTTGCACTCAAAGTTGTGGAAAGAATTCCATATTTTAAAGCAGATGATTTTTTTTTCCAGTTTGCTGCAGTGATAGTCTATATAACAATACAAGAAAAGCATGCGATTGTCAAAAATTTCCTATTGTAGTGATTTGTAAATTAAGCAGAAACTTCTGCTGTACAGAAAAACTCTTGTGCAACAGCAAATACAAACAATAATACAATATCCATTACAACAGCTAAATTGCATTGAATGCATGTTAAAGAGTATAGATTTGGAAATTATTGGCAGCACCTTCATTTGAAAAGTCCCTACGGTTCCCAACCACTCAGTACCGAGCGGAGAGGAAAAAATAAATAATTAATTTTGTTGCACTGTATTGGCTATTGGAGTCTGTGTTTTTCTGAAAAAAAAAAAAATACAGAGAATATTCTCTCTCTTTCCATGCCTACCTGTCTGTCTGCTGCATGCCGGTCTTCACACATACACATCTTTAATTTACAGCGGGATGGCGGGGGGGGGGGGGGGATTTGTCCGTCCACACCAGAGATTGAGTTTTAAAGCTCATTGACCAGATGTAGTAATGATTTTACCTCTAAAGATGTATAAATTTTATTTATTTTATTTTATTTGTTTATTTGACAGGGACAGTGCAATAAACATAGACAATTAATCAAATGACAATAAATCTAATGTGTTGCACAAAGAGTGTATAGCTATTAGCTAATTTGCAACTCTTGCCCCTGGATGGGCTTTAGAAAGAAGAAACAAGTAAAAAGAAAGAAGGATAAGGAAAAGAAAAAATGAAAACAGAATAAACAATAACCACATACATCAATGCAAAAAGATTATAAATACACAATATAAAAACCTGGTTCACATTTGCCTATTTCAGGTCTCCCTCCCTTCGTCACTCACTATAAACAAACACATTCATTCCTTCCCTTCATTCACTCTCACCCTGCAGACAATCATTTCATACATGGGTACATTCTTGTTTATTTTTCAGCCAGTTTTTAACCTTTGTAGTGAATGTTTTAAAGTCCGTTATTATTTTAATTTCATTTGGCATTGTGTTCCAGATATGACTGCCCTTTATAGAGAAAGCTGTTTGTCCAAATGTGGTTCTGCGGTGGGATATTTTACAGTTATTGTTAACAGAACTCCTGGTGGCTCTGCTGCTGTCCTGTCTTTGGATGAAACCAGCAAGTGGCTCAGGTGCTGATTTATGGAAACATTTGAAAATTAATTTCAGAAAACAGAGGTCAATGAAACTCTCAAAACTCAATAGATTGTATTTTTTTAAAATATAACAGTGATGCCACCTAATGGGCTTTTTATCCAAGATTTTTTAGAGTTTGATTATATAATGAACCTATATGTTTTATTGTGGAAGGGGCTGCTTGAGCCCAGACTGTCAAACAGTATGATATATGAGAAAAAACCATAGAATGCATATACAGTACAGCTGCTTGGTATGGTAGGTAATATCTAATTAATTTAAAGTAGTTCAGATTTTTTTTTTACTGTTTTAGAAATTTTCTTTATATGAAGATTAAATTTGAATTGAGGATCTAGTACAATGCCAAGGTATTTGAATTCTGTAACTAAACTGATGTCTTGATCATGTATATTAACTTTAAAACGTTGCAGGTTACATTTTTTGATTGAAAAGCACATTGAAACTGTTTTCTGAAGGTTCAGCAATAGATGGTTTTGGAAGAGCCACTCTTGGACATCAACCATACTTGTAGACAGTACATCTGCAGCCTGTGCTGGAGTCTTGGCAGCTGTGTAAATAACTGCATCATCTGCATAATGTTGACATGTTGCAGCTGAGCAGTGTAGTGGCAAGTCATTAATAAAAATGCTGAAAAGTAAAGGACCAAGAATGGACCCTTGTGGGATACCCTTACGGTTGTTTAAAAATAAGGATTTATCCTGGTAAACTTTTACACACTGTTCTCTATTCTGGAGATAAGATGCAAACCATTCTAATGTATCTGGAGAGAAGTTAAAAGATACCATTTTGGATAAAAGCAAACTGTGGTTTACAGTATCGAAAGCCTTTTTGAGATCTAGAAAAACAGCTCCTACCACATTACCCCTGCCCAAGGACTGTTTGACATTTTCAATAAGGCAACAATTTGCTCTTTCTGTTGAGTATCCTGGTCTAAAACCAAATTGATGTGGATGAAGAAGTTGACTGTCTTGTAAATAGTCTATCAGCTGTGTAGCTACAACTTTTTCAAGAACCTTAGACAGGACTGGTAAAATAGAGATTGGGCGGTAATTGCATATATCGTCTTTACTGCCTGATTTATAAACTGGTATGATGACAGCTTTTTTCCAACCAGATGGAAATGTACTAGGCCTAATGGAGAGATTAATGAGATGAGTCAGTGGTTTGATTAATATTTTGCTGTGCGTTTTGAGAAAGGAAGTGCTCATATTGTAGATATCATTAGTTTTTGAGTTTGACAGTGTTTTAACAATACCAGCAATTAACCCCTCATTTACCTCATCGATGTGAAAAGAAACTGTTGAAAGTATTGATTTTGTGTTGTTGAGCACATCTGGCAGCACAAAGTTTTTGTTAAGTCTTCCACAGAGTCCACAAAATATGAATTAAATTCATTTGCCAGTGTAGCCTTGTCACTGATGGTCTTGCCATTGATTCTAAGTTCCTTTACCCCCTTCTGAACATTTTTTTTTATTAGTTAAGTTATTTAAATGCCTCCACAGGGAACTGTTGTTACCCTTTGCATGATCTATCAGTTTATTGTAATAAGATACTTTTGATTTTCACAGCTCTTGTACCACTTTATTTCTTAAACTTTTGTACACAAGGTGATCATTTTGTAGTTTAGAGGTTAATGATGTTTTCAATGCAGAGTCTCGCCTCTTCATAAGTTTTCTTATTTCATTATTTAACCATGGTAGGCTAATCTTCTGTTGTCTACTTTTAATTTGCTTTGTAAATTTTTCTATAGACTTTGTAATTGTTGCAGTTATAAAATTACAACAAATGTTCAAACACTGGCTGTAGTGTAGTGTACTCTCCTCATGTGCGCTCCCGCAACGGGGTGCTTTTGGACAGGCGCATGTTTTTCAACACAAACCCAGTGCTTCGTACACGCGGTCAGGACAGAGACGTGACAATGCGTCCACGGGAAGGCTGTGGGAGATGGCGGAAGGAAAACCTTGCAGGCGAGTGTTTTTCTTAAATCACACACTCTGTTTGCTGTTGGACGCCTGGACGCCTCCCACTTGAGGTGTTTCAGGTACGTCCCACTGGGAGGAGACCCCGGGGCAGACCCAGGACTCGGTGGAGAGACTATGTCTCCCAGCTGGTCTGGGAACGCCTTGGTATCCCCTCTGAAGAGCTGGAACAGGTGGCTGGGGAGAGGGAAGTCTGGGCTTCTCTGCTTGAACTGCTGCCTCCGCGACCCGGACCTCCGGAAAAGCGGTAGAAGATGGATGGATGGATGGATGGATGTTTGCTGTTGTGTTCCGTTACTCACTGTAAACTATAAACTCACGACTCACTGTAAACATGGAAATGAACGTGGTGTAGCAATGCCTGTTTCAGCGCCAGTTAGAGATAAATTTGATTGGTGAAACTGGCAGAAGTTGATGAAGATTGGCCAAAATTGCGGGAAAGTTGCATTGATTGGACAAAGTTGCAAGGGTGCGCAATAGTTGCACTGATTGGCTGATTTCTGTCACGCACGGCTCTAGGGAGCCGCGCAATAAGAGCCAAGGGCGAGCCAGTGAGTCGTGATGTTTTATTAAGGGTGAGGGATGAGGGATGAGGAGAGCACAGATACTCATACAGTGGTACACTCACAGGTTGCACAGCGCAGGAGCAGGAAGCTCGTACCGGACATAGGGGTAACAAGGCGTACATACTCACAGCAGGTTACAATCACAGGAATGCTGCAAGGGGAGTAGAGGCTGACACCAGACGAAGGGGCTTCAGCCTAGCAGTGCTTATGTCGCAGCCCCGAGTCATCGAGGCTGCTCCTATTTATTCTCATTGGCAGCGCCCCAGCTGATGAGGATTAATTGGCCCCAGCCGTCCGTAATGCTGCCAGCTGGGAGCCTGCTGAGACGCTGCTCAATGAGAAGCAGGGATGAAGGAAAACATGGGCTGAGCGCTGAGACGGCATCAACCCATGGTGACAGAGCCTCCCCCTCAAGGTCGGGCTCCTGAACGACCAGGAATATCCCAGCCCCCCCCCCCCCCCCCACACACACACACACACCTGGGGTGGGAGGAAGGGAGGTAGGACCGGAGGAGGGGGAAGCAAGGGGGAGGACAACACCAGTAGACCAAAATGTAGGGTAACAAGGCAGAGAAAAAAACCCCAAATGCGCTACTCCACATTGCACCAAAAAAAAGGGAGGAAAAAAAACCCAGGGCACAGACGGAGAGAATATAAAACACGGGAACAGAACCATCCACCAAAAGAATGACAAAAACGGATAAAGCAATTACAGAGTATGACGAGAAACAAAACACAACCCTATAATGCACAGACAAAGCTAAAAAACAAGGCACAAAAAGGAAAATGCTGAGCACGGACAACGGAAAACACACAGCACTATGAATACATGTTCACAACAGGACAAAAATAATGAGAATGACATGCACCGGTAAATAAAAAGATAACAGAATACCCGGCGCCAAATACCAAGAGGGACACCTAGGAGAATAACAGTGACAGGGTAAAAGGACAACAATAAGGTAAAAAGCTGAGTACGGTTAAGGGGAAAACACAATACACAGCACGAAATATGCGGGAGGTCCCCTAGAGGGAGAATGGGAACAGGTCCACAGGATAATGAGGCAAGATGCCGAGTATGGTTGAAAAGGAGAGAACACAATACACGGCGGCAAATATACGGGGGATCACCTAGGGAAAAACTGGTGACAGGTACTAAAACAACAATGGGATAAAATGCTGAGTATGGTTAATACGAGAAAAAAAAAAAATACACAGCACTACGAATATGTATTTACCAAAAGGACAAAATATCTCCCCCGAGTGACCATAACAAAAATAAGCGGCACCCGAGGAATATGACAGGAAGAGTCCAAAAATGGCCGAGATGGCTCCGGAGATCTCCCCGCCTATTGTCCAGTTGGCAAACCAGGGAAAGGGAAATGTTCGGACGGCGAGCTCCGGACCCAGATCCCAGGAATCCAGTCCACCGGCAGCCGAACCAGGCCACCCAAAGGCAAACACAGACCAGCGGGGGGAACCAGATCACCGAACCGAAAGTTTTGTGGGTCGGGTCGTCGACCTGCATCACTCAACCACCAGGACCGTTGAGACGGGCGAAGGGTCAGAGCGGATCCCGGTGGAAGAGGCTCAGGGGAGAGCCGATGACGAGGGCGACGAGCGTCAGGCCACAGGGAAACGGCCACCTCCTCACCGGACCTGGACAACACTGGGGCAGCACCCACGTCGGACCCCGATCGGGCCTTAGGCGAACCCACGTTGGACCCCGATTGGGTCTCGGGCGAACCCACGTTGGACACCGCACCTTGAACGACCTCCAACGTTGAATCTGGACCCTCCAGCACCACGAGGAACAGCAACTCCTCGCCGGTGACCCTGAAAGAAGGCTCAGAAGAGAAAACAGAACCGGGATCAGGATCACCGGCAGCGCCAGAACCCGGCGAGATGAGCTCAGACGCAGCGGGCGGCTGCACCCGGCTCGTCTCCCCTAGAGACAGGCTGAAGTGCTCAAAGATAAAAAGGGAGAAAAGAAAGGAGAGCACTCGCCTGATCTTGGGTTCTGATGCCGTCCAGGACTGCGAAGATCCAGGATCCGTCGTCAGGAGGTTGTTGTCAGGCTCCCATCCAGCCGCGTCGGGCCCCGCAGCCAGCACGATGGTCAGCGCAGCTTGAGATTCCTCCAGCTCCGGTAACCCCGCCGACGATCCACTCGGTGTGAAGCCAGAAGAATCTCGTCCCGCTGGACCGAACCGCTCCTCCGTGGAGACCCGGGGACGCTCAGTCGTCTGCGCAGACTCCACGCAGCAGTCAGTCCCCCTCCTCCGTCCGCAACGTAGCTGCGGAACCACAGGCCCTCTCCTTATCCCACCACGTTGACCCGGAGCCGGGGATCGCTCGGCGGAGAGAGACACAGAGGATGCAGGATTAGGAACACAGGTTACAGCAGGTGGGGGGAGTTCAGGGAGCTGCGAACCCTGAACTCCTCCTCCAGGAATGTGACAGAGCAAATCATTAAACAGATGTGAAAAAACTATGACTTGCCTGCCTCCTGGAGGTTGAGTATCGCCTGCTGTGGTGGATACTGCTTCTTCCTCTCCCCGCCCGGCGATAACGGAGGACCCCCCGGGAAATCGTCTGAGGATCGCTCGCGTTGTCTCCAGCAGAGAGCTCACCAGGCCGGGATTCCAGGCACACTCAGCAGTCAGGAAGCGCATCGAGGAGGAGGGGGAAACAGCCGGGGTGAGCCAGCCCGAATGTCCAGAAATGACAGCGGGGGAATGAGGCTCAGGGAACGAGGCTGTGAAAACTCCACACTGACGAGGCGAAGAGGTGACAGCTGCGTGGGAGGAACGGTCCTGGCGGCGGCCCAGAACTGGATCCGGACGAGGTTCGTGCAGAGGTGACTCGGCAATGTGATGACGGCTATTCCCAGGGGACGAAGCGAGGGGGGAACCCAGGAATCGCCACTCCAGATCGGAGATCGAGGCGAGGAAGGCGTCGAGCACGGGAAAGCTTCGTAGCCCTGGAGTCCTCTCCATCAATCTCACTGCCGCCGCCACACGCCTGAAGATGGTAACAGGACACACAGTGGAGCTCGTGACAGCCACTCGACCCCAGACATAACTGCTGTCAGCTGCGGCTCCTTGAAGGGAATCCCGAGTGACGTGGTGCAGGTCGGGGGAAGCCCTCTGGTTGGCGCGATCTCCCGGACTGGAATGGCGGCAGGAACGGGATCCCGAAGCGGGGGGCAATGTCACCCACTTCAGCTTCCTGCCGGGATTTCCATCCAACCCGCGGAGCTTCTCCCGCTGTGTACCTGTGGCGTCTATCCTGGCACTGTCCTCGAGATGGAACACAGAATGAGGGTAACAGTCCAAGAGTTCCTCAGCACGGCCCGGATGCCAGCGTCTCGCATTGGAGGCGTCGTGCAGGGTGAAGAGCGTCCCGTCGACAGCCCCCGAGATGGACCTCAGCTCGTCGCCCTGGCGCCGGGAGTGACTCCTGGGAAACGGCATGCTAGCAGCGCTGACACCCGGACAGAAAGATACAATTCCACGGCGACTCACGGCCGCCGGTAACTCGTCTGGCTGTGACATACTGTCACGCACGGCTCTAGGGAGCCGCGCAATAAGAGCCAAGGGCGAGCCAGTGAGTCGTGATGTTTTATTAAGGGTGAGGGATGAGGGATGAGGAGAGCACAGATACTCATACAGTGGTACACTCACAGGTTGCACAGCGCAGGAGCAGGAATCTCGTACCGGACATAGGGGTAACAAGGCGTGCATACTCACAGCTGGTTACAATCACAGGAATGCTGCAAGGGGAGTAGAGGCTGACACCAGACGAAGGGGCTTCAGCCTAGCAGTGCTTATGTCGCAGCCCCGAGTCATCGAGGCTGTTCCTATTTATTCTCATTGGCAGCGCCCCAGCTGATGAGGATTAATTGGCCCCAGCTGTCCGTAATGCTGCCAGCTGGGAGCCTGCTGAGACGCTGCTCAATGAGAAGCAGGGATGAAGGAAAACATGGGCTGAGCGCTGAGACGGCATCAACCCATGGCGACAATTTCATGTGAATTGGAGCGATCGCAACATTGCGAAATCCTGAAGGGACTGATACACACACACACACACACACACACACACACACACACACACACACACACACACACACACACACACACACACACATATACATATACTGTATACTGTGTATATATATATATATTTGTTTTTGTTTTTTTGTGTGTGTGTTTTCAAGAAACTGGACAGTCAAGAGGTTTTACATTTCTTTTAATTGGTTTCATTATCACTATTAATAAACTGTTTGGCTGGTGCTAAAGAAGTTTATTTGGGTGCTGTTTAGTGCTGACTGAGGGTATTTTTCAGTTATGACTTTTGGACTTCACAAAGGGTGAAATTTATAATTCTATTATAACAGGTGAACACAGAACCGCCTGTTACATTTTGGCGTTCTCGAACAGGATAAGTCCCTGTTGTGCCATCATGCTATTTTGTGACAAGACAGTAACTGGTGTTTGTTTTGTGCCTTTGGAGACATAAGAAAATGGATGATCTTCTCCGGCAGGTTGTTGCACTGAAGACTAGACTAGATGAAGAGTCATCTCGACTGAGGGAACAGGCAGCACTACTAGACCAGGCTAGACAAGACCAGAGAGAAGCGCTGGATTTAGCATAAATTGTGCTAGAACAGCAGACCAATGCTTTAAGGGCTCCTGCAATAGTGTATATCCCGAGAGAAAGAAAATGCACAGACTTCACTGGCAGCTCGGGCCAGGGTGAAATGATTCAAGATTCAAAGGTTTTATTATCATTTGTACAGTTAAGAAATGCTACATTTCCTGAGCAATGAAATTCTAACTTTGCTTTCCGAACGAATGCCAAGGTAATAGGTACAGAAACAACAATTCTAATATGGTCATTACACACTAACACAGTAACTCAATCCGAATACTAATGGATGCTAATAACACACACACCAACACACAGTTAGGCAGTTAGGACTCCTTAAGCACACCTTGATACTAAATACTAAAACTAATGAGTACTAATAACACTATGTACAGTGTGCAAATGAACATTGTGCAACGAGCAGTGTATAATCGCAAATTACAAATTAGTACCCGGTGCTAATTTCTGTAATGGTAGTACTGGTAGACTGTGCATGATAAGTAGTAGCAGAGATGATAATTAGCAGCAGAGATGATATGGACATCAGATGGGTGAGACTATATCTACTGTACAGGTGAGCAGTGTGCAAATTTAGCAGCCGGTGTGTGAGTTCCTATATGCAAAGCTGTGTTACAGAGTTTTGGGAGTTGTTATCTGTTCAGGAGTCTGATGGCAGTGGGAAATGAGTTCTTCAGTCTGGTTGTCCTGCATTTCACACTTCTGTACCTCCGGCCTGAGGGTAGAAGTGTGAACAGTCTGTGCTGGGGGTGGGTGGAGTCCCGGAGGATGGCATCAGCTCTCCTTTGGACTCTGCGGTGGTAGATGCTCTGCAGAGAAGGGAGTGGAGTCCTGGTGATCTTCTCCGCTGTCTTCGCCACTCTCTGCAGGCGTTTGTGGCCCAGGACAGTGGTGCTGCCATACCACGCAGTGATGCAGTTGGTCAGGATGCTCTCAATGATGCAGCTGTAGAAATTGTTGAGGATCCTGGAGGACATGCCAAACTTCTTCAGCCTCCTCAGAAAGTGCAGTCGCTATTGAGCTCTCTTAACCAGCTCTGTGGTGTTGTGTGTCCACTTAAGGCCCTCGCTGATGTGGATGCCCAGGTATTTAAAGCTGCTCACCCTCTCCACCTCAAGCTTCTGGATGAACAGCGGCCGATGGGGTCTCCTCCTCCCTTTCCTCAAGTCCACTATCATCTCCTTTGTCTTGTCTGTGTTGAGGGTGAGGTTGTTGTCCTCACACCATCACACCAGGTTTGCCACCTCCCTCCTGTAGGATGGGTCATCATCACCAGTGATGTGTCCTATCATTGATGTGTCATCCGCAAACGTTAGGATGATATTGTCCTTGTGGGAGGCAACATAGTCATGGATGAAGAGGCTGTAGAGGATGGGGCTTATAACACAACCCTGTGGGACACCTGTGTTTGTGATGATGCTGGCTGAGGTGCTGTTACCCATCCTGACAAACTGGGGCCTGCCAGTTAGAAAGTCCAGTAGCTAGTCACAGAGGGTGGGGTGCAGCCCAAGTGAAGACAGTTTGTTGGTGAGTTTGTGGGAGATGACTGTGTTGAAGGCGGAGCTGTAGTCGACAAAGAGCATCCTAATGTAGGAGTCTTTATCTTCCAGGTGGGAGAGAGAACAATGGAATGCTGCAGCGATGGCATCTGAGGTGGACCTGTTTGGCCGGTAGGCGTACTGCAGGGGGTCCAGGGTGGCCGGTATGCTGTCCTGAATGAGGGGCAGCACCACTCTCTCGAAGCACTTCATGATGATTGGAGTGAGTGTTACTGGTCTGTAATCATTAAGACAGCTCGGCGGACTCCTTTTGGGGAGGGGGATGATGGTTGTTGTTTTGAAGCAGGAGGTGACTATGTTCTGGTTGAGGGAGAGGCTGAAGATTGCTGTGAGAACGTCGGTCAGCTCAGTAGCACATGCTCTGAGGGCCCGCCCAGGTATGTTGTCTGGTCCTGCTACCTTGCGGGGGTTGATATTCCTCATTGCTTTGTTCACCTGGCCTGGTGAGATTCTTATAGGCCTTTTCCACCAAGACGGTTCCAGTGCTTAACTGGAGTCAGAGTCTGATTGACACCAGTTCTTTGGTTTTCCACTGGCTGAAGCACCAGTTCCAGGCTCTCAAAAGTTGGGCTATCCTGGCCCCAACTTCTACCTGGGCCAGCAGCAGCACCAATTTACGCTGGTTATGTCCACAGCCATGGGCGGGGTTAACCGACCAGCTTCAAAACATTACTGACCACCATGTTGCTTTCCAAACAGCTGAGCAAGTGATGGATTCCAAAACTAAACAGATTTGAGCGAAGCAGAGACACATTTCCTCGCTCTGTGGACATGAGCAGAAGTACAAGATAAGCTGGAGGGGGCCACTCATCTGATAAACTGTTCTGGGGGATAGGCCAGCCAGCCGGATCATCGTAACTGCCATGGTTACAGGGTTGTGCCAGTCCGTACAACAAACTGCTCAAAACACAATACACATAAGTGTATTGTCTTTAAAATGCCAAAAGTTAACAAATATATATATATTCGCTTGTATTGATATGCAACGGCCAAAGTGCGGATATACAGACGTGGACAAAATTGTTGGTACCCCTCTGTTAATGAAAGAAAAACCCACAATGGTCACAGAAATAACTTGAATCTGACAAAAGTGGCAATAAATAAAAATTCTATGACAATTAACCAATGAAAATCAGACAGTGCTTTTGAATTGTGGTTCAACAGAATTATTTTAAAAAACAAACTCATGAAACAGGCCTGGACAAAAATGATAGTACCCCTAGAAAAGACTGAAAATAATGTGACCATAGGGATATGTTCAACCAAGATGTGTCCTCTAATTAACATCACAGGTGTCTACAAACTTGTAATCAGTCAGTTGGCCTATTTAAAGGGTGACAAGTAGTCACTGTGCTGTTTGGTGACATGGTGTGTACCACACTGAACATGGACCAGAGGAAGCAAAGGAGAGAATTGTCTCAGGAGATTAGAAAGAAAATTATAGACAAGCATGTTAAAGGAAAAGGCTATAAGACCATCTCCAAGCAGTTTGATGTTCCTGTGACTACAGTTGCACATATTCAGAAATTTAAGATCCACGGGACTGTAGCCAACCTCCCTGGATGTGGCCGCAGGAGGAGACGAATAATACGAATGGTGACAAAAGAGCCCAGAACAACTTCTAAACACATTCATGGTGAATTCCAAGGTCAAGGTACATCAGCGTCAGATTGCACCATCTGTCGTTGTTTGAGCCAAAGTGGACTACATGGGAGACGACCAAGGAGCACACCACTGTTGAAAACAAATCATAAAAAAAGCCAGACTGGAATTTGCCAAACTGCATGTTGACAAGCCACAAAGCTTCTGGGAGAATGTCCTATGGACAGACAAGACAAAACTGGAACTTTTTGGCAAGGCACATCAGCGCTATGTTCACAGACACAAAAATGAAGCATACCAAGAAAAGAACACTGTCCCTACTGTGAAACATGGAGGAGGTTCTGTTATGTTCTGGGGCTGCTTTGCTGCATCTGGCACAGGGTGTCTTGAATCTGTGAAGGGTACAATGAAATCTCAAGACTATCAAGGTATTCTAGAGAGAAATGTGCTGCCCAGTGTCAGACAGCTTGGTCTCAGTCGCAGGTCATGAGTCTTGCAACAGGATAATGACCCAAAACACACAGCTAAAAACACCCAAGAATGGCTAAGAGCGAAACACTGGACTAAAGTGGTCTTCTATGAGCCCTGATCTAAATCCTACTGAACATCTGTGGGAGGAGCGGAAACATGCCGTCTGGAGAAGGCACCCTTCAAACCTGAGACAACTGGAGCAGTTTGCTCATGAGGAGTGGGCCAAAATACCTGCTGAGAGGTGCAGAAGCTCATTGACAGTTACAGAAATAGTTTTGATTGCAGTGATTGCCTCAAAAGGTTGTGCAACAAAATATTAAGTTAAGGGTACCATCATTTTTGTCCAGGCCTGTTTCATGAGTTTGTTTTTTGAAATAATTCTGTTGAACCACAATTCAAAAGCACTTGTCTAATTTTCACTGGTTAATTTTCATTAGAATTTTTATTTATTACCACTTTTGTCAGATTCAAGTTATTTCTGTGACCATTGTGGGTTTTTTCTTTCATTAACAGAGGGGGTACCAACAATTTTGTCCACGTCTTTATATAGTGTACTGAAATACTTTAATATTTTCCGTTAGCGATGCTAACAAGCTAACAGTGCCTTTAGTACGACCAAACATTTCTCCTTGCCATAAAGAAATGAACAGGTTGTCTCTGTTGACAAATGTATATCGCTTATATTGATATGTAACTGCCTAAGTGCGGATATTTTTTACTCACTCTTGTGCCTATAGTATTGTCGGTTAGCTATGCTAACAAACTAACAGTGCTTTTACCACAAACATTTCTCCTCGCCATAAAGAAATGCGCATTTGAGAAACTAGAACAAAAATCTTAGCGTCTTACAGAATACTTTGTTAGATATCCAGTGCAAAATACGCTATTTGTTCAGTATCAGTGCTGTTTGTTGTTGTCTCAAATGACGTTAGTGGCGTCGCCATATATCTTGAAATGGTCATTTGAGAGAAAACGAGAACAAAAATCTCAGCGTCTTACAGAATACTTTTTTATAAAGATATCCAGCGCAAAATACGCTTTTTGTGGTATCAATACTGTGTATGAATGGGTGCCTTGTGTTGTGTTATGGGAGATTTTTCTACCAAAGACACTAGTACGTTGTACTGTCCTCACTAAGTTGTAAGAAACTAGCTAGACAGCAAGTTAAACTTTTCTTCATTGGTGATTTATTTCTTGACAAGCAGACTTCGACATCACAGCTTCAGAAGATAAAGTGAAACTAAAAATGAAACAAGTAGGAGACTAATTAAATTCTGTAACGTTTCTACATAAGCTTTTAACAGTTTCTAAACAACATAAACCATGAAATTATCTTCCATAACAAATACTAAGAACATAAAGAATGAATACATACAAGGGATGCATCTGCTGGGGCTATGAAAAGCGAATTTTTTAAGAACTCCTTCCTCTGAACGGCAACATGACTTTGCCCTTGGTCCAACTGACATTTTACTTCCTACTTCCTGTTTCTAACATTATGACATCACTAGTCAAATTAAAAGTACTTCCTATTGCATGAACTTACATTGAATAAAAGTTCCAAATTCTGCCAGAAGGCAGCACACTCCCCGTCTGACCTTAAAGGTCACTAC
Organism: Pholidichthys leucotaenia; assembly: GCA_020510985.1. NCBI lineage: Eukaryota > Metazoa > Chordata > Actinopteri > Cichliformes > Pholidichthyidae > Pholidichthys > Pholidichthys leucotaenia. The sequence goes on along the minus strand of CM035848.1, from coordinate 254,842,507 downwards.
CCACCAATAAATGTCTCTGGCCTGAAGTTTCAGTCTTTTGGCAGCAGAAGAATTACTTCTGACACCGGCCTCTGGAACGGCTTGGATTCCTTGCCTGCTGTCTTCAGCTCGACCTTCCTTACTCTGCCGTCCCTGCCAGGGACGACCGCTGTAATCCTCGCCATGGGCCACGCATTACGTGGAACTTGACGGTCCTTCAGGAGCACGATGTCTCCTTCTTTGACATCCCGTCGTGCCTCCCTCCACTTCCGTCGGGGCTGAAGAGTGGGAAGGTACTCTTGTCGCCAGCGACGCCAGAAACAGTCTGCAAGGGCTTGCACCTGTCTCCATTGTCTGCTGAGAAGATCCTTTCCCGCGAATTCCCCGTATGGTGGAGGAACTCCCACCTTCTGGGTGAGAATCATCGCAGGAGAGAGCACGAAGGGTGACTCTGGGTCTGTGGAGACCGGAACAAGGGGTCTGGCATTGAGTATTGCAACCACCTCAGCCATGAGAGTGTTCAAGACGTCGTGAGTTAGCTGGACATTCTCCTGCAGCAGGATGGCATCCAGAATCCTTCTTGAGAGGCCTATTAAATGCTCCCACGACCCTCCCATGTGTGACGAGTGAGGTGGGTTGAACACCCAAGAACACTCTTGCTGGCTCAAGAACTGCTGGACTGAAGTGTTTTGACTGAGTCCCAATTCCTTTGCAGCGGCAACAAAGTTTGTTCCGCAGTCTGATCTTATTTGCTTAGCAGGTCCCTTTATCGCGAAGAATCTCCTTAGTGCATTGACACAACTGGAAGTGTCCAGGGAGTCGATGAGCTCAATATGCACGGCTCGGGAGCTCATGCAACAGAAGAGCATCGCCCATCTCTTGCTTTGGGCCTGTCCACCTCGCGTGCGCCTTGAGATGACTGGCCAAGGTCCGAACACATCCACTCCTACATAGGTGAAGGGTGGGCATGTGTGTAGTCGTTCCGGAGGTAAGTTGGCCATGAGTTGTTCCTCTGTTCTGCCGCGTAACTTTCGGCAAACAACGCACTTGTGCAGCTCTGAGGCGATAAGCTTTTTTCTGCCTATGACCCAAAAGCCTGCAGCTCTCAGGGCCCCTTCTGTAAAGTGTCGTCCTTGATGCTTGACATCTTCATGACACTGGCGCACTAGCAGCAGGGAAACATGACTGTTCTTGGGCAAGATGATGGGGTTCTTTTCCTGACTGCTCAAGTCAGCAGGCTTTAGTCTGCCGCCAACGCAAATCAGGTCTTCTTCAAGAACAGGTCTGAGTTTCTGAAGAGAACTGTCCTTGGCTACAGTTTTTCCATTTTCAAGTGCTGTTAATTCCTTAGAGTAGGCCTCTTCCTGCGCTGCTCTGATGATGATGTGTCTAACTTGGGACAGCTCATCTGGAGTACGCGGGAGGTTGCAGTAGTGCCATCCTTTGCACTGACTGGACTTGTGCTTGTAAGATCTAGCAATGTGGATGAGTAGAGCAATTGCCCTAGTGAGAGAGCGCATTGATGAGGACCGCTGGAAACGTGCGGCATTGAGGCCTCTGTTTAGACTGTGAGTCAAGAGGCTGCTCACTTCAGGGCGTATCTCTCCATCCAATTCTGGGTTGAGAAGCTCAAAGACTTCCTTTGAGTCTTCATCAGGTGGACTGGGTTTGTACAGAAGGTCTGGTCCGATGAACCATGTGGTCTGTGCCAGATGTGATGCCACAACTGCCCGCGAAGCGTGGTCTGCGGGGTTGTCTTCCGTACTGACATAGTGCCACTGGTCAGGTGTTGAGAACTGACGTATTCTGCGAACTCGGTTGTGGACGTATACATAGAAACGTTTCGTTTGATTGTAGATATAGCCAAGAACTACCCTGCTGTCACAGTAGAACTTGACCTCATCAAGCTTCAGGTCCAGCTCGTCTTGTATGAGCTCAGCAACTTCTACGGCTAATACTGCGGCACACAGCTCTAGCCAGGGAATTGTTGGTTCTGACTGTGGAGCCAGTTTAGCTTTCCCTAGGATGAATCCAACTTGGATTTCTCCATCAGCTTGTGTAGTCTTCAGATATGCCACCACTCCAATGGCCTTGGTGCTTGCGTCGGAGAACACACATAGCTCTGTGTGCTCACCCTTGGAGAGGGATGTCGTAGTGTATGCGCGTGGGATGTGCAGCTGGCTTAAATCATGCAATGACGTTCGCCATGATTCCCATTGTTTCAGCTTTTGTTCTGGGAGCGGTGCATCCCAGTCACACATGTCAACACTGAGTTCTCTGAGCAGACTTTTGCCTTCAATGGTCACTGGCGCAACCATGCCTAGCGGATCAAAGATGCTGTTCACCGTAGACAACACTCCTCTGCGAGTGAAGGGCTTCTTCTCTTGTGAGACAGTGAATGTGAATGTGTCTGTTGTGGTCTCCCACAATAGTCCCAAGCTCCGTTGCACAGGTGTAGCTTCGCCACTGAAGTCAAGGCTCCTTAGGACTGCCCTGTCTTCTGGTGCAAAGGCTTGAAGGACGACGTCGCTATTTGAAGCGAACTTGTGGAGCCTCAGGTTTGATTCGCTGAGTGAGGCCTGCGTTCTACACAGGAGGCTGATGGCATCAGCGTCGGTGGGTAGGCTGATGAGTCCGTCATCGACGTAGAAATGACGTTCCACAAATTGTACAGTGTCTGCTCCATGTTTGTTCGCACCTTCTTGGATGGCCCTCCTCAGACCGTAGATGGCCACAGATGGGGACGGACTGTTGCCAAAAACATGGACTCTCATCCTATAGTCGATTACGTCCTTGGACATGTCATTGTCTCTGTACCACAAGAAACGCAGGTACTTCCTATGGTCGTTGCGAACTAGGAAGCAGTGGAACATCTGCTGTATGTCGGCGATCACTGCAACTTGTTCCTTCCGAAAGTGGATCAGAACCCCAATGAGTGAGTTATTGAGGTCAGGTCCCGTCAGGAGAACGTCGTTCAGAGATGTTCCTGAATACTTCGCACTGGAGTCGAATACAACGCGAATGTTCCCAGGCTTTTGTGGGTGGTAGACTCCGAAGGTTGGGAGGTACCAACATTCTTCATTGTCTTCCAGTGGCGGAGCCACTTCTGCATGTTTCTTCTCTAATATTTTCCCCATGAATTCCAGGAACTGTTGTTTCATCTCCGGTTTCCTTCGTAGCGTCTTCTCCAGAGTGACAAAGCGGGTGAATACTTGTTCACGGTTGTTAGATAAGCGCTGCCGAGGGACCCTAAAAGGTAGCGGAGCGACCCAGTTGTTTGACTCGTCTCTGTAGACTTCTTGGTCCATAATCTCCAGGAAGATGGTGTCCTCCATGGACGGGGCAGGTCTGTTATCATACTCGGTCTCTTTGAAGACTTTCCTTCCAAGGGTATCCAGTGATGGCTTTGTGGACTTACTCCTCTGCTCCCCGCCATGAGACACGGTCTGAGTCAGCTTTATGGAGGCTTTGCAAGGTGTGAGCATAGAGGGACGGCCATTCTCCAGCACATTGGTCTTGAATGTCCGCATGACTGGTTTATGTGCACCCCCTAAGCACACATCTCCGACAAGCACCCAGCCTAGCTCCAACTTTTGTGCGAAAGGAGCGTCTGGGGGTCCGCTTACTTGCTGCCAGACCTTGTGCACTCTGACGAGATCTCTGCCGAGCAGGATAAGTATCTCCGCATTGTGGTCAAGCTCAGGTATGTATGGTGCTACACCCCTGAGGTGTGGATGGTGGCGGGCCGCGTCAGGTGTCGGTATTTCAGTGCGATCATTGAGTATTTCATTGCACTCAATTAGAGGTGGAAGTGGTAGGCTGGTTTGGCCATCCAGAGATTCGACCTGGAATCCTTCAGCCTTCCGGCCTGACGTCTCCACCAGCCCCGCACAGGTCTTTAGTGAGTAAGGGAAAGACTGGCCTTTGATGTTAAAGAGCTCAAAGAAGTCAGACCTGACCAATGAATGATTGCTTTGGTCGTCCAGGATTACATACATGTTAGTTGCCCTCTCACGTTGACCTTCGGGATATACTCGAACCAGACAAATCTTTGAGCAGGATCTTGCTGTTCGGCCTGGACCACAAATCTGTGTGCAGCTAGAATTGATGACTGTGCTGTCACCGGCTGGCATATCTTCCTCCCCGCCATTGTCTGATGGTGGTGGAGGCCCTTTCGCAGCTTGAGGTGGTGGACCTGGGTGCATGGCAGCATGGTGACGGTCACTACCACACTTTGTGCACTTCACAGTTGCTTTACAGTCTTTAGCGAGATGACTTGCGGACGTGCAGCATTTGAAACACATCCCGTTGTCTTTGAGAATACTCTTCCTCTCTTCAAGCATCTTTCCTCTGAATGTTCTGCACTTCCTGAGTGGGTGTGGTTTGTTGTGAATGGGACAATTTTTCTCTGACCCTTCAACTTTTTTCTCAGGTATATCTGCTGGCGGATCTTTACCTGATGAAACCTTTGTCTTATGAACTGATATCTTGCTTCCTAAGTTGCGTGAGGGTGCCTTGTCTGATTTCAAACTGCTGCTGCTAGCAGATGGTAGGGCGAAGCTGGGATCATTCCTTCTCCGTGCTTCGTGACAGATGAAATCGGCAAAGACATCAAATGGAGGGAAATAGCCTTTGTTCTTTTCTTTAAACCTTGAGCCCATTGCGAGCCATTTCTCTTGAAGCCCATAGGGGAGTTTTTCAACAATGGGCCCAATTCCCCTGGCTGTATCCAGGTATGCCAGTCCTGTGAGGTAACCTTCTCCTCTAGCACCCTGTAGCTCCATGAGGAGATCGCCTAGGTCCCTCAGTTTCCCGTAGTCTTTTGCAGATATTTTTGGGAATTCGTCCAGTCGTTTAAACAGAGACTTCTCCATGACTTCAGGTGCAGCATAACACTGCTGGAGGCGCTCCCAGGCCTTCTCTAGTGCTACGTCTGGGCGCCCTACATGCACAGAGCGAATGCGTTTTATGTGCTTTACTGACTCTGGCCCGAGCCACTTAATGAGCAGATCCAGCATTTCAGTGCCTGTGAGTCCCAGGCCAGCAGTTGCATTATCGAATGATGACTGCCATGCCATGTAATTTTCGGGTTTGTCATCAAATTGGTAGAGGCTGGTACTCACTAGATCGCGGCGAGCCAGGTATCGTGCCAGGTGTTCTGTTTCAGGTGCCACGCTTGGGGTGGTTGGGACATTGCGAGGAAAGTATGATGGTGCCATTGGGCTTAGTGCTGGTTTCTGAGGGAAATATGCTTTCTTAGGCACATCGGGATGTCCACTTTCTCGATTTGGAATTGTTTGGTTCCCAGTATGAGGTGCGCTCTGATTTGATGCCATGCTGAGAAGGGGTTGCCTTTGGGGGGCCTCACCCTGTTGGCGTACATCATCCTCGTTCGGGCCTATTGCTGACAAAGGATGCCATGTAATGTAGCTCTCTTCAGACGCTGCTGCATCGTGTGCTGAGCTAGGGGGAGACACTGGAATGCCTGTTCGGCGCAGTTCAGTTTGTGCTGCAACGTACTCTTTAGTACGTGTTGCAATTTCCTCTTGGAGGACCTCATGTGAAGATGAACTAGACTTAACTGAATTCTCTTGATATTCAGCTGCTTCTAATGCTTCAGCCTGTGCTTCAGCTGCTGCTGCCTCTTTTTGTTGTTCTAGTGCACTTAATTCAGCTTCCAGCTTTGCTTTTCCCAACTCTAGATCAGCTCTAACTTGTCCCAGCTCTGCTTCTGTAGTAGCTTTCTCAACTTTTAGCCTTGCTTCTTTTTTTGCATAAGCAGCTCGTACTTTTGCAGCCTCTGCTGCTGCACGCGCCTTGACTGCGGCACTAGATGAAGATGAGTGAGAGCTCCTTGACTTGTGTGTGTGCACTGATGCAGACTTCTCACTCTTTCTTTCTTCCGTCTTTCTTGCTAGGTTTTGCTTCTTTCTACTTTAGTTGTTGCGCTCCAGCTGAATCACCCTTTTTCACTGTACTGTCCTCACTAAGTTGTAAGAACTAGCTAGACAGCAAGTTAAACTTTTCTTCATTGGTGATTTATTTCTTGACAAGCAGACTTCGACATCACAGCTTCAGAAGATAAAGTGAAACTAAAAATGAAACAAGTAGGAGACTAATTAAATTCTGTAACGTTTCTACATAAGCTTTTAACAGTTTCTAAACAACATAAACCATGAAATTATCTTCCATAACAAATACTAAGAACATAAAGAATGAATACATGCAAGGGATGCATCTGCTGGGGCTATGAAAAGCGAATTTTTTAAGAACTCCTTCCTCTGAACGGCAACATGACTTTGCCCTTGGTCCAACTGACATTTTACTTCCTACTTCCTGTTTCTAATGTTATGACATCACTAGTCAAATTAAAAGTACTTCCTATTGCATGAACTTAAATTGAATAAAAGTCCCAAATTCTGCCAGAAGGCAGCACAAACGTTGTCTTTTTTATTATTTTGGTATATATTCTATGACACGGTGGTGGCATCAGCCATCACTTTTGGAGTGGTCTGCTGGGGCAGTGGCATTACCGCAGCCGATAGGAAGAGACTGAACAAACTGATCAAGAAAGCTAGCTCTGTCCTGGGCAGCGCCTTGATCCGGTGGAGGAGATAGGAGAGAGAAGGATGGTGGCTAAACTGTCATCTCTGCTGGAGTCCGAGTTCCACCCTATGCAGGACATACTGAATGCATTGAGGAGCTCATTTAGCAGCAGGCTACATCATCCCAGGTGCACAACCGAGAGGTTTCGCAGGTCCTTCCTACCAACGGCTGTCAGACTGTACAACCTAAGCAGGGCTGCTCGCAGAGATAGCAAAAAGACATAACAACCTAATAGTTTTGAATGCAAAAGATGCAATAGACTTACACAATGGTCCCCTCCGGCATACAACTAGGAAAATACCGGTCGCTATGGAGGGTGAGAATATGTATGGGCACATAATCGTACCATGTAGGATAACTAAGTAGACGGTTGTGCTGTTTCATCCCATCTAGCAACAATGCTCTGCACTGTGTGTGTTTATATTTATATATCTATATATTTATTCCATCTAGCTACAATGCTCCGCACTGTGTGTTTATATATCTACATATTATTCCATCTAGCTACAATGCTCCGCACTGGGTGTTTATATATTTACATATTTATTACATCTAGCTACAATGCTCCACACTGGGTGTGTTTATATTTATATATCTATATATTTATTCCATCTAGCTACAATGCTCCGCACTGTGTGTTTATATATCTACATATTATTCCATCTAGCTACAATGCTCCGCACTGGGTGTTTATATATTTACATATTTATTCCATCTAGCTACAATGCTCCGCACTGGGTGTGTTTATATTTATATATCTATATATTTATTCCATCCAGCTACAATGCTCCGCACTGTGTGTTTATATATTTACATATTTATTCCACCTAGCTGCAATGCTCCGTACTGTGGGTGTTTATATATCTACATATTTATTCCATCTAGCTACAATGCTCCGCAATGTGTGTTTATATACTCATATATTTATTCCATCCAGCTACAATGCTCTGCACTGTGTGTCTGTGTATATATATATATTTATAGTAATATGTACATATGTATATTAGCTGCTCTTGCTTTTTTTTCTTGCCTTCTGATTGTTGCTTTGAGTGTTGCTATCCCTGTGCTGTTGCAATCCTGGAATTTCCCCATTGTGGGACTAATAAAGGCTTATCTTATCTTATCTTATCTTATATTTCCATAATCTTGGGCCATTTTTTTTAAACATTTCACTCGTGTTTAATCGTGTGTTGTGTAACCGTATTTTATCTAATCCTTCTTTTACTTTATTGCGCAGTAGCCTAGTGGAGCACCTACCATGTCATTGTACTGTACAACTGTACAGTGACAATAAAGCTTATTCTATTCCTATTCTTCTATTCCATAATCAGACATGTAAGCTTTGCTAATATTGATATTGAATAAAATTGCCTTCTATGTCTGCACATTTAATTGAAGCCTTAAGTTGGACACTACACAAACTAAATCACTTTTTTTTTGTATTTACAGATTTATCACACCTGGATAATGAGGGAGAACCAGCCAGACCTGTGGTGTCCAGCTCACCTTCACCAGCACCAAGCTTGTCCTCCTCCTGCTCTTCCTCCTCTTCTCATCAGTCCAGATAAGGTAATATATGTTCAGATCATGACCCATTCACACAAAGGAGGGATTGAATTAAACCAATTATACACTTGAATGTTGTGATGCCACTAACAGTAAATGAATGTTGAATAGACACATTCAATCTTGGATTGACAATTCCTGCGTTTTTCAGTGTGTGGTTATTTTATATTGCTTATTTTTGTACTTTAAAACAGGAAAACAGAAGCGGGACACAAACATGGACCTCCTTCTTGACTACTTGGAGAGGTCAGATGAGAGACAGCAGGAGCAGAGCAGGAGGGAGGAGCAGCTGACCTCCGCTTTGCTGCAAAGCATCCAGAAGATGGAGGACAGTACTAATACCCTTGTTGGACTGATGGGACATGTGTCTGTGCTTGAGGGACTGCAAACAAAGTAACTATCACAACATTGATATGTTTGGCTGTGTGTACATAATATTTCATATGTAGCAGTCTTAAGTTTTTGAACATTTTGTAAATACGTAAAAGCTTTCTTTCCTTAAGTGTTTTTCTGCTTCTACATTAATTGTTATCCTCACACCAAACATATGCATGAAATGTAAAGCTATTTAGGACAAACAATGCAAATCACTAACATTATAGTGGTGGGAAGTGAAAGTACAAGTACTGAATTACTGCACTTAAGTTCATTTTTTCAGGTATTAGACAATATATCGGATAATTGTGGACTTACTCATATTTTTGACAACTTTTTTCACATTTTCTAAAGAACAAGCAGCAAAAAACTTTAAATCTATGCACTTTTTCTGTGGAAAATGTTTCAAGTTGCCAGCTTCAGAAATGATAATGAGTTTATATTCTTTTGACAACGTACCATATGACATTCTATCAGCTCTGGACAAGATCATTTCTGAGGAAAGTACTTTTAACTTGTACACTTTACAGTCTGTCTCTTGTTACCCCTACATGGATAAAAACTTGAATCAGTACTTTAACCAGAATAGATGACATACAAGTACAGAAGGGTATACCTTTAACAACTCTGTAAATGTGCCTATAAAATATATAAATACACCATAAATACTTTAAAACAGAGTACACTGAGGACCGATTGTCAGCTGAATGTTTTATTCATTAATGATTTTGAACTACTTCACATACGTTATATTTTGTAAATGATATGGCAGGCACTAAAAAGGTTATTGCTCCCCTCTGTTAAAGTACTCCATTAAAGCCACCCTAATGCCCTTCTACACTGGCATGGTCAGGCAGTGGTTGAACTGGAGGCTGACTGATCAGGTGTGTCTGGGAGTTTAAAGTTGTCACCATGCTCCTCACAAATATTATCAAGTATGCAGCAGGTGAGCACAATTTTCTTGCACAGCTCCAGTTTGCAGTCATTCCTTGTCAGGAGGGACCTCCATCGTCCTTTCAAACCGCCGAAAGCCATTTCCACAACTGAACGTGCACGGCTCATCGGCAGTTGCAGTTATGTTGTTCTGGGGTAAGTCTGCCTGTGTCCAAAAAGGGTTTCATCAGCCACTTCTGCATGGGGTCGGCTGGGTGGTGAAATCCGGTGTTGTGCCAAAAAGTGATCACCGGCTTCAGGAACCAGGAGCACCCGCTTGTTAAAGGTGGACTGCCTGGTCTCAGTCCACCTATAATGTGTCTCAATGTTTTGAGGTTTTATCACATCTGAAAAATTATAGTGTTAGCCAAAGTGTTGCAGTTTGGAAAACAACATATAGAATTTATCAGATTGCAATTGACTGCAATAGTTATGTGCAAAAACATCGCTGTTTGGAGGTACATAGAATATATATTGATACAGTATCTTAATGTATATATGCTGTAAATCTATACATTTTTCCATGTAACCTTGTGACTGCATTATTTTAATTGCTTTTAATCCTAGATCAAGTTTGTTTCGGGTTCAAAATGCATCATAAGTGTTAAATATATCTTATTATACCTAACTAAGTACTGTTTATCTGTTGAAATATATATTTAATGGCTAATATAAACCCATAACAATATGGCACCTGGCGATCATTTTTTGGGCAGCTGCTAACTTTTTGGCATGACATAACAGGTGACCTCCATCTTGTAATGCGCCGTAACACCACCTATTACAGAACTGACATAAATATTACGTTTGAAAGTGCAGTCAACGCTCGCTAGTTGAGCTACAGACTTGAGCTAGCAATGGCTGATAACTGAAATATTGTTAATTACTGGTCTTCTTAAACGTAGCCACTGTTCTCTGTGATTAAGAATAAAACTGTTTTTGGATGGTAATACAGGTTTGGAATAATAAAAGCAGCGCTCCCAAAGAGACAACAAACTCCTCATGTTGACAAGCTAGTGCTGCTACTTCTTCTTCTGTGGTGTTCTGCGGGGTTGCGTAAAGGTGCTTCACACTACGTAATGACGTAGCCCTCATGTAATCCCGACTAGCTCCATATCGGTGGAAAACCAACTGGTTCTTATGAGGCTTATGAGGCACTACAGTTAAACTGGTTAAGCACTGGCACCAGCCCCAGAACCGAACTAACACTGGTTCTTATTTTGGTGGAAATGAGGCATTAGTGGAGGGGGCGGGGGGGGGGCGTGAGTGTGTGTCTCTTCTCTGTGCTGTGGCTGGTGGTCTCAAAGTGGGTGTAAAAGATGTTGAGATCGTCCGGCAGGCTGTCTGTAGAGCTAGTGGTGCTACTGTTGGTCCTCTTGTAGTCTGTGATGTGTTGCAGGCCTTGCCACATGCGCCCCGGGTCAGGAGTGGAGTAGAGGCTGTCCAGCTTTTCTCTGTACTGCCTCTTGGCTGTTGTTATAGCCTTTCTCAGTCCATACTTTGCAGCTTTGTACTCGACCTCACAGCCTGATTTAAATGCACGAGAGTGAGGCACACAGCATCTGATGTACCTGACTGTTGATCCAGGGCTTCTGGTTGGGGAACTCCCTGACCTGTATGGTGGGTACAATGGTATCAACGCACATGCTGATGTACCCAGTCACGTATTCAGCATAATCCTGTGTGTAGAGGCATGGATTGTGTCCATGATTTTTTTTTTCCAATGTATTTATCAAATTTTTCCTTTTTGTTTTACACACAAGGAATAAACACCAAACAATCAAAACATGAAGACAGCTCAGCACAACACTGGTCTACACAAAATCAGAGATTAAAATAATAATAATAATAATAAATAAAAATATTTCAAAGAAGCTTGGGATCAGTCCGCCAAGGTCTCCGCCTTTGACCGCCACCTAATCCACATAGCACCAGACCCCCATGATCCCTCCTGCAGGTGGTGAGCCCACTGGAGGGTGGACCCAACGTAGATTACCAGTCAATCTACGTTCCTACTCTCACCTATGGTCACGAGCTTTGGGTAATGACCGAAAGAACGAGATCGCCGATACAAGCGGCTGAAATGAGCTTTCTCCGTAGGATTGCTGGACTCACCCTCAGAGATAGGGTGAGGAGCTCAGTCATCCGGGAGAGGCTCAGAGTAGAACTGCTGCTCCTCCACATTGAAAGGAGTCAGTTGAGGTGGTATGGACATCTGATTAGGATGCCTCCTGGACGCCTCCCACTTGAGGTGTTTCAGGCACGTCCCTCTGGGAGGAGAACCCGGGGCAGACCCAGGACTTGGTGGAGAGACTATGTCTCCCAGCTGGTCTGGGAACGCCTTGGTATCCCCTCTGAAGAGCTGGAGCAGGTGGCTGGGGAGAGGGAAGTCTGGGCTTCTCTGCTTGAACTGCTGCCTCCGCGACCCGGACCTCCGGAAAAGCGGTAGAAGATGGATGGATGGATGGATTTCAAAGAAGGTATACTGCACAAATATAAACTTATACATGTACACACATATACCTGCACTTTTACACTTGTACAGAGGAGCATGGCCACCACAGCACTACAAACAAGGTCCACAGAAAAAGAGTTCATACTTAGTCCAAGTCAACACTCCCAAGAATCGAAGCCACTGTAACGTTAGAGAAGTTGAGATATGGAGTCCATATTTTCAAAAAATGTCTCTTTGTTGAGTGGAGTAGACATGTTAAATATTCCAAAGGGAAACACTCCATGATAATTTTATGCCAGTTTGTTTTGGTTGGCGGTTTGTCACATATCCATGACAAAAATAAAAGTTCCTTCTAGCAGCATATGCAAGGATATTGTACGGTCTGACAAAGCTTCCAAAAAGTGAGTCCTGGTTTGGGTGTCCCAGTAGCAACGAATGAGGATCCATATCTACATTCACACCAAATATCTGACTCATGTCTTGTACAATGTCTAACCACTATGCTTGAATTTTAGGACAGGACCAGACACAATGAGTATAGGTACCAACTGAGATTTTACACTTCAGACACATGGATGAAAGCTGGGGGTTCATATTAGATCTTTTACTGGGAAAGACTTGTAAGAAATGTAAGATTTTGTATTGCAATAGTCTTGCATGATTGCATATTGAGATCTTCTTGGCACACTCCCTGATTGCATCCCATGAATCCTCACAAATGTTTACACCAAGTTCACTTTGCCATTTCTGTTTAACATCCTGCACAATTGACACACTCAACACATCTGACTGACTTAAGGCATTATAACAGCAGGTTATACATTTTTTGGTTGGGCCTAAAAGAAGTAACCACTCAACTGCAGACACTGTGACATTTATATCTATCTATCTATCTATCTATCTATCTATCTATCTATCTATCTATCTATCTATCTATCTATCTATCTATCTATCTATCTATCTATATCTATATCTATATCTATATCTATATAGATATAGATATAGATAGATAGATAGATAGATAGATAGATAGATAGATAGATAGATAGATAGATAGATAGATAGATAACTTTACTGTCTGTCCCAGTCAGTGACAGAACTTCTTCTTAGACACGGCTACAACAATATAACACATTCAACACTCTCAAAGACATGTTCAAACTCACAGGATAAAAACAGTTTTAAAAATAAACTATTTGACTTTGTTCAGGATTATTACTGCAGAAGGAATAAATGATTTCTTGTAAATGTTTTTATGGGCCAAAGGAACTTTATATCGTCTGCCTGATGGCAGTAACTGAAAAGAGTGATGAAGAGGGTGAGATGGGTCCTCTGTGATCAGGGTGGCTTCCTGATCACAGAGCGCTAATACAGCTCAGACAATGGTGTCTGTGGTGAGCCAATGATTTTGCTAGCCTGATTAACTATACGGAAAAGCTTTGTTTTGTGCTTGATGAAGAGGGAGCTGTACCAGGATGACATGTTAAAAGTGAGAATGGATTCAATTAATGAAGTGTAACCAGAGTTAAAATGTGTCTACTGACATTAAAAGTCCTCAGTGTCCTCAACAGGTGGAGGCATTGTTGTGCTTTTTTATAAATAGAGTCAACAAGGTGTGCAAAAGACAGGCTGCAGTCCATCTCTATTCCCAAATATTTAAAAACTTGAACTTGCGCAATAGCCTGACCCTGGATACTGAGGGGTGTTTAACTCCGGAGATTAAAAATCTGAGCTAGATCGTTGACTGCTTGCTGATAGCGGGTCAGTGCAGTACTGTCTGTCAGATGAGCCACCAGGGCCATGTCATCTGCATATTTAAAAAGAGTTATTCCTTCACTGTCACAGGAGATGTTATTTGTGTACACAGAGAACAAAACCGGAGATAAAACACAATCTTGAGGAAGACCTGTGTTTAAAATTGACTTGCTAGATGTAAAACCATTTAAAAACACTTGTTGTGGCCTGTCATATAAAAAACTCTGAATCTATAAAATCAGTGTTGGGTGAACCTGCAGGTCTGTCAGGTGATGTAGCAAGGTGCCTGTGTGTACAGTGTTAAAAGCAGAAGAAAAGTCCATAAACAAAATCCGTGTGTGTGGGTGTGAAGAATCCACTTGTTTAGTGACAGTGTCTAGAAGTGTAAGACATACACACGTGGACAAAATTGTTGGTACCCCTCTGTTAATGAAAGAAAAACCCACAATGGTCACAGAAATAACTTGAATCTGACAAAAGTGGTAATAAGTAAAAATTCTATGAAAATTAAGCAATGAAAATCAGACAATGCTTTTGAATTGTGGTTCAACAGAATTTTTTTAAAAAACAAACTCATGAAACAGGCCTGGACAAAAATGATGGTACCCGTAACTTAATATTTTATTTCACAACCTTTCGAGGCAATCACTGCAATCAAACGATTTCTGTAACTGTCAACGAGACTTCTGCACCTCTCAGCAGGTATGTTGACCCACCCCTCATGAGCAAACTGCTCCAGTTGTCTCAGGTTTGAAGGGTGCCTTCTCCAGACGGCATGTTTCAGCTCCTTCCACAGATGTTCAATAGGATTTAGATCAGGGCTCATAGAAGGCCACTTTAGAATAGTCCAATGTTTCGCTCTTAGCCATTCTTGGGTGTTTTTAGCTGTGTTTTGTATCATTATCCTTTTGCAAGACCCATGACCTGCGACTGAGACCAAGCTGTCTGACACTGGGCAGCACATTTCTCTCTAGAATACCTTGATAGTCTTGAGATTTCAATGTACCCTGCACAGATTCAAGACACCCTGTGCCAGATGCAGCAAAGCAGCCTCAGAACATAACAGAACCTCCTCCATGTTTCACCGTACGGACAGTGTTCTTTTCTTGGTATGCTTCATTTTTGCGTCTGTGAACATAGAGCTGATGTGCCTTGCCAAAAAGTTCCAGTTTTGTCTGGTCTGTCCATAGGACATTCTTCCAGAAGCTTTGTGGCTTGTCAACATGCAGTTTGGCAAATTCCAGTCTGGCTTTTTTATGATTTGTTTTCAGCAGTGGTGTCCTCCTTGGTCGTCTCCCATGAAGTCCACTTTGGCTCAAACAACAATGGATGGTGCGATCTGACACTGATGTACCTTGACCTTGGAGTTCACCGTGAATGTGTTTAGAAGTTGTTCTGGGCTCTTTTGTTACCATTCATATTATCAGTCTTCTCCTGCAGCCACGTCCAGGGAGGTTGGCTACAGTCCCGCGGATCTTAAATTTCTGAATAATATGTGCAACTATAGTCACAGGAACATCAAACTGCTTGGAGATGGTCTTGTAGTCTTAAACCTTTAACATGCTTGTCTATAATTTTCTTTCTAATCTCCTGAGACAACTCTCTCCTTTGCTTCCTCTGGTCCATGTTCAGTGTGGTACACACCATGTCACCAAACAGCACAGTGACTACTTGTCACCCTTTAAATAGGCCGACTGACTGATTACAAGTTTGTAGACACCTGTGATGTTAATTAGAGGACACATCTTGGTTGAACATGTCCCTATGGTCACATTATTTTCAATCTTTTCTAGGGGTACCATCATTTTTGTCCAGGCCTGTTTCATGAGTTTATTTTTTAAAATAATTCTGTTGAACCACAATTCAAAAGCACTGTCTGATTTTCATTGGTTAATTTTCATAGAATTTTTATT
This sequence comes from Pholidichthys leucotaenia, assembly GCA_020510985.1. NCBI lineage: Eukaryota > Metazoa > Chordata > Actinopteri > Cichliformes > Pholidichthyidae > Pholidichthys > Pholidichthys leucotaenia. The sequence goes on along the minus strand of CM035848.1, from coordinate 254,826,925 downwards.
TATTACCACTTTTGTCAGATTCAAGATATTTCTGTGACCATTGTGGGTTTTCTTTCATTAACAGAGGGCTACCAACAATTTTGTCCATGGCTGTACATCCTCTACACCCCGTTTTGCCTTATAGGCAGACTGCAGGGGATCCAATTTGTGTGACAACATGTTGGTCAAAAAGTCACATACCACTCGCTCCATACATTTACAGAGCACAGAGGTTAGGGCCACTGGTCTGTAGTCTTTCAGGTTCTTAAGGCGAGTCTTTTTGGGGATTGGAATGATGGTAGATTCCTTCCACTGATCAGAGACACGTCCAGAATCCAAGAGATGCCGAAAAAGTCTGGTGAGGACTCCACCTAGCTGAGTGGAACATTCCTTGAGGACTCTGCCTCTGAGCCTATCAGGGCCAGCGGCTTTGTGTTGGTTGACCCTATGTAAGATGGGTGTCACAAGTTGCTCTTCAATGATAAGGGGTTCATGGGGGGAGATGGAAGATGGGGAGGTCCAGGTGGTTGGTGTGCTGTTGGTATTAAAACGGGTGAAGAAGGTGTTAAGCTGTTCTGCAAAGGAAATGGGATCTGGGCAGTTGACCATGGCAGGTTTGGGGGCTCTGCCTATCATGATGTTTAGACCCTGCCACGCCTCTCTCGTACGTCCTGATGTTAATTTCTGCTCCACCTTATTCTTATAACACAGGGTTACAAAAATCATTTTTTTTTGTAGGTTGTCTGTGTTTTTTCAACTGATTTAAGTCAATTTTGCACCGCTGAATCCAAAAATGACATCCGTTTCTCTCGATCAGGTCCTAAGTAAAAACCTGTACTTACTTAGTACTTACTTAGTACTGTGCATGTACTTACCTTTATATAAAGGTAAGTACGTGTAAATTGAATGTTACGTCATCATTGTTCAAAAGTCAGAGAATTTCAAGACATAAAAAAGAATTTTGCATCATATAAAGCAAAAATACCTGTACATGTAAACAAAAACGCATAAAACAACATGTGGCCTTAATTCAAAAAGTTGACCTGATTGAGCAAAACCAATGTGATTTTTTGATTCAGCACATCAAAATTGTCCTAAATCAACTAAAAAAACTTCGACAATAAATTTGTCTTTGACCAGTGTAATTTATTTTAGCCAGCTTCGCCATCCATCCAAAATCTTTCTACAGTTCCTTCACCCTCAGCTTGTCTCCTTGTAGGAAAGCTTTTTTCTTTTGGACCAGGCAGATTTCCATGTCCCTTGTAACCCATTTCTTATTATTTGGGTGCATTGTTATATGGTGGGTGGGAGTAATGTGTCCTCACAGAATGAGATGTAAAAGGTCAGCACATCTGTCAACATGTTAAAATCACTGCCACAATCATTAAAGAATAGATCCCAGTCTGTCAATTCAAAGCAAGCTCTCAGTGATTCAGCTGTGTCTTTATTCCAGACTCTGATGGGGTTTTTTTTTATGGCTTACCTGTTTTCAGTTGTGGTCTGTATTTTGGCAGTAGCAGAATGACGTGATCAGAACGTCCAGGAGGTGGGCGTGATTTTGCGATATACTGTATGCACCAGGGATATTACCATAACACAAGTCCAACATGTTTTCCTTTCTGGTGGGAATTGTGACATATTGCTCCAGATTGGGCAAATATGTGGTGATGTCGCATCTGTTAAAATCCCCCAGTAAAAACACAGGCTGCTCTCCAGTCTGATTGACAGCTGTATTGTAACAGTCAGCTATATTGAAGGTGGTCTTTCTAGTTAAGAAATCTCGGATCTGGAGATATCTAAAAAAATTCTGTCTAGAGAGGCCAAATTTTTCCTGAGCTTGTTCAAATGATAATAATGCTCCATCAGAAAGGTCATAAATTTTCCTTAACCCTTTAACTGTTCACATGTTATAACAACTGTCCATCAAACCAGGAACAAAGTCAGGATTGCCTTGAATAGGAATTAATAAAATAGTTAAATCTGATCTTCCCTCACATTTTGTTGTCGTAAACCAGGCCTTTAAAGTGTTACAAATTATAAGATTATTGTCGCAGAGATTTCTAACTGACTTTAAATTCTTACAGGACAAGAGGCCCAGCAGTGAACAGGAGGTCTGTGACTTTTCAAGATCCAACCAGACAGATAGGATCATCTTTAAGCCATTCTGCTATAAACCTTAGTTGAGATGTTATTTGATACCATTTAATGTTAGGAACATCCAAACTTCCCATTGAACTTGGAAGTTGTAATTTTAGCATTTTTAGCCTCGGCTTCCTTTTATTCCAGATAAAATCACTCAATCAACCATAAAGTAACTTCAAAACCTTATTAGTTTTTTTTTTTTTTTTTTTTTTTTTTTTTTTTAGTTATAAGTACTGGAATCATCTGCAGGGGGTACAGTAACCTGGGCAGGATATTCATTTTAATGATGGACACTCTGCCAAGCAATGATAGGGAAAGTGAACCCCACCTGTTTAAATTCTTCTTTATAGTCTCTAGGAGAGGGTTAAAATGAGCTTTAAACATCTGGTGGAGCACAGGAGTAATCTGAATACCCAAGTACACAAAACCTGACATAGACCAGCGAAATGGAAATGAGACAAGGGAGTTAATTCTATTTCTGAGGCTTCCCATGGGCATAGCTAAAGATGTAGAAAAGTTAATTTTGTAACCAGAGAAAGACCCCAAATAATTAATGGTATCAACCAGTCACAAAACAGAGGTGGCAGGCTCCGCTACGTACAACAAAACATCATCCACATAAAGAGAAATTTTATGTTGTGTCTCCCCTACATCTATACCCCTGACAGCTGGGTCCTATCTGATGGCTTCAACCAGAGGTTCTACTGCCAGGGCAAAAACAGCAGGGCTTAGGGGGCAGCCTTGATGCACTGGACGATAGATTGGGAAATTATCCGACCTATAACCATGTGTTATGACTGATGCCAAAGGTTCATTGCATAGAAGTTTGATCCATTTGATAAAATTATCCCCCAGATTAAATTTTTGTAATACTCTAAATAGATAAGGCCACTTGACTCAGTCGACGGCCTTCTCTGCATCCAATGAGACAACTACAGTGTCATTTTCTTGTGTTTGACAGAGATAAACAATATTTAAGAGCCTTCTAATGTTGTGACTAGAGCTTCTGCCTTTGATAAAGCCTGTCTGGGCCTCCTTAATGATGAAAGGCACAACCTTCTCTAATTGCAGTGCCAGGATCTTAGATAGGAGTTTAACATCTTGATGAAGAATTAGGGAGATGTCAGCTTCTCTTAATGACTGAGGAAAGCTTCTAGAGGTAAAGGAGTGTTCTAGCATCTCCAAAAATGGATCCACAAGTACATCCTGGAATTCTTTGTAAAATTCACTGCTCATGCCGTCTGGCCCCGGTGCTTTGCCTGATTGTAAACTGTTAATTGCTAGTACAGCCTCTTCTCTAGAGATGGGAGCATTTAAATCATATCTCTAAGTATCAGAAATAGTAGGGAGAGCTAAGCCGTCCAAGAAGGAGTCCATCTTATATGAGGCTCCTAATGACTGGTCCGCTGTATACAACTGAGTGTAAAACTGCCTGAAAGTGTTATTAATATTTTTGTTATCAAAGTGATGTGTGCCATTTAGATCTAAAACTGAAGGAATCAGTTGGGAATCTATTCTAATTTTTGTTATACGAGATAAAAACTTACTAGGTTTGTCTCCATATTCATACAGCTTCTGTTTTGAAAAAAGAAGAGCACTCTTAGCTTATTGAGTTAGCAATGCATCTAACGCAGCTTGCGTGGCACACTTTCTCTGCAATAATATAGGATCTGATGATGATGATGAACCAAGTACTCTGTTAATCTCTTCCAGTTCCTTTTCGAGTTTAGATTGACGTTCTATTTGCTTTCGTTTTTTTGAGGTTAAATATGCTATGATTAGGCCTCTGATATAAGCTTTAGATGTTTCCCGTAATAAGGATGAGTCATTGGTGGATTGAGAATTGATAGCAAAAAATATTTTAAAATCATTGTTCAAGTAGGTAATAAACGTTTCATTCTTCAGAAGACATGTATCAAATTGCTATCGTCTACTTTTAACCTGATCTGAACCAACAGATAAATCCATTAGTACAGTTGCATGGTCACTAACAACAATATTGCCTATTGTACATGAAGACACAGATTGTACTAATAATTTGGGGATGAAAAAGTAATCAATCCTCATATGACACTTATGAGGCGGGGAGTAAAATGTGAATCCTTTAGCAGATGGATGGAGAGTTCGCCATACATCTACTAGATTCATTTCTTCACAAATAGCATAAAGAGCATCAGCCTGAATTGTTAAAGATGTATTCCGAGGAGGATGTCTATCAAGCAAGGGGTTAAGTAAACAATTAAAGTCTCCTCCCACGAAAGCTATTGCTGGGGCGAGCTCTGCAAATTCAGAGAAAGCCTTAATCAGGAAGCTGGATGAATAACTTGGTGGGCAATAAAGATTCATGATAGTAATCTCTTCACCATGTAAGACCCCTTTAATAATCACATATATTCCATGTGTGTCTTTGACACATTTCACCAGCTGAAACGGGAGGTTTTTATGTATTAATATGACTACACCCCTGCTGCTGGTAGTATAAGAGGAGAAATAAACCTGGCCAGCCCAGCTATGTTTAAGTTTGTGATGTCCATTATCATCCAGGTGTGATTCCTGTAATAGAGCCACCTCTGCTCTTTCCCTTTTCAATAAAGCATAAAACTTTCTCTGCTTCACATTCCTCTTCAAGCCCCTCACATTCCCCGAGCAAAGTTTAATCCTATTAGAAGACATTAAGATTTATGAGCCCTGTAGAGACTAATAAATATGTCTTCAGCACCCTATTTTGCACATGTGAGACTTTTGTGCAGTTGGCATAATGTAATGTACAGATAATGTAGATCTTAACATGGTAGACCATTGCTGAGCACAAAACACACACCAGAACACAAACGCAAAACAAAAAGTACACAGAACTGTACCAAAACAAAATAAATAATAAGTGAGATCCTTCCCCAGATCGCATGGGGATTGCTATTCTTCAAGACACTTATTAAAGGGCCAAAACACCTCAAAAAATAAAAAAATAAAGCGAAGGGAGCAGAGCCTGCGAATAATTCACTCCTTTCACGAGTGCGCACTGAAAAAAAAAAAAACAAGGGCGAGAAAAAAAGAAGCAAGTGATAATCTAGATGACAGGGAGCTACTGAAACGCCCCTAAATATTAAGAATAAACAATACGTTTGAGTTTAAGTCATATTCGATACGGAATTTTCACTTTAAATAGTTGGATTCACGGGTTGACAGATGTATATTAAACACAAGGTCGTGCCCATTATTTAACCCACACATCACATACAGAGAGTCATAATAAAGCACAGAGATACAGTAGATTGTGGGCCTCAGGTTATTTCACACCTTAGACAGAGACATAGGTTCCAAGGTTGTCATAGCCAGGAGCGGCACTGGGGTTAAGCTCCCAGTGCTCATAAAATGCTCCTTATGGCGTGGGTCTCGAAAAGCCTCTGACAACTAAGTCCAACTCCTAGCCTGCCCGTGTGGTTTAGTCTCTAAACCCGGCGGAACTGCTTTTACTAATAGGAGAAGGGGCGAGGGTGGATCTCTGGCGCCTTAAAACCAGATGCTTTGGGTAGATGGTGGCTCGTCAACCTGGGAAGGTAGCCCATCTAGGGGAAGGTAAACCCTCATTTCAAACCTCCACTGCCTTGCCGTATACCCGGTCACGGGAAAGGCTTCGGGAGTCAACCCTGAGGAAAAATCCGGAGTCGGAGCCCCTAAGGCAGTTCTCTGTTGTGCTCAACATCGTTCTGGCAGCTCCTGCGACGGCGCTGGTGCCAAACTGTAGCAGCCCTGCTGTTCCTTTGGATTCATCAGTGACGTGGAGAGGGGGGACATGCTGCATGGGCAACATCTTGTCCTCCATATCTTCCTGTCCAGGCTTGAATCCTACCAACGCCCAACGCTGGAAGGTAGAACACCAGATCACTGGAGAGGACACTCCAGCTTCGCCTTTGGCGTAGACAAAACACGGGGAATGACAGTTACCAGTTATAAGCCATCGCTCAATTGGCGTAGAGCGCAGCGCCAGGGGTTGTTCCTGACGGTGAGAGGGATCATCGGATCTCACTGGACAGCTACCGCCCGCCTCAAGCTGGGCAGCCCCCAGCCAATAAGGTGTTGTCCTGCCACAGCTTGCTTTCCTCATTGGGTGCATGGGGATGAGGAGAAGTCCGAACAGCAGGCTGAGAACCTTCGCACCAGGCAAGACAAAAAAACAAAAGAGACAAACTCTAAAACTGGGAACTTGGAACGTCCGCACTATGATGACAGGACTCGCTGCCAACCTCAAGGACATCAACGACACCAGTAAGACTGCCATCATCAATAATGAGCTGAAGAGACTGGAAGTGGATATTGCCACTCTCCAGGAAACACGGTTGGCTGACGCAGGCACACTGAGAGAGAAGGACTACACGTTCTACTGGCAGGGAAAGGGCAGTGACGAACACAGGGAACACGGAGTGGGCTTCGCAGTGAAGAACACCTTGCTGAAGATGGTGGAACCGGGCAGCAATGGCTCTGCACGACTCCTCACCCTCCGCCTCAACACCACTCAAGGCCCAGTCACCCTCTTCAGTGTGTATGCCCCAACACTGACAGCCACACCAGAGGCAAAAGATGAGTTCTACGAGAATCTCGCAACAACTGTCAGGATCATCCCCAACTCTGAACAACTCATTCTCCTTGGAGACTTCAATGCCAGAGTGGGTGCTGACCATGACTCCTGGCCCTCCTGTCTTGGACCATTTGGCGTGGGCAGAATGAACGAGAACGGACAGCGGCTGCTCAAGTTCTGCACATATCACGATCTGTGCATCACAAACTCGTTCTTCAAGACCAAGCCCCAACACAAGGTTTCCTGGCGACATCCGCACTCAAAGCACTGGCATCAGCTGGACTTGATCCTGACCAGGCACACCTCACTGAAGAACGTGCTAATCACCCGTTCGTTCCAGAGTGCAGATTGCGACACAGACCATTCATTGGTGTGTTGCAAGGTCAAGCTGCAGCTGAAGAAATTTCGTCATGCTAGACAGCCTGGAAAGGCATGGATTGACACCAGCAAGATGGCCCAACCAGAACTTGTTGAGCAGTTTGCCTCCACCTTTGAGAAGGAACTTGGTGTACCACAAGAAGGAGAATCTGCAAAGCAGAAGTGGGAAGAGCTGCGAAACACCATTCACCACACAGCCTTGGCTACCTTTGGGAGGAAGACCCATGAAGTCACAGGACTGGTTTGATGCCAAGTTGACCGAGATGGACCCCCGTCATTGAAGCCAAGCGCTCAGCACTTGCTGAGTACAAGAAGTACCAAAACGAGAAGAATCTCCAGATTCTCAGGGCTGCGAGAAGCAAAGTTCAGCAGACTGCTCGGCGCTGTGCCAACGAGTACTGGACTCAGCTCAGCCAAGACATTCAAACCGCTGCCATAACAGGGAACATCCGTGATATGTACGATGGCATCAAGAAAGCACTTGGTCCGGCTCAGAGCAAGGACGGCCCCCCTCAAATCCTCCACTGGGGAGATGATCACAGAAAAGAACAAGCAGATGGAGAGATGGGGTGGAACACTACTCCGACCTCTACTCCAGACAGAACACTGTGACAACCGTCAGCCCTTGATGCCATCGACTGCCTGCCATCCATGGACGAACTTGACGCCGAGCCAACCATCGACGAACTCAGCAAGGCCATTGATAGCTTGGCCCACTGGTCAAGGCACCTGGCAATGACGGCATACCCCCCGACCTGATCAAGCACTGCAAGACCGCCCTACTGCTGCCATTGTATGACGTTCTCTGCCAGTGCTGGAAGGAAGGTGCCGTACCACAGGACATGAGGGACGCCAAGATCATCACCCTCTATAAAAACAAAGGGGAGAGAAGTGACTGCAACAACTACAGGGGCATCTCCCTCCTCAGCGTTGTTGGCAAAGTCTATGCACGAGTTGTTCTTGTTCGTCTACAGAAGCTTGCCGAACGTGTCTACCCCGAGTCTCAGTGTGGTTCCGCGCTGAGCGATCGACGGTAGACATGATATTCTCCATCCGCCAACTCCAGGAGAAATGCAGTGAACAGAATATGCCCCTGTACGTCGCCTTCATCGACCTCACCAAAGCGTTCGATCTGGTCAGCAGAGAGGGCCTTTTCAAGATCCTGCCAAAGATAGGATGCCCACCAAAGTTGCAAAGCCTCATCGAATCGTTTCACACCAACATGCAGGGGATAGTGCAGCACGACGGCAATGTCTCTGAGCCATTCAACATACGCAGCAGAGTGAAACAGGGCTGTGTACTTGCGCCAACCCTCTTTGGGATTTTCTTTGCTATGCTCCTGAGGCATGCCTTCAGCACAGCAACAGAGGAAATCTACCTGCACACAAGATCTGACGGCAGGCTTTTCAACCTCGCCCGCCTGAAAGCCAGAACCAAAGTACGCGAGGCTCTAATCAGAGAAATGCTGTTCGCAGACGACGCTGCGGTCGCAACCCACACACAGCAGGAGCTTCAGACCCTGATGGACCTCTTCTCCCAGGCATGCAAGGACTTTGGGTTTACCATCAGCCTGGAGAAGACTAACGTCTTGGCGCAAGGCACGGAAGCACCACCAACCATCACCATTGACGACTATGAGCTGGAGGTCGTGAATCAGTTCACGTACCTGGGGTCCACGATCAGCAACAACCTCTCCCTTGATACAGAGATCGACAAGAGGATTGGAAAATCAGCCTTCACACTCGCTCGCCTCACCACATGAGTGTGGGAGAATCCCAAACTCTCTGTCAAGACGAAGATGGCAGTGTACAACGCCTGCGTCATCAGCACACTGCTCTATGGGACTGAGACGTGGACAACATACGCCCGGCAGAAAAGAGACTGAACTCCTTCCACTTGCGCTGCATTCGCCACATTTCGGACATATCCTGGCAGGACCAAAGTGCCCAACACAGAAGTTTTGTCCCGCGCCGGCCTTCCCTCCATGCTCACTCTACTCAGGCAACGCAGGCTCCGCTGGCTAGGCCATGTTCACCGTATGGAGGATGGCAGAATCCCCAAAGACATCCTCTACGGAGAACTGGCGACTGGCAGGAGAGATGTTGGCCGCCCACAGCTTCGCTTTAGAGACGATCTGCAAGAGAGACATGAAGGCCCTGGAGATCAACACAGAGTGCTGGGAGGACCTTGCAAGGACCGCTCCAAATGGAGAGGCACCCTGACCAGACAGCTCAAGGCGGGTTGAAGAGAGACTGACTGCTGCAGGCAGATTGAAAAAAGGACCCGCAGGAAGAACCGCCACAGGACCCAGCAGCACGGAGACCACCTACAAGTGCGACCTGTGTGGACAGGGACTGCCCATTCGCACATCGGCCTGTTCAGCCACAGGCGGGTGCTGTTCCAGCAGAGTAGAATTTAGGATTCTCTTCCATGGTCATCATAGGACCGGACGGACTCGGATTTCTGGCAGCACAACCCGCGCTCTTGGTTCCACCACCACCCGAGGCCCCAGGTCTCGGTGTGGTGGCAGACGAGGCGAACTGGCCCTCGGTGTGGTGGCAGACGACACCAAAGTTCTACCATGTGGTAGCAGCGCTGGACTCTCGCACAGCCAGCAGGTAGCGAGCCTGCTCGATCAGCCACCAGCCAGCAGCAAATATGAGGTGCTCAAGGCTGCGCTCATCCGGCGATACACGCTCTCGGAATGTGAGAGAGCGGAGAGGCTACCTGGCGCGGACAGAGTTAGGAGATGGGTCGGCCTTAGACCTGATGGAGAAGATGCTGGCGTTGATGGGCACGGGCGACGGGCACTTCTGTTTGCCCACCTTTTACTCCGGAACCTGCCAACAGATGCAAGAGCGGTTCTGGCCAATTTGCCGTTGCTGGCCGCACGAGACTACTGTGCGCTAGCCCAGGAGGCAGACCGGATCATCCTCACCACCAGGGCAACACATCAACGCGGTGGCAGTGGAGCCCAGCAAGACGACCAGGGGAGGCGAGGAGCCACCGACGGTAGCGGCAACGGGGCGCAAGGAGCGCCAGAAGAAAGACATGCTCTGCTTCTACCAACACCGCTTTGGAGGAACGCGCGTAGATGCGCGCCACCCATGCCACTTCAAGCGCTCGGGAAATGCCAAGGCCGGCAGTCGGTAGCAGAGAACAAGCTGCTCTACGTGACGGACTCGTGCTCAGGAGACGCTTCCCTCGTCGACACCGGAGCCCAGAAGAGCATCATCCTGCCGTCCTACGCTGACCGGCTGGCAGGACCTAGCGGCCCCGGAATGGTGGCAGTAAACGGCTCGGAGATTAAGACGTTCGGTGAGAGAACACTGACCTTATCTCTACATGGCCGCTCGTATGAGTGGACTTTTATCATAGCAGCACTGTGTTGCCCGCTCCTGGGCGCTGATTTTCTGTATGCACATGGTTTACTTGTGGATGTTGCTAACAGGCGCCTGGTTAATGCGCTGTCCTTTGAATCTCTCCCCTGTATAGCTCGAGGGACCCGGCCAACAGCACAAGCCAGTGTCACAACTCCAGGCGGTAAGTTCCACGCACTGCTCACTCAGTTCCCAGCACTCATGGTCCCAACGTTTTCGGTGGCCATCGCTAAACACGGGGTGGAGCACTTTATCACCACCACCGGGCCACCCATTTTCGCAAGACCTCGGCGCTTGGACGCAGCTAAACTGGCCATAGCGCGCGAGGAGTTCGTCAACCTGGAAAGGTTGGGCATCATCAGGCGATCAAACAGCCCATGGGCATCCCCGCTACACATGGTCCCTAAGGCTGAAGGATCGTGGCAACCGTGCGGTGATATCCGCAGGTTGAACAACGCCACAGCACACGACCGCTACCCAATTCCCCTCATACAGGATTTTTCCATTCACCTCGCCGGAGAGCGCGTTTTTTCTAAAATAGACCTGGTCCGCGGTTACCACCAGGTCCCAGTTCGCGCGGAGGGTGTACCCAAAACAGCGGTAATAACTCTGTTCGGTTTATTCGAGTTCCTGCGCATGCCATTTGGGTTAAAAGGCACAGCACAGACATTCCAGCGCATGATGGATGCAGTGCTGCGTGACCTCCCGTTCATGTTCGTCTACCTGGACGATATCCTGGTAGCCAGTATGTCCAAAGATGAACACAAAACCCACCTCAGGACGGTTTTTCGGAGGTTGGAGGAGCACGGGTTGATAATCAACCCGGCGAAATGCCAGTTCGGCGTGACGGAGATTGATTTTTTGGGGGCACCGTGTCTCTCCGGAAGGGCGATCCCGTTGCCCGACAAAGTGCGCGCACCGTGGCAAAATTGCCCCGGCCTCAGACGGTCAGGGCGCTGCAGGAATTTTTGGGGATGGTGAATTTTTATAACCGTTTCCTCTCCCCGCGCAGCGCGGCTCATGCAACCATGGTATGCCACGCTCAAGAGGACAGAAACCGAGGATGGAGTCGAATCGACCCCGGAGCAAGAGAGGGCGTTCTCGAAGTAAAGCAGCCCTGGCAAACGCCGCACTGCTGGACATCCGACCCGACGGCCCGGATAGCGCTCACTACCGACGCTTCAGACGTGGCCATAGGGGTGGTCGTGGAGCAGCGCGTTGCGGGCTTGGCAGCCGCTCGCATTTTTCAGGAGAATTTGAGCGACAGCGAATGTAAATACAGCGCGTTCGACAGAGAGTTGCTGGCTCTCCATCTGGCCATACGCACTTCAGTTCTGGCTGGAAGGCGCAGGCTTCACCGTGTTCATAGACCACAAGCCACTAACGTTCGTGATGGCCAAGGTTTCAGAACCGTGGTCGGGCCAGCAGCAGGAGACAGCTGGTCGCGATCTCAGAGTTTACTACCGATATCAGCATGTGTCGGGGTAAACTGAATGTGGTGGCGGACTGCCTCTCGCGTGCCGTGGTGGCCCAGTCTACGTGGGGATAGATACGCAGCCATGGCCGTGGAGCAGATTAGTGATGCAGACGTGCGCGTGCTCCAGTCTGGACCAACAGGGTTAAAGGCTGGAGACCAGGGTGCTGCAAGATGGCGCCCCCCCCCCAGTCTGCGACGTCTACACCGGGACCCCACGTCCAGTAGTCCCGGTCGCATGGCGCCGCCGCATGTTTGAGTCGGTTCACACTCTGGTGCACCCCAGGAGGTGCGCGCGTCTGTCAAAATGGTGGGAGAGAAGTTCGTTTCCCATGATGCCGAGCCTACGCAAACAAGTAAAGAGGTGGGCTGCAGCCTGCGTGGCGTGCCAGCGAGCCAAGGTACACAGGCACACGAAGGCTCCCTTGGAGCCGTTTCCAGTACCGGCTAAGAGGTTCGACCATGTGCATGTGGACCTCGTGGGCCCACTCCCGCCATCACAGGGGTGCACGCACCTCCTGACAGTGGTGGACCGCACCACGCGCTGGCCAGAAGCAGTCCCACTGGCGGCAACCACATCCGCGGACGTAGCACGCGCTTTTTTAACAACATGGGTGGCACGTTTTGGAATCCCATCGGACATTACGTCCGACAGGGGCCCTCAATTTGTTTCCGAACTCTGGTCCGCATGGCCCGCAGCCTGGGTGCTGCAATTCATCCCACAACCACATACAACCTACAGGCCAATGGTTTATGCGAGCGTTTTCATAGATCACTGAAAGCAGCACTCAGGGCTTCACTGACGGATGCAAATTGGGTAGACAGGCTGCCGTGGGTTTTATTGGGGTTGCACTCCGCGCCAAAAGAGGATTTGGAAGCTTCCCCGGCAGAGCTCGTTTTTGCGCAGCCCTTACAGCTGACCGGGGAATTTCTACCGGACAATCCCGCGCTGGGCAGCTCCCCATCTCAGCTTTTGCAGCGTAGCACAAACACAGGCACGCTGCCGGGCCCTGCCCACCACAGTTTTCCGCATGCCTTCATGCCTAAAACTTTGAAGAACGCGCAGTTCGTGTTCGTCAGACACGACGCCCACCGCCCTCCATTGCGCCCACCCTATGATGGACCGTTCAGAGTGTTGGAAACAGGGGATAAGCATTTTGTGCTAGACTTGGGGGGTAGACGGGACAGAATTGGCATAGACAGACTCAAACCCGCCTTTGTAGTGGCGGATGAGCAAGTGCTGTTGGCGAGGGCCCCTCGGCGTGGAAGACCCCCACGGAGACCTCCCCAGGGGAACGATTCATCAGAGCAGCCACACGGACAGAGTGAAACCCCCCCACCCCCCACGGCTCACCCGCAGTCGGACACACTCCCAGCAGCCTCCCACCGGCACAGCAGCACCACAGAGGCGGTAAACCCCAGTTACAGCAGATATGGGAGGAGACTGAAGCCGAAACAGCATGTGGACTGATGTTCTATTGTTCTATCTAAGATGCTGGGGGGGCGGTGTGGGCCTCAGGTTATTTCACACCTTAGACAGAGACAATGAATACACATGGGAGAACAATGCCCAAGTGGGTGAGAGGGGTTTGAATGAAGTGTAGTGTAGATGTCATGCTGTGTATGAGGAAGTGCTTTGAACCTTGTGAAGTGTGACTTGATATAGAGAGAGGAATGCTTGATGTGACCAGTCAGTCTGTTCTTTGCTTGTGAGATGTGAGTGTGTAATAAATCGTCTGAAATGAATATGCCTCTTCATTTACACACTCCACAAGATAATAATAAATGCAATGTCCAACCTTAATGTCCACATGCTCATCTGTCGCACTGGATGCAAAAGACATAGATTCAGTCGGAGAGAGGAAAGTTTTCTTAATGCCATTAAAGGATACTTGCAGCCTTGCAGGGAACAGCATAGAATATTCTGCTTCGATTTCTCTCAGGCGCTGCTTGGCTTCGTTAAACTCCTTTCGTCTATTCAATTCAATTCAATTCAGCTTTATTTATGTAACGTCACAACAGAAGTCATCTCATAGCGCTACAAAATGCAGAGAAAACTCCACAATTTCAGAAAGACCCAGCAATCAGACGATCCCCTGTGAGGAAGCACTGTCTATGAAGTAGTCTATGAAGAATCTCTGCAAAAAGGTTGTGGTAGAAGGATATTTTCCTCCCCTCCAAGGTGATGTCGCCATTGCCTGCTTTACCTCGTGCTGCTGCCATTACTCTCTGCTTGTTGGGAAACGAGTTGAATCTGATGATGACCGGGCGAGGTTGCTGATCAGAGCCGGGTGTGGGTGCGAGGCAGCGGTGAGCCCTCTGTAGCTTAACCCGGCCATCCTTCGTATCCATGTTAAGAAAATCTGGAAGCCAGTGCTCATAAAAGTCCAAAGCATTCCCCCCTTCCATGTTCTCCGGCAGGTTGATGACACACATATTCTTTCGCCGTCCTCTGTTCTCCAGGTCATCTACATGTTTAGAGAGGGATTTTATTTTCTTCTCCAGAGCTAGGACACTGTCAGCCAGTGGTTCGTTAGCACTTTCCATCTGCAGCGTCCTAGCCTCTATCTCGTCCAGCCAGCTAATGACCCCTTTCATCTCGTTGGTATGAGAGAGAACAGTAATGGCTAATGGCTCCAGTTTATCGTCAACAGCCTTCATTATCTTACTGGTCATAAATTCAAATGCTTTAGCGAGCCCATGCCCCAGTTCCATCTCGTCTTCATCTTCATCTTGTTCGCAGCCATGTTGGGCGTAGCTGTGCTCTTGGCGTTTTGCTGTCATGGCTTGTTGCTGTTCTTACCCTTAAATGACGGCACTGTTTTGTGTTGTCTTGTCCAGTATTGCTCAAGAGTCATAATATTACATTAACTTAAGAGAAAAAAGCCGTATCTTAAGTGAGAATGTTAAATATATTTTAGGCATTTACGGAGCGCCACAAAAGTCGACCGTCAAATCGGCCGCCATCATGTGACCCCCCGCGTCCAAGAAATTTTGCTTTAAGGTGACTGAAGTACCAGAAGAAGACCAGACAAAACTGTTATGACAGCATTTAAAAGGGGAAGCAAAACTTACCGTTAAGTTTTTGCTGAATGATAACACTACTGATGCAAAAGAGGATTTTAAGGTCCTAGAAGAAACTTATTGGGATAAGGTTCCCATTGGCACTAGGATGAAAGAATTTTATGACAGAAAACAGATGAATGGTGAAAAGATTCACACCTATGCATATGACCTACAAGATAGGCTTACAAAGGTACATTCTAGGGACCGTACATGTGTTCCAAATGCAGATATGACATTGAAAGAGCAGTTTGTGCATGGCCTAAGAGATGACATGCTACGGCAAGAAATGAAATGACAGGCAAAAGAGCAGCCAATACAGACTTTCTTAGATCTTATGCAGTCTGCAATAACTTGGTCAGAGGAAGAGCAGATGCTTTCTGGTCCTCCAACCAAGAGTCAGGGGAGGGGGGCTGTCCATGCTGCTATGGCAGAAGACACACCATGTGCACCTACATTGGCTTCCTTCAGGAGGCCATACAGAAGCTAGCCACACAACAAGAGGAGCTGTTTAGGATGGTACAGGGGGCGGGAAAAAGCAAACCACCCAGCGCTAGGGCTAAAAGTCGCCACTCTGACATGGTGATGGACGACTTGTATGTTACACTTGTGGGCAACCTGGTCACATAAGCCGTGAATGTCAGTGTGATAAAGAGATGCTGCGCAGAGCTTCGGCTGTCTCATTTGAACTAACGGGGGGGGGGGGTTCGAGAATGGGGTCCTAGGTTCCAGCTCTTCAAGCACACTGACTGGAGGTATTACAGCTGTTACTGAGGTAGGTAGGAGAGAAGCAAAACTCCCACAGCACAACGCCTTTGGTGATTGCCTCACAGTGGATGTATTAATTGCTGGAGTTAAGACTCATTGCCTTCTTGACACCGGTTCAGAAGTGACTACTATCTCTGAGCCATTTTTCTAAGAACACTTTAGGGGCATTGACTCACCTTTATCATCAGCCACGTGGGTTCAGCTTACAGCTGCCAATGAGTTGGACATTCCAGCTGTTGGTTGCTTAGAGGCCGATATCGAATGCATGGGAAAAAAGTTACCTGGCAAATGTGTTTTTGTCCTGCGAGATACTGAAGGGGCCCAAAAGAGTGCTAGAATGGTACCTGGAATCTTGGGGATGAATGTGTTGGGAGAACTTGGTAACTTCATGTCAAACCTAAAAGGTGTCCAAAGAATAAATCGCAATACACAGCAACCCCAAGAGGCTAGCTCGAGGCGTGTACTGGCTAGAACAGGGAGGCTGGAACAATGTGTTGATCGAAAGGGAAAGTTTGGGTTTGTGAAGTTGGCAGGGAAGCAGGCAATCACAATCCCCCCACTCAGTGAGAGAGTCATTGAGGGCTATTGTAGGATACCCCCCAAGGCAAAGTGTCAGGTAGTGGGGGAACGCCCTGCCAAATTGAACCTACCTTCCGGACTTTCAGTTACCAATACCTTGACCTATGCATTGGATGGGAAAGTTCCAGTTCGGGTGCTAAATTCCAGTCAAAAACCAGTAACCCTTTACCCAAGGACTTGTGTAGCACAGCTAAGTATACCAGCGGAGGTTGTGCCAAAGAGCTAGTGGGAGCTGAAGAAGTGGATTGTGAGTTGCATGTCAGCAAAATAGGGTGTAGTGATAGCCCAACAACAGTGTGTTGACTTGAGTCTTCCAGTGCAGGCTAATCTCCAAGGGTTAAGTTCTTCTCAGCTAGATATGATAAATGACCTAATGAAAAAGCACTGAGATGTGTTTTCACAGCATGATAGTGATTTTGGATACACTGACACAGTCGCTCATCACGTTCAGACTGGAGATACGCCTCCTATTAAACAGACATCATAGGGCTCCCCCTCATGTTTGTCAGGAGTTTAAGCGACACATGCAGGACCTGGTGACGCAAGGGGTCCTGAAAGAAAGTTGCAGCCCATGGGCCTCTCCTGCTGTGATTGTAATTAAGAAAGACAAATCGGTCCAGTTCTGCTGTGACTATAGAAAGCTCAACAGTGTGACCTGCAAGGATGCATACCTGCTCTCTAGGCTGGAGGAGTCATTAGATGCACAAGGCAAAGCCACCCTTTTTTCATCTTACTTGATCTAACGGCAGGGTACTTTCAGATGGCAGTCAAAGAAGCAGACCAGGAGAAAACTGCTGTCACTACACCTTTTGGTCTGTTTCAGTGGACTTGCATGCCTTTCAGCCTCTGCAACGCCCCCGCTACGTTTCAGCGGCTCACGGAGGCGGTGCTAGGTGACCTAGCCTTTAAGGTTCTGTTACTGTACTTAGATGATGTGCTCAAGTGACTTTGAGAGTCACTGCCGGAGGTTTGATTTGGTTGTCAGTTACCTCAAAGAGCATGGGCTTAAGCTAAAACCAAGTAAATGCTTTCTCCTGCAGACCGAAGTGAAATTTCTTGGTCATATTGTGTCAGCCTCTGGTATATTCGTGGATATGGACAAAATTAAGGTGCTTGAAAATTGGCCAACACCAAAATGCGTGAGAAATGTCAGACAGGTCATTGGTTTTATGCCCTACTATCAACAGTTCGTGCCAAATTTTGCCCTGATTGCCAAACCACTGCATGTGTTAATGGGTAAGAATAAAGACGGAAAGGGGGAACCCCCAGGTCCTTTTGTGTGGAGTGATGAGTGCCAGATTGCTTTAGACAACTTGAGGAGGAGGCTTGTGACCCCTCCTGTCCTTGCGTATCCAGATCTTGGAGCTCCATTTATCCTCACTACTGATGGTAGCTACAGAGGGCTTGGGGCAGTACTCAGTCAGAAACAAGATGGAGTAGAGTGCATTATTGCACTTGCCAGCAGGGGCCTCCGGGGCTCAGAAAGAAATGATAAAAACTACACTGCATTTAAGTTTGAACTTTTGGAATTTAAGTGGGCGGCTACTGAGAAATTTTGTGACCCTTTGATGTACTCAAAATTCACTGTCTTGACAGACCACAGTCCCTTACGATATCTGGAGACTGCTTACCTTAGTGTAGTGGAGCAAAGATGGGTTGCTCAGTTGGCTGAGTTTGATTTTGATGTGCATTATAAACCTGGGAGTCAGAATGCTAATGCTGATGCCCTCTCTTGCATCCTCTCTGACCAGGAGCCGGAAAGGGAGGATAACAAGAAAGACTTCTTGGTTATGAAGGTAGAAGAGGTCCGTGCCTGTCTTTGGCATGGAAAGAAAGAGGAAACTAGTAGTTTGGGAGTGCAGGTGACATCTCAGATGGCCATCAAGGGTTATCTGTGTGGACAGACCTGGGAAGAGATTCAACATCTCCAAGCTGGTGAGCCAGGGATAGGCCCAGTAGTTATTGTGATGAAGAACAGCCGCCCCAGCAAACAGCATCTGTCAAACTTGAGCTCAGCTTGTAAGAAACTAGTAGCTCAGTGGGATAGGTTGACTATGCGCAACGGTGTCTTGTTTCGATGTATCAGTCACCCAAGGGATGGTGAAACGCTCTTTCAGTTGGTTGTTCCGACTCAGTTGCAGCAACAGGTGTATGTGTCAAAAAATGCCTTTGTTAAGGCTAAACAGAGGACACTAGTCGCAGGCAGTAAGTTTGCACATTTATTAAATGAAAGACAAATGAAAAACCAAAATACACATACATGTACACTTACAGGAGATACCAAGGAACACCCGGAGGAAAAGACACAGACGTGACCACTGGCTTACAAACAAAGGACGTGAACACAACAACTGGAGATGCAAGACTGCTGCAAGGAATAATTACACTGGTCTGCTTAAATAGCACAGCACCAGATGATAATCAGGTGTGGGTACATGAGTGAGAACATAACCAAAACAATAAGTGACAGCTGTGCAGCCCATGAAACAGTTTGACAGCCAGAAGCTGCACAGCACTGTCAAAATAAAAGTACAGACTGGAACTAATACAGCATAAAATAACGCAACCCCAAAAGATATAAACAAACCCATAACTACAAAATGACACACAATAGCTAGACAAAACTAAAAGAACACAACTAAGAATACAACAACTCATAAATGAACAGAAACCAGATACAAAAGATCATAATAAACAAATAAACAACCAAACAGAAAAGGACTAAACTAAGACTGGAAACTGGGCATGGCCCCTGCCCGTGCCCAGGATCATGACAGTGCCCCCCCCTCTCGAGGGGTGGTTCCCAGACACCTCAGGGCAATATCAAAAAAGAAAAGAAGACCCACCCACAAAGGAGACCCCCCCCAACCAGAAAAACAACCCACCCCGGGCGGGAGAAGCGGGAACCCAGGCATGGAAGGACCAAATCCAACCAGAAAACAAAAGAAAAAACTCATGGCCCACAACGCTTGTGTAACAGGTGGTAATGGAATGCCAAAGAACCAAAAAAGAATGTTGAGACAGTTCGGGTGGTCTCCCAGAGTCCCAAGACCACTGGAGCTTTTGGTAGAGTGAGTCAGGTGGCCTCCCCGAACTCCAGAGCCACCACCCCAGGGAATATAGTCCATTGGGTGGCTTCCCAGAGTTCATGAGCCACTCAACCAAATGGTGAAGCCCGTCAGGTGGTCCCCCCCCCCATTCCTGAGCCAAAGGACTGCGGGGCACAATGCGCCCCTCCTGGAGGCGGAAGCTGGAACCCATGCCCCCAACAGACCGCATGGACTACAGTGTGGATGAAGCGGAACAAAGGCTGTGGACGGTTGGTTCCTGACGCTAACTGCTGGCCAACAGCGGAGCCAGATGGCAATGACAGTGGGCCAGTGAGGACACCAGGAAGGAAGCTCCCGACCCGTGAGACAACCAAACGGCGAGGATGACTGATCAACGGGGACTCCCAGCAGCACCTGACGACCCTCGGCGATCCCCAATAAAGGCAAAGGATCCAGGGTGACCTCGGGCGAAGGCGGGGAATCCATGATGACCCTAGGCAACAGTAGAAGACCCTCCACGAGTTCAGATGACAGCAGAGGACCCTCCAAGAGCCAGACAAGATTCCTTTTGAACAAAAGAGGGAACTTGCCTGAGTTCGAGCTCCACCACTGTCCAGGACTCTGGCGATTCCAGCTGAGATGACTTGGCCTCCACCGTCTGTGCAATCTCTCTCAACACGACCACCTTGGGAGAAGGAAAAGAGAAAAACACCAGAAAGGAATCACCGGCAGCACTGGAGCCTGGCGAGGAGAGCTCAGGAGCAGAGGACATCTGCAACTGATTCTCCTCACCATAAGCCAGACAAGAATTCTCTGGATCTTTACCTGTTAAAGCAGAACAGAGCACTTACCTTGACTCGAGCTCCACCGCCGTCCAGGACTCCAGTGAGTCTGCTGCGGTGGCCCCAGGAAGAGGAATGGTAGCTTAGAAAGCTGGCGACTCTCCAGGTGTGGCGGCTGACACTGGCAGGACCCCAGATGAGGTGGTGGGTGCTGGTGGACCTCCAGTTGTGGTGGCTAACACTGGTGGACCCTTCGACATGGTGACTGAAGCAGGGAGAACTCCAGCCTGATGTGACAGAGCCAGGAAACGCCTCACTGATGATACTGGATCCCGTGATGCCAAAACCAGGGGACTCTTAGTCGGCTCAGGTTTCGGGCCACGGGAGGTGCTCCTCTCCCATCCGGAGTCCGACTGCATCGCCGAATCTGGATCCTCCAGAACCGCAGACCTCCTCTTCGTCCAGTGGCTCCCTCCCAGGACCGGTGGACTAACAGGGGAAACAGAGGACACAGGAGAATGAGGAAAGGGCTACAGCAGCAGATGGGGAAGGCTCAGCCAAAGTGGGTGACTGCTGCTGAGCCCCCCCCCCTCCCCCCCCGCTGGGAATAAGGTGAGACAATTCATTTTCAGATGTTAAAGAATAGAAAGATACTTGCTTTAGTTCCATGTGGTGGTTGCTGCTGCAGATAACCCAGAAGATTCCTCCCTAATGGCTGCAGGGGGTGAGGGCACCAATGCAGACACTGGCCGATCCGGCCCTGCAGGCACGATGACGGGTGGAGCTGGACATCCTCCCTCTACTTTGGCCGCGAGTTCAGGAAGGAGCCATGGCTTGTAGTCCAAAAGCAGTTCCGCCTTTTCCGCCAAAACCCGCTGGTGTTCCTCCAGCTCCTCAGCAGTTTGGCTGTCGGGAGGCATGGGGGCGCCGTGTCCAAAACTGGCAGACTGCGGGTCCATCCGGAGTCGGACCTGTTGGAAAATGGCAAGAAACTCAGGACCTCCGTGCCCAGGACCGTTTCCGCCTTGGCACCAGCACGGATGCGGAGGAGGACAGACTGTGGACTAATGATGGAAAGAAGTAAGTTGGTGAGCTCCAGGAAACGCCATAGGCTGGGAGTTGGCTCAATATTCTAAACCACATAGCTCAGCCGTCTATAAACTTCCTCGGGAGAACGGGCAATGCGGGCGTCGGAGAAGAAAACTTGAATCAACTGCATTGCCCTGCACTCATCCTCTTTCAGTCCGAGTAAGCTAAAATCCGCGTTGGCCATAACTGCGGGAAATAGACTTAAAAAAAACAACTGGGAGAGAAGAGGACAAAAGGAAAAAGGCGGAAAAACTCACTGCTGCTGG
This sequence comes from Pholidichthys leucotaenia, assembly GCA_020510985.1. Classification (NCBI taxonomy): domain Eukaryota; kingdom Metazoa; phylum Chordata; class Actinopteri; order Cichliformes; family Pholidichthyidae; genus Pholidichthys; species Pholidichthys leucotaenia. The sequence continues at coordinate 254,805,399 of CM035848.1, read as the reverse complement.
CATCTCACACAGGCAGCAGTCTTCTAACAAAAAATGCCTTTGTTAAGGATAAACAGAAGACCCCAGTCGCAGGCAGTAAGTTTGCACATTTATTAACTGAAAGATGAACAAAAAAAAAAAAAAATACACATACACGTACACTTACGGGAAATACTGGGGAACACCCGGAGGAAAAGATACAGACCACTGGCTTACAAACGAAGGACGTGAACACAACGTCTGGAGACACAAGACCACTGCAAGGAATAACTACACCTGTCTGCTTAAATGGCACAGCACCAGATGATAATCAGGTGTGGGTACATGAGTGAGAACATAATCAAAGCAATAAGTGACAGCTGTGCAGCCCGTGAAACAGTTTGACAGCCAGAAGCTGCATGGCACTGTCAAAATAAAAGTACAGACAGGAACTAACTAATACAGCATAAAATAACACAATCCCCAAAAGATATAAACAAACCCATAATTCTAAAATGACACACAATAGCTAGACAAAACTAAAAGAACACAACTAAGAATACAACAACTCATAAATGAACAGAAACCAGATACAAAAGATCATAATAAACAAAGAAAGAACCGAACAGAAAGCATTAAACTAAGACTGGAAACTGGACACGGCCCCTGCCCACACCCAGGATCATGACAGTATGTGAATGAACATGAACCTGGGAGTCACTTTAGTGATAGGAAATCACTCATCCAGTTGAGATGAAACTACTATTGGCCTTCAATGAACACAGATGTGCACTGTTGGATCAGGCAGTGTAAAAGATGTGCATTAGCCAAGGATGTCTTCCCAAAGGGCAGAGCACCCATGACATGTATGGATGTAACTATGCTTTTGGAGGTCCTCGCAATGGACTATACACTCCTTAAGTGATCTAAAGGGGGTTATGAGAATGTCCTTGTCTTGACGGATATGTTCACTTAGTTTACTCTTGCAATACCGACACAGGATCAGACAGCAAGGACCACAGGGAAAGCCCTGTTGAAACACTGGTTTGTGTACTATGGTTGCCCATCAAGACTTCACTCTGATCAGTGGCGTAACTTCAAATGAAGCGTCATCAGAGAGCTTTGTTGACTTTATTTTATTTCTAAAAGCCGTACAAGCCCCTACCACCCATGAGGAAATGCTCAATGTGAGCGATTCACCTGTACAATGCATGACATGCTAAGAACCCTGCCAGTAGATAAAAAGAGTAACTGGAAGGAATACTTTCCTGAACTGGTGATGCCTTACAACAGTCATGTGCATGCTGCAACTGGTTACTCTCCATTCAATCTCCTCTTTGGGAGAGATGCACGGTTGCCTCAAGATTTGTTAGGTGGAAAGGATTTGAAGTTCAGTGATGGTGAAAATCTTGACGAGTGGGTTCAATCAATCAATCAATCAATCAAACTTTATTTGTATAGCACTTTTAAAACATTAGATGCTGCGCAAAGTGCTTTACATAGATAAAAACAATAGACACATTTAATTACATATTTTACATGATACATCCCCACCCCTTCCAACCCTCCCATAAACATACCCACAAACACAACACACACAGGCACAGACATCACCCCCTACTTCTCTTACACACACATAAAATAAAAGCGATATTGCTCAGCACCGAGGCACCACATGAAGGAGCAACCATTATGTGGAGCCCCCCACGCCGGGACACCACACAGCCAGTCACCACAGAAGACGCCACAAGGGCCGCCCCAACCAGGACAGGCCGGGGCCCGCACCACAGCTGTAGGCAATGGTATAAAGCCCCCACCCACCCAAGCTAGAGCAACCCATGAGACCAACACCCCTGCAGATGGGGCAGGCAGCATCCGGCAAGAGGGGCCCCACTGATGAAACACTGGAGCTAACACACATAAATGCAGGGTCATCATGAGTGTCTGAAAGTGGCAGCTGAGGTTACAAAGGGAGCCGCCCAGGGACAGTCTCATAGATGAAAGCGGATCTATGACCGGACATCCCGAGCGGCTCTGGAGAGACCAGGTGATCGGGTTCTGTTGCGTAATCATCGGACTAGTGGCTGAAATAAGATTCAGGACAAATGGGAACAAGAACCATACTTAGTGGTAAAGCAGAATCACCCAGATGTACCTGTTTTCACTGTCAGGTCTGAGCGAGGGGGTCCCACAAAGGTGGTGCATAGGGATCAGATGAAGCATTGTACGCTTGAGATTCCTGTAAGGGCCAGGACAGTACCTAGGTATAGGCATGGGGAACAGTCTTCTGATACTGAGGTAGAAGGCTTGGTTTACATCCCCATGCAATGTTTACATCCCCATGTCATGTGATCATGTCTACATGACATGACCACACCACAGAGACATTTGAGTTCAAGTGCAGAGGTAGCCTCTGAGCACTCATTGGAAGAGAACACCGAAAACACACAAAGTGGGGGTTCATATGTGGATGATAAGTCGGGGAAGGCACATGATTTGGTGTCAGAAATGGAGGTAGTTACCCGCAGGCATCTGCAGAGTAGTACAAGGGGTCAACTACCACATAGGTACAAAAATGACTATGTGTTGTAATTGTAAATGTGGTGTACTTCCTGAATCCCAATTGTACTTTTCAAAAAGAATTTGTGTGTTTTTATGCTGAAAACTAGAACATGTTACCCTTTTATATCACCTGCTGATATTGTTTTTGTTTGTTTGTTTCCAGGGTGTCTGGAGGGTCTCTGGCATTGCAGGGTTTGGAAGGGAGAAATGTGACAGTGTAGTTACGATAAAGGTCTTTAGTGCATTTTGTTACAAATTTCCAGGGGTATCCTGAGGTTTTGTATTTTCTGAGCCGGCTCCAGAATGCAACCAGTGGTGTGGGGAAGTGTGAGTGTGTGTTTGCTTTCTGGTTTAGCATGGAAATGAAGGGGAAAAAAGTGCAAATGCAGAGAGATGGTCGAGAGGCTGACCAGAGATGGGTCTGAGGTGGCTGCTGCAAGTGATCTCCGTGTTTATCCTTGGCTTGGGTCCATGAGGTAGTCTGACAGCGCACGTTTGCAAGCACCGGAGGGGCAGCTGTGCAGACTGGTACAGAGAGGCGCACGTAATGGGGCCCGAGATGGCAAGAGGACCGGTAGGAGTCTGATACAGAGGGCCGTGGCTGCTGAGAGTGAGAGGACCGAAGACGGAGAGCTGACTGGCATGAGCGCTCCAGACAGGTGAGGCAGATATCAACTACCTGTGGAACTGAGTGACCGAGCGAGGGGAGCTGTGTGGCCAGCAGGAGTGACAAGTGTGGGACAAAGGGGGTTCGGCTGAGTTAACAGCAGGAGATGGACATTGGCCACCATTCCAAGAGGCTTCTGCTGAATGAGCAGTGGGAAACGGACATTGGTCACCATTTCACGGGGCTATCGTGCCGAAACATTAATTGGAGAGCCTGTAAAGCCAGAGACCTCCCACCATAAAGCAGATGAAGTCATTCTTTTCCTGTTGTACAGTTAAGTCGAGACAGGACTAAAGTTTTAATTAAATTAAAATTAAATCACCCTTTATTGTCATTCCACCATACAACCAATCATGTACAGTTAAGTTAAGTTTCACTTGAAGATTGGAACTGTGTGTGTGTGTTTTCAAGAAACTGGACAGTCAAGAGGTTTTACATTTCTTTTAGTTGGTTTCATTATCACTATTAATAAACTGTATGGCTGGTGCTGAAGTTTTTTTGTCTGGGTGCTGTTTAGTGCTGAGTGAGGGTATTTTTCAGTTATAACTTTTTGACTTCACAAAGGGTGAAATTTATAATTCTGTTATAACAGGTGAACACAGAACTGCCTGTTACGTAAAGTTAATACCGACATGACTGTGGAACAGTATGGCCAGATAGGGGGATACAGGAGAGGGGAGTCTGTGGCGGCTTCTTCTTCCTTTGCGGGACCGCTGGTACGAGCAGCTGACATCAGTGGGCGAGAGCGCTATTGTAATCGTTAGCATTATTTATTATAAACCTTATTTATACAGTTAATCCCATTGAGACACGGGGTCTCATTTTCAGTAGAGCTGTTTAACCGATCAGTTCTGTTAAAGCAGAGCTGATCACAGTGGTCATCTGGCGTGTAGAGGAAGGAAGCTCGTCTCATTTATTTTGTGCACAATCATTTCTGAATGATTTTAACATTTATTTTGCTGCGCTGCATCAAGGAGAAGAAATTCTGTTCCCCTCAATTGTTCTTTGCTCATATTTACTTCTGTAAACACAACGCTGTGTCTGACGTTATGTTTTCTTCTGTGCATGCAGGTCACTCCATAGCTGTAGACCGTTCACACTGGAATCTGATGGGGGTTGCACTTAAATTATAATGTGAACACCCACACAAAAATATCGGATCTCAGCAAAAAATCGGAATTGAGCATCAAGACCTGCAGTGTGACTGTACCGCAACATTAAGCACGCCCACAGAGCCTCCCCCTCCCCCACCTTGGACAATCAGACCATTTCTCCCTGCTTTTAATACCTGCCTACACCCCCCCTTAGCAAGAGTTCCCCCTCAACCAAACAAGCAATTAAAACCTGGCCTGAAAATGCTCTCCTCCAGCTACAAGACTGCTTTGCCTGCATAGATTGGAGCATCTTTGAACAGCAGGACCTGGACTCCCACACCGAATCTGTCCTCTTCTACAATAAATGCTGTGTAGAAAATGTGACAGTCACCAAACACATCCGGGTCTTTCCAAATTGCAAACTCTGGATGACCAGTGAAGTCCAGGCTTTGATCAGAGCTCGCAACTCAGACTTCAGACAGAGGGACAGCTCTATGTACAGCACTGCCAGAGCCAAAAGGAGAGGCATAAAACTCGCTAAGAACGCCTATAAAAGGAAAGTGGAGGGCTTACTCACAGACAACAACACCCGAAAGATGTGGAGAGGCATCCAGGCCCTCACCAACTAGAGGGGCCAGGGCCCCCCAACATCAGGCAGCACCCTCACACTGGCAGAGGAGCTTAACAGCTTCTTTTCCCAGTTTGAGCACACCTTCCCCCAAACTCGTCCCCCTCCCAAACTCCCCCCCCCTTCTTTCCCCCTTCCTCTACAGGTGCACGAGGTGAGGAGGCAACTGAGAGTAGTGAACCTCTGCAGAGCTGCTGGTCCCAACAGCATCCCAGGAGCGGTGGTCAAAGCATGTGCAGACCAGCTAGCAGGGATCCTCACCAAGCTGTTCAACCTCTCCCTGACGCACGCCACCATCCCCTCCTGCCTCAAGGCCTCCACTATCATCCCCATCCCCAAAAAGTCTGCAATTGACAGCCTGAATGACTAGACCCATAGCACTCATGTCTGTAGTCATGAAGTGTTTTGTGCTTCTGGTGTCCAAGCACATCAGGCACCTCCTTCGATCCCCACCAGTTCACTTACAGGGAGAACTGGTCTATAGAAGACGCCATTGCCACCACTCTCCACAGAGCGCTGAGCCACCTGGAGAACCCAAGGAGCTACGTGAGGATGTTCTTTGTGGACTACAGCTCAGCTTTCAACACCATCATTGCAGACATCCTGATCAACAAACTGCACCTCCTCCAGATTCCACCCCCCCCCCCCGCCCCGCCGCCTGCTCCTGGATAAAAACCTTTCTCACCAACCGCCCACAAACAGTCAGACTTGGCCCCCACTGGCACAGCACTGGCTCCCCCTACGGTTGTGTACTAAGCCCTCTACTGTACTCCCTGTACAACTTTGACTGTATTACAACCCACCCAACCACCGTCATTGTGAAGTACGTGGACGACACCATCTTGGTTGGGCTCATCACCGATGATGATGAGAAGGCAGACGGGGTGGAGGTAGAGAATCTGCTGCTGTGGTGCCAAGCAAACAACTTGAAACTGAATGTCCAAAAAACCCAATAACTCATACTGAACTTAAGGAAGAACAGACAGGAACACCCCCACCCCCCTCCTCATAAATAGCGACTGTGTGGAAACCGTCCCTGCCTTCAGGTTCCTGGGCACCCACATCTTCTCTCCTGGACTGTCAACACCAAGGCCCAGGTGAAGAAAGCCCAGCAGAGACTGCACTTCCTCTGTGTCCTGAGGAAGAGCAACCTGGACCAGAAGTTGCTGTTGGCCTTCTACCGCTGCTCAGTGGAGAGCGTGCTCACCTACTGTCTGGGTGTGTGATACACCGGTTCCAAGGCCAAGAACAGGAAGGCTGTGCAGAGGATCATCAACACTGCCCAAAAAATTATCGGTGGCCCTCTGCCCTCCCTGGAAGATATCTCCAGATCCTCCTGTCTCAGAAAGGTCAAGGCCATCGCAGGAGACCCCTCACATTCCACCCACCACCTGTTTGACCTGCTTCGCTCTGGACGATGGTTCAGAATAATCAGGTCACACACCTCAAGACTGACAAACAGTTTCTTCCCCTGGGCCAGCCGAACTGCAAACAGTCAGAGGACCCAATCCTCCTCCCTCTGAATGCTCACATACACAGAACTGAAGACCTTTATAATTATCACAGTAACACACCTGATTTTGCACTCCACACTTTCATGTATATTGACCCATCCGTGAAACCACTACCGTACCTATGCATATTTTCCATAATCCTTGGGCCATTTTATTCAATCATGTATTCAATTGTGTGTACATAGATCCACCCGTGAAGCCACTACCATACCTGTGTATATTTCCACAATCCTGGGCTATTTTTATTTTCAGTTGTGAGTTTAATCGTGACTTCTGTCCACCTAATTCCTAGCCCCCATGATGCCTTGAGGGAATTATGGGCACAACTTCCAGTACTAGTTTAAAAAGTGGGGTTGCCACAGAAACGGGACACTTTTCCTTGTTAAAAAACAATGACTTCAGCATCAAAATGCGGGAACACAGCCTTTTGCACCTCAAAAAGAGTAATATAATCATACGACTTCCCACGACTATTGAGGGATGAGAAGATGACCTTACAAAGTGGCCTGGCAGACAGTAGCTCCATTAGTTAGCTCCGCTGCTAAAATGCTAACGCTGTAAACAAATAAAAGCTCTGAGATATATCAATGTCTCCACCGCAATAAAGTCAGTTGCATTTTGTTGAAATATGATGGACATAATCAAATTTACCTCAGAGCAGACGTAGAATCTAATCAGAGCCACAAAGAACCACAACACCGCGCTTGGGTGTTTTAATGTCGGGGTAAATACAGACAGCTGCAGCTGTTTGTTTTACCCCGAAATTAAAATGCTCATGCTGCTGTCATGCCATGAATACTTGTTATTTAACTTAACACATTCAGACCTTTTCTGACAGTTGTTCAAAATTTTACTGATCTATATTTTGTGATAATTTAAAAATGAATGCATGCTGAAGGTGCTAAAATCAAGTCCATATAGTTCCAATGCAGTGCAACGAATGAACCCCCCCCCCCACCTATTTGATATCTTTCTTAAATCGTTAAGCCCTAGGTAGCAAACTGTTACTATTTTTTTATTTATTATTTTACTTCGTGCAGCCTTGCTTTTGGTGACATACATAAACGTCAGATCTGTGACATTCATACAAGTGAAAACATACCTGGTGCTGTTGTGTCTGTCCTGTGTCTGTACCACCGATCACACCAGCAGTCCTTTTTAGTTTTCTGTGCATGATCTATGCATTGCTGTTGAAGCCACAGGTTTAGCTGAGATTTAGGAGTCTCACACCATGAACAGCAGCAAGTACCAGAACTATGCAAAAACATTCAAAAATACAAATACTACAAGTGCTGAAATTATCTGCCACTTGACTGCAAAACAGGTATGTGGACTATACATTAAAACAAATTTAAAAAACTTTTAAAAAAGCTATTTTAAATGCCTCACTACTCAACTCTTACTGACTGATTTAATACTACTTCAGCCAAAACCGGAAGTTGCACCCATAATTGTTTTACAGCAATGCCCTCAGGAATAAGGTGGATAACCATGTTTTATCTAATCCTTCTTGCTTACTTTATTGCGCAGTAGCCTTGTGGAGCACCCACAATTTCGCTGTACTGTACAACTGTACAATGACAAGCCTATTCTATTCTATCCTGTTCTATTCTATTCTATTCTAAAATTCAAAGTGGAATAAATTTGGAGAAAATATCAGAAAAAAATATATCAGACTAAAAATCATAGAAGTCTTGCACAATTTGGTTAATTTAAAAATATACTGGAATTTGTTAAAGCTGTACTGAACACATATTAGACCTTCTAAGTAATTGGAATTTAAACACCTCAAATTTGAACCAATTAAATCCACTCAGCAACAACACTAATTGACTGGAATCAAATGACAAAACACAGACGCTAACATAGATGCTGAAAGTAAATGATTCAACTCATCACAGGATGTCTGATCTATTTTTCATTTGGGTCCAAACAGCATTTACAGTAGTGCTTTATCTTTTTGTTGGCGTGCTTGTCCTTATGAATAAATGTTTGTGTTTGAATGTGGGTGTGATTTTAAGAGTCTCTCCATCCTCCTCGCTAAGTGTGAGTGTGCTCCAAGGGGTTATGAGGGAAAATAAGTTGAAAACAGGACAGAATCAATACCATTTACCCAGTAGCCTCGTAGCCTGTTTGGTGTGTCTGAGCCATGTGTGTTGCCTGAAAATGTGTGTGTTTACCTGAAGTGTGACTGCATTAAACGTGTCAAATTGAGGAAAAACAACCAATTGCCTCTTAGCACACACTCTATTGACCAGTGGAACACACACACAGTCATATTGACTGGTTCCAGGGAGAAACAGGTTTTAGGCAATTAAAGAAGTGTGCTTTCCACCAGAAACCCACTATGATCCCCTTCAGTGCAGTTAGTTAAGTACCCCTAATGTCTGACTGTTACTACAGTAATGTAGAGAACAAACAAAACAAGGCAAGAAACACCAGACTTTGTCCCCACACTACTGGATCCTCATTATGAAAAGGCAATTTACCTTATGATATTATTTTCTCCAGTATGTGTAAACCCCCCCCCCTCCCCCAGTTAAAAAACCCCACCCAATGGCTGGGAGGTCCTGACCAGGTAATATAAAGGATCAGGGGTGGACTTAGACTGATTGAAGGGGAGGGGTAAAGGAGAAAAAAGGGCACCCACATGTAAAAATCTAGAATGCATCATTCTTAAATTATTAGAATGAGATTGACACAAGGTTGGTTTAAAAGATGAAAAGAATAACCTCTACAATAACAGACACAGTGAACTATAAACTTTTAAAATGTCTATTTCATTAACACCTCTAGCATTTTCTCGAAAACTAGTATCTCATGGAGCGGTGAATGCAGTTCTCGATTTTTCTGTGAACAGCAGGTTGTGGTTATTATATCTAAACTATAGAATTCACAGAAAATTAAGTATATGGGATATACAGTTAAACCAGAAGTTGACATACAATAAAAGACAACCTTTTTTATTTCTCACTGTCTGGCATTAAATCAGACTAAACTTTACTGTTTTAGGTCAGTAGGTAAGTTATATTTGCTATTTTATTTTAATTTTTTTTAGAATTTTTGTTAAGTACTTCCTTCAAAGTCAGAAGTTTACATACACTACCGTTCAAAAGTTTGGGGTCACTTAGAAATTTCCTTATTTTGAAAGAAAAGCACTTTTTTTCAATGAAGATAACTTTAAACTAATCAGAAATACACTCTATACATTGCTAATGTGGTAAATGACTATTCTAGCTGCAAATGTCTGGTTTTTGGTGCAATATCTACATAGGTGTATAGAGGCCCATTTCAGCAACTATCACTCCAGTGTCTAATGGTAGCAATGTGTTTGCTCATTGCTCAGAAGGCTAATGGATGATTAAGAAAATCCCCTTGTGCAATCATGTTAGGTCTGCAATGCTGTAATTGCTGCAAATGGAGGATTCTTTGACGAAAGCAAAGTTTGAAGAAAAAATTATTATTTCAAATACAAATCATTATTTCTAACCTTGTCAATGTCTTGACTATATTTTCTATTCATTTTACAACTCATGGTGGTAATAAGGTGACTTTTCATGAAAACAAAAAAAATTGTCTGGGTGACCCCAAACTTTTGAACGGTAGTGTATATTTCCTTAGTATTTGGTAGCATTGCCTTTAAACTGTATGACGTGGGTCAAATGTTTTAGGCATCCTTCCACAAGCTTCTCACAATAGTTTGCTAGAATTTTGACCCATTCCTCCTGACAGAACTGTTGTAACTGAGTCAAGTTTGCAGGCTGTCTTGCTCACACACTCCTTTTCAGCTCTGCCCACAAATTTCTATGGGACTGAGAACAGGGCTTTGTGATGGCCACTCCAAAACATGGACTTTGTTGTCCTTAAGCCACTTATAACTAATTTGGCAGTATGCTGAGGGTCATTTGTCCATTTGAAGACCCTGTCATGGTTGCCTCTCCAGTGCATATTAATGGACCCAAACGCCAGACAGAGGTTTATGGGATTTATTGACACAACATGCAACCAGAGTGCTGGAAAATACAAATGCCGTGAATGGCAGGCAACTTATAATAATGGGCGATGCCAAGGCAGTGGCGTGGAGAGAATGAGGTGTAGGAACACAACTTAGGATGCCACAAGGAAGGACTAGAGGTGGCAGAATAAATAGAAAACTAATAATTACTAAAGAAGAAGCAGCTGTGATAAATTAACTCCTTAAGGATTACATTTGATTACATGATCTACCTCTTCTGTGGCTGGTATTACAGATCTGCACCTGCCACGTGATTAGTCAAAAAGTATGAAAAAAAACCCCAAAATAAACACGGATGTACCAAGCATTTCACATCACTAGATGGCAGACACATATAGCTTATTGGTCTGCACTGGAGGACCAAGATCAGCAAACCAGAACCGCGTCAAATCTGATATCACTTCTGAGGCACAGAAGAAGAGCTGTATAAACAATTGTACAACATATATTTCCACAGGGAGGAAGGATTTGCTCCAAATTTTGCCAACTATGATTCTAAAAGGGATTATTTAGCTTCTGAAGGGAAATATTTACCTTCTGGACAGCACAAGATGGACCGGAACGGAACACTTTTCGTCCGCCATTCACAAAGCTGCACGTGATAGAGAGGACAATACTGCCGGTTCCGAGGCATAATCTAACTGAGATTGAGGTGAAATAAATCAGAAGATAAATGTGAGAGTTTCTAGATGTGGGAGAGAAAGAGAAAATGACTGACAGAAGACAAAATAAGGACCAGGATCAGCACACGGATGCATGGCGACACATGATGAGCGGTAGGTCTGATGTTTTTTTATCAGCTTGTTTACATTCTACTGATTTTCTGGTTCATATATTTTGAAGATAAGATAACAAAATCAAAGAAAAAAAACAAAACCATCCTTTGTGTAAATACGTCCAAAGTCCACTTTGACCGAAAGTTATGTAATCTGATATGGCTGCCATCACATCATGCAAATTAGATGTGTAAATTTACTCCTATCATAAAATTTGGATCATATTCTACTTCTTTCTCATTCTACTTCTTTCTCTCAAGCCATTATCGCTTACCACTTTCAAGTTACAGCCTTTGGAATTTGTGATATCTAAACTGAATATTTTCTTGAAAAAAATCTTTGCCACCAGAGGGTGCATACAGATGGTGTGGATCTGCAACAAAAAACCTCAAGTAGTTAACATGTAAGAGAATGATCCGAAACGGAAACTGCATTATGCTAGACAGGAAGTAAACAGAGAGTACTGTCAAAATAAGAGTCCATACAGAAACTATAATAATGAATGGCAATGATACTAATAATAATAACAAAGAGTCCAGAAAGGGAACATAATGCGTGGACAGGGTCTAACCCTATCCAGATCATGACAGTATCTCCCCTTTAACGGTCGGATACCAGACAACCCCAGAGATAGACCCCCTTCCCAGGGCGGGTGGTGGGGACCCTCGGACATCATAGCAGTCTGTCATGGGCAACAATGACTGTTTCATTTAGGTCTGATCAGATTCCTCCACACAGCTCTGTCCTTAGCCTTCTGCTGCCAGGAACTCCTGTCTATGTCCAACTTCTCCAAGTTTCTTTTTACAGTGTCTTTAAATCTGAGCCTTGGTCTACCCTGATTGGGTTTGCCCTTGCATAACTGTGAGTAGAGTAACTGCCGAGGGAGACGCTGGTGGTCCATCCTCTCAACATGTCCGAGCCATCTCAGGTTTATCTGTATTAGCATGTCCTCCACTGATGGTAGACCAGCTCGTTTCAACACTTCTATGTTGGTTATCTTGTCTTTCCATGAGATGTTCATTATGGCTCAAAGGTATCTCATCATGTACGTGTGGAGTTTCTTCACCTGCATTCTGTAGACAGTCCAAGTTTCAGCACCGTACAATAGAGTAGCCAGTACTGTCGCTCTGTACACTTTGCATTTCACACAGATTGACACATGTCGATTGTTCCACAGTCTCTCCCTGAAGTTTC